>OZ007557.1:45827185-46427185 GCA_963931855.1 Philhelius festivus | reverse complement strand
TATCAGATTCTCGTCTATTAATAGGTCCCTCCCCCCACAAATATCATTGAATGATGCGAATTGTTATTATGTGAACGTATATGAATAAGATTTCTTTGTGGAGAGTTGTTCGCAGTTTATTTCAAACGGAAACAAGAGATTTTGCAAGGAAACAAAAATAAAAATAAAACAAAAAGTAGGTATAAGCCAACGATTCGGTCGTTAAATCCCATCACGTACGCACATCCATGCTTATACATAAGCCTTACAAGGTTTTTAGATTTGAATCGGGATTGGGACTTGGGGAGAGTATTAAATACCTTAATATCGATCAGAATCCCTGTCCTAAGGAAACTTCTCCAATGTTAATTTTCTTGCTGAAAAAGTTATTGTATCCCTTAATTCTCAAACCCTTGCTTTGGTTTCGTTCGTGAAAGCTTCGAAACCACTGAATCGTCTTTTTTGTTTCTCAGTTGATTTACCTAAAGGTGGAGTAAGTAATGTGGGTGAACTTTTGCGGTGATGAGAACTAAGAACAATATTTGTATCGAATTACAATTAATCTGTACTCAAAATAATTTGTGTTTGTAAGTTCGCGAAGGGAGGTGAAATCGTTCCATAATCATTTCAATATTGCCTTCTTTATTGAATTTAATTTTCTCAACTCAAACCACCCTGAACAGAAAAAGGTGAAAGTTGCCTAGTACCCAGACAATTTCACCGAAAATTTTGAATTCTCCGAAATACGTCGCGTCGTGTTCGGCGGTTATGTCAACATTCCACAGTTTCTTTTCTGAAAAAAATTACACATTTGAACTTTCAAGCGTTCAAGTTTGAAAAAAATGGCCTTAGAGAAATCCAAAAACTAAATGACAGTCTCAGGCTAAAGGGGAGATGTACATATGTGAAGTTTGTGGCAGGAGAACAGAAAGTGTTGGAGAGTCAAATTTTAAACCAGTGCTTTGTGTTGGAAATGTTTTTAGTTTTAAAGTTGAATTTAGCTCAAAACCATACCTTTTGATAAATTCACATGACAGACAAGTTTTTGTAATTCCTGTAATTTTTTTCGTTATTTTTATAAAAAAAAGGACAAGTTCAAATAACGTTTTTATCACATTGACATTGTGCAAAAAAAGTGCTTTCACAATTGTGGAATTCATGACAGAAAACAAAAAATGGACCTCCTCATTCTCTTCTGACTTACTTCTAGGATACTTACACGGTAAAAGAATTTCATAAGTTATGGATTTTCTCAGAACTTCGTCAAACGTTTTCCAAAAACAAAATATTTACTCGCTATTAATAAACAATGAACAACAGCGGGTTAGCGCCTATCCATCTTTTTTTTATATTATACGAACACTCATGGGGTTGTGAATACCCCAATAATGTTAAACACAGTATGAGCAATTACGAAAGTAGGATTGGATTATAAAGGAGATACCGATGCCCATTTGTTGTAAATGTCTGCACATTGCAATGAGTGGGATACATTGAGCCGGGGAAAGCATTCCACATTCGGGTAGTGCGGCTAAAACAAGAATTTCTGTACTAGGCAGTACGTTTGAAATTGAGCTCAAGGGCAAGCTGATGAGCATTCCCAGAATTACGGGTATTACGGTTGAATTGTTTGAGGTGAGGAATGCAACTGGCTATTTTTCTAGAGCACTGTTTATGAAAGTAGCGTTAAAACAATGATATACATATGTACAAAAAACATGGCGGCGGTGCTTGAGAGATACAAATGTTTCACTTAGACAGCAGTCAGCTATTATTTTTAGAGCCCTATTTTGAATTCTGTCCTAGAGATTCAAGTGGGTTTTTGTTAACTTGTTAGTGGATAGTTTTAACTTGTTGAATTCCACATTCAACGAACGGACATATTGTTAACACATACTCGTGTAGGTTCACGTTTTTTACTTGCGACTTATAGGTATTTACAATAAGGCATATGCAAAAAATCGAATTCGAGATTTTGATCAAAGTTGACAATACGATGATAGCAAAGACTAAAAAGTGGGTCTCTCTGTTCGACTAAAGCCCAAATGGCTTGGCCGATTTTCTTTAAACTTTGTAGATATTATTTTCAATTTTTTCCCCACACCTGCCATACGGATTTTTTTTCGAAATTTTATAAATCTTTTGCTTTCTCAAAAACTGTTTGACAGATTTAAATAATAAAAATTCAAAAAAAAATTGAAACTCAATATTTCGAAAACCCCATGCTAATTTTTTTTAAACTTAATTAATAAAAGTTTCTCAATACAATCTAAAAGATGTGAGAAAAGAAAATTATTTTACTGAAAAAATAAAGGTACCCACCATATAAATGTTAAAAAATGGTTTTCAAAAATCGTATTTTTCTCGAAAACGGCAGCTAGAATTTTGATTATTTTTTTTTTAATTAAATTAAATTAATGCTCTTTAATTTAATAAAAAATTAAATGCACGACTGCATCGCAAAAACTTGCTCTTATATTAAAGCACTGGATTTAAAATACATACCTTTTATAAAAAATATAAAACATGGATTTAATGAGATCAAAATGTTCAAACGCATGGAATTGCCGTCTGATTTCCGAAAAAGTAAGAATTTAGGCAAATAAAGTTTAAAAATCGTTTTATTAAAGTAATTTTTTATATAACAAATTTCTTTCAATTTTTTCTAGAACGAAATTTGGGATGCCAATTTTAAGTGTTTCGTAATATACAGTTTAGGAAATAATTTCAAAAAATAATCGTTCACACGTTTTCATGATATTGATTTTTCAAAAAATAAATTGGATTTTTTTTTTTTTTTCAAAAAAAAAACAAAAAAATTATTTTTTCGAATATGTTTATATACAATATAATTTCAAACTTTGGAGCCCTCTCCTGGTAAAAATTTTTGGTTGAAATCGTTAATATCGAAAAAACGGTTCTATGACAGGTACCGTTAATAACATTTTGCCCCAAAATGTTTTTTTAAAAATGTAGTCCATCACACAAAATTTTTTTTATCAAAATCGTTCCAGCCGTTTTCGAGATAAAAAAGATATTGCAATACGGGTCTATGGGGGGGTACCGTTAGTTTTGGAGCTAAAAAAAAAATTTCAATTTCCCCTCTAGGGAATCACCGAAGAGCCTTAACTACCGGGATTGAAGAACATACATAGGTCTAGTGGTTTAGCCTGTAGGGTGAGGTACAGACATACAGACACACTGAAACATGCTTTTTGTGTAGGTACTAAATTTTCCTTAAAACTTTTATAAGAAAAATTGATATGCAAATTATTAGTATTCAATAAAATACATTTTGTAACGTAATTTAAAAATTTAATCGTGCTTCCGTTTTCTAAATATTGAATTTTCAAAAAAATAGTATTATTATTTTTTAAAAATCCAAAAACTATTTTTTCGAAAAAATTTTTAGATTATATTTTTTCAAATGCAAAGGAGCTCCTGCATAAAATTTTTTTTTCGTAAATCAAAAAACCGTTCTATGGCAGGTACCCTTAATAACATTTCCCCCAACATTTTTTTACTAAAATGTAGTCCATGTCCATAATATTACACCTAATTTTTGTTTATCAAAACCGTTAGAGCCGTTTTCGAGATATATAAGATTATGCATTACGGGTGTATGGTACCCCCCATATTGTAATACGGTTCTATGGGGGTACCGTTAGTTTAAGAGCTAAATTAGAAATTTCAATTCAATCACAGAAGATCCTTAAGTATAGAGTTTGAAGAAAATAGGTCCAGTGGCTTAGGCTCCGGAGCGAGGAATAGACTTACAGACAAACAGACGAAATTGTCGGAACCACTTTTATCGTCTTCACTATCATCGTAATGTCAACTTTGATCAAAATCTCGAGTTCTCGAGTTTCCAAATGCAGAACTTACCCTATAGTACCTATATCGCAAGTAAAAAATTAAAATTAAAATATTACAGCTTGTAACTACCATAGAACCATTTTTTCAAATTTTGAACTTCTCATTATCGACATAACGGATTTTAATGAAATTTTTTATAGAGATGCTTCTAAAAAGTTAAAAAAACATTGCATTTCAAAACTTAAAAAAAAAATATTTTTTGAATTTTTGGAAAAAAAAACTTTTTTAGAGAAAAAATCTTTTTTTTTTTTGGAAAAAAAATTTTTTTTTTAATATTTAAAACGTTTATTTAAAATTTTGTACATTAAACCTTATTTTTTTAAGAAACCACTACAACGACTTATAATTTTTGTTCGTGCATAAATTCATATTTGCATTGCATTCTGTTTTTATCTCTTACTAATGAAAGAATTCAAAAAATTAATTTTATGCTTATGAACAGTTTTCTCTAATAACATTTGCTTTTAAAATTCCTAGTCTATTACATAGGAGCAAGATCGTGCGACCCAGTCGTGCATTTTATTTTATTTATAGGAGGGTAATTTTTTTTTTTTGCAGCACACAATAATGGAATAAGGACTTCCCTTAAATGTTCGAACTAAAGGAGTACGTTTAGGAAAGTTGGAAAAGATTAAAACTTAAAAATGGTCGGATTCGTGTAGTACAACTAGAAAAAGAATCACTGATTTAAACAGTGCGACCCCGAAGGTGGAAGTTGACTGTAGTTTTTTTTTTCTTGAAGCTTATGTTAAATATTATGTATGATATTTGTATTTCACCAAAAAATGGCAACTCATAATTCTTTTAAATTCTAAATAGGTACTAATGGCCGATTTCACGAAGGACTTTTAAGCACATAACAGGCTTCTAAACATCAATTTGTAATTTTTCTGTTTCACCAAGCGCTCTTAAATTAAACAAACTTTTAAACACCCTTATAAACTAAATGCCACTTTTTGGCTCATTAAATTTTAAAAGTATCATTGAAATGTCATCATTTTTGTTTTGAAACATTTTAATTTTAAATTTTTGGTGATACAAAATGAATAGGTAAACTAATTTCGACTTTGCACGGTACTGATAATATTTTAATGGTTGGCTGGTTCACAGGATTCCGTTCTCCGACTATGACGACTTGTTTTTTTTTTATTGTCGGTGGAAATCTGCAAAAGACACTTTATAATTTTCGGTACCAAGTAGATTGGGACTCGGGACTCTTACCGCAAGAAAACCGCCGGGATCAGAACGAATCTAAGAAAGATCGACAAATGATTTTTCTTTCGTTATTTAATTAATATTTTTTAGAATTTACACTCGTTAAAGGGTTAATGGAAGGCTCTCATAATCTTAAACACATCACAAGCGATGGGGTAAAGGCAAGTAAAAAACGTGCTGGACTAATTATTCCTTTAGAGGATGTTTCAACGGTTAATACTTTCCCATAGCTTTTCGACCATAATCTCATGAATCTTGGTATTTTTAAGTCGCCGAACATTGTTGCTTAAATTTAATGCGGTTTTCATCTTCGAGTTGGTGTGACTTTGCAGTCGCTGATTGTGTGATACTGTGTGTTTTTTAATCACTTCTGTGACCATTTAGAGGTCACTATGTAGATCGTGTTTTATTATGTATCAAGGAGCGTTTATTATTCCACTCAGAACTTTGTTTTGGCATTTTTGGATGGGTTCAGCATTTGTTTATTTTTTTTTGGACTGCTGAATAGCATACGTCCAAACGGGTTTCAGCACGCGCTTTTAAAGAGTGGTCCAACGAAAATGCACGATGCTAATTGTAAATAAATAATATTTTTTATTATGATAAAAGGATCTATGACAATTATGTGTGAAACAAAATATCGGCAAAATGCTCGCCACGGCTTCGGTGGTATACCTCTATCCGATGGTCGATATTTTCAATGACTCTGAAACATTATTGAGGTTCAATGTCGAATTATCTCATCCTTTGGCTCTTGAATTGTTCTTGGTTTATTGACGTACACTTTTTCTTTTAAAGATCCCCAAAGAAAGAAACCCAACGGTGTCAAATCACATGATCGTGGCGGAAAATTAACATCGCCACGACGTGATATAACACGGCCATTGAATTTCTCGCCCAAAAGAGCCATTGTTTCATTGCAAGTGGCACCATCCTGTTGGAAGTACATATCGTCCAGGTCCATATCCTCAATTTCTGGCCACAAGAAATAGTACGGCCCGATGACACCGCCGCCAGCCCATAAACCGCACCAAAGAGTCACTCTTTGTGGATGCATCGCCTTTTCAACAATCACTCGTGGATTCTCATTTTCCCAAATGCTGAAATTCTGCTTGTTAACGAATCCACTGAGGTGAATGTATGCCTCGTCGCTGAAGATTATTTTCTTTGTAAAGTCACCATTCACTTCTGTCTGTCAGTAGGCTTCAGCTCTTGAGTCAATTGAACCTTTTAAGCGTATAAATTCAAATCTTTATTCAAAATTCGCATCAGTGATGTTCGTTAGATGTTCAATTGTTGGGCACGACGACAAGTCGAGGTTGACGATTCTTCTGCCACACTATCGCGAACAACAGTTATGTTTTCACATTTCCTGCAGACCCGGTTTGCTGAAATTTTCGCACAATTCTACCGATTGTGGACAAATTTAATCGATTATACTGACCGAAAAAATTACGAAGTGCACGATATGCATTTTGATTTGAACGCCCATTTTCGTAAACAGCTTCAACAATCTTAACGCGCTGCTCAATTGTGTACCTCTCCATGGTTGAATTTGTCAAACCCTGAAACGAGGAAATGCCAAATTAAGTTCGGCAAACAACTTGACGTTAAGGTGTGACTCACAATTAACATCATGCATTATGGTTGGACCACCCTTTTTAACACTATTTCGTTCTAGATAGATAGGCCAGAGTTCTATCCTAGCCACCAGAACATTTTTCCGTAAGTTAAGTTCAGTTCTTCTCTTTTCTTTTTGATTTGATCTTTCCATTTCAGCTCTGCATCCAAAGTCCAAGTTAAAAAAGCTGGAACGTTATTTAGATTTTTGCCCCATTGTTGGGTCTTATTTCTAACTTTATCGACTGCATTTTGCAGTTTTTCTATAGCCTTCGTAACGGATTTACCAGGCACTAATATCGCAGTATCGTCAGCAAATGTGACCATGAAAGCGTTGATGTCCATTGGAATATCCCTAGTATATAACAAATACAGGGCTGGTCCTAGGACACTACCTTGGGGTACACTGGCTTCAATTTTCTTTCATTCCGAGTAATTTTGGTCTTAAGGTACTCTTAACAGTCGGTTCGTCACGTAGGATTTCAGTAATTCGTTTTACTGCCTAAGAAGCTCGCTATACAGTTTGCACTCAAGTCTCAAATGCCAAACCTTATCAAAGGCTTGAGCAACATCTGAGAATAGAGCTAAACATACATACATGTTTTCTAAGCACTTTTATGCACTTGGTCAATCGTGGAATGTTTAATTCTAAATCCAAGCTGATTGTTCAGGATGTCTTCTTTCCACTTTTATTTTGCTACGCCTTTTCAGCAGCAATTTCGCGAAAACTTTTACCTCGATTGGTATAAGCGATAAAGATCTGTAAGATGTTACTTCTGTTGGTAGCTTACCTTTCTAAGGTATAACAATGACCTCTGCAATTTTCCAATGATGAAGCACTTATATGAGCTTAGGGCATGCGTTTATATTAAATTGGAGTTATTTTTTAAGGCTATTGAAGGCATTTCTATCAAAACCTGGGCAGTAAATAGATCGCGTCCTGGTGATTTTTTGTTAGATAACTTATGTTAACACATGCTTCCTAGTTCTTTGAGCGTGACAATTGATATTTCAAGTTCGTCGTTCTTCTTTGTGCGTATCGTTTGACTCTGTGGTTCATCGCCTTGGTATTCCTATTACTACTGTATGCATATTGGGTATAGATGATACCGGAAAGCAGGTCGCAGGTGTAGTTGATATCTGACCAGGATACAGTTTGGACTGGCAAGTCACGGACGAATCCTCCAAATCACAGAAAAATCTGGCAAATCATGGACGAATCCGAAAAATCACAGACCCATCACACCCTTATGGGTGCCGTTTCTCTTATTACCAAAGAGTCTGCTTCTTCATTTTCCTTGACACCTAACTGTCCTGAGATTCAATTATTATTATTAATTATCCCGGTGTGTTTAGTCTGTCCGCACACTCCCATACCGGTTAAGAATTAATATCCTAGGTGTTTAATGCTTTGAGTGCAGCTCAGCTGTCCGGCATTATGCCAATGTTTCGTATCGGCAGTTTCTTTTGAAATTTCATCTGAATATGCTAGTGGACTAACTATCGACCGATATAGATTGGTTCTGGACCCAAAAACTTCTTCAACCATCCCTTAAAAAGTCTTTATGCATTACTTGCATTGAGAGAAAAGTTCACTGTTTCGCTTGTTTTTCTATAAATTGTGTAATCTATGAAAACAAACATTCTCTTCTTTTAAAAGCAAAATGCATCAAGTCGAACATATTCTTAACCAACATTTTTTGGAGTAATCAGAAGACCTTTACATCGTCATTTACATAGAACTACAAATTCTCCAAATTTCTCCAAAATTGTCTCACAACTAAAGGCTTCTTAAAATTACTTCAGAAAGTTCCATGAATTTTATTGAAACGTCTCTATCTCTATTCCACTTATGTGTTGAAATTCAGAAAATGTTCCATAAGTCTAAGTCGCTTAGAAATTCATTGCCCTTAAAATTTCAAACGCTATTCTGCTTCTCTATAGTTTACTATCTAGCTAACGATGAATTCAAGATATGAAGTTAATTGTATTTGACATCCCCCATTGCTCCCTGTCACTCATTCCTTCCTCCATCCAAAGAAATCTATTATTTTCGTAAGTAATTTAATTGTTAAGGATTTCCTTATTTCTCCGTTACAAAACGTTTAGCATTATTTTAAATAAACTCCTTCGCTCAACAAGGAAACAAGTTTCTACGACAAAGTTAAAAGCCTTTTAATAAATCTTCGTCAAACAATCCGATTATCTCCATCGATATGCAATTAAAACAAACATTTGAATAAAAGGATCAAGCCTCGGGCGGGGGTCCTCATGAATTCTAAAGTGTTTTATAACAATCAAATAATTGGAACATCGCCCGCCATGGCTTCCTCTGGTACTGGAGGGCCGGGAGCACAACACTCTAATCCGTATAAATATCACACACATTAATTTGATATCAATAGTGCTCGCCTGTCTAAAACGCTGCTTTTACAAGCAGGAGAAGAATATTCAAATGTTGACATTTAACTGTCGTCAAGATACGAGCGGGTCCTATGGTGGGAAACTATAGGAGTGACTCGGAGAAGAACTTCGGCCCCAATTAATCACAAACTTTTAGGTAAACCGTCTGTCCCATCAGCACAGAATCTCATCAGTCATACAACAACCCTGGTGTAAAATGTGCTGCTGCTTGTGGAGTGGTGTCTGCTGTGGCATGGCGATGGCGTAGTGATGCTGTTCGAGCTCAAAGCTGAGGTATATAAAACATGATGGAAGCAATCTGCTCCTTGTTCCAATTTTTAGGAAAGGGTTGATGAACTTTGTATCCAAGTATCTGCTGATCTCCTGAATAGCTGGGTGGTAAGTGGCGGCAGTAACTATTGCTGCTCTTGGTGAGTGCAGAGATGGAAGAATTTTATGTTGTTTTTTTTCCTCTTCTTTTTTTTGCTGTTTCTAACTCCTTACATTCCTTAGCTGCCTCCTTATGCTTTTTGGCTCGAAACTCGCAACGTATACCTAATTCGCAATGGCATAGAGTTATGGGGGTGCAATTGCATGAAAGATGTAGTAGTTGTACCTGTTGCCAGAGTGAGAGAGAATAATTAAGGAGTATAGTTTGGAGTGCAGTTGAAACTTTTATGGCTGTAAAACTACTTCAAAATGTTAACGTGTTTTTTTTTTTTTTTTTGCAAATGAAAAATAAAATAAATAAAAAAGTATATTTGAGAAGTTGTTGATTTCGTGATCAGATTTGTTAAATCGGGGTCACATACCATCCTCGTCGTTTGGTATTTCGCAACTAGAGTGTTCATGAATATGTAGGAATTTTAGAAATTTCAGGTTTCAAAATTTCGAAAAGGTTTCTCAGTTGTATAAATCAAATAAAATTGGATAAAAGCTTTTATCTTTCAGATATGTTTCGGTGGACTATGGGTGGAATGAGAGGTTGTTTTCTGCGGAGATGGGTGATTTTGGTGAAATTTGTAAACTTTTAAACCGAACTTATTTTGTTCAAAAGTGACTTCGGCCTTATTTTTAAAACCTTGTAAGTCGGCTCAATCTAGCATTAGTGTTTTCGCCGGAAGTTCTATGTGTCTGGACTGTTAAGGCTTTCTTGAAGCTGTCTTCTATCTTTCTAGTTTTGACAGCTACAGAAGAAAGACATCTTACAACAACTTCTTATGAATTTTGTTCTTAATGTCACCGTAAAGCCCTCAAATTGTGTTTTTTTTTCAAGTCGAAAAATTTCTTCCAATTTTTTTTTTTCTCAGAGGATTTCAAAATTTGCTTTCATCGCAGCCATTCGTTGATGAAATTTTATAATTTCAAGTGACAGATAGAACTAACTAAACATTGGTCTGAAAGGCACTATAGAGCTTTTTCAGTGCATTTTCAAACCCGTTTTTTGCACTTTAAGGAAGGAATAATCTAACCAACCTTACGTGATAGTACCTTCGTAAGAAACAGGGGTAGATTGTTTTGGGATCGATCTGGTGTTTTAACACATTTTCCACGACTTTCCGCAAGATTTCCTGTGATAACTGTTCGCATTTCTGTCGAATATTCTCCTTAAGAGCTGCGATTGTCAGAGGCAATCGACCTGCGATTTCAAGTAGCCCCAATGAAAAATGTCTGGGATGGTTAAATCGGACAATCTTGCTGGCCATGCCAAATCGTCAAAACGGGAGATAACGACCAGGAAATGCTTCCCTCAAAAAACCCATTGTGGCTCGTGCTGTGTGTGCGGTTGCACCGTCTTATTAAAGCCACATGTTCCCCTAGCCCTGGCAATTCCGGCTGTAAGAAGTCGTTTATCATGGTCCTGTAGCGTTCGCCAGTAACAGTGACCGTATTGCAGATGGCGTTCTCAATACAAGTACAACTCAATCACTCCTCCCGCGTGAATGCCGCACCACACAGTGGCTTTGAGTGGATGTAATGGCTTTTCGTGCATCACCCGCGGATTTTCAGTGTCCCAGAAGAAGATTTTGCTCAAGCGCTTAAGTGGCTCGTGATGTGTATGCGGTTGCACCGTCTTATTAAAGCCACATGTTCGCCTAGCCCTGGCAGTTCCGGCTGTAAGAAGTCGTTTATCATGGTGCTGTAGCGTTCCAGTAACAGTGACCGTATTGCAGATGGCGTTCTCAATACAAGTACAACTCAATCACTCTTCCCGCGTGAATGCCGCACCACACAGTGGCTTTGAGTGGATGTAATGGCTTTTCGTGCATCACTCGCGGATTTTCAGTGTCCCAGAAAAGAAGAAGATTTTGCTCAAGCGCTTAGGTAGTAATATCGTCCTCTATGTTGTTGCGATTGATGGCTTGACAGAAATTCACACGGGGCGGACGGTCAGCAGGC
The DNA here is from genome assembly GCA_963931855.1 of Philhelius festivus. Taxonomy (NCBI): domain Eukaryota; kingdom Metazoa; phylum Arthropoda; class Insecta; order Diptera; family Syrphidae; genus Philhelius; species Philhelius festivus. Next base: position 46,415,692 of record OZ007557.1, on the reverse strand, counting down.
ACTGTTTGCACGTTGTACGGGAACATTTGCAAGTCTTTCACTAAAATTCGCTTTAGGGTGTGTCTGGTGATGTCCAAAGCTTCGTTCGTTTCTTCGTTCTCAGAGACATCGGGAGCCACAGGCGCGATATTTTCGGCCCTGCATGTTCTTCCAGTCTGTTCGAGTCAAGTAGCTATGCGCCGCCGGGAAGTTTGCCCAGTTAGAAGGACACGATTTGGAAATCGAAGTCAAAATTCACGCTGCGCTAACACCACCGATCCATCATTGGCCAAAAAAAAAAATCAGAGAGTATAGCACTCCATTGCTTTTCTGTTTGTATACTGCCGCTGTCTTGTTCACAAATGTCAAATATGATTGACGTAGGACGCCATTTGCAAAAATCAAAACATCTTCCGATAGGGTGATTAATGATGCGTCTCTTTTATGTGTGTCTTTTAGGTGATGAGTACATCGTTACAAAGTGATAAGTACAGAGTTTATTTACTCACTACATATTTATGTAATGCATGTTTGGGAGTATTCTCTTAAGCTTACAATTATTTTCCTCCTTATTTAAAAAATTATTTTATTTTATAAATGGACGAATCTACACAGGAACTGAAAAAGTACCGATCCATACTTAAGTAATTCTCGCTACAGAATACTAGCGCGTAAATACTTTGACTCAATACAAGTCGCTTGTATTCCTTACAAAATCTCGCCGTGACGAATTCATATTTCTATTTATTTGACTGGCTGGTTTTAAATATTTATGTAATGAGTACATAGTTCACTTGATAGTTTATGATGTTTTTTTTGTTGTATCAATAGTTGAGGTAGTTTAGGGGATACAATGTAATGATAAATGAAGAGAGCTGCAATTCAACAACAACAACAGGAACCAGGACCAACGAATGTTGGAAAAGAAGCCCCGGACCTGGTCGAAACAAAGGAAAAAAAAAGCTTAAAAAAGAGTCATCGGGGCTGGCCGAACCTAAGTCACAAATAAAGTTGGAATAGAAAACCCCGACCTTGGTAGAAATAAGATTGGTATTGAGGTCACAGAGGACACCAATAGGACATTCTCCCTTTTTTACAAGTATGTAATTATTAAAGACGACGCTACAAGTTGCTTGTATCCAGCACAAACATTTGCTGTAATGGAAACATTTTAATGCTTTGATCTTTGTTGACTCTTTATGTATACCTATGTCGTGATTAGATATTTGACTGTACTTGGTATTTAGTTATGTATTGGGTAAAAAAAACGTCTGTAATCACTAAATCTAATAAAATTTCTAAGGGCTGACTGCATAAATATTGACACAGTAAGTTCTAGCTGATGCATGGTCTCATTCAGTACCTAAGTTAATGTAACCAGTACATAACTTGAAATGTAACCAGTACATACATTTAATTGTAACCGGTACATGTCAATTGAGTTCAGTTCAAAGAGTTGTCATGGTGATGTCATAAAAACTTCAGTAGGTACATATATTTTGTATAAAACTCCCCGTCCTGAAAATAAGTGCATAGCTTTTCGCTCAGAGATAGATTTTCTTTTTCGCTTAGCGAGTTTTCTTTTTGATATCAACGAGTAGGACCATTTAGCTTGCATTTTGTCAATTTCCAAGAAATATTCATAACTTCTATTTACTACCACGGCACACAAAACAAGTTGACGCAGACATGTGAGGGGATAATAAAATAACATTTTTCTCGCAATATTTACAAGGCATCACAAACAGGGCGCATCAGGAACAAAATGGAAACAAAATGATAAAATAAATCACACGTTCACACGGGAACCAATAAATCTTATTCCATGTATGCTCACTGTCAATTTAGATCACATTTCTCAAAAAAAACATCAATCCAAGTCCCTTCCTATGCCAAAAGTCATAGGGGTGCCAGTGCTCCCTCCCATTCAGACTGACGGTATTACATACTGACATCTACATAATGTATGAATGAATTCTATACAATTTTCATATACCTAATGCAAAAAAAAAGAAAAATGAAGAAGCAAGCAAACGCTCCTGGTCCTGCCGGAACTTTGGCTATAAGGACTCTCTGTTTAAATCTGCGTAAATTTGTTTGTAATAAACAGTTCATTTAAAAAAGAGAAGAAAAAAAAAGACAGTGAGAGACCACCAGAGCACGCACTTTAAGCATTTGCATGAGCTCCTGCCGGGATAGGCGGATTCCTCATACCCAAACTTATGGGGAGCTTGCAGCCATGAAGAGGAGAGAGCAGGCAAATAAATAGATCTCCCATTGAAATCATATTCTAGTCTTCAAAAATACTTTGTAGTCTTGAAGGAAATGACAAAACAACACACACCACTTGCCCGCTCGCTTTTCTCTTTTCTACAAAATGATTTTAATTTTAACTTGTGCCCTTATTTTTATTTCACCCCTAATGCTTATATTCTTTCGCTGCTCCGCTCCGCCACGGCGCGATACATCATCCTTGGGAAGGGAGGGAACTTTGGCAAAAATCAGTTTGCGGTTTGCTTATGGGAAGAGTGAGTTGTGTTCGTTTTGGAACAAATAACATTTGATTAGGAGAATTATGATGTAAATAGGATTATTTACTAATCAACCTTTTAAGTCTTGATTTTTTTTGTTGCTTCTAAAAATAAACTTGAGATAATACTGCGGCGGCAATAAGTGGAAGAAGAAGCCTGTCAAAAGCAGCCGTCTTTGTCTATTGCTTGGAAACCTTTTACTTTGAAGATTGATGAGAGAAACAAGCCAACGAAAAGTTACGGCATGTTTTTGAGGTTTAAACTTCGCGGATTGCAGAATGTGAAATTAATAATGACACTTCTACACTCACGACTTAGAACCTTCGCTTCTAGGCACTCCAAGAGTCTACAACAAGTTTTGGGAGTAGATGCGTAAGGTATAACCGAAATATGAGTATGCTCGCGTTTATTGGTATATATGCGTCGTCTTTACATGGAATATAGAAGTCTGAAAGTATCAGCTATTTTCTTAAAATTTTTGTCAGGGGAGTACCCATTTTAATTATTTTTTTTTTTAAATAGGAAATGATGCTCTGTGGTTGTCTTAAAGATCTAGAAGATATAATACTAGAATTTAGAAGATATAAGCTAACTAACTAAGTTAGTTGGCGCTCTAAGTTCTAAAAAGCTTCAGCAGCAGGTTTTTTTTTTTTTTTTTTTTTTTTTTTTTTTTTGTGCCACCCTAAATGTTCCTACTTAAAACTATAACCTACACCTATGTATATGTAAGTTGGCCACGAATCGAGTCGCACTAAGTGTTAAATTGGTGATTGAACCATCAAAACTGGTTCTATTGCTTCCCCCCATCTCTTCGGTCCCGATCGGACAAAGTCCTACTGAACCGAGCACATCTCGATCATACAGAAGTTGCCTATCCAGAGTTCTACGGCTGACGTGGAAGATGAGCGGTACCGCGTCCCTATCCTGGATCAGCCCTCGACTGTCTAAATAGAGAAATGCATTTGGTGGAATATAGAATATAGATTGAGCTATAAGCTGAGGTCATCGGTCTTGCAATGTGACTCCAAAGCAGTTTTAGTACAGCCTAAAGTACCTACTTAAGGTATTTTCTTCAAACTCGGTACTTAAGGGTCTTCGGTGATTCCCTAGAGGGGAAGTTGAAATGTTTTTTAGTTTCAAAACTGACGGTACCCCCCCCCCCCCCCCCCAATGCACCCGTAATGCATAATTTTATTTATTTCGAAAACGGCTCTAACGATTTTGATAAAAAAAAATTAGTGTGCTAATATGGACATGAACTACATTTTGTGCAAAAAAAATTTGATATTAACAGTACCTGTCGTAGAACCGATTTTTTATTTTAAAATTTCTCATCAACGGCTCCAACGATTTTAACCAAAATTTTTGTGCAGGCGCTCATTTGCATTTGAAAAAATATAATCTAAAAATTTTTTCGAAAAAATAGTTTTGGACATTTAAAAAAAAATAATAGGTACAATTTTTTTTCGAAAATTCAATATCTTGAAAACGGGTACACGGTTAAATTTTTAAATTACATTTTAAAACTAATTTTATTAAATACTAACTATTTTTATATGAATTTTTTTTATAAATATCTTAAGAAACATTTAGTACACAAAAAAACTTGTTTCAGTGTGTCTGTATGTCTGTACCTCTCCCTACAGCCTAAACTACTAGACCTTTTTTCTTCAATCTCGGTAGTTAAATTGAATTTTTTTTTAGCTCCAAAGCTAACGGTACTCCCCATACACTCGTAATGCAAAATCTTATTTATCTCGAAAATGGCTCTAACGATTTTGTTAAAAAAAAAATTAGGTGTGATATGGACATGGACTACATTTTGGTCAAAAAAAATTTGGGGAAAAATGTTATTAACGATTTTCGACTTTCTCATTAACGGCTCTAACGATTTTAGACAAATTTTTAAAGCAGGAGCCCCCTTAAGCTTAAAATAATATTGTATATAAAAATATTCGAAAAAATATTTTTTGGGTTTTTTTTGAAAAAAAAAAAAATACATTTTTTTTTAATCAATCAATCAGCAATTAAGGAGACATACTCCGGGCTAGTGACTAAGATTATAAGAAGATGATTTTCCTTTAGAGCGCTAGAAATTTTTTTCTTGGGCCTGGCAACAGGAATACAGCCACATTTACAGACAGCCAGGGGGAATTTTGTTCCTCTAAATTAGTCCAGCAGTTCTGGAAAGAGCTTGTAAGCCCGAACATTAACCTCAATGTCATTCTTATCTGGGCTTGGGCTCACAGTGGAAGAGAGGGAAAAGGTAGCTAAGCTCTTTGTATAATGAAGTGCTTAATCTACTCAATTTTTTTTTAATCAGAAACTAACAGTAGTTGGAGCAGGCTTAGCAACTGTATTATATTTAGAAACATGTTGCCCAACTATAACAAGTTCTGAACAAATTCCCTAATATGTTAACCCAGGAAAAACAACCACGATCGTTGCCAAAAGAGGAACATGAAGTGTAGCAGAGCATTCCTTTCAGGAAAATGAAACAGTCACTCATTTCTTCTGTAAATGCTCTGCTCTGCTCTGGCCAACATAAGAGCTCGAGAATTCGGAAAGTTATTTCTCGACATCATTAACAAACTATCTGAACTGAAAATCAAAGTCTAGAATTCTTTCCTTAACACCACGAAGTAGCTCTGCGACGTACCTCTTTGTCTTCTGTAACGGTCACTTCTCGATCTTAAGACCACGAGCTATCGAACTATAAGAAGACGTTAGCTCATGAATCATGTTCCATAAAATCAACAGGTTTATGGTAATAAAACTGCGCACTCCAGGAACTATCAAAGGACTTTTTGATAGTGGCATTAGTTAAGAGTATGACCCAAAGTCGGTTGTAATACCCTTTCAAGTTCTGCGCAGTTCGTTTACCTGGGAGACCATTTCAGCACTATGTTCCAAGGAAATTTTCAGCGAGCAAGGCAGAGCTGATCATTATATTGATACAAAAAGTTTGCAATCCACATGGTTGGCGTGTCCCCTCTTCTACAGCGTTTCTCGAGTTTTCTGCGAAAACATCCAAGATTATTCTCCTGTCAGATCTTACGTAGTTATATGCTGTCTTATGCTCCATCCGGTACTCGCTTCACAATTCAACCTGTCGTTGAGCATCTGTCTCAGTAATTCTTTTCCATCTTCAATGGTTTAAGATTACGGATTTTATCCCTTCTGTCTTGGGATATTCAGGAATCGAAGGCCCTAATTGCGAATGTCGTTTGTTAACCGATAAAGGCCTTTTGTCGAAAATCGATAATCAAAAATCTAAGAAACCTCAAATTGTTGCTGAATCAGATTCCATCAGCTGTATTTTAAAATTAATAAAAGTCCTACCTTTGTATGACTTCTAGAAGCCAAGATACATATCTTCAATGGCTGGAAGCCATATTGCATTGAGTAAATGAGACCTTTCAGCGATGCAAAATGATTTCATCATCACTTGCACGTCAATTCTCAAAACACGAGCATATACGTAAATAGGGGCTGTATGCCCTTAAGTTGCATTATTTGTGAATGGAGTTGCCTCTGGTTATTCAGGAGGGAGAATATAACATTTCAGCCACAAGCTGTATTGTGGTTCCGAGTGCAGGAAGTCAGCTCTCTTGCATTAACTTTGAAACTGGCATTTCGAAAGTTGGCCAAACTCTTGCGCCGCAGCCAGAATACTCACTTCCATAATCAAGGTGAATGTGTCTCTCCATGCATATTCAACCCCATTACTCTTCTGCCTCCATCTAAAATCCACCTACACTAAGTTCTATGCCTCTTACGTCAGTGTCACCGCACACACCACATCAGTTAAGTGTAACAGATGATACCGGTATCCATACGTAAGGAGTTACATATCTTGCCGCAGGCTGAATAAACACACTCAACTGTCAACTCGCATACCATACCCTCTCACCACCTTTGATCCTTCATCAAAAAGTCAATAAATAAATACCAGCCATCATTTGCAAAACAGCGCAAAAAGGGTGCCATAATTCAGGTGAAAAGTCGTCTTGTAACTCGTAAAGCTAATAATGTCGAGTTAATTGATTGTGAACACAATACCGGCTAGGATACCTTTTTGCTGGTCATAAAATCATCTTGAGATGTATTCTTCTGGATCTGATATACCTCAATATATCAAGTTTATCTGTGAGAATTGTTTTCGGGAGACATGAACCTCGATTGGAAGTAGAGATGTGTTCTTTGTTTCGTAGAGGATAAAATAATTACACGCAAACAAATTAGGATCAACTGCAAAAACGAAACGTTAAGACCATCAATCTGTTGCAGTGTTAGATACCCCAACCCCGACTCACACATCGAAAAACAATAGAAAATCATTTGAGATTTATTGTTTTTTTTGGTGCGGGATGGTTGTTGGTTGTCGTCCTTTTCTCGATGGAGAGTATCTTCCGGGGAATCTTGATACATGGGTTCCCGCATACGCTGAACGCACTTACTCTCTGCATGTTCAGGTCCGTCGTTGAAGCAGTAGCGGCCCAAGTTACACTTCACAGACTTTTTAAAAATGCTTTTCAAGGCATGACTTTTCATAGTTATACCGGAAGTACACGCCATAGCGAAATGCGTGGATCAAAATCTCGTATGTGTCGTATCATATATGTCAGATATCCAAGCTGCACTCAAGGCACAAAGTTCATACACCATCAGCTCTAATTTGGTGTGGGAGTGCATAAACAGGCTTAACGAACTTGGCAAACAGAGTTGGGTCACACTTCACTGGGTACCTGGTCACGTGGGTGTTCATGGAAACAAAGAGGCAGACTCCTTAGCAAAAACAGGCGCATTAACTTCTTAAAAAGGGCCTCGGCCCTATAGATTAATTGGAGACATTTTATCAAAAACAAATTTAACAAGAAGAGGAGACAAGCAAATCCAAGAATTGGAAAGAACTCCCAAAGCTACTTCTAGGCAATTCCAACCAGCAACGTTTCCTAATTGGACACTGCCAAACTTAGAAGACACCTAGGTTTACTTGGTGTGGTAAGCAGTGCCACTTGAAGATTCTGCAACATGCAAGAGGAAATACGGGAAACTAGAAAAATGTTGTCCACTCATGCATCAAAGGGAAAACCATCTGGGTCAGTACCAGGTGAAAGAGAGCGAGCTATCCTTCCTGAGAATGCCCAAAATACTAAGAGCAATAAATTTAGGGGGAAGAACGTGATAGCTTATCCATATTTAATAGATCTCCAGGTCACAGTGCAATTCCCCCAATACATAATTCATTTATTCGTACTTTAGGAATTGCTTAAACCATCCGAATAAGACAGTCCACCAAACCTCAGCTTTGTCGGAACTTTTTCGAAATTTGGTAATTAATTTGTTTGTCTAATTTTCATGGCTATATGACCATTTTCTGAACATTCTTTTAGTTTCGCTAAGTGAGGTGCCAACAATCTCTAATGATGTTGGACAAGTCTATCTGGCTCACCAATAACTGAAACTATAAGGTTTTCCAAAAGTGTTGATATTGAAAGATATTAGAAGATCTATGACATTATGTTCGCAATATGACATCGTCCAAGAGACTATTGAAAAAAAAAAACATCCAGAACCTCCACTTCGGGCCAGAAGGAATTGGTTATCATCGGTCGTTGCTGGAAATACCATCGTCGATTTCAAAGAAGTATGGATCATTGTTGCCCCCGACAATTTACACGAAACAGTGAATTGCAGTGAATGCCTCTTGGTGCCTTTTGTTTTTGGATTGGCGCAGTCCAAAAACCGGCGATTTACTTCCTTTTACTTTAGTTGGCGCTACAGCGTGGGGTGCGCCTGGGCCTCAAATAGTAGACCCCGCCAGCAGTCTCGATCTCTAGCTTGCTGCCTCCAGTTTCGAGTCCCAGGCCACTGGAGATGAGGTCTGCCTCTGTTTCTCGTACCCTCTGGCATAACGTTGGATACCTTACGGGATGGAGCGTCGATGTTCATTCGCTCTACATGCCCTAGCCATCTTAAACGTTGATAAAATTTCAATATAATAAAATAAACTAAATAGAAAATATTATTTTATGTTTGTTTTATTTAAAAATTATTAATTTACACAACTTTATTATTTAAATTTTACTACGCGTTTCGGAAATAAATTCCATCATCGGGTTCAAATGACATAAAACGGTTCTATTGTGTCATCTAAGCTTTACAGTCCGTTGTTGTTGGCTAATGTGTGATGTTGACTCCCTTGATGTGTCTCAGTGCTGAATACGTATATTCTTGACTAGGGACACGTTGCTGTACATCGCGTACAACTCATGATTGTATCGTCTTCGTCAGATGTTATTTTGCCTATCGTAACAAACAGGACCATAAATCGTGCGTAGAACCTTTCTCTCGAAAACACCAAGGGAGCTTTCATCCGCCTGAGACAGGTTCCATGCTTCTGCACCATATAGCAAGACCGGGATGATCAAGGTTTTGTACAGCGTCTCCTTGGTATTTCTCGATAGGGCTTTATTCCTCAATTGCTTACTTAGTGCAAAGAAACAGCGATTAGCAAGAGTTAATCTACGTTTGATTTCAGCACTGATGCCATTTGCTGCAGAGTTCACAGCGGTACCCAGGTACAAATTCTCTGACCACCTCGAAGTTATATCTATCAATAGTCACGTTCTGACCAAGTTTGCGGTGGGAATCGGCTTTATTTGATGACAGTATATACTTCGACACAAGACCCATTTTGTACGCTTCTGACTTCATACTAGAAAAGGTACCCGTAATTGCTCGCTTGGATCTTCTCACTATGTCGAAGTCATCCGCGTATCCAAGGTATTGAGGGGACTTTTGAAAGATAGTGCCATTGGTGTTGGCCCGAGTATTGCGCACTACTCTCTCAAGGACAATATTAAAACAGCTACATTAAAGCGCGTCATCTTGTTGAAGTCCTCTGGTGATTTCGAAGGTTTCGGTTGAATCTCTCCCAATTTTAACGGAGCAACGGGCATTTTCCAACGTCATCCTGGTAAGTCGTATCAGTTTGGCAGGGATACCAAAACTCGACATGGCACGGTACAGCTCTTCCCTATTAACGCTGTCATAAGCTGCTTTAAAATCGAAGAATAGGTCCTGTGTATCGATATTAAATTCTTGGGTCTTCTCCAGGATTTGGCGTAGTGTGAAGATCTGGTCGATGGTAAACTTTCAAGGCCCGAAACCACACTGATAGGGGCCAATCATTTCATCAATAAATGGCTTCAGGTGTTCACATAATATACGCTAGACAGGATCTTATAAGCGATGTTTAAAAGACTAATGCCTCTATAGTTGCTGCAGAGAAGGCGGTCGCCTTTTTTGTGGATCGGGCAGATGGTACTAAGGTTCCACCTGTAGACCATCAGAACCGGCTGCTTTGTTCGATTTTAACCTGGCGATGGCTAACTTGATCTCACTTAGGTCGGGTGGGTGGAACTCCAGATCATCAACCAAATTTGCTCGACGTGGCTGCTTGCTGGCGGAATTTTGGTCATCATCTTCATTAAACAGCTGGTTAAAATGATCTCTCCAGATTTTCAACATCGACTGCGTTTGCACTATGATGTTTCCTTCCTCATCCTTGCAGGCACCAGGGCGACTAGTGAATCCTGTTGTTTTCTTTTTGACTCTTTTGTAGAAACTCCGCACCTGTTTTCTGCAAAAAACACCTCTATTTCCTCGACTTCACGAATTCTTTTCTTTTTACATCTCTTCTCTTTTCAACGTAGAACTGACGGGAGGCCCTTGTCTTCTTTTGCTGCCACACAAACTATACGACTTTGTTTGCCTGAACACATTCGGAGTCAAACCAGGGGTTCTTCGGCGGCGGCTGTGAGAATCCTAGCAGCTCTACCGCAGCAGCCTTGATGGCATGTTGGCATTGCTGCCAGTGGTCTTCTGGGCTCATCTCGTCTGTACTAGGGTCCCTCGCAAGTTCTAGGGATATTTGGTCGGCATAGGCTTTCGCGGTCTCTTCCGATTGCAGTCTACCAACGTTGAATTTTCTCCTCAGGATTATTGATGTTCGCCTAATGGCCTCGATGGATATTCGCACGCGCAGTTTTGCACCAACCAGGTAGTGATTCGAGTCAATGTTGGCTGATCTGTACGTGCGTACGCCCAGTATGCTAGAGGAGTGCCTTCCGTCGATAGCAACATGATCAATTTGGTTGCACGTTAGATCATCGGGGGACCTCCAAGTGCCCTTGTGAATATCAAGGCGGGCGAAATCTAGTGCTACTCAACACCATGTTCTTTCATGCTACGAAGTCGATAAGCCTGAGTCTGTTTCTGGAATTGATGTCGTGCAGGCTTTGTTTTCCGACTGTCCTACCAAAGATGTTTTCTTTACCAATTTTCGCATTAAAATCTCCCAGAAGTATTTTGATGTCATTTTAGCGAGGAGCTCGTAGAATTCTTCCTTAGTAGTGTCATCCTTCTCTTCTGTAGGGTCACTCTCTTGCTGACGTCACGAAAGCTTAAAACTGCAAATCCACACCCAAACAATCGCTGTCTTGAGTACACTTCCCATAGTAAAAATCGCATCCTTCAATCTTCCTCTCAGCCGGTCCATTCCATCGCATCTCCTGGAGTGCTGTTATATCAGCTTTGACTTTGGTGAGGGCATCGGCAAGCTGTTCTGCTTTGCGTGTCCGGTTAAGTGTACGCACATTCCATGTACATACATATACGAATGTCGTTGTCCGTTTTTCGTTTGCGAGGGGGGTCGTCAACATTATCAGTCCGTTCATCCAAGGCTAGTATTTGTATTTTCATCACAAATGGGTTTTCCTTTCTTGGCCGGCTTGTGAGGCCTGCGCATGACTGATGAGATCTTTAGGGCTGGTTCTTCAGACCGATATCTGTACTTTTGCTCTCAGCGGGCACCACGTGGAGTAGACGATACAATTTTGCTCCGCCTCATTCAGTAGATCCCTGAACAAAATTTTGCAGTGGCTGAGAATCGATCACAAGACCTTCTGCATGACAGTCCAACATGCTTACCATTTTCCGAAAGTGTATTACTTTGATTCCTATCAGCCGAACTGAAAAAAGGTGTGAGCTTGAATTTGACAATACTTGAAGAACTCGCTAACCTCTTTCACCCTTGACACAAACTTAAAAACATAAAAACTAATTGTGAAGAATTTCAGAACTTTCGCAGCGTTTTCTCCGACTAATAGGGATCGAAATAGATTATTGAGCGCTCTTATGTTTATGAGGCTCATAAAAAATACTGGTATTCTATTCATGCAGAAATGGCTCTATTAATTCAAATACCTCCTTGAGTATTTAGTTATATTTGGACTCAAAACTTCAAAGTTTTTATAACCCACAGTTGGCCCGCAAGGCGAACTAGAACCTTAAAATGGAAAATAATTTGGTAGAGCCTGGAAATCTTGGGGCCCTGAAGCCCAGTCATACGATGCAATACGTGAAGATGGCACTGTTCGTGTTAGTTTATGACTTTGTCAGGAGAAGACACTCTTGTGTATGTTTGGGAACGTTTCGGTTTCATCGACCGCACCCGTCGCCTTATTCACAAGTCATCCTTTTGCCTTGTGCTGCCGCGGCCGTACCGACCGAACACCTATACCGCAACCGACCGACTTCAGCCCAAAAGGAATTTATTTATTTATAAATGTGTGTCTTTGTTTCTCATCCGTCCGTCCGCGTTCGTCCTTCCAATGGCTTTGGAACATAATAAGAAGAAATATTTGGGGAACCCTTGAGATTAGGTTGAATTTCGAAATACCTTCATCCTATATGGAATTGTATTTTTTTTTTCGTATTGCTTAGATTTGGTTTGAAGCTTCTTAGTGTATGTTTCTAGCTTTGTTTTTTTTTTTCGTCTTCCGGAATAAGGATAAAGAAGTGTATCCCGTGTTGTGGGGGATTGTGGTCGAGGTCGTGAGGAATTTCCTTTTTTCTCGCTTGGGTTTGTAAATTTATTTTCTATAAGCAAAGTCATATATCAAAATTTCAATTTGCTCAAAAATGAAATAGAATGCTCTGTGGCATGTGTCAGCCGGATGGGTCACAAGACTCACAAGGTGAGTTTGCCCCGGCTAAGATCTTTGGTTGTATAATTTTTTTGTTGTCTCTGTTTTGTTCGTTTGACTTCTTAAAAGCCAATGGGACGATACACATGTTTTTGCTGCAAAAGCCTATGTAAGGCTGAGTGCCTTGAGAAGGATCAAAATTCGTTTGATTTTCATCATAATAATTCATGTGCAAATAAAGGGAACAAAAACCTAATGAGGGAAGGATGTATGGAGATGGACTGATGACGTAGAGCCGCCTTTGTAAAATCTTTAAAACCTTGCACTAGTAGACGAGAGATGCTTCGACCTCGGAGTATTTGGCCGTGTGGAAAGGTTTCATTTATTTTTCGTTTGATATTTTCATCGAAATATGGAGATAAATAAACAGAAAAAGATAAAAACCAATTTCTAGGGCATCAACAAATAATTCTGTTTGCAAGGTTTCAAATTGGCAACTCGGAATTTTTTTTTTGTTGAAGAGGCCTTGGGGAGCCCACCTTCGTTGCCATATGGATTTCTTCAGTACAATAAAAACGCTTGACTCTGATGTATGTGACAAAAAGGATTTTAATACTCCCATTGAGTGAAAAATAATAATAAATTTGTTGCTCTTTGTCAAAGGAAAATTTTGAAAACACATTTTTCTAATACAAATTTTGCGTCAACCTTCTTCGAACCCCCTAAAAGTGAAGAGAAATGCTGAATTGTGCTTAAATAATCACATGAGTAGAAGTTGAAAGCTACGAGTACGTCCAGGAAATGGAATATCCCTTCCTTTCTTTTGAGTCGACGGATTTGGTTTCGGTCCTTGCGGTGGTCAGTCGAGGGATTTAGTTTAGAAAGGAGGAAAAAAAGATGAAGAGAAATCTCGTCATTTGATATCACATATCTGCAGATCTTCCGACTTTGTTGATGATTTTGATTTTTTTTATTGTTAAGTTAGAAGGAGGATGTCCTTTCCTTCTGTGTGCACAATCAGAGAGAAGGAAATATACCTACAGCAAATGGGTTATATATTTTCATAGCTATATATGTGAATTGACAACCAAACGACAGAAGCAATATTACTCGACATCAGTGCATTATTGAAAGAGAAAAATGTTTTTTTTTTTTTCCATCTGAGCTGAAATCCTTCTATAAAAGTTAAACGTATCTACCTACCCCGGAGAGAGGTCTTTCTTCTGTGTGGGAGGACCATTGCTAGGTTAGGTGAGTTGGGGGCCTCTCCTTTCACCGTCCTCCCGATGGCCATAGCCATTTTGCCACCAACATTAGAACATAATCACGACGTTTATAATACGTTGCCGGAGATTCGTATAATGAATAGAAAGCCACAAATAACAATACTGTGTTGTTGGCTCTTGAAATGAAATTGGTGCTTGTTGAAGCTAAGACTCCTTTTCATGTGGCGCTTTTTGTATCACAAAATAGAATGTTGACAAGGATAAATAGTGTCCATTTTGTTGGGATTTGAAAAAATACCTCACGTTGTGTAGGATTTTTACTGGTTTTGTAGTCTGTGCGTTTGCAGCATTTGTATCTAGCTATGTTCCAGCTCGTAGATACGTTGATACTTTTTCGAATGAAATGAAAGTATCTACCTAGATGTAGACATAGAGGAGGAGTTTTTTTTTTTTTTTTTTTTTGAGTTGGTATTGAGAGAGGAAGCAAATGTTTGCCTAATCCATATTGGGTTATCCTGCAATCGTATTTAATTTCAAGACTTTTAATGACTCAAGAATTAAATGTGATAAAGTCCGTCTTTATTTGATTTGTTTTTGTTCTTTGCTTTTTATGTGTTTTTTTTTTATTTTTCTTAAGTTCAGAAGAAGACCTCGTAGGAGACTTAATGATGGTAGTTAACTGAGGAATTGTGGAAATTAAATCTTTAAGAATTCAAGCGTAATACTCGCGTTTCAGCACAATGAGGAGAACGTCGGGCGCACAGTTAAGTTCAGAGATTTTTTCTTTAACTGCACTACTATACACATATCACCTTTTAAATCCTCTCCAACTTTCCTAAACTCTCGCACTGTGCTCAAATATTTTAAAGGTAATCAGAATCACAATCTCTTAGGGTAGGTAGGTATAAATGGCGACCACTTGCAGTCTAGCCCTATGACCCAAATAGATCTGAAGTGCGCTATTTTGATACTATAACTCGTGTGAAACTGTGGATGGAATTGATATGGGTCCTCAGTCCGCTAGCTGGGCATCTAAGGAGTCAAACGAAGGACACGGAGTAGAAGTAACCGAAGTTCGCCCCAGAACCGTTTTATCATGTTGAGAAAAGAGATGAAGTCTTTGATCTTCATCTCCGATAGTTCGTCAATGTCGGCGAAAAATGCCCTTCCTAATTATTATGCTCTAAATTTGGCCAAAGCAGGGCATTTGCAAATGAAAAGGAGGACTGGATGAGTGTTGCGAGGAATTCATATCTTCGCTGTATGCTCCTTTTGGCCGGTGTCCATTACGGCAGTCCAAAAAGAGGAACAATTCTATAAGCTTAAAGACTGCTTTGCTTAATCTTGATCAGTGCTTCTGTATGGAAACTTTACTTGGAAATTTCACATCAGCTGTCACAAGAAATCTGCAAACGTTCGTGAATGTCTAGAGACGTCTTGAGAATTTTCTGGTCGTATCTCCGATGATCAACTTCATGCGAGAACGGGTCAAGAAGCCATTGACTATATTATACGTAGACCTGAGTGGTGGTGGATTGGTCATGTTTCGAAAAGACAACGAGTGCATTGCGAGCAAAGCTATGCAATTGAACCCACCCACACAGACAGGTAGACGAGTGGGTCGACCGAAAATACACGGCGAAGATTAATCAGCACAACTGGCGAAGAGTTGCAGAGAGCTGGGAAACATGTCCAGAAACCGTAGACCATTACGCGAAGGAATAGCAGAAAATCGATTCCCCGAACAAGAAACCTACTTACTTACTTAGTTCCTCAGACCTATTATGTCCGTGGAAGACCCCTAATGGGGCATCGGGCGTCCACAACGCCAGCTCGCCATCGTGTTCGGTTCCTGGATATGAGTCGCAACTCCCTCCAACTCTTGCCTAGTTGGGCTGACTCCTCCTCGACTGTCCTTCTCCATGAGCTTCTCGGTCGTCCAGCTTTTCTTCCTTCTTGAGTGAGTCAGTTCTACTGCATTGCATGCGCCGCAATACAGTTGTCGCCTTTTCGAAGCGTGTGTCCGACCCACTGCCAATTTCGACGTCATATAATAGAGTCAATAGGTTCCTGACCCGTTTTCCTGAGGAGCTCTTCGTTTGATATACGATTGGGCAGGAAATTCCTAAGGATGTTTCGTAGACATCTATTAATAAACGTTTGCAGCTTCTTAGTGACACCTACTGTTACTCTCCAAGTGCTGCAACCGTAAAGTAAAACGGATTCGAAACAGCCGTAGATTGGTTCTTAAGCTTAGAGAGTTATTCCTCCATATATTTCCAAGCATACCGAAAGCAGCCTTAGCCTTCCCGATTCGACTGCTGGTGTCCTGTTTGGTGCCACCCTTGGTAGAGATGATACTTCCAAGGTATTGGAAAGTCTGTACTTTCTCTACCGGTTGTTGAGAAATAATTATGAGAGAAGTTGACTGGGTTCCTAGGCTGATCATCTTTGTTTTAACCGGAGTTGATTTTCAGCTTCTCTCTCCACCTCTTGTCATTTGATGGAGATCCATGATCCTATGAGAGAGCAAGCATACCTCGTCGTCTGCTTAGTCAAGATGTTTCAGGTGAGACGTAAGAGTCCATCGAATTCCTGCGTTTCCCGTCAAGTCCGCTCGCAGAATATCGCTTATCACCAACAGAAACAATATTGGTAACAGAATGCAGCCCTGTCTGAGTACATTTTGAACTTCAAACTCTTCTGACAGCCTCCCTTCGTGCAAAACGTGACATTTGGATCCATCATATGTATATATATAAGTTGCCTTAATAAAAGCTATTAATTTATCCGAGGTACCCCCCATGCGTAAAGCAAGCCGAAGTCAAAGTAAAGCAAGCAGTCTCAAAGTCAATGAATAGCAGGTGAAGCGGTGATCGATATTCGACACACTGCTCAATTATGATCCTTAAAGTATTGATATGATCAATGCATGAGGATCCAGTGCGGAGCTTGTTCGACATCGAGTGTGACTTCTAGATGTTCCCTGATGCGTTTCAGTACTATTTTCGCTAATATTTTGGCAACGGCAGGCTGGACGCAAATACCCCTTCAGTTTTCGCACTGTGTTAGGTCTCCTTTTTTAGGGAGCTTGACTATCATTCCCTTTTTCCACGCATTCGGAAATCCTTCGGAGACCCAAGCTTTCTTTATGAGTGGATGCAGGAGTTCGGTCGATGTCGTTGGCGCCGCTTGTAGAAGCTCTACATGAATGACATCAAGTCCCACTGCTTTGTTGGTCTTTAGTGCTTTGATTGCGTTGCAGATCTCATCTCTACTGAGGGGTGCTGTGCGGATTCGGGAATTTGTTGTTCCTGTCAGCTCAGCAGGTAACAGTTGCGCATTGCTGTCGGTAACTCGGTTTAATACCGACGCAAAATGGTCCTTCCACCTTTTCAGCTGATCCTCAACCGAACTAAGTAGCGAGCCGTCTGAGTATTTTACTAGGTGTTGTTTGGAACTGCGGGCCCCAACCAGTTCCTTTGTAATGCTGAAGACGGTTCTATTGTCACATCTGTTAGCAGCATCTTCTGCTTGTTGTGCCAAAGTGTTAATTTGACTACGCTTGTCACGTCTTACACTGCGGTGAACCTCTTTCTTTCTCATGCGGTACAGTGATTCGAGCTCTCCTTTTTCTACTCCAGTTGCAGCTGCATACGAGCCTTGAGTTTTTTCCGTTCGCCAATTCGTATCCAGGTTTCTTCAGAAAGCTAAGCGTTATTGTTCCCCCTCGCTCGGCCGACTATTCTTTTAGCACCTGATATAAGAACATTTTTCACAGCACTCCAGTGGTTATCGATGGAATCAGGTTCCGTGCTGCTGATTGTCATCATTCCGTGTGAAAGGTTGTTTCTCAATTGTTGGCGTGTTGAGAGACGTTGAACCTTTGTAAGCGGGTTATGCCATTGGATCTCCGAGCTGCAGCTGTACGAAGTCTTACAGTAGCTACCTCCTCTTTTATTTCGAACATCCAGGAGACTGCTTCTAAAGCGCCGGCTAATCGCAAAGTGATCAATTTGATTCCAAGATGCTTGCCTGTCCATCGACACCCAACTTATTTTGTGGCACGTCTTGAGCTCAAACATGATGCCGCCAGTGACGAGTCCGTTAGTATTGCAGAAGTCAATGAACCGCTCACCGTTATCATTGCAATTCCCAACTCCATGGTTTCCCATATCACATTTTTGAGTAAATCGTTGTTGCTGCCAACTTTAGCATTCAAATCTCCTGTAACCATTTTAATACGTATGTTTTTTTAACTAAAACGAGCTTGTGGAGAGTTTTCCTCCATCTCTTCTTAAATAGCCTACATCATCTATGGGAATAATTTGACATTAGAAATACATGCCAAGAATTAAAGTGTTCCTCATTGCATTTCTGTATTTTATTCATACCCAAGAATGAATAGAAAAATTGCAGACAAAATTGTGTTTTCGAAACACAAGAATTGTACTCCCAATCATTGCATTTAATGTTGAAACTTCAGGAAACAGGAGGAAGATTATAGTCATTTCCAACATAGTTTTCATAACTTCCCTGAGCTCAGAGTCTCAATAGGCAAGCCAGTTTAATAGTGTGGAGAATTGTCGTGGTTCGGTATATTATGCAAGAGATTCAGAAATATGTTCTTATTTTTTAAGCTTAAAGTTCTTTTAAACCTTCTTAAAACATTAAATCTTGTCAAATGCCATCTTCTGTTACACATACTTACATATTGTCATCCATGTTCAAAGGATCAGAGTTCCTTCTGGATTGAAGTGTTTTTCACAATATCAGCACGTCTTAAATCCTCTAATTCCTTTTCCAATAAATCAAGCCGTAGAAAACTCATTCTTTTCCCCAGCACGAACTATAAAAATGTCAAAGATTCGTTAAACCGAATATTTTTTTGTACACTCAACTTCAGCGGAAAGCTCAAGTCAAGGACTTTAATTTTTTCTGTTTTCGAAAGTCTATAAGTCTATTGAAATAGGCGATTCTTATTTAAGACTTAATAGAATCGAATTCAAGTGTGTCGTAGAACTCCCTCGATAAGTCCCTTTCCCCCTATGAAATATTAAAAAATGTCTTGGATAATATTCGTTTAAGCACAAAATAAAATCAGGGTAATAAATGTTTTCACAATCGAGTACAAGGGAATCCGAGGTTTCATTGTAATTTATTTAGCTTTTATCCTTAAATTGTCTATACATCATGAAACGCTTACGATACAAACCTACAACTACAACCACAGCGAAGGGACAACTTTAAAAGATTCTTTCCTTCCAATAGAATGAAGCTCATTAAAACAGTGTCTAGTCTATAATAATAAGTTAAGTTTGTTTTTCACTCGGAATTATCGTAATTTCAATCTTCAAGTGCTTTGGCAGCTCATTCGCAGATACATTATCTTAAACGAATCTGATTATCTATTGTATATCTCACAAAGTGAAAGACAACCCCAACCACAAACAAAGATATGCAAATATTCTCAAATCTCCATAAAGAACCAAACCTAACCCTCCAAAACACGCTAAACTCTTTTATTAAACAAAACCTTAACTCGACACATGTAAATACTGTTGTCATACATATTTGATTAAGGGCCAACAAACAAAACGAGGACTTAGTAAAAATTCCAGAGATGCCTGTGAATGTATCTATTTCTGTAAATGTATCTTACACATTGTGTATGAGTATATGTGTGTCTAAGTCTATGTTGGAAGTTCATATTCATATTTGGTTGGGGTGTTTTTAACTGTTTTTGATTTCTGCAAAACTAGCAAAAGTAGGTATGCCTGTTGTAATAGTCTGGGGGGTATTGTTGATTATAAGATGTGAATTATTTAATTTCTTCTCGTATATTTTAAGATTTTGAGTTGGAAAATGAAAAAAATCTTAAGAAAAGGGAGGACTTTAATAATTGGCTCTATGCACACTTTCTCGGAACAAGGGTCGAGTTCTTAGATCACGAGAAAGAACATAATAAAGGGTGGGCCAAATACAATTTAAAGTTGTGTTTTGGGTGTTTGTGATTTTTTGGAATAGTGAGTGATTTTTGTGTTGTGTTTACCAATATTTTTTTGGCTAAGAAGAAATTTCTTTGTCGTATATGGGCATTCTGTTAAGTACAGACCAGCTGTTTTGGCATTAGGTGAAACACAGATTGGTGCAAATACTGATCTTTCAGAATTTTGCTTGCCTGGCTATAACCTAATGCTTTTAGTCTTTCGCCATTACGGCCTTTTAGTCTATGTGAGATATGATGTTGCTTGCCAGAGTCTTCCTCAATACGGACATTGTTCTAATACGAACTTTAACTTCATGTAGCTCAAATTTACTGTCCGCAGCGCGTCATCCATTATTGTTTCATTTATAGGAGTCCGAATCTGGACACACTGAAGTTGTTATTGCGGGCGACTTTAATGTACACAATTCAAATTGGCTGCGCTATTCAGGACAGACAGCACCCGAAGGAAGATATGTTGAGATCTTTGCTGAGATGCACCACCATACTCAGATGGTGGATGAGTCCACCCGAATACCAGATGTTGCTAGGCAAAACGCTCACACTCTTGATTTGTTTCTTACTTCTAACGCTGACAAGTATACCATAACGGTAACATCTCCATTCGGCACTTCGGACCATTGTGTAATATCAGCCAATTTCTCGTGTCCCATTCATCCAGTTAAAGAGAAGCATCCCACAAGGACCGCTTGGCCATACGAGAAAGCCAACTCGGACGGTCTGACACAAGCTGTAAAGAAGCTATCAGGCCGAGAGAAGTACATAAGTTTCCGCTCTTAAAAAGCCAACCCAAGAGAATCAAATTCTTACATGAACATAAATTAAGGCAACAAATCCTGCAATGTCCCAAAGGCAGTAGAAATATCTGGTCATTTGTCAACAACCTAAAAAATTCAACTTAATCTTCGGTTCCAACGCTCATCTACAATGACAAACCGATAACTAGCTCTTTGGAGAAGGCAAATGTACTTGCAGCTCATTTTTCACGTTGCCTGTTAACAACATTGCCCCTCTTGTACTTGAGAACGTAAATCATTCAATGGGACAGGTATATTTCCACACTCGTACAGTTGCAAGAGCCCTTCGAGATCTTGATATAAACGAATCCGCTGGTCCTGATGGTATACTTCTGAAGAGGTGTTCTTCATCGCTGGCAAAACCATTGCATAAGCTTTTCCATCGCTCCTACTGTTCTGGAATCTTTCCAAGAAGATGGTAAACAGCATTTGTCCAACCTGTTCCTAAAAAAGGTGACCCTTCCTCCGCCCCATCCTATCGACCAATTGCACTTACGTCCCTTCTTTCCAAGGTCATGGAATCGCTGATAAATCATCAGCTCAAGAAATATCTCGAAGATCAAAAGCTTCTTAATGACCGGCAATACGGCTTTCGCAGCAATCGTTCCACTGGTGATCTGATGGCATATCTCACCGAAAAGTGGAATAGATATGATATTTCTAAGGCATTTGATAGAGTTTGGCACCAGGCTCTCTTAACGAAAATGCGTGCGTTTGGCATCAACGAAACCCTTATTCTTTGGGTTAGAAATTACATTCTAGATCGTTCAATACATGTTGTTCCCCAAGGCTCCGTTTTGTCTCCGACTCTCTTCCTCATTTTTATAAATGATCTCTTGTCTGAAACTTCTAATCCACTTCATTGTTTTGCCGACGACTCTACTCTCTTAGCTTTTCATACTCGTTCCCAAATTCACGGCCATCTCCTTCGGAAGTGAATTTGCGACGGTATCGTATGATAAGTTCATTAAACTCCGATCTTTACAGCATTGTTAAATGGGGTAAAAAAAAACCGTGTGGAGTTTAATGCTTTTAAAACTCAGTGCTGTCAACTGTCGTTAAAGCAAAATATACTCCCTATGCCATTGTCCTCAAATGACACTTGAATCGAAGAAACCGAAAAGCTCTCAGTACTCGGTATGTGTGTCAACGACGATCTTCGTTGGAATGATCACATTCTCGAGACCGCCCGCTGCTAAATGCTTCGGATTTCTATATCGATGTAAGAAATTTTTCACCAATTCTGATCTGGCTACAATTTATAAGGAGTTTATATGTCCAAACTTCGAGTATAACTCACACCTTTGGGCAGGTGCAGCACAATCTTCTCTCCATTTATTGGATAGAATTCAGAACAGAGCGTTAAAACTGATTGGAAACAGAGCTATCATGGATTCATTCCCATCTCGGAATGTTTCATGAATTTCCCTGTTTTATCGCTTCTTTCACAAACAATGCTCACTCGAAGTAGCCAGTTGCATTCCTCCCCTTCACAAGTTCACCTGTGATACCCGCTTCGCTAGGAATGCTCATCAGTTCACCCTTAAGCCTAACTTTGGTCGTACTGTCAAATATAGAGATTCGTTTTTTAGTCGCATAACACGATTATGGAATAACTTACCCGGCACGGTTTTCCCTTGCCGTTTCAATTTGCAAACATTCAAAACCAATGTTCATCGTCACCTCCTTTCTCTCCCTGCCTAATTTCCCCATCACCTTTGCTGTGTTTAACATTATAAGGGTCTCTTTAAATACCCTTGAGCGCGAGTGAATTATAAAAAAAATGAACAAAATTAAGGTCCAATTCCTTACGATAAACCAATCAGAACTACAAACTTGAACCCTTCTGCCCTGACTATAGCAGCTCACAATGCTCCCATGTTGGTGGTTCATTGGTATTTCCAAAGTTCTACGAAGAGCCAGACTCTGAAAGACTTATCGCATTGCTATTATTTTTATTTCCGTGTAAGTTTTGTTAAATTGCCAAAAACTATACAAGCACCCTACAAGATGTGTTGCAGGGGCTTCAGACAATAAATTCCTTGGCAATCGATTGTGCCTCGTCATGAAAGTTTTCTATAATATGTGGATCTGGATATCTTATGAGGTAACCCAAAAAGTGAAGTATCCGAACATAAATCCAAGAACTAGAAATAATGATGCTGATGACAGCGATAACCCGTTGAAAAGACGATATTGATTGTATCAAAAAATCCAGGACCTTCGAAGGCAACTTGTTGTTGTTGTTGTTGTTGCTGTTGTTGAAATAATTCATTATGTATGTATGCATGTATATTTTTGTGCTTTTGAACTTTTCTTGTTTTATGAAGGTTAAAATAATATTATGTTTACGAGTATATTGCAGCGTTGTTTTGGCATCCTTAAAACATTCTCGACTTTAAATTTGTGTTGTGAGTTGTGTCTTGTGTGTGTGTGTGTTTGAATTTTAACGAACGACTTTTTGTGTTTTTGTTTACAGTGTTGACAGGATGTCCTGCAACTCCCCCGCAATATGTTTGTAATTTTTGGAGAAAAAGTACAACAGAACACAAACATACGAGTACACAGTTTGTTGTGTTTCTTCTTTTTTTTTTTTTGTTTTTTTTGTTTCTCCTCAACTTCCAGGACTTTGAAGGAACGAGCACTTTTGGTATTTTTAAGTTTTCGTTGTGTTTGAAAAATTTAAGTTGACAGAAAGAAAAACCAGCAAAATTCTGCTATCGCAACAGATTTCTTCTTCTGGTAGCATAAGCTTGAGCTAATAGAAGCTGCCTGCATGGACAAATGTACGATGTGGATATGCTATGTGGAGACAGTGCGTGTTGGTGAAATTTATTGCACTTGCAGAAAGTAGCAATTCTGGCATTTTCCTGAACACACTCTAATTAAAAAGAAGAACAATTGTGTTGGACGAGTTCCGTTTGAACTTTTTTCTGTCGATGTGGTTTCATGTGGTTTTTCTTTTCGTGTTTTCTTTCGTTGTGGTAAGAAAAACATACACTCGATATGCTTTGGTTTTTAAAACGACTTGGATGTGAAATAATAATATCACACTGAAAGCTAGGGATTTTTTCTAGCTCAAACGGAGAAGTGTCGAAAAGTAACCTTGACTGGAAAAGATGATATTTTTTTTAAATATTTGTCTCCTGGAACCATAGAGTCAAATTGAATCAATAAGTGCACAACAAGTTCGAGCTTTGAAAAGGGACGGTTAGATTTTGCCACTTCATGGCGGCCATGTTGCTTTATCTGTTAGTGTTTTTTTTTTTTTATTTTCAGATATTATAGACAAATTACCATGCCAGTACATGCACAGAATAGAACTTTAATATAGCGAGCAGTTAGAAGCAGATTGTGATTTTCTTTAAAAAATCAACTCCTGGATGAACGGGTACGTGAACTAGAAAAACTGCCGGACGTGGGACGATGCCAATTCACCAATTAGCAATGCAGATGCATTGTAAGTGTTTGATGAGCTGTGCGCTCAAGGGTTTATTGAGATACGCTTACTTACATACTTACTTATTTATCCGGCTTCCGATCCATGGAGGGTCGCTGCCTGAGATTATACGGTCTTCCATTGCAATCCCTCGCGAGCTCCCTCCAGTCGTAGGGACGAAGCGCTTTTTCGTCTGTAACCGCCTGGTCCCTGTAGCGGAGGTTCGGTCTTCCTCGTTGTCTCGGACCTAGGGGCTATGATTGTTGTCCATTCGTTCGATGTGACCGAGCCAGTGTAGTCGACGTGTTTTGGCTCTTTGGCCTACATCCACATCTTGGTACAGCTCTTATAGTTCACGATCAAATCTTCTCCTCCATTCGCCCTCTTCGCATATAGGACCAAATATCCGCCGAAGAATTTTTCACTCGAAAGTTCCCAGTATCAATTACCTTTTTTTACTTATCGTCCAGCACTCGGCGCCGTAGAGTAGGACTTGTAAAATTAGGGTTTTGTATATCGTGCACTTAGTCTTTCAAGAAAGGAGTTTTGAACCCATTTGTTTGGCCAAACCGAAATAGCAGAGTATCGCTAGGGTAATTCTTCGTTGGATTTACACTAAGGTGTCGTTCGTGAGATTGATATTTGTTCCGAGGTAGGTGAACTCCTTGACTGCCTCGAAATTACTGCTACCAACAGTGACGTTATGTCCTAGGCGATGGACAGCTGAGGCTTTGTTTGTTGATAGCATATACTTTGTTTTGTCCTCATTACCTTCAAGACCAACGCGTTTCACCTGTTCATCAATAGCTGTGAACGCTTCTAGCACAGCTCGCTTGGAGCAGCCGATGATGTCGATGTCGTCCGCATAGCCCAGCAGTTGGGAAGACCTGCTTAAGATAGTGCCTTCCAGGTTAACACCACTCTTGCGTACTATCTGCTCCAGGACTAGGTTGAAGAAATCACATGATAGCGCATCTCCTTTTCTGAACCCTGGAATAGCTCGTACGAGCTGCTACCCATTTGCACGTTGCACCGCGTATTTTGTAACGTCATGCGGCATAGCTGGATCAGTTTTTTCGGGATCCCGAGTTCTGACATCGTCAATAGAAGCTCTTGGCGACTTATGCTATCATATGCGGCTTTGAAGTCGATGAAAAGATGGTGGGTCTCGACTTGAAATTCGTTGGTCTTTTCCAGGATTTGCCTCAATGTGAAGATTTGGTCTATCGTTGATCTGCCTGGCCTGAAGCCACACTGGTATGTGCCGATTATAGTGTTGCAGAAAGTTTTAAGACGCTCACATAGCATGGTGGATAGGATCTTGTAAGCAACATTAGGCAGGGATATGCGCCTGTAATTTTTGCAGGACATAGGATCGTCCTTTTTGTAGATTGAGCATACCCTTATAATGTTAAAAATAACACGAGCCATGGGGAAATTAGGAGGGAGGGGGAAAAAGGAGGTGCCTATGAACATTGTTCTTGAATGTTTAAAAATTGAAATGGCAAGGCAAAACCGTGCCGGGTAAATTATTCTATAATCATGTTGTGTGACGAAAAAAACGAATCTCTATATTTGACGGTACAATCAAAATTAGAGTCGGGAACTGATTAGTATTCCTTGCGAAACGGGTATCACAAGTGAACTGATTCGGGTGATCATTGCTTGTGAAAGAAGCGATAAAATGAATGAATGATTCCATAATAGCCGCGTTTCATATCAGTCTTAACGCTCTGCTCCGGATTTTATCCAATAAATGGAGAGAAGTTTGTGCTGCACCTGTCCAAAGATGTGAGGGAATGACAAATTTCTGACATCGATATAGAAATCCTAAGCATTATTGGCGGTCTCGAGAATGTGGTTATTTTGACGAAGACCGTCGTTGACACACATATCAAGTACTGACAGCTTCTCGGCTTCTTTAGTGCAAGAACCGTTCAAGGGTACATTGAGCATTGAGTTTTCGAAGCATTTAACTCCACACGATTTTGTGTACCCCTTTTAACAATTCTGTAAAGATCAGAGTTTTTTGAGCATATCATACGATACCATTGGAATTCCACTTCCGAAGGAGATGGATGTGAATTTGAGAACTGGATCATATGAGTGAGTATTGGATCACATGAATGTTAATGGCATCTGCTTTCAACAAAAGACGTATACGTCATACAGCTCAAGCCACAATGAGCCTTCTAAACAACCGACTTGGAGGTATGACTATCTCAAGCCGAATCTATACCTAAACTGACTTAGAATTTAGAATTTTTTTTTCTTATTGGGTTGCTTTATGTCGCGGGTCTAAATGGCGTAATCTGGATGTATTTCATTTCACACACTCCTTGCAGTTTATCAGGCTCTGTATGGGCATAAGCTTAATTGTTCAGCATTATGAAGAATTGGCACACTTCGATCATCATCAACACTCCGCTGAACATCAGCAATTGCTTGTTCTGTCCGTACTCCACAACGGAACAGCGACTTCTATCGTGATGTATTTAGAGCAAACGTGTTGCGAATACGATGCTAAGTTTCTCTGATGGACAATTGTGAGCACATGTCATCCCGCTCTATAAAAAGACCCTTTGCATCACATTAAATAAAGACGAAGACTTAACCTGTTTCAGCTATTTTTGAATTTTTAAATTCAAGAAATTGATCGTCATCAGAAACCATATACCAATGTGTTTATATATAATTTATTTTTCTCTACTTACAATTCACTCCTCCCTGCTACCGTAAATATGATAAGGGAAGGTGAGATTTGGTTGTACATTCGTCATCTTCCCATCTTCTGACTGCATTTGTGCCTCCGTTAAGACTAAGTCCGATGACTCAATTTCAACCATAGCTGTTTCTTAGTTTCGGCCAGGGTCAGGGCTCCGTTCCAACCCCATTTATGTATTTGTTGCCACCAGCGGCGGGGACTCTATACCAATTTATACGAAGTACCATGTTAGCTTATCTTTCAATGAAAGAGTTCTGAATTCCTTAAAAGACCCCGTTTTCTGACTTTTTTCTTTGGTCTGAAGCTGGATCAGATGAACTACACAGCTAAATCTGGTTAACTTTTTGAATGATCTCATTTTCCCACACAATGACATTGATAGGGCTTTCAAGTAAAACACCAATCTACTGAGCAGAAAGTATTCCTTCCATTTTTCTGAAGAGATAGTCTTCAGCGCTGAGGAAAGCACTGCATAAGTGTAAGCTTTCAGCCATCTTATTCTAATTGGCCGAGTGGAAAGGAATTTGTCCAACCTGTCTTTAAAAAGCCCAAATCTTCTTCTTGGAAACGCTGGAATAAAAGCTTCTTAATAACCGGCTTGTATGGCTTTCGAAGCAATAGGCCCAGCGTTACCCTTATGCGACTTTAGTCGCATTTTTGCGACCTTTTTTTTGCTGTGCGACTATGCGACGACCTTTTTAAAATTGTTTAAAATTGCGACTTTTTCTTTGCTTAAACATTTACCATCAAACTTTTCTGAGAATGTGTGAGTATGATTTTCTTTGCTTTGTTTTCTGTTCGCATTCGCATTCTCGTTTTCGTTTGTTTTCCCATTCCCACCACGCGGGCGCTGTCAGATTGTTTTTTTTTTTCTCTTACGTGTTTGGCACTGACGACTGACACTGACATTTCCTGGAATATCTCCTTGCCTTTGTGCTTTGTCTCTAGTCCATTGACATTTTTATTTAATGTAAATGTTGTTTTGTTTTTTGACATCAAAAACGGTATTTGTGTCGGCGTCGGACGGTTGAGTTGTGCTGAGCGAAGCGACGAAAAAGTAAGTGGGTACTATTTGTTTTTTTCTTGAGATTAATATCAGTAGAACTTTTTCTTAGAAATACTCGTAAATAAATATATCTATTGCTTCTTTTGAATTTCTAAAACCTGCACTCCCGAATCCAATAGATTTCTCATACAACAAAAAAAAAGGAGAAACTCCTGATGCAGTTGGAGGTGCTAGCTCTTCATCCAACGGGAAGCTACAAAAAAAAATTGCGACTTTTTGATCAAAAATGCGACTTTTTCAAAGAATTCGAATTTGCGACTTTTTTTTGTAAAAGCGACTTTTTTCTGCGACTTTTTGAAAAATCCCAGGGGTAACCCTGAATAGGCCCACTGGCGGCCGGATGGTATATTTCACAAAGAAGTGGTGCATATGTCCGCAACCAAGGATCTCCGGGAGTTGTAGTTTCCAGAGCTGAAGCAGGAATTGGCAGACCTTTTTGTTCCATATTATTATTTATTGTTCCATCAATCCTTTCATGTATTTCACAACACAGATTCCGATGAAGGGCGTTGATCCCGGATTTTTCTATCTATTCATTCGCAAAATAACTATAAGGTTTATACCCGTTGATTGTGACGCGGGCATGTCATAATTTGTAAGATTTCTTCATCTTGCCTCTTCTTGAGGTAATCTCAGTAAAGCTTAGACGTGTGTTAAAGATCATAGTCTTGAAATACGAATCGGTCGCCAGTCAATCTTAAACAAGAGGTCAAAGCGTTTTCTTCCAACATCTTTTTAAACGCCTCCTTGTTCATATTTCCAATAACTACAGTCTAATCTCCCCCCACTCAACTTGAAGAGAAATATCCCCAGACCATCCAATCTCCTAGCTTGGAGGGTCTGACTCCGAATGAAACAGCTTCTATTAATATTGCTTAGCTCTCAATTAATTTCTTAGTTTGAAATTCTAACACGGTATTTCAAATAATGTGATCCCAGCACGCAACCTGGGGAACTCTCAGAAACACTCTGAAGAGAACCTTGTCCAGCGTTATCCTTAAGAGGAATACGAAGGAACTAAACGGTTGGGAATCCATACAGGAAACCCTTGTCCCTAATCTAAATAATGTCCCAACAATTTTCCTACCAACAATTTGTATACCAACATTTTAGATCTTCACAAGCCGACAGCAGAGTAATGCCTCTCTGTCACCGAAACGCCTTATAAAAGGTTTTACGGTCTAATCTTAAATTTTCTATACACTAGATTGGTATCTTTATTTTTGGTGGCTTTATTTTTGCTTCTTCGTAGACTCTTTCATTGCTGAAGTGCTTCTTTCGCTGTCGATCAAGGATAAGTCCGGTGCTTATTCGGAGCTTCAGCATTGCTGTCTTCGAGATGGTGTACCATGCAGGAAAATTGTAGCTGATGACGGGTCTGATGAGCTGCTTGTATATCAGTTGCTTCACTGGCTGGCTTAGTCCGGAACCTGCCTAGAGTGCGGGTTGAAACTGAACAGTTCGTGGAAGTTTACTCCGAGGTATTTAGCATTTTTTTTGGCTGTTATCATTGACCCATCGGGGAGCTTCACGGTCAGGCTTCTGCAAGTGGCTGCTGAACGACATCGGTTGCCATTGGTGTTGGGTCTCCTGAAACACACAAGCTCAAATTTGGCAGTGTTTATTCGGATACCCCACTTTTTGTAGTACTCGTAGAATCTGGAGACGTGAGCTTCCACTCTGCGAGCTGCAATTGTTGGCGCTATCGATTAGGCGTAGGTCAGCGAGTCGTCAGCAAAAAGCAAGTTCTCGCAGTCAGTTGACACGGGTTGATCAGACGTCATCAGGTTATATAGGAAGGGACCCAGCTTTGATCCTTGGGCGACTCTGGCTTTGATGGATTTGATTGAAGACTTGCAGCTGTTTAGCTGAACGAAGAATTTCCTAAAAGAGAGAAAAGAAATTAATATCTTTATTAGTGGCATAGGTAATCCAAGTACTCGAAGCTTATGGATAAGGGCTTCTATCCATACGCTGTCGAATGCTTTCTCGACATCCAGAAAGCATCCTACGGTGGCTCGATGGCTGTTCAGTGCTGAGGAGACGTCAGACTGGAACTTTAGTAACGGATGCAGTGTTGAATGCCCTTTCCGAAAGCCAAACTGGATGTCTGGAGGCGATTTTGCCATTTTTCTTAACTTCCTCTTACGAAATGTAGGGCTTTAAGACAGTGTGAATTGAGAAGAAAGAGACAAAATTATATGGAATTCCAAATTAGTAATGATAACATGACTTCAGGTGAATCTTCCGTGAATGTGCATTACGCTTATATAATAAGGCGGTATGGTAGCGTGGTGGCGTTTCACTCGGTAATATGATTAGGGGTATGTATATACATAGGTGTTGTAACGCTTCGTTCCAGTATTAATTACCTCATTAAATTCCACGGGCGACCTCCAGAATATGTCTAGAAAATGGGACTGAAACCCACACTCCCAAGTATACAGTCGGTAACTACACATCCACTGCCAGCATTGCAATTTATATACTTTCCAAAATGTAATATTCACATATTAATATTGAAGTAATTTACACATCAAATACACACATCAATCATTTTAACATGTGAACTTTGAATACAAAAAATAATACAAAAAAATGTTCAATTTATTTTGCATAAATAAACTCAACGTTTCGCTTGAAAGCTTGTATTATGTTTTTGTTTGGTTATTAAACTTTAAAAAAATACCCAACGTACTATACGACATGTACGTTACACGGTACAATACGCGCCCCTGCATATTAAATCGAGTTTAACAAAACGGAAAGGAAAGTAAAAAAAAGGGAATATCCTAAGTATATATTATTATAAATAAATGGGACATAACACGAAATAATACGCACCGCAACAAACATCAATAAAGCCACTTTAATTCTCTATGCCATCGTAAATCGAGTGGGAACACACAAATAACTGCACCAACGACATAAAAGGGGTATTTTGCGAAAGGAACGTTTTCTTCCCGAATTCCCAAAAGGACAATCAGTAGCAATCGCCACTACTTGTTGCAAAGGGATCGAACTAACTTAGCTTTTACAATGGCTGTATGCGGCTACCGATGCCGTCCTGACTTATGTGTATGTCCAGCTACCACTTGACCAATATACGAGGAATACAAGGAAGTAACCGGTCACTTTCTTAAATTGGCCCTGGAGAGGAGGATAGGGATACGTTAAGGGCTAGATATACACTCTGAATCTCTTGATTAGGGTTTATTTTGTTCGTAGAGTTGTTCGATTTATTAATTGCAAAAACGAAAATAAATATCGTTCCACTGAAATTTTCTCCTAAACACGAGTAAGTGATTAATGGTTTAGCAAGAAAAGAACATTGGATTGGATCTCACTCTCAAAATTGGCTTTAATTTTCGCACACAAATTAACTTATTCGCAGATGAGCAACGTTGCTCTGCAGCTTCAATTCGCTAAATGTTTTTCCCAAAAAGTCAGTAAAAAAAAAAGAATATTAAAAACATAAGAAAAATTATACATTTCCTGAAGGAAGCCTGTCCAGACTCCGATGCCAAAATTTAATTCGGGGACTTCAATGTTAAATTAATAGCTCGACTATCGACTGTTTAAAAGAAGGAATTTGACATTCAATGCCTTATCATACCTGCACTTGACAGCCTTAAGAGAGCACCTTAGCGAAAAGGTGTGCTAACTGTCAGTAATCCTTGTATCGCGATATAATCAAGAAGTAAGCCAAAACTACTGAGCGGAAAACCCTGTGGCATGATAATGAATGCGTTCAACTGATAACAAAAAACTGGCAGAAGATGGACATGTAAATATGCTGCAACGCAAAACCAGAATATCGAATTGAGAGTATGAGATTCTGTGCTGAAATAAGAGCGTATACATAACCTCCTTGCTCAAGCAGGTCGAAGATTCTCGCGATCGAAACAAAATCTGGAGGCTAGATCAAAAAGCCAACTACCTGGGTGCTTGTTTTCAGATCCGAATGCAGGCTCTTCCAAAAAGGTAATATAGTCACCGAACAACAGGTCGTCGAAACAGCAGTTTCGGATAGCTAGACCAAGTAATAGGACAAGCAGTGAACCCTGTTTCGGTCAAACTTCTTCATTAAAGAAGAGGTAAACTTAGCCATAAAATAGCGCATAAAAAAACAAGGCCACAGGCACTGACACAGCTCTTTAAATAAGGAGGTGATATTGTGGTGGAATAAATTCCTTGAGTGATTTTTTAAGAGATATCGGAAATTAAAAAAAAACACATAAAATTCGGAAAAATGCATGAAATTTTTTTTTTAATCGATAGTTAGGTCGATATAATTTAATGTTTGAAGATTATTTCATGCAAATGTCGGCCGCAGCTGCGCCTCAAATGGTCCATCCGCTTAGTCCAATTTTGGCATACTCTTTCTAACATTTGGGCCGGTATCTCACGAATAAATGCTTCAATGTTGACTTTGGCTTCCAGTGCGTCAGTCGAAGCGCACTTGTCGCTATAGACATGAGCCTTAACATAGCCCCACAAAAATAGTCTAGAGAAGTTAAATCGCACGATCTAGGCGGCTAATTGACCGGCCCCAAACGTAAAATAAACTGTTCACCGAACTCGCCTCTCAATTGGTCCATTGTTACGCGTGCTGTGTGGCATGTGGCACCGTCCTGTTGAAACCACATATCATGCCAGTCAAGCTCGTCCATTTTGCGCAAAAAAAAGTTTTGTTATCATCGCACGGTAGCGCTTACCATTCACAGTAACGTTGCGATTCTCATCATTTTTGAAGAAATACGACCCAATGATTCCGCCAGCCCATAATCTGAAGATGTTTGACAGTGACACAAAACACGAAACGTGCGTGGGCTGTCAAAACTAGTGTTGCCAAAAAGAAAATAGCAAAAAAATTTTACCCATTGGTAGTACATCTTGGCATAATGTTTGTGCGTTGGACTGTCATGCAGAAGGTCTTAGGTAGGATTGTCGGCCGCTGCCTCTTGCGTAAATTGACAAATTCACTAAGG
Source organism: Philhelius festivus (assembly GCA_963931855.1). Classification (NCBI taxonomy): domain Eukaryota; kingdom Metazoa; phylum Arthropoda; class Insecta; order Diptera; family Syrphidae; genus Philhelius; species Philhelius festivus. The sequence goes on along the minus strand of OZ007557.1, from coordinate 46,382,936 downwards.
GTATCTCTTTTCGTGAGATGTGCTGCTCTTTAGCCGTTCGAAATCAGCAGAAAATTGTAGGTCCCTTCAATTCCTGGTAAAATGCCCACAGGAATGAATGGGAATCGTTAGTCACTAGGCTTAGGCTCTCTACGAACTATTTTGGCTTCCTATTTTATTTTTTTTTTTAATATGCCTCAAATCATGAACCAAGTATACGTGCACAACAGGTTTCCCGATCGACTACTTGTATCAGCTCCATATTTCTCATTTTAAAAAGGCCATTCAACAAATCCCTTCTAATCGCCGCATATAAGATTCTATCGAAAGTGCTGTTTGAGCATCTTAAGCCGTTCTGCAACTCTATAGTCAGGACGTACCAGTTTGGCTTTCAGCTTGGCAGATAAAAAATTGACCAAGTCTTCAAATTGATTGAAACCATCGAGACTCACTAAATTTTCCATCAACTTCAATGCCACATAGTATAGCATTTATCATCTGGGGATCTATATGGTGATGGGCGAACTCGAATAGAGAACTGATCTAGTTGTGTCGCGTGGAACTATAGAAAACATAGGGTGCAATGTGTTACTTGGGAAAATCTCCTTCCAACTCTTACAACTCGTAGAACCGCTGCTATCATTTCCGGCGTTTGATTCACTTCAAAATATCTTCAACAAGCTCCATCATACATTTATCAAAGAGCATCATCATCGTTTAATGAAGGTATGGTTCCTTGCATCACACACGATTTACTGTTTGTAGACTCCAACTTACGTCCCAGTACTCCTTTGTTCATATAAATAGGACAACACTGGCCACTACCCCCTGAAAGTCGGACTTCTATCGAAGATCTCACCCCATTCTTGTTTTTCTTGATCTTCATTTCATTCAGGAATAGCTTCAATATTCGAATCTTCTTGTGGAGAGTTTTCGCTAGTTCTTCGATACACCATCCGTAAATGGGATATGCTCATATTCAATGCACGCCAACTTTCCCCTTGGTGTATGCAATGCTTGTAGTCCTATTTGAATAGTCGACAAGATAATGCATCTGGCATTCGATTTTGAAGCTGGTGCTAATATCACTGCAGTGAATCAGAAAACTACACACTCAAAGCGGATGGTTCGAGAACGACAGAAAGAACGGGTGCTGGAATTTTTGGGTCTAAGAGCAATCTTCCCAATGGGACAATCCACTAGCAGTTTCCAGGCGAAAGTCTATGTCATAGCGGAAGTTGCAGGTCGGAATCTCGAAGGGAATTACCAAAACTAAAACATTGCCATTGTGTCAGATAGCCAAGCAGCACTCAAAGCACTAAGCTCATACGCCATCACGTCTAATTTGTTGTGGGAATGTGCAGGCAGGCTATATGGACTTGGCAAAGAACGATGATGTCTTAATTCATTGGTTACCTGGACATATAGGTTCTCAGGGAAATGAGGATGCAGACAAAAATAGCAAAAATAGGCCCAAGAACTCCTCTACTGGGACCAGAGCCCTAACTGCGGAATGGGAGAAAACAGGCTTAAAATTGAAATCAAAATAAAGGAGGAGGCCAAAAGATCCAAAAACTGGAAAGAACTCCCAAAACCGAGGCAGGCCAAAGTACTTCTTGGGATCTATAGCCAAGCTCGTTTGAAGAACTGTATCAGCTCAGCTTGAGTAGGAAACAAGTATCTGAGAGAGTACCAGGTAGAAGAGAGTGATTTTTCCTCTCTAAAGGTACTCCCAATCATCAAATTCATCAAATGGATAAACTTGGAGGAAGAGCTGTAGAGTTAGCAACTCATCTAGCTCTGGATGGGGGCACAATAGACCTTAAGGTAGCACTGCTACCTCTCAATATTCATTCATTCATTCATTCATCACTCCAGCCTCTCCAACTCACCACGCCATTCTCTTTCCGAAGAAGAAACTTTTGTTCATATATAAATTTATGGAATTGCGCTAATGCCATTATCAAAGCTAAAAGTTCCCTTCTGGTCACTTAATAAACCGTTTTTAGTTTCGGGCATATCTTCTGTAGAAGACCACAACTCTTCTCCATTATGAACTTGCGACAAAACAGACAAGACACCATTTCAAAGGTGTAGGCAATTTCTGCACGGTGTTACTTTTTTACGATCAGTCCTTACTACAACACTCTATCAGTAGTACCTAATAATATTTCCCAGCCCGTGCGACCTAAAAAGAAGTGAGTTTCATGGGAGGAAGTTATCATGTCTTGTGCTTCTCATCTTAGCCGTTCGCGACTAGGCAGAAAGTTATAGTTCCTATCTGTTCTGTTCCGACAACCCGCAAACAGGAATAGTTAACAGTTGTTAGTCATTAGCTCTAGGAGCTCCATAAGTTTTCGAAAACTCGTGGGATCTCCCTAATAGATCTTGTGAATAGATGTCTGCCTGGAAGGGAAACCAGTACCCCTTGGCATAATGGTTAGGTAGTTGGACTCTGTTCTTAGCTCTATGTTCGATTCCTAAAAATGCGGATACTGGGTTTCTTTGTTACATCTTTCAAGCACCGATTGGTCGTACATACGAGGGCCTTCCTCCTGCTTTTAAGGGAAGAACCATCGATGATAATCAGAGACATTACGTACATTTTTTCGTACCCTATGAATATTAAAAAGAAATAAACTACAGACAAATCAGACTTACAACTTTCCTATGTGCGGGTTGTTTGCAGGAATGAAGGGCCCTTCAATTTTCCGCTGAGTCAAAACGGTTAAGATGAGAAGCAATTTTCACGATTAGAGAAACTCCTGGAGAATTTGTAACCTCCTTAAAAGAGTCAGTACCCCTGGAAAAAATATAAATATATTTTTTTTTCATGTGGCAGTGACTGGAGATCGAACCCAGACCTCGGGCATAAAAGCCAAACGCACTAACCAGTTTAGTTTTTTGTTTTCTTTAACTGTATGGTATGACGTACCGTCTTTGATGGTTCGTCCGTCTATATCGGTCTTTCCATGTAAGCCAATCCATCGCCATTCGGAAACCTACGTTAAGAAATTTTGCGCCTGAAATAAATTGACTGCCGAATAGAAGTCAAAACACAAGTTCACACCTGCTGTTCGCCTCCCTCAATATTTGTTTGGTGTTATAACCTTTGACACTTCAATACTCCTAAGAGATTGAAATTAATTACAATTCGGCCTCCTAGCACTCAATCAAACAATGCGAAGTGTACAAGTATGTATACCTCTGTGATTCGGAAATCCTTTTCTCCTGCTGCTTCCTTGGCGAGGCGTATTCTTCCACGAATGTTAGGCACACATTACATTACACACTCGGAGGTCGGAAGAACGGACGTAATAATGAATAGCTTCTATTAACACGTAATCATTGCCTTTGCCGAGCGACGCGACGGTCGGACGGACGGATGGATGGACGCTTGAAAGGGGTCTGGATTGTGGCGTATTAAATCGGAGCTTCATTGTTCCCCTTCTGGTTCCGCATCCGCATGCCGCACTGATCGGGTAAATATTCGCAGACTTGGAAAATTCCATTGACACTATTAATTGCCCTAATTTGTCACCTAGCATCATCCATAGATGGCTTTTATAGCGATAAAGTCCACAAATCGCCTCCATTAAGGGATGGCATGAGCGTCGGGCGATGCCACAGTGAATGGAGGAAGCAGCACGCGGATGGTTTTCTATTACAGGATTACATAGTCCTTGCGGATAAACTGCCTTCTTTAGCTCCCTAATCCCTGAGTTATCGAAATAAAATTAACTGCCTTCGCAATGGTCCAACATATAAAAAATACCTTCGGATTAAACTTCTGCTATCGGGATCAGGTCGTGCCCCATATTTCCATCTCTATCTTTCGCTTTGTTTTTCAAGTTCTACGGCCGGCGGCGATGCGCGGCGGCACGAGAAAGTGTGTGCTTGAATAGTCAAAGGATATGTAGGTGAATTGCGAATGGGAAGTTGCGTAATTATTTATTTCCGTATGTTTGAGTTTGATTCGAAAGACATTTAAAGCAATTTATTGTCTCTCGATTGCGACTTTAATTGTCATTTGCACGATTCCTGAGTCAATTAAATATTTAGTATCTCCAGAGTAAACTTTTGTATCTTTGAGTTTATCTAGTCCTTGCGACATAGGCGACGCGTCGGTCGTAGCCCTTACACATCAAGACGAAGACGGTAACGTAAATGCATAAGTAAGGAGTTGTAATTTAGCTCTTTGGAATGTGGAGTTGATATCCACTTTCAGTATAAGCTTTTAAGATAAATTGATTTTTTTTTTCACTAGTGTGTCAGAAATCCTTGCGAGCTGGAAGGATTATTGACACCCTAAGCGTGGCACTATACTTGACACACCACGCTCGGAGAAATAGAACTTAAGTTATGAGGCAAATTATTTATGCTACGGGTCTTGAGTTGGGAGGAATAAATTGATAGTGATGGTGATGGTTATTGACTTTGATTGAATGTTAATTACACAAAATCGAGACTTGTTTTACACAAGCACTTGGAAACTATTCAGATCTGGGGGAATAGCTGTGATTTAATTTTCTATAGGTAAACAGCGCAAGTGGTTATCAACCGAAATATTAGCTGGAGCTTAATAGTTTAATTTTTGGGTGTGAAAGACTGCCGGAAAATATTTGCATAAACATTAACAGATATACTTTGCATCACTGAACACAAGCAAATGCATGTATTTTGTTAGTCTCTCTGGTGGGTAAAAGGGGAGGCGAAGTGGGCTACAGCATCAGGTGCTTGGTGCAGCAGAATTTCCAATATGTCAGAGAACTTTTGCATGTCAAGTTTCTGTAGGTAAATGTTTACGGGTTCAACAGTACTTCTCATCAGCAAAATTGAATTTATGAGGGATTTTAGAATTAGTGCAAGGAGGGAATTTTGAAAAATTTTAAATTCTTCCCCTGCATCTGGAACCGAGAATGAAGTTTAGATTTTTTTGATTTAGGGGGTTGCCTTAGGAACTACTACGAAGTAAGTCCCATTAAATATATTTTAATTATAGCCAAAGATTAAGGAATCTCCTCGCAAGATTTTTTTTAACGCAGCGGAGGACCTTACGGTGACTATTACCATGAAACCTAAAGCTATGTGATCTGCAGAAGGGTCTTCCATGGCCAACATATCGAAGTGGAGTTGGATATGTCACTACTAGTTACCCTGCAACGATTATGCAATTCCCTCAATTTTCTAGATGGAATCAATGGTGTGGTGTCTCCAGTCCAAGTTAGCTCGGACTTACTCACTTAGCTCATTGACCCCTCCGTGGGGCATAGGGCGTCAACTACCACTGCACGTCATCTTGTTCTGTTTCTGGAAATGTGTTTGAGTTCTTCCCTTTTTTCCCGCTTCTATAGTCTTTGCTTCTTCAAACTTTTGACAGCCTCCTGAAAGCAGCTTTTGCTCTGCCAATACGCAAAAGTCTTTTGAGAAAATAATCTGTGAGTATAGAAAGTTGTTGACCTCTTCAACCTGCTGCCGTAACATCAAACTGGTTACCAGTTATCAGAAATGTTTAGGATCTGCGTTTTTCCGGTGTTAATCCTCAGCCCGACCATTTGTTCCAGATCCATTTTGTTGAGTGGAAGCCTAGATGAGATGTTGCAGAGAAGACAACATCGCCTCGTGCTTGTTCTGCAAGAGGGCTGCATGGGAAATGGTGTTAGAAATCGATTTCGAAGTCCGCAGATTCCGTTTAATCATGTAAGACTTGACAATTTTTGCACCCTCGTAAAAAGCCTTGATAATAGCAATGAGAGTCTCGGGATTACTTGGCCTGCATAAGGCTAAAAACTAAAATCTCCATTGAAGCTAGCGAAACCCTTTCAAAATCGATAAAGAGCAGATGAAGAATGGAACAGAACTCCACGCATTGTTATATTATTATCCTTAAGGTGAGCTATCTAGGTTGAGCCTACCCGGAGTCCCGCTTGCGCTTTGATTCATTTCAAGATTATTTTCGCCATTATATTGGCCATCGCAGGCGTAGACAAAAACAGATGTCTTCGTGACCACAATTCTTAAGATTTCCCTTTTTACTTGCGATATATGTAGGTACTATAGGGCAAGTTCGAACTCGAGATTTTGATAAAAGTTGACATTACGATGATAGCGAAGACGAAAACCGTGGGTCCGGCAATTCCGTCTGTCTGTCTGTATGTCTGTACCTCCAACTACGGCCTGAACTATTGGAGGTATTTTTTTCAAACTCGGTGGTACTTGAGAGTCTTCGGTGAATCCCTAGAGGGGAAACTGAATTTTTTTTTAGCTCTAAAACAAACGGTACCCCCACACACCCGTAATTCATAATCTTATTTATCTTGAAAACGGCTCTAAAGATTTTGATAAAAAAAAATTAAGTGTGATATTATGGACATGGATTATATTTTGGTCAAAAAAAATTTGGGGGGAAATGTTATTAGGGGTACCTGTGATAGAACCGTTTTTTTTTTATTTTCGAATTTCTCACCAACGGCTCTAACGATTTTAACCAAAATTTGTATGCAGGAGTTGCTTTGCATTTGAAAAAATAGTTTTTGGATTTTTAAAAAAACAATACAATTTTTTTTTTGAAAATTCAATATCTTGAAAAACGATAGGGTAAGCTGGGGTACATTTGACACCGGGGGACATTTGACTTTGCGTTTTTCGGTATGATCGTGCCCTTAAAAAAGAAAAGTTTGGATGAAGGAAGAAGCTTAGTTTGATTTAAAGAAACGTTATGAAATTTGGCAGTCTTTCTTTAACTCTTCGCGGAATACCACAAGTTTTCGTGTTTTCTGTGTCTGATCTAATTTTTGACCACCGGTAAGTAAGCGATTTGTGAACCTAATATAATAAACTTTTCTATCGTGAGTCAATGTTATGATAGTACTATGCTTAAAGTTCAATAAATTAAAGCCAGTTTTACATATTAGTTATAAAAAAAAAAAACTTATAAAGTTCCTTCGGGGCACCTTTGATTTTTGCAAAAAATATTTGTTTGACGTTGATTTTGGGAAATTATATATTAAATAAATTGTTTAAAAAATGTCGATATCGATAAATTTGAATTAAGATTTACATGGACTGATTTTTTTTATGTTTATAAATGAAATAATTTATGTTTTTTATTTTTGTTGTTTTTTTTTTTTAGAAAGTGAATTTATTGATTTAGTTTTTTCGTTATATTATTTAATAAATTGTTTAAAAACAAAAATTTACTTTTTTACTATTCAAACAACAGACGTGCTGGATCCGTTGATAGTTTTAGAAATTTAATGCACACGATGTGGGGTTTAATCCACCATTGTCAAATGTACCCCTTCTTCTTTTGGGGCAAAATCTTATTAACGGTACCTGTCATAGAACCGTTGTTTTGATTTTCAACGTTCTCATTAACGGCTCTAAGGATTTTAACCAAAAATTTTCAGCATGAGTCCCCTTAAGTTTAAAATAACATAGTATATAAAAATATTCGAACAAATATTTGTTGCTTTTTTTTAATTTTTTTTTTTTTTAAATCAATATCTTCAAAACCTGAACGATTGTTTTTTGAAATTATTTCCTAAAATCAATATTATTAAATACTAAAAATTCGCATCCCACATATTTTTCTTGAAAAATTTTAAAGAAATTTCTTATATAAAAAATGTATTTAATAATAAAACGATTTTTTAAAGTTTGTTTGCATAAGTTCATACTTTTCTAGAAATCAGACAGCAATTTTATGAATTTGAACATTATTGTCTCATTAAATCGATGTTGCATATTTATAAAATGTATCTTAAATTCCAAAATACTTTTACTCGTACATAAGAGCAAGTTCGTGCAATCCTGTCGTGCATTTTATTTTTGACTAGCAAAGGATCTGTATTTTATTAGTTCCGCAATTGCTACATGAAAGGCACTACAGTATTCTGCAATGCAGTTGATGCTTTATTGCAATTAAAGTGCGGACTCTGCCATGATGACGATGTCATAAGCATTCATCAATATTTGAATAGAGAATTCCTGTAAAGCTAATTCCTGCTGGAAGGATTTCACAAAGATCGTCTATAAACATACACCCTTATTGCGATTGTCAATTTTGAATTGAAAGTTGACATTTATCAACAATTTTTTTAAGTGCTATTGCGATTGTCAATTTTCAATATATTTTTGATAAACCTATTGTGAATGAACATAAACCAACCATTTTAAATTGAAGGCCATATTGCGAGTGTCAATCGTTATCAATTAAATTGCTTTTTCACAATATTTCTGTCAACCACAAAATTTCCATTGATGCTGCTGTAAAATGTAAGTTTTTAATAATTTGAACCATAAAAAAATTAAAAAAAACTATATTTTCTACAAAAGGGCTAAAATAGTTAGCAATAAAGTACAATTAACGAAACTGGTGATGCTAATGGAAGACAATTTGGAAGTTGCAAAGGGACTGTGCTAGGAATACCACTCCTATCATTATAGGAAAACGCTTTCGCCCGAACCTTGTCCGCTTCAGAATAGTTGAACCTTATCCATTTCGGGCAAATGAACTCTTCGAGGATTTTAAATGTGTCTTTCATAATCAAAGACACAGTAGATTGAAGACCTATAGAGTGCTCATTTCCGATGCTGATCTGGTATGATCCATGATGTGCACATAACCTCAAAGCTGTTGAAAGTCTTATAATGTTTGGAACCGATGTAGACCTTTTTGCTGGTTTAAATTTCCCTTCTATTTCTCTTTAGATATATAAAAATGCTGGTTTTGACAGATGAAAATTTTTAACAAAACTAGAATGAAGTACATTATTATTTTCTTTTATGTTCTTAAAAGCATTCCGTACTTACATGCTTTCTTCTAATTTAGAGGATTAGAAGAATCCCGCAGCTGTCTTCTTCTCCTCAAAATATCCAAAAAACTTGATTGGTCATCGTCTTCGTTGTCATTAGTGATGTGTCAACTCGGTTTAATAAACCGAATCAAACCGGGTTGACGCCAAACCGAGCCAACTCGGTTTTCATTTTTTCTACCCGAGTTGGAACCGAACCGACAAGCGAATAAATGAATGAATGTAAACCGACTACAACATAATCAAAACTACCCTCCTTTAGTTGCGGTTTGTACCATAAACACAATGTACCAACACATATAAAGTCAAACGGAATTGAGCGCAATCATACACTACACATACAGTCAGTTTGTATGAATATTTGGTTTACCTACTCGGGTTAGAAGTTAAATTTCGTTAAAATAACCCGAGTAAGGACAAGTCGAGTTGCACTGCGCATTAGGTTTCGGTTCGGTTTACTCATCGTCGTTGTATATCTTCGTTTAAAAGCCCGGTTTAGTAACTCGGGTCGAAATCAAGAGTTTTTTTTATGGAATTAAGAGTGTCAGTCATACAGAGTAACTTTTAAAGAGTTACAACCTTATTGAACATTTAAATTCGTATTCGGTTTTTGTTTAGCTTCTTATGTGGCGGTGTGTGAAATTTTGGTAAGCGTATTTTGCTGATGTTATTAAGTTTGGTTTTGATTTCGTTTTTTACTGTAGTTTGTTTTTTACTTGCGACTTATAGGTACTTATAAGGCAAGTTCTGCATTTGGAAAAAAAATCAAACTCGAGATTTTGATCAAAGTTGACATTACGATGATAGCGAAGACGAAAAAAGTGGGTCCGGCAATTCCGTCTGTCTGTCTGTATGTCTGTGCCTCGAACTACAGCCTAAACTATTGGAGGTATTTTTTTCAATCTCGGTACTTAAGAGTCTTCGGTGATTCCCTAGAGGGGAAACTGAATTTTTTTTGAATTTAAAACAAACGGTACCCCCCACACACCCGTAATTCATAATCTTATTTATCTCGAAAAAGGCTCTAACGATTTTGATAAAAAAAAATTAAGTGTTATTTTCGGCGTTCTCATTAACGGCTCTAAGAATTTTAACCAAAAATTTTCGGCATGAGTCCCATCGCAAATTTGTGCGATCCTGTCGTGCATTTTATTTTTGACTAACAAAGGATCTGTAGTTGATCGTGTATTTTATTAGTTTTCTGGGTATTCTGCTATTGCTACATGAAAGGTACTACAGTATTCTGCAATGCAGTTCATGTTTTATTGCAATTAAAGTGCGGACTCTGCCATCAACAGCATACATCAATATTTGAATAGGAATTCCTGTAAAGCTAATTCCTGCCGGAAGGATTTCACATAGATCGTCTATAAACATAGTGATAAAATCTGGGTTAATACCATATCTTTGCTTAAGTCCTTTTACTGTTACGGGCTCTTCTGAAAGTTTCTCGCCATCCCACACATTGTTTGATATTAACTCTGAATAAATTTGATGAATTTTTTTCGACATACCTTTGCTAAGCAGCTTCTAAAACAGGTCTCTGCGATCAACTGTGTCGAAAGGTGCTTTGAACTCTATAAAATATGCTAATACTTTCTTGCCTTTTTCTTCGTGTGCATGTATGTGCAATGCTTGATAAGGTAAGCATATGATCCACAGTTGAGTCAACTTCCCGAAATCCTTTTTCCTTGATACATTTCGTTAAATATGCTTGCAATATTTAAGTGAAGATTCTTGTTGACGAGTTCAAGAAAGAAATTCCTCTTTAATTATTGACATCATTCACATTTCCTTCCTCATGCAGTGGATAAGTGATAGAAACAACTTTGAAGCTTCTTTGAACTTCACCTCTTTCGAAAATTACATTGCACTCATTTGTAAACATCTTCAAGATGTTAAATATTTCTAGAGTTCTGTTGGTATTCTGTCAGTTCCTGCAGCTTTGTTGTTTTGGCTAGTACTAGTCTCATTTCTCCTTCAGTTAGTTTTGTGTCAAGAATTTCATCTTCAAAATAAGATGGGGTGTATAAAATTTGCTGGCACATGACTGGTTGGTTTAGCAACATTTGTAAATAGGTTTTACGGGATTTCACATTGATATTAAAGCTAATTTGTGGCTGGTTGCAGTTTAACTTTCTTATCGAAATCGAAAAAAGTTCCTTCTAATTTCGACAAATTATTAACTTTTGCCTCGTTTTCATATGTCAATTCTTTCTTTTTGTCCCTGCACAAGCGTTTTTTTGACATACCATTTTCGAAGAAAAGTTCCTCCGATTTTTTTATGAAAGTATAACATTAAAATTATTTAATAATAAATGAACATAAGGCTTGTGTGTTGATATTTCAAAAAAAGTCGTTTATGACGAAAATACAAATATTTTATGTTGCTACAAAGTTTATAAAGTTAAAACAATGAACAGAGCCGCGTAGGCTGTATTCGAACCGAAGGACATAAATTCGATACCCACTTTTTTACTTGCGACTTATAGGTACTATAAGGCAAGTTATGCATTCGGAAAAAAAAGCGAAGACTTAAAAAGTGGGTCTCGCAATTCTGTCTGTCTCTTGCGATTTTCGTTAAACTTCGTAGATGTCGTTTTGAATTTTTTTCCCCCACACGTTTTTTTCTTTTTTTTAAGACAGCAAATAACGGTACCTGCCATACGATTTTTTTCGAAATTTTATAAATATTTTTTTTCTCAAAAACTGTCCCACATTAAAAAAAATACAAAAAAAATTATTTAGTCAAAGCTAGCTAATGGTTGAAAAAGTTGTTCCAAAAAATTGTTATTTTTGGTAACCCCCTTGGAACTATTTTTGTGGTTTTTGGTTTTCTCAAAAACGGTACGACGCATTTTGATAATTTTTTTTCTGCTAAAGGTCCCGAATAGTTTGAATATTATTGTGGATTAAAATTTTCAAAAATTTATTTTTTGGATTTAAAAAAAAAATAATTTTTTTTTTGAAAACTCAATATTTCGAAAACCCCATTCTCGATTTTTTTAAAACTTGATAAATAAAAGTATCTTAATATAATCTACAAGAAATGAGAAAAAAAAATATTTTACCTAAAAATATCGGTACCCTCCATACAAAAGTTAAAAAATGGTTTTCGAATATCGTATTTTTCTCGCAAACGGTTCCGAGAATTTTGCTAAATTTTTTTTCTTTTGATTAATGCTTACGATTTTATAATTTAATAAAAAAAAATTGAAATCAAGATATTACCCACTCTATCTACCATAGAACGACTTTTTCGAATTTTGAATTTCTCATTATCGGCATAACTGATTTTAATGAAATTTTTTATAGACAAGCTTCTAAAAAGTTTAAAGAACATTGCATTTCAAAACTTAAAAAAAATTATTTTTTTTTTTAATTTTGAAAAGAAGATCTAGTTTTTTTTGGAAAATTCGATATCTCCAAAAACAGACCAACATTTTTTTTTGTAAATTTAAATTTTATTCTTACATTAATAAACACTTTAAATTGGCGCTGTAAAATATTTTCTTAAAAATTTTTTATATAAAAGCTTATTTTTTAAGAAACCACTACAACGAATTATAATTTTGTACTTGCATAAACTAATTTTTGCTTAAAACACATGGCATCCTGTGCTTAGCTCCAACTGCTAAAGGAGTTGTTTTAGTTATTTAAGAAATGAATTTTATCCTTAAGAACAGTTTTCTCTAATAACATTCATTTATGAAATTCTTAGTCTTTTACATAGGAGCAAGTTCGTGCGACCCAGTCGTGCATTTTATTTTTGTGATCTCTTAATAGATTTTATTTAGGAATGCATAACTTACCGCAAGTAAAAAATGTTATATTAAAGTTTTTTAAATTAAGCTTTTTTAATTTTCTGAATTTTAAGACCTATTTTGTGTTCATCTTACAAAAGGCGGTCCCGTTTATATGGAATCACACCCAAACACAAAGTCCTTATTTAAAATGATGTCCATTCTTCTACCTTTACAGAAGCAAACTAGTGGGGTAGTTTTCCCCCAAACAATTATTCTTTTAATATTATTTTTGTAATTGATTGTTATTTCGAAAGTCTGATAAATGATTAATATTAAAAGTAAATTCAACAAAAAAAATATATATACATATATGTATAAATTGAAGAGAAATGCCTCGGGCAAAATATAGAAGGCTGGATGGAGCTCACGATTCAAGGTTGTAAGAAATACGTGATGCCTATTGCCTCGCAGAGGTCGTGATTGGGAAATGTGATTTTATATAGGAGTTTTATATTCAGCTCACGTAAAAATATGAATGATACATTCCATTTCGTGTCGTTTATTTTCGTAAAAAGATGCTCTCTTCCCAATAGGCTTGGAGAAGCCCAGCGATTATATTTGTTGCATGATAGCTGGAATAAATTAATAAGACAAAAGAAAATATAGTTTGGTAATTGAGTAACTCTTCATTTTCACAACAAGGAAAAACAAATTTATTGACACTCTTATAGTGGCTACACCACAAAATTGTGTATTATGGGATGTTTTATAGGATATAAAGTACTTGTGCTTAAATACTCGTATTAACGAAATGAATTGAGTTTGAATAAAAAATCTGTATATAATGTATCGTCGCTTGAATGCACGAACAAGGTTACTTTATTTTCGAAGATTTAACTCAAACTTAGTAGAAGGGCTTGTAGAGACCCCAAAACCTAGTGACAACAGTAGAATCCCTTCAAAGTAACATTATTAAACAAAAATTGTTACATATCAGGAAATATCATTGCTCATGTACCGTCGAAGGCGATGGCAACATTATTTGCATCGATTGGCCAAGAGCAAGCATCGTACGTTTTGGACTGCAAGTAAACAAATGAGCTAATGGGAATGCTCGAAAGTACTCATCAAAAAAGAGTGCCGAAGATTATTACTGCAGTTACTAGCAGTTGGGTTCCAAGATTCCAAAATTTTCGTACCGTTTGGTATAACGTCCAAGGAGTTTCGTACTATGGAAACTCTTCAAAATTACAGCTGGAAGAAGATCAAATACAAAAGGTGGAAAGAGGCACAACACAGCCCAGAGACTTAAGGACAAACGAAGCAGCCTTTAGAGCTAAACAGACATTCAAGAAGAAGAAGAAGAAGCTACATAAACGTGAGCGAAAAGATAATTCAGCATGTCATTTATGTGGCCAGGTGGGCCATTGGAAACGAGACTGTCCAGATAATAAAAATGACAACAGATTTAGCAATCATAGAGTTGGTAAACTGGTTGCTTACGCAATAGTGGACGACATTCTATCAGCTGACTATTCTGACTTGTGGTGAGCGGATTCAGTAGCAACTCGTCACACGACTTTCGAAAAGATTGGTTTACTACATATTCATCTGAAGGAGGGTTTAAAGGCGTAAAAGTGGCAAATGATGAGACCCTAAACATCGAAGAAATTGGTTCGATTGAAATTGAAGCTTGACTTGATGGAAAATGGGTAAAAAGAATCATTGAAGACGTACGCTATGTTTCAAAAGCAAAAGTGAATCAGTTTTCTATCGTCCAATTGGGAAAGAAAGGTTTTGAAACAAAATTCACTAAGAAAGGTTGCATTGTTGTCAATGAGGATAGTAAAGGTTTATCTGCAAGCTAAATAAAGTTTTAATTTGAATATTAATGGGAGTAAGACCCACAGTTATTCGTCCAAACAAAATCTCATTCTTTATCTAACTCAAAACTAAGAAACTATCAGTTAAAATTTTGCTGAGGAGGGAATTCAGATAGTGAAGTGTTAAGCAAGGTGCTCGAATTAACACTCGGCAGCATACGAGACGAAGGTTCGTTAAAAAAAGGTTTCGATAAAAAAAAGATGATGATTTCCTATATAAGGAGGGTAAGAGTTGAAGAAGACACGAGTTGCACAGGAAATTGCAGTGAACGGAACCAAAATCGTTAACTAAAGAGAATGCCTGATATTTCTCTTCGTTCTTTCTGCCAATTTAAGTTGATAAGAAAAGTCTAGTTATTGGGGTGGGATTTAACGATTATTCCAAGAACATATGATTATGACATTATGACGGGGAGAAGTTCTTAGGCAATATCATGTAAAATGTGTTGAGAAAATAATCTTTAAACTCTAGGAACGTTTGATGAACTTATATCGTTAATAGTAAAAATAAAGAGAAGTGGAACTAAGAGGCTACCTTGGGGGACACCAGCAGTAGCTTAAAAGACGACTTATCCAGCTCCGGATCCATAGAGGGTCTCTGCCTGAGATTTTGCGGTCTTGATCCATCGGTTGTGATCCATCGCAAGCTCCTGGGATGCTGGGATTCGAAGATTTTCGTGGCTGGAGCGTTGTTGTCCCTTCGCGCGATGTGACCGAGCCAGTGCAGTCAAAGTGTTTTGGCTCTTTGGACTACATCCACATCTTGGTACAGCTCGTATAATTCACGATTGAATTTTCTCCTCCATTCGCCCTCTTCGCATATAGGACCAAATATCCACCGAAGAATTTTTCTCTCGAAAGTGCCCAATATCAATGCCCCCTTTTTACTTATCGTCCAGCACTCGGGGCCGTAGAGTAGATATGGTAAAATTAGTGTTTTGTATAGCGTGCACTTTGTCTTTCGAGAAAGGAGTTTTGAGCCCATTTGATTGGCCAAACCGAAGAAGCAGCGTTTTGCTAGTGCAATTCTTCGTCGGATTTTCACTAAGGTTTCGTTCGTGGAATTGATGTTTGCTCCTTGACTACCTCGAAACTACTTCTACCAAAAGTGACTTTTTGTCCTAGGCGATGGACAGCTGAGGCTTTGTTTGTTGATAGCTTATACTTTGCTTTGTCGCGGATAAGTTTTTTCGAGATCCCGAGTTCCGACATCGCCAATAGAAGCTCTTGGCGACTTATGCTATCAAATGCGGCTTTGAAGTCGATAAAAAGATGGTGGGTCTCGACTTGAAATTCGTTGGTCTTTTCCAGGATTAGTCTCAATATGAAGATTTGGTCTATCGTTAATCTGTCTGGCCTGAAGGAAGCCACACTGGTATGTGCCGACAATAGTGTTGCAGAAAGGTTTAAGACGGTCACATACTCGTAGTACGGTGAATAGGATCTTGTAGGTAACATTAAACAGGGATATGCCTGCTTAAACACGTCTTCAATTCCCTGTGCTTCGGTGGTTCTTCGCTGTTTCGAAGAGCTTGCGTTCTGGTTCTATAACCTGATGCCAGTTGCTTGGCTGTTTTTAAAAATCGGCGGCGGGTGTTGGTGGCGGTCGAATTTTGAACTTTGTCACAACAAGAAAGTGGTCAGAGTTCACGTTTGCACCCCGGAAAGTTCGCACGTCAAAGATGTTCGTCGCGTGCCTTGGGCCAATTAGCACTTGGTCGATTTGGCTGGAGATCTCGAGGTTGCTGTGTGTATCCTTCGCCTTAAGAGACTAGTGCTGCTCATCGCCGTATTCCGAGCTGTGCTTTCCAACTAATTCGCCAAAGATATTTTCCTTCCCGACTTTAGCATTGAAGTCTCCGATGACGACTCTGACATCGTACTCCGGACAGGCTCCGTAGGCTCCATCCAGGAGCTCGTTAAACTCCTGCTTGTTAGACCCCTCAACTTCATCGGAGGAGCGTGTGCATGTATTAGGCTGATGTTTTGAAAGGTAGCTTTGATGCGGATCACAGCCAGGCGATCTTTAATCGGCTTAAAATCGATGATTTTCGATCTCAATCGATTGCCGTAATTTCTGGACCTATCCATCGTATCTCCTAGATCGCGGCAATGTCTGGCTTGTACCGCGAGAGGACAGATTCAAGTTCCTAAATCGTAGTCATAGTCGTTATCCGAGGCTTCTCGAGTCTCTCTCATAACAATAAGTATTTTTTTTTACTGTGGCCGGGTCGTTAGTCCGACGCACTAACCTCCAATGTGTAGTGCCATAGGTTTGGTGTTGCAATTGTTTCCTTGGTCAACACTCGCACTTACAAGTTTAGCAAGTCATGACATCAAGCCAAGACCAATATCCGGCGGCTACCAACGTGGAGGTAATATAAGCACTTGATTCATAGGAAAAAATACAGCTCGAAGCCCCCAGTTCCTACAACATACAACCACCAGCGGAATGCTTAGAGTTCTTTAAAAGATGTAAGGAATTTGTTTCCACTTCTGATCTGAATTTCATCTTTAAAGGATAAATCTGCCCAAAACTTGAGCACAATATCCATATCTCGGTTCTCCCGATTACTCATCTAAGTCTGTTTCAGAGAATTCAGAAGAAAGCCCTTAAGCTTATAGGAGACTCATAGATTACTAAAACTTTTTTTCCTTCTGAAAACTGTCTGAAAAATGTCTTTCTCCTGTCTTTCACTGTTCTAGTGATTTTTGTATCATCAGTGCTCAAATCAAATAGTCCGGAGCATTCCGTCACCTCAAACAATTCTGCCAACTCATCGAACTATGAATGCTCATAAGTCTATCTCCGGACGTGCAGTCGAATATGGAGGTTCTTTCTTTGGCCGCACTACTCGAATGTCGAATACTTCAGCTTTCTCAATTAAATCCTCTCCACTTTACCTTACCGTTCGCACTGTATTACCCCATTTCAGTATAGGGGTAGTCCTGAACCCTTGAGCGCGAGTAAATTATAAAAAAAAAAGCAAAACCTAAACAATGTTATATGTACGTGATCACAATAATGGCGGCTCCATTAATTTGATATGAAGATTTCAGCATGAACGCATTTCGCCTTGAGTTTGTTTGCTTGCCGAAGAATTAATCGTCTTATTCGACTGGGACTTGGGGCTGTGGGGCTGTCTAATGAATATTTCAAAATACGATTATTTAAGTAAAGGTCAAGTTGTTGATGAAATTCAATAGCTGAATATTTCTATTTATTTAACTTGAAATTAAAGTAGAAAATGTGGCTGTCGGTTGGTTGGTTTATGTGGGCGTAGAAGTGCAAACGATATAATTTAATAGTTTTTGTGTGAGAAAGGGCTCGACTGAGGGGCACATCAGGTTAGAAATGAAATTGCAGAGCCACAATGTATACGGTTAACCCCAACAAATGCACATACGAGTTTACCCGCATTCGGAGGCTATATTGGTGTGTGCCCTTTCGAAAAACTGCAATTTAGCATTAACATTTGGTTTGGTCGGGCTTGTACGTTGGAGCTGGAGCCAAATTTCATAAAATGATGTCGAAAATCTAATATTAATTTGGGCAAAAAAAAAACAAGCAAAACAAAGCAAAACAAGTTGAAAATTCCATATAAATGTATAAATAACTGAGTCTTTTATTTTTGCCATGTTTTGCATTTAGGACTTGGTCCTTTATCGTCGTTGACGTTCAATAGCTCAAACAAAATTTAGCCCGCATGAATGCATAAGCACTGAGCAGGGATGAAGCAGAGCTGAGTATTCGTTGTCGTCATCGTCATCGTCCTGGCAATAAAGTTAGTCGAAGGGCAGCATTGGAAATGTAGACAGCCCCTGGCACAACACAAAATGAATTATGCCATTGTTCGCAGGAGTTCAAACTCAGTCCTCAACCTTTATAAATGGTGGCAGGCGGCAACACACAACTGAATCACTGGATATGTGGACTTGCTGATTGCGGGAAAGTATCTTTGTATATATGTGGATGGGAGGGTGGATGATGATATCGGTATGAGGATGTAATATGTCTATAGTATTATATTTTACAGATATGCATGGTGTAAACCCGCAGCTATGCTGTGAACCACCAAATGATACTACTTGTAGCCGTTATCCTGGTTTCTGGGAAGTTCACAACTTTAGAAGTATCTCTATGTAGTGACGATGCAGTAAATAAAATTTACATTAAAATTAATTGATGGAGATTTTGGTAGACTCCGTTTAAATTGGATTATGCAGTCGGCAGATTAAAACTTTTTGAAATTCGGTTTGTGTCAAATCAGTGATGGGCCCATAATGACAGGTCGTGGGCACAACGCACAAGCCTATGGCAAACGAACGCTTGACTCTGGCATCCATCCTACATAGAATAGAGATAGTAACCCATCGCCGTGCCTGATTTTGAAGGATAATCGTTGAAATAATACCAAGTCTACAAAGGGAATTTATTATTTCAAGAGTTATAAAGGTGCCTTTTCGCTCATCTAAACAACATACGAGTAATTGATGTCAGGAAAATTATTCGGGCAAAATGAGCCGTTGGCAGAGAAAGTCTCATTTGGAACGGCTGGAGGCTCTCGCTTTTAGAGAAAATGAATCCTATAAATGCTTTCTATAGACATGCATATGTATGTGTATTGTAGGTGGGTAGGCAGAGGTTATTGTAGGATCCAGATTTGAAAAAGAATCTTATAGAAAGTTTAATGAAAAGTAGTTTCATTGAACACGGAATGAATCCACATTTCGTTAAACTTAAAGGACATATAACTTGAGGTATGTAGTGCTTTAGGCTTTCTTTCATTAATGGACGGTTTTTGGGTGAAAGACCATGGGGACATTACAGTTTAATTCGAGTTACCGCATCAAATTCGATGAGGTATGTAACTCCGAAGCGCGGATGATCTCCCTCTGAAAAAACTTAGCCTAACTGGTAGAACTCTAGGCTCAATGATATTTTTACCTTAGTAAAACCAGTAATTTCAATTCAAATCCAACCAGAGTGTGGATCGATTTTAGAATTTTATTGTTCGTTCAGAATCATTGCTTCCCGGTGGAATTCCAAGCTTAGTTTTTACTTTAGGTATAGTCCCTTACTTCCCATGATCGAGCAAGGCTTCAACCAACAAACTCTACTAGCGCCTGTTATCCACCTGTGCGCCCAACCTGAAGGAGTTTTTTATCTGATACATTGATACATGATTCATGAGATTCAAGGAAAGATTTCCCCGAGAACTAAGTCGACTAATTCACAGTTAATGGGAAGTAGACCTTAAATTCAAAATCAGCTCATCATCATCGGCTCGACAACCGGGTTCCGGTCCTGGCCTCTTTCAACAAGTCTCTCCACCTATCCCGGTCTCGAGCTGACGCCATCCAGTTGCGCACCCCCAGTCTTCGGGCGTCCTGGTCTACGCCATCTCTCAAGCCCAAGCATGGTCTACCACGCTACCAAAGAATGTACCAAAAAGAACTTTCCGAGCAGGTTCCTCTTCGCTCATGCGAGCTAGGTGCCCTGCCCACCGGAGTCTACCGAGCTTAATTTTTGTCACGATATCTGCTTCTAGGTAGATTGCGTACAGTTCATGATTGTACCGTCTCCGGAATCGTCCTTCCTCACATACGGGGCCAACAATTCTCCTTAAGACTTTTCTCTCGAACGCAGCTAAGAGGTCGAAGTGCCTTTTGCTAAGCACCCAAGTCTCGGATCCATATGCGAGTACTGGCAGGACCATGGTCCTGTACAGCAGCAGTTTTGAAGTTATGGTGAGATTTCTGGATTTTGAACAGCTTTGACAGACTATAGTAGGCTCTGTTGGATTTGAGAAGCCGCCCGCGTATTTCTTCTTCTATATTGTTATCGGCTGCTCCTATTGACCCAAGGTATTTAAAGGATTGCACCACTTCAAATTCGTGCTCCGCTACCTTGATTGTTTGACCAACTGTTCCTCTCGTATTCGACGCCACCACGTACTTTGTTTTACCTTCACTAATGTGCAGCCCCAGATTTTGTGCCGCCTGCTCGATCTGGATGAAGGAATCGTGTACAGCTTGTTCGGTTCTTCCGATGATGTCGATATCGTCTGCGTAAGCCAGTAACTGGATGGACTTGTTGACGATGGTCCCTCTTGTTGCTGTGCCAGAGTCACAGATTGCTTTCTCCAACGCCAGGTTGAAGAGGAGGCAGGCCAAACCGTCCCCTTGTCGAAGTCCATTAAAGATGTTGATTGGTCTGGATAGCAATCCGGCTATTTTTACTTGGCTTGTTACGTTGGTCATGGTTAACCTACACAGTCGTGTCAATTTATTTGGGATGCCGAATACTCTCATGGCTTTGTAAAGTTCTACCCTGGCTATGCTATAATAGGCGGCCTTAAAGATGGTATGTTGGGATGTTAAATTCTAGACATTTTTCTATCGCCTGCCTAAGGGTAAAGATCTGATCAGTTGTTGATTTGCCTGGAATGAAACCACACTGATATTGTCCGGTGATGCTTTTAGCGTATGTGGTTATCCGGTCTTGTAGGATAGAGGAGAGTATCTTATAAGCGGTACTCAACAACTTGATACCTCTTTAATTGCTGCACGTTGTGACATCTCCCTTCTTATGTATGGGGCATATTATACCTTTTCGCCAGTCTTTTGGCATTTCTTCCTGCTCCCATACGTGCACTATAATATCATGAATTGCTTGACGTAAGGCTGGCCCGCCGTGATGAAATAATTCGGCTGGTATGCCATCGGCTCCCGGGGCTTTGTTCTGCTTAAGCCGGCCTATAGCATTCTCAACCTCTTATATGCTTGGTGGCGGCAACATATGGTATTCTTCTTGAAGTAGTGGAGCCTCCACTTCTGTGCAGCGTGGTGTGTACTGCGTCATGTTTCGGACGGATTGGTAGAACTTCCGCGCCTGGTGTGGACCTCGCTCTCGGCTATTTTCTATTTCACGGTTCTTCTCCCAGGCTGATTTTTTTTGTCTGTGAAGCCGTTTTTTTATTCTTCTGAGCTCTTTATATTCCTCTTCGCCTGCCCGCGTTCTATGAGATTGTTGCATTGCTCGGTACGCAACATTCTTACGTTCAGTCGCTAGCTTGCATTCATCATCAAACCAGTCGTTCCGATTTTTACGACTGCTGCCTAAGATGGAGTTGGTAGTACTAATGACAGTATTCTTAAGGCGTGTCCACTTCTCATTTACGCCCAGCATACTGGTCCAGGACTTACACTCCTTAAATCAAGTGTTTCTAGGGCGAGTCCTAACGCATTACCAAAGGTGTTACTGGTGTTTTCATTGCGCAGGGCAGCCGTGTTGATTCGAACCTGATCGGCGGATGCAATACGTCTTCGTAAGGCAATCCGCCCTCGGAAAACCATACCAACAATGTAGGTAATGGAATAAAACAACTTGTGTTAGGTATCATCGAATATGACATCTTTCCAATTTTTAATGACTAAATTTAATTTGAGGGATGACCTGGAATATTTCGACTCTTAGGGTATCGGTTGGTTGCGTCTTATTTGCATAGACCTGCATCTTCAGAAAAACTCACTGCAGAAAGTCTAACGAAATAAAATGCACGACTGGATCGCACGAACTTTGAAGTTTGAATTTTTGAGACACTAGGATCTTGTACGAAGTGGGCTAAATACACGGTAAGGAATCAAGTGCCTCAGCAGGGATGTTCTCGGCCGATCTGGTATTTCGTTGACGTACGAATGTGGACAAATTTGGCCACCAAACGTTGACTGTGAAGGGCCACCACGTCTGCCTTAAAATGGGCATAACGTTTCCACTAACGAACAGTCATATTGTTAATTCAATTTTATCATTTGAACGTGCTGTTCAATCGTGTCCTTGATATGGTAATTTGACAGAAATCGCGTCTTCAAAAAAACTGCCAACATCGACCCTTATACTTATTTTTTTTTAAATCACAAATGCAAAGAACCCGAACCCGCTCAGCTACCTAAAATCGCTAAATAACAATCTGTGTAAGGACAAAGCAAATAAATATAAATGAAAGTTAAAATGAATAATTTAGTTACTCGTGCATCGTAATTGGAATGACCTCTGGGAAAGTCAAAATGTATGCGACCAAAAAACATCGAATAAAAATCTCTGTTTTCGTCTACTCCTTTGATGACTTGACTCAACCTCAGACGTTATGCCACTCAAGAACGGTTTGTAAGGTGCCAAAAAGTGCTGAAACTTAGGTACTACATTATGTCCTCCCACGCAACAGCGCGTTAAACTATAATCTTGTGGATTTTGAACCAGACCCCCTCTTAAAGTTTGCTTAAGGCCGAAAGTTGTACCCATCGAACCAAAAATGTCATTAAATTACATCCAATCTAGCATTTGGTCATTAATTCCCGACTAAAGCTGCAGCGAGTCCTTATTTCTCATGTTAAATGACAAATCACATACCGACATCATTGTGTGTGATTAAAGTGAAAATAGCTGAAGCTACGCCATCTCTCAAGCCCAAGCATGGTCTACCACGCTACCAAAGAATGTACCAAAAAGAACTTTCCGAGCAGGTTCCTCTTCGCTCATGCGAGCTAGGTGCCCTGCCCACCGGAGTCTACCGAGCTTAATTTTTGTCACGATATCTGCTTCTAGGTAGATTGCGTACAGTTCATGATTGTACCGTCTCCGGAATCGTCCTTCCTCACATACGGGGCCAACAATTCTCCTTAAGACTTTTCTCTCGAACGCAGCTAAGAGGTCGAAGTGCCTTTTGCTAAGCACCCAAGTCTCGGATCCATATGCGAGTACTGGCAGGACCATGGTCCTGTACAGCAGCAGTTTTGAAGTTATGGTGAGATTTCTGGATTTTGAACAGCTTTGACAGACTATAGTAGGCTCTGTTGGATTTGAGAAGCCGCCCGCGTATTTCTTCTTCTATATTGTTATCGGCTGCTCCTATTGACCCAAGGTATTTAAAGGATTGCACCACTTCAAATTCGTGCTCCGCTACCTTGATTGTTTGACCAACTGTTCCTCTCGTATTCGACGCCACCACGTACTTTGTTTTACCTTCACTAATGTGCAGCCCCAGATTTTGTGCCGCCTGCTCGATCTGGATGAAGGAATCGTGTACAGCTTGTTCGGTTCTTCCGATGATGTCGATATCGTCTGCGTAAGCCAGTAACTGGATGGACTTGTTGACGATGGTCCCTCTTGTTGCTGTGCCAGAGTCACAGATTGCTTTCTCCAACGCCAGGTTGAAGAGGAGGCAGGCCAAACCGTCCCCTTGTCGAAGTCCATTAAAGATGTTGATTGGTCTGGATAGCAATCCGGCTATTTTTACTTGGCTTGTTACGTTGGTCATGGTTAACCTACACAGTCGTGTCAATTTATTTGGGATGCCGAATACTCTCATGGCTTTGTAAAGTTCTACCCTGGCTATGCTATAATAGGCGGCCTTAAAGATGGTATGTTGGGATGTTAAATTCTAGACATTTTTCTATCGCCTGCCTAAGGGTAAAGATCTGATCAGTTGTTGATTTGCCTGGAATGAAACCACACTGATATTGTCCGGTGATGCTTTTAGCGTATGTGGTTATCCGGTCTTGTAGGATAGAGGAGAGTATCTTATAAGCGGTACTCAACAACTTGATACCTCTTTAATTGCTGCACGTTGTGACATCTCCCTTCTTATGTATGGGGCATATTATACCTTTTCGCCAGTCTTTTGGCATTTCTTCCTGCTCCCATACGTGCACTATAATATCATGAATTGCTTGACGTAAGGCTGGCCCGCCGTGATGAAATAATTCGGCTGGTATGCCATCGGCTCCCGGGGCTTTGTTCTGCTTAAGCCGGCCTATAGCATTCTCAACCTCTTATATGCTTGGTGGCGGCAACATATGGTATTCTTCTTGAAGTAGTGGAGCCTCCACTTCTGTGCAGCGTGGTGTGTACTGCGTCATGTTTCGGACGGATTGGTAGAACTTCCGCGCCTGGTGTGGACCTCGCTCTCGGCTATTTTCTATTTCACGGTTCTTCTCCCAGGCTGATTTTTTTTGTCTGTGAAGCCGTTTTTTTATTCTTCTGAGCTCTTTATATTCCTCTTCGCCTGCCCGCGTTCTATGAGATTGTTGCATTGCTCGGTACGCAACATTCTTACGTTCAGTCGCTAGCTTGCATTCATCATCAAACCAGTCGTTCCGATTTTTACGACTGCTGCCTAAGATGGAGTTGGTAGTACTAATGACAGTATTCTTAAGGCGTGTCCACTTCTCATTTACGCCCAGCATACTGGTCCAGGACTTACACTCCTTAAATCAAGTGTTTCTAGGGCGAGTCCTAACGCATTACCAAAGGTGTTACTGGTGTTTTCATTGCGCAGGGCAGCCGTGTTGATTCGAACCTGATCGGCGGATGCAATACGTCTTCGTAAGGCAATCCGCCCTCGGAAAACCATACCAACAATGTAGGTAATGGAATAAAACAACTTGTGTTAGGTATCATCGAATATGACATCTTTCCAATTTTTAATGACTAAATTTAATTTGAGGGATGACCTGGAATATTTCGACTCTTAGGGTATCGGTTGGTTGCGTCTTATTTGCATAGACCTGCATCTTCAGAAAAACTCACTGCAGAAAGTCTAACGAAATAAAATGCACGACTGGATCGCACGAACTTTGAAGTTTGAATTTTTGAGACACTAGGATCTTGTACGAAGTGGGCTAAATACACGGTAAGGAATCAAGTGCCTCAGCAGGGATGTTCTCGGCCGATCTGGTATTTCGTTGACGTACGAATGTGGACAAATTTGGCCACCAAACGTTGACTGTGAAGGGCCACCACGTCTGCCTTAAAATGGGCATAACGTTTCCACTAACGAACAGTCATATTGTTAATTCAATTTTATCATTTGAACGTGCTGTTCAATCGTGTCCTTGATATGGTAATTTGACAGAAATCGCGTCTTCAAAAAAACTGCCAACATCGACCCTTATACTTATTTTTTTTTAAATCACAAATGCAAAGAACCCGAACCCGCTCAGCTACCTAAAATCGCTAAATAACAATCTGTGTAAGGACAAAGCAAATAAATATAAATGAAAGTTAAAATGAATAATTTAGTTACTCGTGCATCGTAATTGGAATGACCTCTGGGAAAGTCAAAATGTATGCGACCAAAAAACATCGAATAAAAATCTCTGTTTTCGTCTACTCCTTTGATGACTTGACTCAACCTCAGACGTTATGCCACTCAAGAACGGTTTGTAAGGTGCCAAAAAGTGCTGAAACTTAGGTACTACATTATGTCCTCCCACGCAACAGCGCGTTAAACTATAATCTTGTGGATTTTGAACCAGACCCCCTCTTAAAGTTTGCTTAAGGCCGAAAGTTGTACCCATCGAACCAAAAATGTCATTAAATTACATCCAATCTAGCATTTGGTCATTAATTCCCGACTAAAGCTGCAGCGAGTCCTTATTTCTCATGTTAAATGACAAATCACATACCGACATCATTGTGTGTGATTAAAGTGAAAATAGCTGAAGCTGATTTAAGACTCAAAGAGGTCCCTGGTTCATGTATATATTTGTTAAAAGCAGCAAAAGGATCTAAAGGAGCTATGTTACAGAAGCTGGCAACAAAAGTGCAAAAAACCAAATAAAACCAACAACAACAAGGACTAAGACTTGTGCCGAGAGAACACTGTTTACCAACTAACGACGATTGTATGACTTCAGTTTCGAAAATAAAAAAAAAAATCAAGAGCAAAAACAAAAAAAACAAAAAAAACTGAAAAAATTCAAAGTGAGTTTTATGTTGAAAGTTTTGCCAACAAATAAACGACTAAGGTGGAGGAGATGGGGGACAGAGTCCTAGAGCCGGAGACGATAGCGGGCGATGTTGGTAAATGCAATACGAAACTTTTCCCTCATCAAAGCTACAAGCCCAAAACAAAACATTGTTCATTCGATTTACTTTTATTTCGTATCCTTATACTTTCGTCCTTTCGCCGGTTTGTTGGTAGGTAGGTCTCTCTGTGTATCTGCAGGGTGGATGTGTATAAGTATTAAGAATGTATATATGTTATTTTATCCGAGAAAAACTTTACTCTATTAAAAATGGATTTGTATTTAACGGGCGTACAAAAGACGGAAGTTAAATGGTTAGAATAACAACGATAAAAGTCGTTAAAGGCTCCAAAATTAATTTTCACCATTAAAGGACTAAGTCATGTAAGAGAATATTGGACTTTGTTATATGCTAACTTGCTTACATGTGTTGCTGGTATGGTATGATTGAATTGAACATACCCATGCAGAAAGTTGGATTTGAATTCCGAGATTTTGTCTTTGTAATTTTTAATTCAATAAACTTTGCTTTTGCATCCAGAAGTTCATTGCATTCCTTGAATCCGGTTAAGCAATTACAGGATTTTTTTCTAATTTTAATGTTACTTGGTAAAGTAGATTATTTCTTTTAGTTTGATTAGCCAGAGTTAGAAATACATTTTTTGCTACCCATATGGGACAAGGTCTTAATGAAAACTGGGACTTATTTTTTAATAAAAT
Source organism: Philhelius festivus (assembly GCA_963931855.1). NCBI lineage: Eukaryota > Metazoa > Arthropoda > Insecta > Diptera > Syrphidae > Philhelius > Philhelius festivus. The sequence goes on along the minus strand of OZ007557.1, from coordinate 46,355,981 downwards.
ATTCAAAGTAAATTTTTAAAAATATATCTCCTATTCAGGAATATCTGACCAAAAGAATTCTGGCGGTTTGTGCAATTTCAAAGCATTCTGAGTTCCTTTTCACTCGGGCTGGTGTACCTCAGGGTTTAATCTTAGGTTCTCTTCTTTTTACACTGTATAATAATATTGACTTTCTCTCAGAATACAGCTTTGTGTTTTTGAAGCATTAAATTCCACGCGGTTCTTAGTACCCCATTACATAAATCTGTTGAAATCGAAATCTAATGTGCTTAGCATACGCTGTCGTTCTAGTTCCACAGCCGAAGAACAGGGTTTTGAGTCTGGAAACGAATATAAAAGCAGAGGGTGCTGTCGTCAGCAAATCAATGAATATCTTTTATGAAGATAAGTGTCGGATACAAAACGGAGCCTTGAGGCACACAAGCATTTATTTTATAAATTTCCGATGTGAAACCGTCCAACACAACTTGTATTCAGCGGTCCCAAATGTAATTTCTAATCAAACGAAGGAAAAACTCTTCGATACCAATTGCACGTTTTTTCGATAAATAAGCTTCGTGCCCATCTCTATCAAATGCTTTAGAAATATCAAGTGCACCTTTGTTTCTCCAAAATGTTGATGATGATCAGATCACCAGTGGAGCTATTGCTACGAAGGCCGTACTGTCGGTCATTTAAGAACTTTCATTTTCGAAATATTCCTAAATCTGATTGTTGATCACCGTTTTCACGATGTTGGAAAGAAGGCATGTTATTGCAATTGGTCGGTAATTGGAGGGAGATTCGCTTTTTTCAGGGACTGGCTGGACAAATGCCTTTTTCCATCTATTCGGGAAGGTACCCAAGGAGTGTGACAGATAGAAAAGCTTACGCAATGCTTTTGCCATTAAGAAGTACAGCTCTTCAGAACTAAAGGAGATATACAATCTGGACCAGCGGAATTGTGTATTCCAAGATCTTTGAGGGATATAGGAACGCTACGAGTGCCAAAGAAGATTTGTCCCATAGAACCATTAACGCTCTCAAGTATAGAAGGAGAAATAACAATGTGCGGTAAAGTCGAATTAGTAGCAAGCTGCGTTGCAAGTAAGTTGGTTTTTTCTTGCGAGCTGACCAACTGTGTGTTATTGTGAACGAGTGTTGGAACCCATGTCTTGGAAGAGTTTTTTTGTTTTACAAAATACCAAAAGAAGTTTTTACTACATTTGGGACATTGTAGTATTTATTGATGAAAATTTTGGTCTTGCAAGAACTTTGTTCTTCGAATATGTACACTGCAGGTATTTCTTGCTGGCCGGTTTTCCCTCAGTGGGGTTTGTTTTGTAGCATGGGAAGTTTAACTCTCTCTTCCTGATAACCTTAACAGCAACAGTTGTGCCAAGAATCCTCTTTGGAACTACTTCTTTTTGTCCTTCATTCCATTGAGAATAATGCCCGTTATCATATTGTGGAGACTATGTCACTATCGAGGAAGCATAGTGACCAGTTAAATTTTAGAAAAAAGTTATTTAGCCCGTCCCAGTTGGCTTTGAAATATTGCCAAACGGTTCTCTTCTGAAGTTGAACTCAAAAAATATGTCAGGCTATTTTTATAATTGATACTGTAATTGGCACGACATGTTAACCATGCATTAAGCTAGGTGTTACTTTTAATCAAAGCCTGACTTGGGATAGTCGTCTAGCATGTGGACTTGGTAGAACATATACTGCGCTATGGATATTTAACATGTCTGGGGGTTGTTTTCAAGTTGCAACCATAAAGACGACTGTCAAAACCCTTGTCTTTCCCGCATTGGTATTTGTAAGCCTTATGCAAACAATTTATTTGATATGTCCTTAAACTGACATCTAGATTTTCTGGTACTGACTTTTCTATTTGAACTTATGTATAGTAAAAATCCTGAAATGATCTATGGCAAACAAAAATATTTAAGATCTTGGACATTAGCCGACTATTCTCTTTATCTGGATGCGTACTGTAAATTTTCCGCTTCCTCTAAACTGTTGTATGATGTAAATGCAATTCGATATTATCGCTGATCCTAAACGGTTTTGACAATTTATCAATATAATGTTTATCCTACTAACCTTAACTATAAAGATCATTCTTCTAGTGATTCTAAAATTATAACTAATTTATTTGCAAACTTTTTCAGGCATAGTATTTTCGTGAAAAAATAGAACTCGAGTTTTTGATCAAAGTTGACATTGCGATGATAGCGAAGACGAAAAAAGTGGCTCTCGAAATTCTGTCTGTCTGTCTGTCTGTTCGACTATAGCCTTAACAGCTTGGCAGATTTTCGTGAAACTTGGTAGATATCGTTTTTAAATTACCTCCCCCCCCCCCCCCACAAATTTTGTTTGTTTTATTTTAAGACCAAAAATAACCCTACTTGCCATACGATTTTTTTTTTTCAAAATTTTATAAATATTTTTTTTTCTCAAAAACTAGCCCAGAGATTAAAAAAAAAATTAAGAAATTTCATTTACTTAAAGCTAGGTAATGGTTAAAAAATGTTTCCAAAAACTGTTTATTTAAAAAAATAAACTTAGTATTAAAACAATCGAAACTTTTAGGTATCAAAAAATTTTGTACTTAGTATACCTTTCAATATTTAGCTCTTGTAAATGTTATTTTAGTATCAGTCTCTTTCAATTATTATGAATAAACTAGATGAACCGGTAAACTTTGTATCACCTCCATATATTTTTGAAAAATATGGTCAGAACTTAATACAAATTTTGTATCTACATTAAATGCGACAGTTATACACTTAATCAATTTTAGGCTTTCTGATGTACTATATTTTTTTGATTTTTTTGCCTTATTTTGCGGTGCGCAAATGTATAAAGATGATGGTTTTCCGACTTGCAAACTCGCGAGTTATACTTGCCCATACGCGAAACAGGGAAACTCCAAGTTGATTCCGCAAACTTTCATCGCAAAGGCTAGACGGACGAAAAATTGTAGACGCTTAAAATCGAATGGCAAATTCGTTGGAATCATCGGTATACGCGGGACTAAGACATCCTCTCCGTTGTATTTTTTCTTGATGATCTTGGCCTCGATGACGTTTTTCATTAGCTTTTTTACAGCCAGTCTCGTTCCATTGCGCAGTCGAGTTTGATTAATGTTACGCAGAATAATAACAACTGATCCTACTTTTAATTGTAAATTGTTAGGTGGTAGTCCAGGCAAATCCAGGGAATTTAAAAGCTCTGTGAGAGCTCATCGCCTGGTTTGTAACTGTATCAACTGATTTGCAAGAAAACAACTCTCCGGAAAGAAAATTCTGAATGGTTGCATTAAAGTCATCGACATCTTTGATTTTGGTCGCCAATATTGCTCATTCACTCTGCCAATTATGGTTTCTGAACTGTTGTTCTATGTCCGTTAAAACAAACTGAATAAGCTCCTCTTTTGAGTCGACAAAGTGACAAAAATCCCTGAGTGGTATAATTAATCCGGTCGAGGTGTCAACTGCGACGTTACCATTTCCAATATCTCATAACTGCTGAGTCTGACGAAATTCACCTGACAACAGAATCATGGCTCCACCAAAAATGTTTTGGTTGTCACCAAGATCTTTTAACGTTCTGTCCAGTGCCTCGAATGATCTCTTGTAGGCCATCGTACATTCATCCCAAACGATCAATTTGCATATCTGTAAAATCTTCGACATTTCGCTGTTTTTGCCAATGTTGCAAATTGGTGCTTCGTTGATTTGCATGTTAATTTAAAAACAGAATGTGCACCTTCCACCTTCTGATAATGTTACAGCTATTCCATATGAAGCCAATCTAGGGCTATTCCATTTTGCCATTTGATCTTTGCCAACAGCAATGAAATTAGGAACGTTTTTCCAGTCCCCCCGGGAGCATCAAGGAAGTAAATTCCAACAGATCCACGGTTCACAGCTTCCATCAAAGTATCGTACGCAATTCTTTGTTGTTCATTGAATTGCGAAACATTTGAACGAACTGTTTCTAAAGAGAAAAGCAAAGTTTTAACATTTTTGAGAAACGCTCCTGGTATAGTGATTGTCCTTATTGATTGAGGAAGATTATTATATAGCCGATAAGACATGGTAGAAAATAAATTACGATATGCAGTGGTACGAAAAAAAGGTACATATAAGAAGTTAGAAGGGTTTAGACGTAGATTTTATCTATCTCGAAATTAAGCGAAAATTGAGATTACTAGATTTCATAAAGAATATTTTCAATGTCTTAAAACAATATAAATGACGAGCTGGAAGAATTTTGAGAGCACAGAACAGAGCAAAGCTAGAATCTCTACAAGACTTTCGACAAATTTTTCTATTTTATTTTGATAAATACCACCCCAACAAGCAAAATTCCATATTGTAGCTTGAAATGGAAAATACCATAGTAAATTATCTTTAATAGCTTAGTTGAGCACATGTTTCGTTAATAATAAAAATATCGAAGGGTACATCGGAGATAATTTTTTCAGGTATTCAGCATGATTTGCCAAAGACATCCGAGAGTCTAAGATCAGTCCCAAATATTTGAACTCGTTGACTTTCTCAACTACAAAACATTTATCAATACAAGCCAAATCACATAGAAAAGAGGGCGAGGAGAAATCAGACAAACAGTGGCAAGTGAACACTTTATATCTACGACACTCAGGCGCGAGGAAACAAACATTTTCATGAAACAATCCAGATGAAGATAAACTATAAAACATTATCTAGGTTTTGTAGCTTATTACCAAATTGTGTTCAAAAAACCAAAGTCGCAATAAGTCAAGACTAAAGTTAATAATTGAAATCAGATCTAAAGGACTATTAGCACCGTAGGAAAGTCCCAAATCATCAGCAAAAGCTGTTGACGAGCCCTTGAAACTCAAAGTAAAAAGCGAATTGATATATACAAAAAATAAAATTGGACCCAAGACAGTGCCTTGTGGAACACCCAATTTAAGAAACCTTGCATCACTACTTGTATCATCTATCTTCACTCTCTGCGATCGATTTTCAAGGTAAGACCTAAACCAGTTGAGAATAGATCCTCTAAAACCAGCTTTCTTTCTTAACAAAATATTGTGGTTGACCATATCAAAGGTTTTGGTGATATCAACAAAGAGGCCAAATACACATTTTTTCAAAAGTTTTGCTAAAAACAGAAATAAGTGAAAAAGTCCTGTAGTTACTAATTTCAGTAGCAGATCCTTTTTTAAATAATGGCAAATAATAAAATAAAATGTCAAATACATGACTAAAATTGGTCCAAATTGAAGCAGGCCCTTTTTGCAAGCTTTCGGATAGTATGCAGGAGCTCTCTGCAGCACTATAACATCATTAAAGTTTTTACAAACAATTACTTTGTGCTATTTAATTTGTTGCCTCAAACCATCAAAGTGAAAGGATCCAGTTTCCTTGGCATACCTAGGTTATAATTATCGCTGAAATACATATTCAAAAAACAGACTCATTTTCGCGTAAACTAGATTTCTTGTTGCCAAATTCTGCCTTCATGTTCCAAAAAGGATAATATTTTTTTTTTTCAAACTCTGTGACTATATCGTTCAGAGTCTTTGAAAACATCAAAATATGTTTTACTTACCAAAGTTCACTTAAAGATTTACCTATATGTTACTCATCATATATTGTTCATACGAAGCCATTTTAGTTTTACAGTGAATACATGTCCTTAAGAGACTATCTTTGTTCATATCTGGACAAAAAAAGATCTTCAAAATTTGACTTGCCAAATTTCTATTCAACTACTATTAGCATATTTGCTATGCAACCTGAAAGACCAACTCTACCGCATTATTAAAAAATATGAAGATTCTATTCGAGGTATGAGTACGTTCTTGTTAAAGGCAAGCGATTCCGAAAGCAGAATATTATACAGCCAGCTCAATTTTAACCTCAACTGTAAGAACTACTTCCATGACTCTCTAACTTACGATGAAATATCGATTTTCAAAGCAAGGTGTGAGCTCCTTTCCCTAAATGGTACCCCGTATAATGGAAGCTTTAATCAATTCTGTACGCTTTGCAATCTGAAATCGAAAGAAGATTGCTTTCACATTATCAGCATATGCCCCATATTCAGACCGCAAAGGCTAATATTCTTTGGAAAAGAAACTCTATCGATGCAGGAAACTATTCAACTTCTAAATGAGTGCGACTGGAAAACCCTAAGCAGTTTTTTAAACACAGTAAGTATAGGATGTTATTAATATCAGAATATTTTTGAGTCTTTAATCTTTATTTTATGTATTGAAAACTTAATTTAATTAACAAAATACATGCATAAACATTTGCTAACCAGGCTGACGGCTTAGCCATAGCTCTTAAATTCATATTTTGTAATCTAAATTCAATATCGAAATGTAAATAAATGAATAACTTACTTACTTACTTACTACTTACTTATTAGCATATTTTATACATTGGCTAGTATCTCTCTGGTTAGCTTTAGCCAAAAAGAACGACAGTGGCAAAAGAATTGGTAGCTTACTTTGTAGTCCGAATGTTGGTCATTATATTTTCCTTGCAAGTTTTTTAATGTCGTTAGAGGAAAGCTCACCTAAATCCAACAATATCTACTCATTAGAGTTCGAAATGGGAACCGACCCCATTTCGGTTGAACAATAGTATCCTTTAGACTCTCCATTATCAATTACACACATATTTTTTTTTTATTTTCTATAGCACCTTTGAGTTTAGTTTCGTCAAAGATGTCTTCCTTTCTGACTTATGCATTGAAATCTTCGAACACGGTTTTGACATCGTGCTCCGGACAAGCTGTTCCGTAGACTTCTATTTTGTAGATTATTGTTTTGGAAAGTGATTTTGATCCAATAAGTTAAGTATGTCTCTATCATACTATACAGCATTCTATCCATCGTAAATCTGTCTTAAAGCGCCTTAAAACTGACTCAGGCTCTTGAGTTGAATCTAGAACGTTATTCTTCCAATTTAAATTTGAAGCTACAAAACATTAAAAATTGATTGAAATAGATTGACAGTTGGACAAATTACGTAAAACCAATTTTTCCCGTTTCGTTAAAGGTCTTCATCTCGCTGTTCATATCGCATAGAAATCTGTTGCATTTTTTAAATTCCAACGTTCTTTCCTTTTTGAAAAACAGCGCCAATAACTTGCCCCAATCCGTGTTAATTTATCAACGAACTCTCGCCACGCAATAACATCCCAGGACATTCACCCATCTTATACCGAACTTTTTTTGTTTACACTTAATCCCTAGCACACATACCGCACATGTCCGTCTTCTGCAAGAAAAATCGTTTTTTCTTTTTCAAAAATACAAAAAAAAAATAAAACTAGAAAGAATAAAGTAACGATATTTGTTCAATTTTATCTGGAAACACTGGTTTCATGTGAACGGAAAAAACGGAATCCATTTACACAGTTCAAAAAAACCAACAACAACAATTTATTCAAACAGAGAAGTAAATGACCGGAATCCGGTAATGAGATTTATATTGCACTCATTCAGTACAAAGGCAGAATTTTGTTTCGTTTCATTAATCTTCTCCTTACACCCGAAGGCATGCTCCAGTATATTTCTTGAATCCAACAATAATATTAATACCAATAGCCCGATAGCTGGGACGCCGGAAGCCAGAAACCAAAAGAACCATGGTAAAATGGTAAAAGAAAGGAGCTCCTCATCGTCATTGCATCCTTCATCATCAGCATTGAACGGTTTGTTTTGTTTGGGTTTGAAGGACGAAGGACTCCCTTTTCTCACTCTCTGACTGATTACTCTGAGTAACGTTAAACAACACAAGAGATGTCACTAAAGGAATTACCCGCTTACATTTTTTTGTTCTCGATTTTTTTTTTCAATTTCAATTTATAATTAAAAAATAATCCCACTCGGTACCCATTTTCAGCGATTTTTCTATTTTTTGTTTTCTAAAGGACCATTGAAGGCATCAGTCAAGCAAACAACCAACAACAGTTAGAATAGAACATGAAAATCAATATTTTCCCATTCATCAGGATCAGCAAAGTAGGTAAAGAATTGCGCTAACGAAAAAAACAAGAGCGAACAAATAAAAATAAAAATGGCTGGAAAAAATCTCAAGTCAATTGAACAACGTGCCGGCACATATTATTTTCGTGATGTAAGTGTGATGTGTGTTGATACTGCCCCTGCTGCTTTCTCTGGTCGCAGGATAATGCGTTCATTTTTTCATATTTTTTGTTGTTGATTTACAATGCTGTGTGAAAAATATAACACAAAATTAAGAATGGAGTCTTAAGTCTCCCTTACATTGACGTTAGGAGGCCATTTTTTACTTACCTACACTCTTAAGATTAATACTTGTTACTTCCGTCTTCAAAGCCGCGTATGATAGCACTAATCCTTAGTAACTTTATATGGCGGAAAAACTGACTCAGTTTTGTCGCAAGAAATTGGAAAGTACGTGAGACAATGCGCACAAAGGAATAGATCTTTCAAACTATTTCAAACATGTTTTCAACAGATCTATGCCACTTCTTTCCCTTACAACTATACCGTCAGTCCGACTTTCACCATACAGATTCGATGCAACTTTTACTTCCACCTCCGCTATTTTTAAACTCAAATTCAAACAAATGACACACCCGCCATCTGTCGCTCCGGTTATGCAGAGCGTTTTTGATAAATAAGATACATTTTTCTGCACTTACAATTCACAAATTCTTATTACTATGAGTAGAAGGAACCAAGAAACGAACTGATGACTGACCATGAAGCTGTTCAACTATCGATCAATCCCATACTCCTTACAACAGAAGCTCCAGAGTATTTCATTAACTTCAGACGGCTGGATATTGAAAGACTTCACAGGGACATTGAAGACAGATTAACTCGTCCATCTTCAAACAGGAATCTTCTGGATATCGAAATCAATGCAGCAATTTTCAACTTCGAACACGATGTATCTGATGCCATGGACAAGCAAAAGCAACCTAGAACGTCAAAGGATAGGTATTAGAAACTTCCCGAGGACGTTCAGTGTGCATATTCTGACAGAAAACGTCTCCATCACATCCATCAAAGTGAACTGAATACAACCAACAGAAACTGTCAGATGGTTTGGAATGAGATACAGCAAGTCAACATCATGTTCCGGAACTCCAATGAACACGGCAATAATATCCAGTATCAGAAAAGATTGTTAACAATCAAGTCAGGACCTGATACCTTCAAAAACATCAATAGGATCATCGGAAAACAGCCACCAAAACCGGAAACCATCATCAGTAACAACACTGGAGCTGCATCAGCCCAAGACAAGGTGAAAGCGTTTGCCAACTACTTCGAAGGAAACACACCGTACCCACCTACTGACTCAACTATCTTACAGGAATTTGAGGCAACAGTTCAATAAACCCTGCAGCCAAATCCGGATAAAGTCAACGGCCTTGGCTTTGATGAAAGCATCGCTTCCCATCGATCAGCGAAATCAAGCATCATCAGCGGTTAGTAGTTGGAAATACTATACCATGTGCTGTTGACATGTGCTTCTTCTGTTGTTCTTTCTTTTTGTGTGTCTCTCCAATGAAACACTACAAAATCCTCAGTTCCAAGGCTCGTCTTCAATGACACTCCTGTTGTAAGCTGTTGTAAGTTGTTCGAGTACTTAAAGATCTTGACATTCACAAATCCACTGGCCCGCATAGTATCCCTCCTATTGGTCTAAAGAGGTGTACTTCCACGCTGGCAAAACCACTGCGTAAGCTTTTCCATCTATCTGCCCCTAAAAAAGCTGAATCCTCCTCTTCCTCTAACTATCGACCATTTGCACTTACGTTAATTCTTTCTAAGGTCATGTAAACATTGATCAATTTTAAGCTTAAGAAATATCTTGAGGAACGAAAACTCCTTAATGACCGGTAGTATGGCTTTCGTAGCATTAGGTCCACTGGTGATCTGATGGTATATCTCACCGAATAGTGGAACAAAAACTTTATCTTTAGAGCACCCCATCAATGTTTCATGTCTATCATTGTTTTTCCGCTATTCTCATAAACAGTGCTCTAGTGGAATAGCCAGTTGCATTCCTCACCTCCAACAATTCAACCGTAACACCCGTACTTCTGGGAATGCCCATCAGTTTACCCTTGAGCTTAATTTCAAACGTACTGTCAAGTACAGAGATTCTTTTTTTAGCCGCACTACACGAATGTGGAATGCTTTAACCGGATCAATATTTCCCACTTATTGCTATGTCCAGACATTCAAAACCAATATGCATCGGTATCTCCTTTCTAATCCTATCCTACTTTCCTAATTACTTGCACTGTGTTTAACATTATAAGGATAGTTATAACCCCTTGAGTACGCGTAGATAAAGTAGATAAAATAAATGCAGTGAGGATTTTCCTCACAATGATTTTAATAAACTGTATCAACAACTGTTACTGAAGAAGTTCTGCAGTGAAAATTCCGTCATCCTTGACATGCAATTCGGCTTCCGAGAAAAACACTCAACCTTGCCCAAATTCCAAAAAGGATATCACCACTGCCATCAACAGTCATCGTGTCACCTGGATGTCTAAAAGGCATTCGACAGCGTGTGGAAAGACGATCTGATTCTCAAACTTCATCTAATACAAATACCTCCGCCATTAATACAAATGTCACCACTATTCCCTGTCCGTAACTTATGCAGGTGGGGGTGTAGAGTCGGAAGTGGTTTAAGGCAGGTCCGGGGCTCTGAGAGACTTGACCAATGGACTTGTGTTGCTACTGAACCATAATACATCGGACCATGGCAGCAAACGTAAGTCCATGATTATGCATGGCGTGGTGGCATGCCACTAGCATGCGTAATTCCACTATCATAATGGGTAGCGGCTAGCATAAGGCCATGGTTGTTGGATGGTGGTGAAGTGGTAAATGCATGGTTCATGGTCTTGACTCCGACGAGCTCGTCCACTTCGGTGGGGCGGTATTGCTGCTATTCGACAATTCTGCACTCCAGGTTCCTATCGACCTACTCGTGTTGCCTGTGGATAGGTTACGTAAGCAACTGAACCAGTAAGATGGGAACATCCTGGACGGTGGCCTTAAAGTAGGAATCCGCTAAGGAGTGTGTAACAACTCACCAGAGGGTTGCACATTCTTGGTTGATGGTTTCTACCTCGAGTTTTGCAGGAACTTCATCAGTAAGTGACCTTATGGTGGCGAAGCTCGACCGGAAGCTATATTCTGGTTCCACGGGAAATAGTGCCCAGGAGACTGGGGGCAATAGCGTACGTCTTCGGGCTCTCCTATTCTATCTTCGGATAGAAAGGTGCAGCTGTCGCGTGCGTGCTCTCTTTCTCAGACTATCTATGAGGCCCCCTAGTGGGAGTATCGCGGTGGCTTGGTTTATTCCGAATGCGGAGACATGGTTTTCAGGCGTGCCTGAATTCAAGAGGTGTTAGATAGACCTCGCCTCCTAAGCAACACGTGTGTTCATGCCTGCAACATGTCACAACTTTGCGACCGGGATGGCTTCGGCTATGTCGGGGTTAATGGTTAATTTCGTTCGTAAATGCAAGTCTTGCGCAATGGGTAGTCAAGCTTGTTCAATCAATATTTAATAACGGTTGAAAGTGTCTTTGAAGATCAACTACTCTCAATTGAGGACTTGTTTGGAACTTTGAGCCATTGATCTTTTTCCCAGAATTCCATATGCCGTCCATCTTGTTTATAGCACGAAGAAAGTCTGTCCAAAAAATTTGCCAGATTTTCACTGGTAAACACGTGATTTAAGAAAACTCGCACCTCGACCTAGCAGGCCTACGGGAAACATCTCGCGTACGATGTTCATTGTGGCGATAGCAGTGTGAAGAGGAGTTCCATTTTGTTGAATCCAGATATTTGACGAATTAATGACTTTGCCTCTTCATCTGGCCAACTTAAATTTTAAATTTTAAGCATGTCAATGAAGCGGGCACTATTGAAAGTCACCGTGTTTGCTGAAATCGCGGCCATATCTTCGGGGAGAAAACCCATTTAAACAGCGAATTAAGTTTGCTGGAATTGCGACCAAAAAGGGCACGCATATCATTTTTGTCCTTCGCATGTGAGGAATTTATTCTGTTTTCTTTGTGGTGCGAAAGGTGTTAATACCATCGAATGTGGTAAGCATGCGGGAGAAGATACGAAAGTAATTCCTAGCGAAACCGCTGAAGTCGTTCCAAATAAGATCCTGGAACGAGAAGGGCCTCTCAGCTCTTAAGTCTCTCAGTCTCATCCTATCAAAACCTATAATCTTAAATCCATTTCACGAGCGAAAGCTTAACTACCACAAAGTTCGTTCTCGAATTTTCGGGACTAGTAGCAGATTAGCTAGCGCTCACGCTCAAAAATGCCGGAGTCGGTTTCGTGAGCGGGAAAAATATCGCAAACAGATTCTCGAAACAATCATATCTTCAAATACAGATGGTAGAATGTACGCCAATGTTCAGCTTAACAAAGAGTCAGTTTTTGGCTTACTCGATAGCGGGGCATCTATCTCTGTGATAGGTAGTGATTGTTGGGAATTGGTAAAAAGAATAGGAGTGGACGTGAAACCGTACAAAAATCTTGTTCATGATCATATCGTAGGTCACTGCGAAATTCAAACCGAGTACAACGGTATCACCAAACCTCTTTCTTTTTACTTAATTCCCAACCTCACCCAGAAACTGTATTTGGGAATAAATTTTTGGCGCGAATTTCACCTCAAATAAGCGAAATACAGGCCGACGTCGGTAATGGTGAAGAAGAGGTTAATTTTAGGGATGAGGCTGAGTTGATAAAACTTACGCCAGAACAGAATTTTCGACTACAAAATGTAAAAAGGTTATTTCCTAACTTTGTCGTACTAGGTCTGGGAAAAACAACACTCGGTTATCATACCATCGATACGGGAAACGCCGTACCGATCAAATCACGGCATTATCCATTGTCTCCGGTTCGTCAGGAAGAGGTTTATAAGGAATTGAACCGTATGCTAGAACTTGGGGTTATCGAGGTTAGTAATTCTCCTTGGAGTTGCCCTGTAGTTTTGGTGAGGAAACCCGGTAAGGTCCGCCTCGTTTTAGACTTCCGAAAAGTCAATGCCGTCACAGTTAAGGATGCGTATCCTTTGCCTCATATTGAAGGGTATAAAAGATACACATTTTATCACTGGAATCGATTTAAAAGACGCGTACTTGCAAATACCACTCGAAGAAAAATCTCGAGAAAAGACAGCATTTGCAGTTCCGGTAGACCACTTTACCAGTTCAAGGTCATGCCATTTGGTTTGAGCAATGCTGGTCAAACGATGAGTCGAGTTATCGATCAAGTGGTGCCAAGTTCGCTCCGTGAAAATGTGTTTATCTATTGATACGACTTGCTAATTTGTACGGCTGCTTGTCTACGCAGGGCGAATCTGACTATTAACCTCGATAAAAGCAAGTTTTGCACACGGTTTCCTCAAAAAAGTAGGGACCACTGATTAATTTTTTGAAACTGCACACCAAGCAGTTTTTGCGACTGTGCAATAGGGTCGTTCGTGGAGGCTTTGTTTACAAGCCGACAAAGCCGTCGAGGTGAAAATGCGTTTCATCACTAATAAATAACAGCATATCGTCATTCACCTAAAACGATGAGAGCATCTCTATTGAAAATTCTGAACATTGGTGGTTTCAACTGTTGAACAGTTGTCAACTTATAAGGATGGAAGTTCAACTCGCACTTGACGATACGTCGAACGGAAGAACGATTTATTTGTAAGACCTGGGCACTGCGCTTCTTGGACTTTGAAGAACACCGGCTCTTACCCTTTCCGTATTTTTGGGAGTTCTTACAGTACGTAGGGGGCAAGGTGGTTTTTTGTTTGTAATTATTAACGTTGTTTGAAAAGCAGTGACCCATCTCATAATGGTTTTCCGATCGGGAACAGTACCGTGACGGTCAATGTTAAAATGAATTCTGAATGCAAGCTGAACTTTCACTACCGATTCATTCTTTTTCACAAATGCCACCTTCCACTGCTCCATAGTGGAAACTAAATGGCATTAGCTAAAGGATCGAATGAGGACTAGCCCACTTCGAGAAAAACCCACCTACTTGTAAACCTATTCCCGTGACCCACCCACTGTATGTCATCTCTCCTGGCCTGTCCAATTTTCTGCAACCGTTGAAAATTCTACACCCAAAAGAATCACATTCGAGTAAGTGCCGAAGGTTCTTTCCGCATGTCCTTATCTTTGGAATTTCTCTCAGAGCACCTTGTTCCTGAAGTTCTTGAAACCGCTATTTTGTGGCCGAAAATTACTAAGTACAAACTCTGTGGGAGGTGTTTTAATCGACCTAGAGCAACTTGTATTGTCAAGCACTCTACTTGGCCACATCCGGCCATGTCACCTTGATAGTCCTCATTATCTATCGAACGGTTACTGAAAAGTTAGCAACAAAGCGAGTGCCTTCATTCGTCTAGAACCTTTTGAAGCTAAAATTCCCCCCAAAAATTTTCTTCAGTATCAAAATTAAAGAAAACAATCATCACTAAAACCATTCATAACAAAAAAGCAAACGACCTATTTAGAATAAGAAAGCCAAAGCCAGCAATCAAGTCCGCAACCAAATTTTATTAGTTCCACCAACCTCAAGAAATGCCCAAGCCAAACAAGAAAGATTTATTGAATTTAATTTTTCCCTCGACACTGTGTGAAAAGACACAAAAATACGACTCATGTTTGAATAAAATGAATGTAATAACTTTTCATTATCGTCTTTCTCTCAGGATTTTCACATAGTCGCTCCTGCCATTGTTGAGATATTGTGATTCCACATTCCTGATGCCTTATGAAAAATCAGAGGGCGGCAGAGCAATCTAATGAAATCAAACCAAGTGAAAAGATAAATTAAGTGAAATATTAAAGGGCTCGCCATCAACAGTGCGCTCCAGCCTGGGATCTGTAATAATTCTATGAAGTAGCTAAATTCATATTTGCATGAAACGAACCGTTCACCATTCAAATATCAGAAGTGGGATGAGCTTAGTTCGGTTCGGAAATACTAAGGGAACAACGGGCGTTGGTTCCGAGTCCTCAAAATAGATTTCGCCACGTCACTTCACATTCTTCTCTCCGAGCTTGATGTTTGTTGCTCCACCTTCCCGGAGCCGTCTTCGTCGTCGTCATCGCTTCCTGCGCCCCGCCCGGTTATGCTTGCTACTTGTCTCACACAACCCTTGTGATCGCATAATAATACAAATAGGAACCACTCAAGTATGTCGGACTTTGTGAGTAGCAGCCATACCATCCATGCATCCTACACAAACACCTTCGCCGCATCCGGAGTTTGATGCCAAGTCAACTGGATGAACAAATTGAATAAAAGATCCAAGGCAAATTGAATTTCCAACTGAACATTTCGATACCCGTGAAATAGCTAAAAATAGCTGGGATATCTAAGGGATAGCACAATGTATTCGGGCTTCGACGAGCTTAGACGAAGGACGAGTAGGTACGGTACAGCAGCAACAGCTATACGGAATGAGTTTAATATTATTCATGATGGTGTTTCTCATAATTCAGTATGTGTAGCGTTGTTGAAGTTTTCGCCGGATACCCGATTAGGGGGAGCCAATTTTTGAAAAACTTTTGTCAGCATTCAGAGTTACAAGAACAGCACCACCAACAATAACAATAACATAGAGGGCGCGTGGGGTGTGCTTGTGCATTGCTGTATCGAAGAACTTTTGATTCACGTATCCTTTTTGGTTTGGTTTTACTGTTTATTTGGGGAGAAATAAAATGTATCGTTATGCAGATTGGGAAGACGCATTGGGGTTTAATGCGTTTATTTGGTATTTCTTCGGGTGTATCTAGTATTGTGCTGGTTCCGGCTTAGTTTTCAATTTGAATACATCAGGCATGAGAGTTTAGACTTTCTAATTGAGCACCCTTCCAAAATAATTGGCAAAATATCAGCAGGACGATTTTGAAAGATCTGGACGATGCATTTACAGTAACTTTACGATGGGTGGAGGAGCGAACAACGATAAACTTTGATGTAAATTCATGTTTTTCTGTCAAAGTTTGCACCCAGTTGGGGGGAAAGTTTAGTTATTCCAGAAGGGAAATGGTCGTACCCGAAACAGTGATAAGAAACAATCAATCAAACTGAATTTAGTTGTGGGTGGCCGACTGCAGATTATAGCTTTTGGATTCGAGTCTGTATAAATTGTGTTAGGGATGCTTACCCTAATTTATGATGGTGCTTGACTGCATATCTGTTGGAAGATTAAGTGACCGTTCTGAAAGAGCAACAATTATTCTCTTCTGACACAAGTCATTATGAACGGGGATCCATTAAACAATTCTCGATGTGAACATTTTGGGGAGACGTCAGCACCTACCGCATTACCTCAACGAATAAAACCTGCACTTTTTACTTGCGACTTATAGGTACTATAAGGCAAGTTATGCATTCGTAAAAAAAATCGAACTCGAGATTTTGATCAAACTTGACATTACGATGATAGCGAAGACGAAAAAAGTGGGTCTGGCAATTCTGTCTGTCTGTTCGATTACAGCTAAACGGCTCGGCCGATTTTCTTCAAACTTGGTAGATATGCGTTTTGATTTTTTACCCCCGGATGTTTTTTGATTTTTATGACCAAAAATAACGGTACCTGCCATACGATTTTTTTCCGAAATTTTATAAATATTTTTTTTTCTCAAAAACTGTCCCTACGATTTTCTTAAAAAAAATTCAAAAAATTTAATTTAGTAAAACCTACGTAATGGTTGAACAAATTTTTCAAAAAAATGAGTAGTTTTGGTACCCCCCTTGGGACCATTTTTTTTGTTTTTGATTTTCTCAAAATCGGTTGCATAAACCGATTTTGATCATTTTTTTTATGCTAAAGCTTCCCAGCAGTTTGAATATTATTGTGTATTCAAATTTTCCAAAATAATTTTTTTGGATTTTTAAAAAAACTTTCAAAATTTTTTTTTGAAAACTCAATATTTCGAAAACCCCATGCTCGATATTTTGAAAACTTGATAAATAAAAGTTTGGAAAAATAATCTACAATATATGAGCAAAATAAATTCATTTTACCTAAAATAACGGTACCCTCCATACAAATGTTAAAAAATGGTTTTCGAAAATCTTATTTTTCTCGAAAACGGTTCCGAGAATTTTGCTTAAATTTTTTTTCTTTCTATTATTTTTTAATATCTATAATTTAATAAAAAAAATTTTGAAAACAAGATATTACTGACTGTACCTAAAATAGAACGATTTTTTTTAAATTTTGAATTTCTCATTATTAGTACAACGGATTTTAATGAAATTTCGTAGAGGGAAGCTTCTAAAAAGTTTAAAAAACATTGCATTTCAAAACTTTAAGAAAAATATTTTTTTGAATTTTGAAAAAAAAAAAATCAATTTTTTGTTTTTTGAAAATTCAATGTCTCGAAAACGGCTCAATACTTTTTTTGTAAATTTAATTTTTATTCATACAATAATAAAAACTTCAAATTGGCTTACCAACATTTTTTCTTAAAAATGTTTAAAAAATTTATTATATAAAACCTTATTTTTTAATAAACCACTATAAAGACTTATAATTTTTGTTCTTGCATAAACCTATATTTGCTTGAATCACATGGCATCCTATTCTTACCTTTAACAACTAAAGAAGTTTTTTTTAGTCATTTAAAAAATGA
Organism: Philhelius festivus; assembly: GCA_963931855.1. Classification (NCBI taxonomy): domain Eukaryota; kingdom Metazoa; phylum Arthropoda; class Insecta; order Diptera; family Syrphidae; genus Philhelius; species Philhelius festivus. The sequence goes on along the minus strand of OZ007557.1, from coordinate 46,338,278 downwards.
ATTTTATGCTTATGAACAGTTTCTCTTATAACATTCATTTTTGAAATTCTTAGTCTTTTACATAGGAGCAAGTTCGTGCGACCCAGTCGTGCATTTTATTTTTTTTGCTAAAGCTCTAAAAAGTTGAATTGTATTGTGTATTCAAATTTTCAAAAAAAGAATTTCGGATTTAAAAATTTTTTTTTTTTGAAAACTCAATATTTCGAAAATCTCATGCTAGATTTTTTTTTAAACTTGATGTGAGAACAAACAAATTATTTTTACTGAAAATAAATACAATAAATACAAATCTTAACAAATGGTTCTCAAAAATCGTATTTTTCTAAAAAACGGGCGCCTAGTATTTTTGATACATTTTTTTCTTTCAATTACTAATTTTTACGATCTTTAATTCAATAAAAAAAATGAAATTAAGATATTACAGCTTGCACCAACCATAGAACAATTTTTTCTAATTTTGAATTTCTCATTATCGACATAATGGATTTTAACAAAAAAAATTATAGAGATGCTTTTAAAAAAATTTAAAAATAAGTGCATTTCAAAACTTAAAAAAAAAATATTTTTAGAATTTTTGAAATAAATTAATTTTTTTTTTTGGAAAATTCTATATCTCAAAAACGTCTTAATATTTTTTTTTTGAAATTTAATTTTCATTCGAACAATAATAAAAACCTAAAGTTGGCGTACCAAATTATTTTCTTTAAAAATGTTTTAAGAACTTTCTGTATAAAAGCTTTTTTTTAAGAAACCACTACAACGACCTATAATTTTTGTTCTTGCATAGATTCATATTTATATTGTCTGTCGAATCTGAACTTTTCATAGCAAGAAATACTTTTTGAGGATTCTTCATTTTCGCTCCTGTGACAGTGGCTAAAGGTCGAACATAGATCTCCAACATGTGGACTTTTCACTAACAATTAAGCCTTTCAGAACTGCCCTAAAGTAGACAATGTCAAAATGTCGGGGATCGTACATCTCATCGACTGACCTATTTAAAATCAGGAATATCCCCTGCTCAATTAACTTTCAACCAAATTCTATGGCAATCCTGCGTACCACGGTTGTCCGGAAGATTGATTCAGAGTTATACCCAGTGGTGACAAAGAAATATGTACAAAAAAAATTTAATGTCGGGCTCCCACAAGTCAAGTCCCTTTTTTGATCAATCCTCAAACGTATAACCTACTAAAACTTCCTCTGTCGTCTGCATCAAGTATCGGAGAAAAGTCCTAATTTTTCCCTTTAAATAGTTCAAAGATGTCATCTCTGACAACACCCATTTGCAGTTGAGCAGAACACATAGAAAGTTGGGTTGATTGGTTGAACCTCGATGTTCGTTAGTTTTTCTAAATGAATTGGAAGGCCGGTCAAACACTGGTTTTTCAGAAGAAACCGCAAGGTAGATCAAATGCTACTACATTCGAAAATTGTATTTAAATGTATTCTGCCATAGCAATAGAGCCCAAATCTGGCAAATATAACCTGTCAAATATGATCGAAAAGCAAGAATGTCGATTTGAAGCGAACCTGCTCAGTAATGTGGGACCGATTGATTCGTAAGAAAGGTAATCGTTTGAATTGTGCTGAATTCTGAGGTATCACTCTTGTTAACATCTCTTCTTTCGTGTTCTGTGAACGGCTTAAGCCGATAAAGGACAACCAAAGAAGTTTATTAAACAGACCTTTGATTGACCATCTTTAACTATGTCATATCTTGGAAATTGTTACCTGACACATTTTATCAATATCTCTGTCGAAGTGTTTTTCTTCCGTAAGAGTTCACTAGCAGTTCTCAATTTCTGCTTTCGGTGCTGTAAAGCAGGACTGATACGAGTAGTATTAGGGTTTTATTGTGCTTGCACTTTATCTTAAGAGTGGGGATATTTACAGCTATCTTATTGTTTCCTCGAATTTAACTATCTACGGTTTCCTCATAGTTCCTGGTATTGTGATGTGCTTTTTGCTTTCCAGCCGAGGTTTTGCTCGCCGGTCTCGCCAGGGTCGTTTTGAAGAAAACACGAAACTTCAGAGTAAAAGGTCTTCAAACCTTGTATTGAAAATAACTCTTAAATCTATAACACACAATATACTGCTACTAACATTTCACTTATTCCGGGTAGTTGAATAGTCTACTTGGTCTTGCTGCTTCGTATCGTCGTACTGGTTGCTGATGATTCGGATCTGGTGCTTTTTTTTTTTTTTTTTTTTTTTTATAATTAGCGCGCACACAAGGGGTTATTACTACCCTTAAAATGATTTACACAGTACGAGCATTAGGAAAATAAGGAGGGGTTTAAAAGGAGATACCGATGCACATTAGTTTTAAATTTTTGAACATTACAATGGGAAGGAAAAATAGAGCTGGGTAAAGCATTCCACATTCGTGTAGTCCTGCTAAAGAAAGAATCTCTGTATTTCACAGTACGTCCGAAGGTGGACTTAAGGGTAAACTGATGAGCATTCCTAAAAGCGCGAGTATTGCGGTTAAATTGTTTAAGGGGAGGAATGCAACTGGCTATTTCGCTAGAGCATTGTCTATAGAAGTAACGGTAAAATAATGAAAGACAAGAAACATTGCGACGGTGCTCAAGAGATTCAAATGTTTCTGTTATACTTCTATCACCTATCATTTTTAAAGCTCTTTTTTGGATTCTATCCAAGAGACTCAAGTGTGTTATTGGAGCACCTGCCCAAATATGGGAATTGTACTCGAGCTTTGGACGAATATAAGCCTTATAGATTACAGCCAGATCAGAAGGGGTAAAAAATTTCTTGCAACGTCGAAGGAAACCTAAACACTTGGCAGCGTTTTTGGCAACGTCGAATATGTGGTCATTCCACACAAGATGGTCTGTGATGCACATACCGAGCACAGAGAGTTGTTCAGTTTCCTCAACGCAAGTGCCACTCATGGATAGCGGCATAGGGGGTGGGTTCTGCTTTAACGACAGGAGACAGCATTGAGTTTTCGAAGCATTAAATTCTACACGGTTTTTGATTCCCCAATGGACAATGCTGTCAAGATCAGAATTTAATGAGCTTATCATACGCTGCCGTTCAAGTTCCACTTCCGAAGAACAAGGAAGTGAATCTTTGAACGAATATGAAAAGCTGAGGGTACTATCATCAGCAAAACAATTTAGTGGATTAGAAGTTTCAGATAAGAGATCGTTGATAAACATAAGGAAGAGAGGAATTCGAGTTGGCTCATTAACAAGCTGAGTCAAGTGGTTTAACTCAGCAAAGACCTCAACATACCTTCCTTCGGGTGTTGTCTGACCAGAAAAGCGAAGCCAACTAGAATTTTGTACATTGAAATCGCCCGCAATGACGATTTCAGTGTGAGGATAATGGGAAACAATTCTTTGGATGGAATCGGACAGAGCATCAAATTCGTTAAAAGTTGAATTTCTGTCTAGGTTTGGACTTCGATAAATGAAACAGGTATGTATGATGTGCTTATGTACCGTGAATTTTAACCATATAAAATTGAAATTCGTATTTAAACATTTACCATATTGCGGTTGAAGTTGGTACGCAACATCATTTCTAATAAAGATTCCGAGACCGTGGTGTGGGAAGAATAATGGCACTAAGCTATACCCATGTAGAGAAAATTCCGAATGATCGGTATTCTCACCTACCTGAGTTTCACTTAGTGCCAAAACAGCTGGCCTGTTCTTTACAGTATGAACGTACGTGGCACAGAAGTTCTTACGCAAGCCCCGAATGTTGCTAAAATCAACCCTAAAATCACTTACCATTGCAATATTCACAAAACAAAAAAAAAAAAAAAAAACTAAAACAAACGAATAGTCTAATTTAATAATTAATAAACTCAGTACCAGTTGAACTTTTCAACACACATTACCATTAGTGTTATGCCTAAATGGCAATATGTATCAAATCCGCTCCTGGTTTAAAGAGAGTAATAATTATCAAATATACATTTGTTGTTATCTACACTTGATTCATCGTACACTCTATGTGTGTGTACACACAGTGCATACGATGATCAAGGTAGATCAACTGTAAGTGATGGGGGGAAAGGGATGGACCAGGGATTAGCACTCGCGTTTCTGTGATTTTTTTTTTCTATTTTATTCACTTTTAATTGTACTAATTTAGTTTTATTGTTTTTTGTGTTTAAAATTGCGGCGGGACTATTTTTATTATTATTATTTTTTTGTATTTAACTGGTTACGGGTATTCTCGTTTCTGGTAATTCGGCTTCAAACTGGTCCTATCATTCGGATATCGGCTTGTGACGGAATCGAACAGTACAACACCCCTGGTGGCACTAATCAGCAGGTACTATACGCCCCTGGTGGCACTAGAACAGCAGGCTTAAACGCTCTGGTTGATCAGCAGGTACCAAAGCCCCTGGTGGCAATTAGGACATTAAACTTCAAACTAAAACCCCTTACCGCTGGTGGGGGGAAGCCTTAATAAGAAATAGCTGGACAATCTCACCTACCTAACTTGTCTTTCTACGAAACCCCTTACCACTGGTGGGGGGAAGCCTCGCAAAAGCAAGAAAAGCTAACGTGACCAATTCGTCTGTACTACTTGTCTACGACTGGATTTCGAAAGATTTATGCAATCAATTTACTGTGCCGCCTGACTGTGTGTATGATCGAAAGCGGGATTTTCGTTCACCCAAGTAGGTCCTCATGATGACTTTTCAGTAAAAACTGAATGTAGGTTTCGAATGAAAAATAATAATGTTGTTGATTTTCCTGTGACGTCATGTTTCTAGGGTGTGTGTGAATTGTATTTGGGCGAAGTACCTATAATTCTTGGTATAAGTACTAACGTACTATAGAGTGTAGTATTCGTTACAGTATCAACAGTGACCTTCTATCATGACAAGTTTGGGAACCGGCGATGATTTCGATATGTCAAAAAACTGGTAAAACAGGAATTCATACTCGACAATATTCTTCATTTTCCTGTAGTCGCAGATTTCAATGTCCAAATGAGACCCCCTCGATGAGTTTCACCTTGTCGTGGTGGGGGGCTTACGTCTTTCTCCGGCTTGCTGGAGTTAGACAACCAAGAAAACTCGTAGAACCTAAAACATAGGTCACGTGACATACATAACAATAAGCGATCGAGACATCTCTTTCGTTCGATGTATGCAAAAGCAATCTAAAGTAGTGATATAAAATGATGTAAAAATGAGATTGCTAGATAATAAAATTAAAATTTTGAACGCTTGGAGGACATCGGTTGTAGTTCAAGACATGTTCGAAAAAATCCCGGTGCTATACCCAATCTCAGAAATCGGAAAGATCCGATCAGAAACTGAGCAACGGGTCCCTGGTGCTGATTTATACAAATCTTGAACAATGTGATGTGGGGGTCACGGCCAATGACGAAAGGTAGTTGAGCGAATTGACCGTCTCTTTTGCTTAGTAGTCTTGGTATAGCAATACAATGGACGGTCCTTCCCGGTACCTGAAATTAAATTGCGGGGAATGTCTCTATCCCTTTTGGTGTAGGACGAGAAAGACTAATCGTATTCGGTGCAGGTTGTGGTTGGCTTCGGTCAGCTGTGATCTGCACCTTCATTTGCTTAATTTATTAAGCGCATGTAATATTTTTGGTGATATTTCTAAAATAACTCCATAATATTTTATAAGTAACAAGTATGAACAAACAAGATAAAGATATCTTCCGTAGAGTGATATCTATAAGAAAATAAAGATATCTTCCGTAGAGTGATATCTATAAGAGAACACCCTAATTGGGTACCTCGGGGATAGTGATTGCTGAATCCCCCGCTAATTATAGCCCCCATGGAACCATGGAATCACTGTCACTGGGAAGGCCCTCTGTATAGAGAGCTCGAGGTGGCTGTGGTTATACCAATCAATTTACGCGATTGGCTATTGTGGCTTACTGCAATAGTTAGATAAAAAACAATTAGATCCGTACCAAAGGGTAATGAACTGCCTACACAGTACAAAATTTGGAACAGCCTGGAGATGCCTGATTCGCACTCCCTTGACAAGACCAACGATGATGCATGTGAGAGCGATGCGGAGAACAGTTTGTCTTGGGGGGCTAGTCTTGCACGAGGCTGGAAGGGAGTGGCTGCCTTTCATAAAAAGCAACTGGGACCCATTCCTGGGCCGTCAGTGCTTGAGGTTAAGCAGTGGGGTAAAGGCTTTACAGCTAGGTATCCACTATAAGCTTAAATTTCAGTTCTGTCCAAATGAGAACCTCATTCCATCTCTTAAGGACTCTTGGGCTCTTTCTTTGTTTTGCACTTATAGCTACGAGTACAATTATTATTATTATTTATACTTGCTATATAAGTTACAGTTCATGGCGGCCATCTTACCTTGTCTTATCTGTTGTAAATTCTCATGTTTTTATTTTTTATTTTTCGGACCTTGACAACAAAACTGGCGAGTAACATCGTCGGGCAAGACGTTTAAATGATTTGTTATCGAAACGGGTGATCTCTTTCGACCACGATGTCTGGAGATGGCAAACCATCGACTCCCAAGGAAAGCTATCAAGACAAACATTTCATATTGTAACGTCTATCGAGTTGACCACACTCACTGTAGTTTCGATAATATTAAAGGTGTAATTCATTCTACGCTCGAATCAGTTTTCAACTCTTATCCGTTAGACAGCATTTACGACACTGTCAAATCCATCCGCTCCGATCTCGAAATAAATTCACAAAGTTCCTCGAACTCCATGACTTCAGCATCTTGCCATCTTACATCTATACTTCTTGACATGGGTTCCAAGATTAATGAAATTAGTAACGACTTAATTACAACGCGCTATTCTTTTAATGACATTATTGATGAAATCAAACAAACCGCCTGCAAAATCGATCAAATTCCGGTTAACGTTCAACCCATTGAACCAAATTTTAACAAATCTATACTCGCTGAAATTTCTGAATCCAATCAAAGCCTACCACCTTCTCAGCCACTCCCCGCTCTGCCTTCTGTGGAAGTCCTACACTGCATTACATTAAATTCCATTAACTCTCCTACTCCGGATGTGCCTACCATTAAACGCTTTGGAACAACTTGGACTCTCGACGAATGGAACAATAGGCTGACAAAATTAAAAAGCCTAAACGAATATGAACCATTCTTCCTAACAAATACACCCAGCAACGCAGATGTCTCCTGGATCCGTAAACTTTTTATACAAAGATTTAAGTTCAATATTGGAGAGTGTTTTAAAATTAATAAATCATGTTTTAAAATTTTTATTCCTTCACGATTTCAATGGTTATTTTGCTCATCCTATACTGATATTTACTTACTTGGAAAAATAAAAATCTCAAAATGGGTTAATAAACCAATTCGAAAACATTCCAATACAAATGTATCTAAAAGAAAAACTGTTACTAGATTAAAGGCCAATGTTCCTAATTCCTACCCCATTCATTATCCTCAAGATTCAACCGCCCAGTATCAAAAAAATCTATCAATCCCACAAAGCAAACAGGTTCATCATAGTACTGCACAAATTGGTTCCAACCTACACAAAAAAAGTTCCTCTGGCGCGCATTATAGTAACTTCATACACTCTCACACCCTAAATCCTTCTTCTTCGTCATCTAACATCCCTGTTTCAACATCTAACAACTCTTTTCTTTCCCCACCTGTGTTTGATCCAATGTTCCCTCCAAAAGTTAAACTTATATCCAAATTTGTGGATACTAAAATAACAACTGATACGTTCAATGGCCGGTATTTAATGTCTAGATTGCGAGATACCAAACTGTATGAAAACGTCCGTCTCTATCTTTCATACTTACATAATAAATCTGACTCTGTGTGCATCAATGGTAAAACTAAAACTAATGTAATTGTATCAATACAAAAAGAAGGCCTCCCAACTGATCCTGCTGCACTTTATAGAATTTATACCCGCTTTCATGAATCGTTTAATATTTCTTCTTCGACTGTATCTAAGGACCTTGCTACATATGCTTCACATTTGGGTTCCAAACGACTCCCACTTGCAACACATAAGCAGAAGCCTCGTCTTTAACTGTAATACTTCTTTACAGACAGCATCTTTTGAATTATCTTCCTCTACCTTATCTATATATTATCAGAACGTAAGAGGCCTCCGTACCAAAACTTCAAGTGTATATCTTACATCTCAAAAACTCCCTTTTGATATTTTTGCCCTCACTGAAACCAATCTTTCCTCCGGTTTTCTTGATAATGAATTATTCACTTCTGATTTCGTCGTCTTTCGTGCGGATGGTCAATCTTCTGATCTCGCCCCCTCAGGTCGTGGTGTCCTTTTGGCCGTGCACATCCGTTTTAATGCATCATTAGTGGAAGTCTCAAAATCGCCATTCTTTGAATTCGTCTGCATAAAGGTAATTATCTGTAATCGATGTTTTTATCTTATTTGTTGCTATATTCGCCCTTCACAACCCACTCAAGTCTATCAAGAATTTCTCAACTCAATCGATTTTTTAATTGAAAATGCTGCTTCATGTGACAATTTTATAATTATCGGCGATTTCAATTTGCCAGACTTACACTGGATCCCCTCTGAGGATGAATCTTGTTTTGTTCCTTCTAATCCTACTTCTGAAAAAGAATGTATGTTTACTGATCGGTTACTTGAATCAGGCCTCTTCCAACTAAGTGGGATTCGTAATAATTTACTAAGACAACTTGACCTCATCTTCTCCTCCGACCCATGTAACTCTATCGTCTCCGAAAGCTCACATCTTCTATCCACCCTTGACCTCTATCACCCCCCTCTATCCCTTATTTTCTCTATCGATCTATATATCCCAATTATTGAATCTGAAAATTCCTCTCATTTCAACTTTCGTAAAGCCGATTTTAATCAACTCAACCTACTCCTTAGCGAAATTAATTTTGGCCTCTTTCTCAACACTGAGACCCCCATTGACATTGCTCTTTCCCTCTTTCTTACATCTATTTTTGATTGTCTTATCAAATGTGTTCCTTATACAGTTCAAAAAAGTTTTGTGTCATCACCTCCTTGGTATACAAAGGAGTTGCGTACTCTTCGCAATATTAGAAACAAATTGTGGAAAACTTATTTGAAGTTACAAACCACTGAAAATTACGCTAATTACCAACAAGCATCTGCCAACTTCTCTATTCTTTGCGATGCACTCTACTATAAATATCTCGACAAAATGCAATCTAGCCTTATATCCCAACCTAAGCGATTCTACCAATTCATTAATGTTAAGAAAAAATCCGACGGCCTCCCCACCACACTTAATTTCCGCAACACAACATCTTCTGACCCTCAAGTGATTGCTAACTTATTTGCTACTTTCTTCTGTGAATCTTACAGCATCGGTCAAGATCTTCCTGATTTTGAGTACCACAGATTTCTCGATCTCTGCTCGCAAACCACTCTCCAGTCCATTGACATAAGTCCTCAGAATGTCGCTGAGAAGATGACTTCTTTGAAAGATGACTTTTCCCCTGGTCCTGATGGCATCCCAGCAATTTTTCTTAAAAAATGTGTTAATACACTTTACCTACCCCTTACCATGCTTTTTCGTCTTTCGCTTGCACAAGCAGTCTTCCCCTCCCTTTGGAAAAGCTCATTTATTTTTCCAATCCATAAAAAAAGCTGTAAAAATGAAATTTCTAACTATCGTCCGATAGCTAAGCTCTCCTCTATCCCTAAACTGTTTGAAAGCATCGTGTACGACGCCCTGTATTTTCATTGTAAGTCAATCGTCTCCCCATTTCAGCATGGTTTCCTCAAAGGAAGGTCTACCACGACGAACCTTACTCAGTTTGTGTCGACAACACTCTGCGCTTTGGAAAATGGGTACGAGGTTGACGTTATTACAACCGACTTTAGCAAAGCATTTGATAAGATCAGCCACCAAATAATCTACTTCAAATTAAAAGCTCTAGGTTTCCCACCATCATTTATCAAATGGGTTAAGTCATACTTAGAGAACAGATTATATAACGTTGTTTTCAGATGTGCTGTGTCTAATCCCATCATTGCCACTTCAGGTGTTCCTCAGGGCAGTCACCTTGGACCTCTTTTATTTTTAATTGCAATTAATGATGTAAGTTGTATTGTTACCAACTCTCAGTTAACTAATTATGCAGATGATATAAAAATCATGAAGGTAATCTCTTCTCCATTTGATTCCTCTTCTCTACAGGAAGACTTAAATTCTTTTCTTACTTGGTGTAAAAAAAATTTCCTAGATCTAAATGTAAATAAATGTCAATCAATGACTTTTTCTCGCAAACGTCTGCCCTCTTCCCCAAGAACTTATCACTTTCATAATGCTCTAATACCTGTCGTTACTTCAATTCGTGACCTTGGGATTGTATGTGATAAAGAGCTCAATTTCCGCACTCATATCAATCAAATTATTGCAAAAGCAAATTCATCCCTTGGTTTTATCAAGCGCTGGTCTAAAGAATTTTCTAATCCCTATGTCACCAAGACCTTGTATATGACTTTCGTACGACCCATTCTAGAGTATGGCAGTCAGGTTTGGTCCCCCTATCAAATTACTCATTCCCTCAGAATTGAATCAGTGCAGCGAAGATTCCTCCGCTTTGCCTTACGCAGATTACCATGGTCAGACCCTCTTATCTTGCCCCCCTACGAAAATCGTCTTCTTTTGATTAGCCTGCCTACCCTCGTCAGGCGCCGCGAGATAGCGGATATACTTTTTATCCACCAACTTATCACTGGTACCATTGATTCACCGAATCTCCTCGAATTGATTCCCATTAATATAAATCCACGTAACCTTAGATCGGTCCCCTTCTTTCGCCTCCCTACTCATCGTACCAACTATGGTCATTTCAACCCTCTAACTAGAATGCTACGCCTAGCCAACAGTGCACATAATGTCCTTGACTTTAATAAAAGCCTATCATCCCTTCGTAAAGAATTGTACACTACCTTACCTTAACCCTCCTACCCGTAGCATAGTTTTTCATAAATTATTTTATTTTATTTTCTAATGTTAAGATTATAATTTTATTGTTTTTTTTTTGAATTTTATATAATTATTCTATATTATTATTATTGTTATTTATTAGTTTTGCTTTTCATATATTTTGTTCGCTTGGATTAAGTCAGAAATAAATAAATAAATAAATAGATACTAAATGTTATCACCCTGCTTACTTACAGATTCCGTTGCATGGGTTGTGGATTGCGTCCGACACAAATTTTTCCGTTTCTTCTATCAGCGAATGCTCTGGAAAAAAAATGCAGGAATATCGATAACATAGTCTGAAAATTTTAGATTACACAATACGAGTACTAGCCATTTAAAATGTCTCACAACGTAGAAAGTCACTGATATAATAAGTTCGGATAGGAGCTTCTTTGGACGCTTAGAATTTTCAAAACCAAAACAGTGGCAATGAAGGGGAACTATATTTTTCTGCTGGATTCCAACTGTTCAGATGAAAAACACATTTCTATTACAAGTGAGGATTTGTCACTTCTTCTGAAGAGGCCGCACCCCTGACAAAACATTTTTTGAAGTAAAACTTCTTTTCCGGCGTTGGGGGTAAACAAATTTCTATGCAGCTGTCAGTGACATGTCAAAACGTCACGTTATCCGTCAAAGACAGCGACATACTTTTAGAATACAAAATGTTTGTTCGTAGGTTATAATCTTACAGAAGCTTTGCTTGAGGAAAAAGAAGTTTTTCTTCAACCGCGCGTACGTCAGTACACACAATCTTTTTTTTTTATGTAGATGCATTTGCAAATCGAACCCAGACCATGACGACGTCACAGTTTGCCAAATGGAACTATATGTAGTTTTAGAAATCTATGGAGTAAAAAAATTCTCTCGCCTCTAGGAATTGGCACATGGGGTATTCGGAAATAAAGTATTCAATCTAATCGGTCAAAAAAGGTCCAATAGTTTTAGATATTGGTCAGCCCTACAAAATTTGAAATCAAGGCTTAAAGTTTTTTAAGATAACTCGTGATTTTCGACACTGTATTTTTGTGATAATTGCAAAGAAATTTATAACATCCAATGTTAGTACGAGTAATCTAGTAGTAAATTTTTGAGCAGATTTATAAACAGTGTAGATTTGAAAAACCATGATACCCCTGAAGATCTCTATAAAGGGTCAGCTAGTTTCAGTAATTGGGCAGCTATAAATTTTGTTTATACATTTTTGAAGATTTTTCGAAACTTAGTTTAGGGTGCTTTTTGTGTTTTAGTTCGATTTTATTTGGTTGCAATTTTTGTGTGAATGAAATTTGTCATATGGTATTTGATAGTCGTAAAGAGTAGTCGATAAAAATTTATTATGGAGCATCTAATTCAGCAACAAAGTGTTGTAATTATTAGAACTTTTCTTTTTTTTTAATAATTTTTCAATTGTAAATACGCCCATAAAATTAAGTGACTTTCTTGGTGTTAATAATTTATAATTTTTAATTTTGACAATTTGCATACATTGGGAGATAAGACTGGCCAAGCCAACGTACGTCAGAAAAGATTGATGATTGTGGCGAGTGTTGCTGAATGTCGTCGTCATGTTTGCTAAAAATTATCAAAAAAGATTTGTACGTATTCTCGTATCAAATTCACAACAGTTACAAGGAAATGACCATCAATGTCGTCAGTGGGATTGGAGTACTCGCTATAGACGACTGAAATTTTTGTCAAAAAATCGTTATGAGCCACGAAGTACTTTTCAACTTGGCTGGCTTTATTAATAAAAAGAAAGGCCGATATTAGAACACTGAAAAGCCTCGATTGATACACAAAAGGCCACTACACCCTCGTAGAGTAAGTGAATGGTGCCCCATTTGGGCTCCGGTGGCGTCATTTGACCGTATTTCTTTAAGGATGTCATAGACAATGCTGTAACAGTTACTGGTAACCGCTAAAGGGACATGTTGGGATACTTTCTTGTGTCCGAATCGCATCAATTAGGCCTAGAACATTAAACGCACCCTGTATAGCCGAGGATGTAAGCAGCTCATTTTGATCATGATACCTACATCATCATAATCGGCTCGACAACAAGGTTCCGGTCCTGGCCTCTTTCAACAAGTCTCCACCTATTCCGGCCGACGCCATCCAGTTGCGCACCCCAAGGCTTCGGGCGTTTTAGTCTACGCCATCCCTCAAGCGCAAGCATGGTCTACCACGCTACCAAAGAATGTACCACAAAGAACTTTCCGAACAGGTTCCTCTTCGCTCATGCGAGCTAGGTGCCCTGCCCACCGGAGTCTACCGAGCTTAATTTTTGTCACGATATCTGCTTCTAGGTAGATTTCGTACAGTTCATGATTGTACCGTCTCCGAAATTGTCCTCCCTCACATATGGGGCCAACAATTCTTCTTAAGACTTCTCTCGAACGCAGCTAAGAGGTCGGAATGCCTTTTGCTAAGCACCCAAGTTGCGGATCCATATGTGAGTACTGGCTAAGACCATGGTCCTGTACAGCAGCAGTTTTGAAGTTATGGTGAGATTTCTGGATTTGAAGAGCTTTGACAGACCCTAGTAAGCTCTGTTGGATTTGAGAAGCAGCCCCCGCAGTCTATCGGCTACTATTATTGACCCAAGGTATTTAAAGGATTGCACCACTTCAAATTTGTGCTCCGCTACCTTGATTGTTTGACCAACTGTTCCTCTCGCATTCGACGCCACCATGTACTTTGTTTTACCTTCACTAATGTGCAGCCCCAGATTTTGTGCCGCCTGCTTGATCTGGATGAAGGAATCGTGTACAGCTTATTCGGTTCATGCGATGATGTCAATGTCGTCTGCGTAAGCCAATAACTGGCTGGACCTGTTGACGATGGTCCCTCTTGTTGCCGTGTCAGAGTCACGGATCGCTTTCTCCAACGCCAGGGTGTTGATTCGAACCTGATCGGCGAATGCAATACGTCTTCGCAAGGCAATCCGCCCTCGGAAAACCATAACAACAAGATAGTGATCCGAGTCGATATTGGCACCTCGGTACGTTCGTACCGTCATCAAGTTCGAGTAGTGGCGACGGTCTATCAACACGTGGTCTATTTGGTTACGAGTGACTCCATCAGGTGATACCCAGGTGGCTTTGTAGATATCTTTACGCGGGAACCTGGTACTCGCAACGACCATGTTTTTCGATGCTGCCGATTCTAAGACTCGAAGTCCATTGTCATTAGTGTTCTCATGCAAACTATGGGTGCCTGCGTAATGCCTGAATACCAGCTCCCGACCTATTTTTGCGTTCAAATCCCCAAGAATGATTTTAACATCATACCTTGGACAGGCATTGAGGGCCCTCTCGACTTGTTCGTAGTAAGTCTCTTTTTCTTCGTCTGAGGACTCCTCCGTAGGTCCGTGAACGTTAATGAGGCTGATGTTAGTAAATTTGCCACGCACGCGAAGGGTGCATAGCCTTTCGCTTATAGCGTTAAAGCCGATGATAGTAGACTTCATTTTTTCGCTGACTAGGAAGCCTACCCCGAGCACATAATGTTTTGTATGACAGCTGTAGTATACGTCATATTCTTCTGCAAAACACCATTCCCTGTCCATCTGATTTCTTGGAGAGCTGTTATGTGAGCTTTATATTCTGACACGGCATCGGCTAGCTGCTGAGCAGCTCGAGCTCTATAGAGCGCACGTACGTTCCATAAGAAAATTCGTAAATCGTTCTTCCGTTTTCGTTGCGTGGGTTGTCATCGTGTGATCAGTCCGTTTCCCAGGCTTGTTGTCGGCCTCGTATTTCTTTTAGTTTTACGGGACAGGGAATTAACCTGTCGCCAACCTGAGGAATCAGCCTGATCATATTAGCCAAACCTTTTTAAAAGTCTTGTTTCTAGCGGCCGCCGCGGCGAGGCTATGATCGGACTTCCCCCAGTCCCGAATAGTTACGGCACGTGCATGTTTTCGTATGCTACATGTTATTCCCCCTATTCATCTGATGTCTGACCGCCATGATACCTACGCTTAGTAAAAAAAAAAAATTGGTGGTGCAACAGCTCGAAGTGAACCAGGACTTATTGACTTACAACTTTCAATCATTCCTATTCCGAACGGCAAACGAGCAGCACTTTTCATGACAAGAGATATACTCTTAAAAGATATGTCAATTCCTCGCAAGAGGCATTACAACCCTGAAAAACTTTTTCGCAGCGGCTGAGAATCGAAACCGAGACCTTCCGCATGACAGTCCAACGCACTATTATGCCAAGGGGTACTACCTACGCTTAGTCACGCCAAAAAATATTATCTTTGTGTCTGTTAATAAATTTAGTTGTTAACGAAGCCCAAAGAAAGTCTTACATTGATGTGAGCTTTAACAAGAGCCCGACAAGGGCAAGGGTAATAATCGAAATTGTCTACTCACCAGTCATAGGTATATCAACTTGCATTGAGAGACAAACAAAAAGGTTGGTCTGCTGGAAATTTTTGACAAACAATGAATTGAACTAGATAAGCGATATAGAAAGCGCAACAAAGGTTCCGTGGATAAAGTGATCGGTTTTGCCACGGCATCATCTAGATTTTTCCTTGTACTGATAGGTGTTTTTCATCAAAGAATTTTGAGGCTCCATTTTCAGACTTAAAAGTTAAATCCTGTCAGCTTAATGTACGATGTACATTTGTCTTTAATGTCTTCCTTCTCAATACTTGACCATACGTCAGAAATTAGGCTTGAGGGTATACTGATGAGCATTCCTAGCAGAGCCCGTATTATGCTGAAATTGTTTGAGGGAAGGAATACAGCTGGCTATTTCAACAGAGCAACGTATGAAGAAGTTGCGATGCAACAGAGATAAGCAAGAGCTGGGAAACAAATGTTTCCGCAATTGATCTGTCGCTTGTCAGTTTTTAAGCTCTATTCTGGATTCTATCGAGTAGGTGAAGTGATGTTTTGGATGCCCCTGACCAAATCTGAGAGTTGAACTCAAGTTTGGTGTTACCGGATCAGAAGGGAACAAAAGTCCATACTTCGTCTGAAAGCACCTAGGCATTTTGCAGCATTTCTAGCAATATCAGATATGTGATCGTTCCACAAATATCGGATATGTGATCGTTCCACAAAAGTTGTTCGGTACCGCACATACCAGGAATCTAAAGCTTTCTAGTTTCCTCGACGCAAAATCCATTTATGTTATAAAGACAAAGGCTTACATTCCGCTTTAACGACTGAAGACAGCTTTGAGTCTTGGAAGGATTAAATTCCACACGATTATTAATGTCCCTTATACAAATATTCTTCAAATCAGATTGTAATAAAACTCAACATATCCTACCGTTGCAACTCAACATTCGAAAAAGAAGGAGATGAAACAGGAATGGATTATAGAAAATTAAGGGCGCTGCCATCAGCGAAGCAGTTTCACACAGGAGATCATTTATAAAAAAATATTAAATAGTATTGGTGACAAAACAGAGCCTTGGGGCACACCATTCCAAAACAACTTGTATTGTGAGCGGTTAGTTAAGTTAAGGTTATTGCTGATACATCGAAGAAATAACCCTTTGATTCCAGGAGAAGAATTATGAGAGCTTGATACCAAACTCTCTTAACTTTATCAATAAACAGAATGGCCCAACAAGGATGAACACGAATAAAATAATGTGAATTATAAGCGACATATAAATAAGACACGGCATTCTCCGCTTTAGTTCAGCCGCCATCCCTGGAGATAAAATATCTGAGACAACAACCTTCAGTCTCAGAACATCGTGCCACACATCTTTCCTATCCTTCTTTCTCTTCCGTAACTTCACGCCCCCGCGCTGTGTTGAAACATTTAAAGGGTAATCATAATCCCTTGAGCGCGGGTAGATTATAAAAAAAAAAAAAAAAACACAGAATGGCCGGTATTGGGGCAATGAAAAGCCTTGATTGATATACAAATCGATTGATATACACCCTCGTATCAAATGCTTTAGAAATATCAAGCGCAATAATTTAGCTTTCTCCAAAAAAAGCCATTAAAACACTGAAACTAGACCATTAAATGACCTTTCAAATTTAATACTTGTTTTTTTTTTAGTATCCCAAATGAAGGTCTAGCAATCTACAGTTTTTTACTATAATTTTGAACGCACGTAAGGGATTATGATTACCCTTTAAATGTTTGAGTACAATGCGAGCGTTTTAGAAAAGTTGGAGATGAAGAATATATATGTAAGTAGTGAGAGAATAGCCACTCAAACTGGGTTTTAAGTGACAATAAGACTTGAAACAAATCTAACGTCGTTTTATCGATCAGTGGGCGCTGAAAAGAAGGCATCCAAACATGTTTCTAGTATCCTGGAAATACATATGGGAAGAATCTTAAGGAATTCCAATATCACCTAGGAAAAAGCTTTAAAATTCAATGGCTGACCAAAATCACTTGCATTTTATATGAATATGTAGTTTAAGCGAATATCCCACAAATGAGGTGTCAAAAAATCGCTCGTGACCTTGTAAAACTTTAAAACCTTCATTACGAATTTTCTAGGCAATTTCTAAAACTACATACTTGACCATTTTTGGCCGATTAGATGACGCACATTTTTTTTGAATATCCCATATATGAGGTTTCAAAATACCCAGAGCCCTAACTATCTTCGTTTAGAAAATATATTTTCGACATTTGTCCACATCAACCCTTATAGGGTAATAAGGGTTGATGTGGATGTGGAAATTTGTTGGCCTCTTCAAAACAGTTTCTGATTTCAAACTTGATTCAATAAAATCAAAAGGAGTTTTCATGGGTTTTCCCCTTCATTGCCTCGACCATAAGACTTCAAAATACTTTCGCCTTTTCAAATTAATAAAAAAGAAAACGAATAAACCGTAATAAATTCATTTCAAAAACAAAGTTCTATGTTCCAATTTAAAGAAACAAAATTTTCACTAACTTGATTTTAAAAGTAGAACATAACCTAATTTTTTTTTTTGCTGTGCCTGGCACAATGATGCCTCTCAATTAGATCCTGCACTTCATTTGAAACTCGAAGAAAAAGAAATGTTAATAAAATAAGTTCAAGCACAAAAACCTCAACTGCTGGAGCTTGTGCCTGTGCCAGTGCCTGTGCTATTGCGGTTTCCTGGGTGTTTGAAGATTTCATAAATCGACCAAATCTAAATGGAGGTATACAGCTTTCCCCATAATAAATAAATTAAAAAGTTTACTCTCGCACTACACTATACACAGCTCAGTTCGTCTACGAGCATAACCCCTAAACCCATAAAAAGGAATCGAAATCACTGGATTCGAAGGATTCACAGGATCTTGTTTCTGTATCTCCTTGAAATATAAAATGCTAAGTATACATCCAGGAGTTAAAACATACCAAACAAAACAACCAAAGGAGAGCAGGAAGAGAAATCTGAAGTGTCTGAGAAAAAGTTTCTCTGTGAAAATAATTAACAACTTTTTAAGTTTCTTCTATTATCGACGTAAAGCTGAAGTCTGAAACTGGATAGGAGAAGGAGCAGAAATCGTTCTGTACTCTTTTCTTCTTCCAGGCGATGCGATGGTTCGAAAAGTTAAAACGATAGCCCCTGAAGACGCACAAACCATAATCTACACATACACGTACACATAGGAAGATAGGATAATTCCGGGATAGGTTTCCATGGCATAGGAAGTCAGGGAACTGCAAGTAGGTGAGATGAACAGATTTTGCGAATCTACCTCAACCTACCAAAGAGTGAGTTGAGTATAAATATAACTGTTTATGTGGCAATTCAGTACATTTTATTATTGTGCAAAATGAACGACATTTCTTCAGTTAAAGAGGGAACAACATTTTTTTTGCTCCGGGTCTTCGTACTTATAGCTTTAGCGTCACATTATAGGAATATAGGACCTTCGAACAGGCCCACAGGTAAGATGCCGCGACATAGTTTGCCGAGTTCGGTCCTTATTGGTCCTTGTCTCCCCGGCGGCCAAACGAAAGGTTCTTCTATGGAAAATTGGAAAATTAGTTCAAGTAAAGAGCACATCTAAGGTGTTCTACTGCTTGTTCTTCTTGGTTGCTTCTTTGCTATGGCAACGAGGAAGTCGAGGCGTTGAATCCTCGTGAGGAACAGCGACACGACGCACGGACATAGAGTGGCAGAGTTTGGGGGCGGCAGCGGGCAGAACGAAAAGAAAGTTTCTTAAAATAATGAAAGTTTATGGAAATTCGACTGAAAGGATGTTATTTTATTAAAAAGTTACCTACCTGAGTCTGAAAGAAAGTTGCCAATGGCATCTTTCGTTTTGCTGCAATAGAATCTTTTGAACATGAACAGTTAGGGCACAGGGTAAGGGTTTGAGGAACTTTGGATATCTATAGCTGTAGTTGGTTTTGCTACGAAACCGAATAAGAAAAAAGTTATAGATTCAAAAATATTATTACTGCTGCGAATAAAGTTATTCTTTTGGTGGCGGAAGAGTTTCTACTATGATTGAATTCATTCGCTTAACCGGTGTGCCGTGTAGCGGGCGGTCGATGGCGATGGTGTGTTCGTTATTTTGGAGCCGAGGTACGAGTAGCCTGCCTGTATAAGTTCTCATTCTGAGTCCGAAAAGAATTGTCTTTCATAAAAGTTAGTTATTTTTTTTTTTTTTGATTATTATTATTTCTTGCCTTCGAAGGTTTGGGTCCTGCTTTTCCGACGATAACATCCATTCAGTTAGATTGGTAAGCTTAAGGGTGTCTTTGAATAGCGAAAACTTAACAAAAAGATATGACCAAGCTAATTTTACACAAGCAGGAGCTGCTTAAGATTTTTTTTTTGTTTACTCAATCTGAAAGAACTTGTACCTTCATACCTACCTACTTTGGAAAGTAATATCGAAGAAGTAAGTTTTTAAAGGGGAATATTTTGATGTAAGGCTTCTCAAGACAAAAGTTCATTCAAATTAATAGGAATGCATTGATAAGTATGATTTACTCGTAAGAGGGCGTTGTTGTCTTTGAAAGTGCGTTGGTTAGTTTCCTTCGGGGTGTAGGTGGATTTAAAAAAAAAAATGATTTGAAAAGTTTGTTGGAAACGATCTTAAACTATGAATGTAAATAGGTACGAGGTGACGCAAAATATACATCCAATTTTGTTTTACTCAATACAAAAAAACATGATTTTGAGTGATGGAAATCTATATTTGAACCTTTAAACTTTTTTCTGTTTAGTGGAAAAGATGATGTCCGTCAATTGCCTGCCGCCAGTCTTGATACACATTTGTGCCCATTTTATAGTGTTTCCATGACTTTCCGCAAGATATCTGGTGATATTTAACTGTTCGCTTTCCTGCCAAATATTCTCCTTAAGGGCTGAGATTGTCTGAGGTCTGTTGGCATAAACCCGCGACTTCAAGTAGCCCCACAGAAAGAAGTCTGAGATAGTTAAATCGGACGATCTTGCTGGTCTTGCCAAATTGCCAAAAGACATATTTTCGTGTTTTATAGCATATCCATGACTTTCCGCAAGATTTCCGGTGATATCTAACTGTTCGCATTCCTGTCAAATATTCTCCTTAAGGGCTGAGATTCTTTGAAGGTTGTTGGCAAAAACCCGCGACTTCCAGTAGTCCCAAAGGAAGAAGTCTGGGATGGTTAAATCGGGCGATCTTGCTGGTCATGTTAAATCGCCAAAACAGTATTCATTGTGACTCGTGCTGTTTGTGCGGTTGCACCGTCGTCTTGAAGCCACACGTTGACTAATCCCCGCTTATCTAATTCCGGCAATAAGAAGTCCTTAATCATGGCCCTCTAGCGTTCGCGAGACCGCAACAGAGAACGTATTGGCGATGGCGTCCTCAAAAATTATGACCCAATCACTCCCCCCGAGTGAGTGCCGCACCATACAGTGGCTTTGAGTGTAATGGCTCTTCGTGCATCACACGCAAATTTTGAGTGCCCCAGAAACGAAGATATCGCTTATTGACATTACCGCTTAAGTGGAAATACGCCTCGTTGCTCGTGATGATTTTCGACACAAAGTTATCCTCTTCGTTGTTGAAATAATTGAGGATGGCTTGACACTTGTACTGGAAGCATGTGTAAGTCTTTCACTATAATTTGACGGTCCGTCTGGTGATGTCCAATTTCATGGTCCGCCCGCCGTCTGGTTGATATTTCTTCCTTTTCAGCTAAATTTGCAGCCACAGCCGTGATGTTCTCGGCCGAACTACCAGTTCGGTGGAAGCCACGCCCAGCATGGTTTCCTGTGGTTCCAGTCTGTTGGCAATGGGTCCGTCTGGTGATGTCCAACTTCATGGCCCGCCGCGCCGCCTGGTTGATGCTTCTTTGTTCTCAGCAAAATGGGCAGCTACAGCCGCAATATTCTCGGCCGAACGACCAGTTCGGTGGAGGCCAGTTGGCTCGACAAGATTAGGAAATCGACATCGAAATTCACACTGCCCTAACATCACCGACCAATTATTGATAAAAAAATAGATACAATTATTTCACGCTCTTGTGGGGTATAACGCTCCAATGCTTGTCTGTTCGTGTAATGCAGTTGTCTAGTTCTCAAATGTCAAATAACATTGACGTACGACGCCATTTGCAAAAATTATAACATCTCTCGATAGGGTGATAGGGCCTTAACGCTTCGTAACTGGATTGTGTGTTTCGAAGACTCTTGGCTGTATTGTCGTTCAATTGCTCGATCTATGCAATGTAGTTGACGTGTTTTGAATTCTTGCAACCCCTTTTAAGTACAAATCATAGAGCTCGCGGTTGTATCATGTCGTTCATTTGATATCGTCCCCATCAAAAAAATGTTTTCTTTAAAAGCAATCTTTTCTTTCAGATTATTATCTTACACTGCATAGAACTTAAGATAGTATCTAATATGCAACTTTAAGCAGAAATATGCTTCGATAGTTCTTTGAGGAAATATTGATTTTCTATGAGGCGTATGGAGCAGATAGTCCAGTCATCGGGTATGCACCAGACATCCTACCAAAACTCGTATAAGCTCCGTATTTGAAGAAATCTGCAGGTAAGTCATCGAATCCTGCGGCTTTGTTATTCTTAAGATTATTTTATAGATAAACGTACCTCTTTTATACTTGGTGTTTAACTGGTTCTCCATTGATTTGAAGTGCGTTGTTTTTTCGCTCTGTATCAAGCCCATATAACAGCTGCTTCGAATGGTGAGTGAAAACAATGAAATAATTTCTTAGAGCAGGGAGCTTGCATACGCCCTATCCTTTAAACGCACGATCCTGCTTTCCTTGTTCGATATTTTTCAGCACCACGGGTTCTTCTTCTTTAGCTTGCGGTGGTTTCCATCGCTCTCTTGGCACTAATGATTGTTGAAGTCTCTGGAAGGTGAATGCACAGCGGAGAGCCTTTCAATCAAATACACTTTGTAGACTTAGCAACTCCAGGCATGCTGATTCGTCCAACCTCGAAATTCTTTCCAATTCAGAAGTCGTGCTCTGAATATTACGACATCTAGGAATGTGTCCGATTCAACGTTTCTCGATTTAAATGGTGGTTTTATTGTCGGGAAATCGCTAGGTTGTTTTTGCTGTTGTGGTTGAGTAGGAGGTGCGATTTCTGATATTAGGCTTCATTTTAGAAAATGGAATTTAACACTCCTGATACTTTCAATTCTATCTCTTTGATTACTGTCATATCTGCCGCTTACCGAAAATGGGAAACATTAGATAAGGAAGGGGAGAAAAGAGTTGTCGATGAGCATTGGTCTTGAAAGTTTTGCAAATTGAAATGGCAAGAAGAAAACAGGGTCGGGTGAACTATTCCTTTATAGTGTTGTGAAACTAAAAAACAAATCTTTGTATAGTTTAACAGAACTTCTAAAATTTCAAAATTTAGCTCGAGGGTGAATTGATACTCGTAAGTATTCCTAGCCAAACGGGTATCACTGGAAAACTGATTGAGAAGAAGAATGCAACTAGCTACTTTAAGTGAGCATTGCCTGTGAAAAAAGCAACAAAACTAGCAAAGACATGACACTTTCGGACGGTGTTCAAGAGTTGAGAATTAATCCATGATAGCCCTGTTTCCTATCAGTTTTAACGCTCTGTCCTGGACCAAAGATGTGAGTTGTACTTGAGCTTAGGACAAATGAACTCCACATAAATTGTAACCAGATCAGGAGAGGCAAAAAAATTCTTAAACCGATATAGAAATCCTAAGCATTTAGAAGCGTTTTTCGAGAATGTGAAATAACTTTTGGATATCTTATATATGTATATATACCGTTGCAATTCCATTTCCGACGAAGATGGAAGTATGAAAAGCTGTCAGCAAGAGAATAAAGTGAATTAGAGGTTTCAGCAAGAGATCACTTAAAAAAATAAAATGCACGACTGGATCGCACGAACTTGCTCTTATGTAAAAGTACTTTGGAATTTAAGATACATTTTATAAATATAAGACATAGATTTAATGAGATAATAATGTTCAAATGCATAAAATTGCCGTCTGGTTTCCGGAAAAGTATGAATTTATGCAAATAAAATTTAAAAAATCGTTTTATTATTAAATAAAATTTTTATATAAGAAATTTCTCTAAAATTTTTCAAGAAAGAAATGTGGGATGCGAATTTCAAGTATTAAATAATATTGATTTTAGGAAATAATTTCAAAAAATAATCGTTCATAGGTTTTGAAGATATTGATTTAAAAAAAAAAATTTTTTCAAAAAAACCCAACAAATATTTTTTCGAATATTTTTGTATACAATATTATTTTAAACTTAAGGGGACTCCTGCTGAAAATTTTGGGTTAAAATCCTGAGAAAGTCGAAAATAAAAAAAAACGGGTCTATGGCAGGTACCCCTAATAACATTTTGCCCCAAAATTTTTGTTGACCAAAATGTAGTCCATGTCCATAATATCACACGTAATTTTTTTTATCAAAATCGTTAGAGCCGTTTTCGAGATAAATAAGATTTTGCATTACGGGTGTATGGGGGGTACCCTTAGTTTTGGAGATAAAAAAAAAATTTCAATTTTTCCTCTAGGGAATCACCGAAGACCCTTAACTACCGAGATTGAAAGAAATAGGTCCAGTGGTTTAGGCTGTAGTTCGAGGTACAGACATACAGACACACTGAAACATGTTTTTTGTGTACTAAATTTTCCTTAAAATTTTTATAAAAAAAATTGATATGCAAATTGTTAGTATTTAATAAAATACATTTTAAAACGTAATTTAAAAATTTAATCGTGTATCGGTTTTCAAGATATTGAATTTTCAAAAAAAAATTGTATTATTTTTTTAAAAATCCAAAAACTATTTTTTCGAAAAAATTTTTAGTTTATATTTTTTTAAATGTAAAGCAGCTCCTGCATAAAAATTTTGGTTAAAATCGTTAGAGCCGTTGGTGAGAAATTCGAAAATCAAAAAAACCGTTCTATGACAGGTACCCCTGATAACATTTCCCCCCAAATTTTTTTTTCACCAAAATGTAGTCCATGTCCATAATATCACACCTAATTTTTTTTATCAAAATCGTTAGAGCCGTTTTCGAGATAAATAAGATTTTGTATCACGGGTGTACGGGGGGTACCCTTAGTTTTGGAGCTAAAAAAAAAATTTCAATTTCTCCTCTAGGGAATCACCGAAGACCCTTAACTCCCGAGTTTGAAGAAAATACCTCCGGTAGTTTAAGCTGTAGTTCGAGGTACAGACATACAGACATACAGACAGACAGACGGAATTGTCGGACCCACTTTTTTCGTCTTCGCTATCATCGTAATGTCAACTTTGATCAAAATCTCGAGTTCGATTTTTTTTCCAAATGCAGAACTTGCCCTATAGTACCTATATCGCAAGTAAAAAAGAGAAATAGTGTCGGAGACAAAACGGAACCCTGGGGAACACCAGCATTTATTTTGTGAACATCAGACTTGAAACCATCCAAAAGAACATATATTGAACGATCTAGAAGGTGATTTTTAATCCAAGGAATACCGATTTCTTTGATACCAAACTCAAGCCTTTTCGATAAAAAAGCTTGATGCCATCAAATGCCTAAGAAATATTAAGCTCGTTAGTCTTACTTTCTCCGAAACAATTAAAGGATCTGTTCTACTCTTCGGTGAGGTATGCTATCAGATCACCAGTGGAACGATTGCTGCCGGTCATATCATAAAGAAGCATTCGGTCTTCTAGATATTTCTTTGAAAAAAGGAACTTAGGTACAATTAGTCGATAGGAAGAGGGGGAAGAAGGGTTACCTTTTTCAGAAACAGGGTGGTCAAAGGCTGTTTACCAACTTTCAGAATAGTAGGAGTGATTGAAAAGCTTACGCAATGGTTCTGTCAGCTAGGAAGAACACCTCTTCAGGACCAGAAAATGTATGTATAACAAGACCTCGAAGGGCTCTTGCAACTTTACGAGTGTAGAAATATACCTGTCGCATTGAATGATTTATGCCCTAAAGTGCAGAAGGGCCAATTTATCTGTGCTGCAACGTAAAGCAAAATGAACTCGGAGCACATTTGCTTTAGCTTAAGAGCTAGTTATCGGTTTGTCATTGTAGATGAGCGTTGGAACAGAAGATGAAGCTGAATTTTTTACGTTCTTGACAAATGATCAGAAATTTGTACTGCCTTTGGGAAATTGCCAATTTTTTGCCTTAATTTCTGGTCATGTTGCAATGGTTTCTGACTATTCTTCCTGTCCTCAGTTTCAAGTACATATTTCCGAGTAGCTCATTTAGGATCTTGGGCTTTCAAGACTGTTTACAACAACGTTCGCTCACTCTTTTGACCACCTTTCTGATGGTCTCATAGAAGACTTTAGCCTACATACTCAGTGAGGCAATTCCTAAAAAGCACTATTGTAATGCTAGTTTTATCTTATAATCTACACAGACAATTACAAGTTTGGCAAGTCAAGTTCATAGTGACGAGAACAGTGTCCGGTGGTTACCACTTTGAGGCAAAATAAACACAGTTGATTATAGTTAACATTGCCAAATTCGACGAGGACATGTTGACGCAAATCAGTGGTCTTACCCTTCCTGCAACATCTTAGTTCTTTTAAAGCTGGTAATGATTAAAAACTGTAAATTTGCATGGATAAATTTTATTTTCAAGTGAAACCTTGTATTTTCTGTCAAAATTAGTTACGCAGTGAACTATGGGAAATGCAAGATAATTTATTTATTTACATATTTAAATTAACTTAATTTGCTTACATCGAAAATATGTACATATACGAATATCTCCTAATGTCTACATTTCACATCGCTCAATTTATAGAAATGGAAATCATATTGAATAAAGAAAGAAAGAAATATGTTGTTTGCTCATGTGGAATATCATGCCACTGATAGGTTTCCACTACGCCGCCTGGAGTATTGCAGCAGCAGGAGTAAGACACCACACAGGTGATAGGGTGACACAAAGAAGGCAATCAACTGTTAAGCGCTTCCCTGGAGGATACAACAACAGCAACACAAAAATGTATTGAATGAATCTCCTGTCTGTCGATATCTCGTATACCTACTCGTAGGTAGACGTAGATACTCGGGCACAGGGATGGCTGGCCTGATGGCATCCTTTATCCTTATAGTGCAGTATATGCTATCATGTTTAACTGTCAATTTGAAGGTTACGAGTTCATGCAATCAGTAATCATTTCAGTGAGGGTGTGTCATTTCAGTCTGACCCATTATACCGATGATGCATTATAGCTATAGCTTCTTGTTTTCCTTTTTTGCGCCTTTCGACTTCAAATAGGTTCGAAAGGTTGACGGCACAGGCAATGCAATTGAGAGAAATTGGCATGGCATGGTGATTTCATTTCCAATAAGGATGTGAAATTTTTCAGTTTCAGAATTCACCATTTGCCAATTGATGTCATAAAAAACCGCAATCTATCAAATAGTTCCTTCATTTCAATTTATACGAGAAACGTCCATCAAAACGATGCACTTTATATCATCGCATACACAACACTTGAAGTTTCAGCTACGATTTTTTTGAAAAAAGAAACGAACCAATACAGGCAGAGGTTTATGAAAGAGGACCAACACAATTTTGACCACACCAACAGTAAATTAAAATTTGAAAATCGATAGGGGTGAAAAGTACGACCGGGTCAACTAAAGGAGTCAAAAGATTTCTGGGAAATCGAAGTTTTCAAGAACTGTATGCCAATTTTTATTTTGGGATTTTTTTTGCAGTACAGTACAATAAAGTACAGTATCTTACCGATATAGTGGACACTCATAAGAGATTAACTTGGAATGTTACCTAATACACAGTGGCGCAAAATTTTAAACATTTGAAACCTACTCTAAATCAATTTTAGAATGGGAGTCGACTCTAAATATTGAGTATAAAACGAGAACCGACTTTTTGTTAATTTTAAAGGACATAAACTATACTTTAACGTTAAAGAGCTCGTCTTACTTTAACAGCAGCAAATAGCTAGTTTATCTTTTTAAAGTATACTTTATCCATATTGACAATGGTCATTTCATACCAAAAAAAAATCGAAGAAAAAATGTTTACTGATGTTTTATTCGATTTTTTAAAGATGTTTTTGGTAAATAGACTGAATAACTGAATATTATAAATTCGAAATAATCGTACGAAAGTGCTCTACGATGAACAAATCTGTAAATACAAATGTATGTAGGTACATACATATCTTATGTATGCACGCGCGCCGGCCGAGACGAGTATAGCTAAATGAATCTGCACTTGCAACAACAAATTGAGTTTTTATGCTCTGAATTTGCGATTTATACTTTATTTCCATCTAAAATAATGTAAATAACTTATAAACAATCAAAATCTGTACCGAGGTAGTATATAAAATGTACTTTTTTTCGGCGAAAAATTATTTGGTTTAAAGTTGTCTGTTGGTTTTACTTTTTTTTTGTGTTTTTGCAGTTGTGTATGTTATGTATCTGTCAAATTAAGGGTTGTTCAACGCAAATTCGCTTAGGTTCTGTTGTAAAACCCACATCAGTTAGAAGAGTTGTCTAACGTGTTTAAAATTATGCAAAAGTTAGACCAAGTCTCCAAGCTAAACGACTGCGTTAAGTAGAGCCCGTTTTATTCCTTAAACGAGAACTGTTTAAAATTTTGCGCCAGTGTCTTTTCCTTAAATTTCTCTTTCAAATTTAACGTATTAAGAACACGGCTTGCATAATATGCATTCCTCTTCGACAGGGATAGCGGAAGTCGGAATAACCTCAGCCGATTGGCAACGAAGTTTCAAAGTTGTGAGGAGACGTAATGGTGATTTAAATGTCAAACACGGAACTTGGAGAATTAAAATGCAAAATACTAGAGGTCACGATTTATTTAATTTGATGGATGGGTACAGCGTTGAATATGAGATCGATCTTCTAGCTACAGAAAAGCCTTCGTTTTCAAGAAGGCATCTACATCTTGATCTATTGCCAATAGATGAAACATTGACAATTACTAACACCATGGGTCAACAACCAAAAACCCGTTTACGAACGATCGAGTACGACAGTGATCACTGTGACTTGTAGCCTTAAAACGGCTTCCGAACGAATTTATGGAGTTGAAGAAACAGGTGTCTGCATATTCTTACAATTACAGCAAATTTCCATTTAGTTTGTTTTGGAATATTATAATTCCGGCCGTTAATTCTCGTGACTCGAGGATGTTTTCACAAATTAATAAGTCTTGAGGAATGATGAAAATCATGTTTATTTGTCTTAAACATGGGAAAACCAAAGAATAAAGGGACGTTCTTCAGATATTCATGTGAAGTACGCAGTCTTGGACAATGACTTCTTTATTATAGAAGATTCCCTGCAGAAAGTGGAGCCTATGGTGCTGCTTTCCAGCAAGTATACATAAGCATTCGCTTAAACATTACCTGGAAACCTGGGACCTGCTTCACAATTTCTACTTTCGAAATGACATCACCCAATGGGAGAACCGTGGGTTCGTTCAACAGGCTCACTAAGAAAACTTGACAAGCGAAATAGGCATAATTCCTGGATATTTTAGAAGGGTGAGCTCCAGTACATATTTGACTCATTAAAGAAACAGATGTCAGCAGGAGTTGATGGTATATCTAACTTTGTACTATGATATTTACCGAAAGAGGTCGTGCGCCTGCAATTGCTGATTCAGTTGGACCTTGTAAGCGAATAATTCGAGATTTTTGTGCAGAATTCTTCTGATGCTAGTGTGTGAAATGTTGAGCTGTTTAGATCGATGGCGAGTTGATGTTCGTGAATTGTCTCTTGCGGACCGTACGAGCACAAGGACCATGAGTGTTGTCCACTAGCATACGAGTCTCACGAACTTTTTGCAAAAACTTGCGTAAAGCAGGTGCAGTGGGTGCTTCATTGGAAATAAGTTTTCAATAGTTCCCAAGCGACTCATTTCCTTCCGCGAAGGTATGATACTAAATAGGTTTGGACAAACTTTTTAAATGTGGTTTTTGAGGTGTTATGCATAATTGGTTCAGATCGTATTTATCTGATAGAAGACAAAAGGTTTAAATAAATGATCAATTAAGTTTTAACCAAGTTTTACCTTTAGGAGTACCTCAAGGTTCAGTACTTGGCCCGGTACTTTTCTTGATTTTTATCAACTCGCTCTTTTTACAAAACTATCGGAGCAAGGTAATTGCCTTTGCAGGTGATATGGCTGGCTTGTTCGTATCAAAATGTTTCTCCTTTTTAACTTTCGGCTGACATAAATCATGACCTGGAAGTTTTAAGCCGTTGGTTCCAGAAGCATAAAATGGCTTTTAATGTTAAAACTAAAGTTATGTTTTTCAATGTGGTTGGAAAGGTAGTTGATTTGACATTTTTTTTTCATTGTGCAAACTGCAATAAATTCAAATACAGCAAGTTGATTTGTAATTCTGCAATAAACTCGCAAACGTTTAATCATTCAGATGAGTGTTCTAAAAACTGTCAAGTCTTTTAGATATCTAGGTGTTTTAATTGACTGGAAGATGTGTTGGTCTGCTCATACTTATGCGTAAAGAAATACCTTATGACTGGCACAAGGCAATTGTACTTTTTAAAATCATTTTGCTCACAAGTTCTTTTGAAATGTATGGCTTAGTTCGCTCTAAGCTGGAATACGGCATAGTATCTTGGGGTGGTACTCATTATAACAAAATGAATTCGCTTCTAGTTTTTCAAAAGCACGTCATTTGTCTAATTTATAATAAATCCCGTAGAAGTAATCAGACCAAAAACATAAATGTTAAAAAAAGAGCCAAGTTCTTCTATACAAAAACCTTTGTGTAACAAGTCAGCCGTGAAAAGTACTGAGTTGATTCTTCATGAAGGTTTAATACCGGATATTTAAAGTAGAATAATATTGAAACAGCTACAATGTTATAGAGAAATTTTATTATTTAATGATTACTGACTAAAATTTAATGGGTTTACTTGTCAAGTTTTTAAAACCTTTCGAATTGGGCATAAAAAAAACTTGCCAAGTAAACCCATCACATTTTAGTCAGTAATCATTAAATAATAAAATTTCTCTATTACATTGTAGCTGTTTCAATATTATTCTACTTTAAATATCCGGTATTAAACCTTTATGAAGTATCAACTTGGCGTGCTTTTAGATCTCAGTACTTTTCACGGCTGACTTGTTACACAAAGGTTTTTGTATAGAAGAACTTGGCTCTTTTTTTAACATTTATGTTTTTGGTCTGATCTCACTCCTTTTTGCAAAGATTTTAATACTTTGCCATGTCAAAATCTCGAAAGATACGGAAAGATAGAAGGTTGGACTCTACCTACTAAAATCAACTTAGCTTATAGCTTCCTATTTCTTTTGTAATATTTTCTTTTTGTTATTGGTTGTTTTGATTTGCGCTTCAATTGTTTTTTCTTGTTCTGGCAAGATACCTAACACTAACATACCTACCTTAATTACAGCAATCAGAAGTGCTCCATATAAATTAAACGTTTTCTCAGAAAGTGGGTGGATACCACGCCCCCTCAATGGAAAACCCCAATTTTTATTTTTGGTCCTTTATATGCAATTTGAGCCCTACCGTTCTACCAAATTTCATTGTTCTACTGCAATCGGAAGTGTGCCATATAATTTACATCAGTTCTGAGGAAGTGGGCGGATACCACGCCACCTGAATGGAAAACCCCAATTTTTATTGTTGGTCTTTTATATGTAATTTGAGCCCTACCGTTCTACCAAATTTCATCATTTTACAGCAGTGCTCCATTCAACCAACACCAATTCGGAGAAAGTGGTTGGATACCACGCCCCCTGAATGGAAAACCTCAAATTTTCTCTACTTGCATGACAAGAACTACCGTTTACAAGATTCTACGATGTCGGGAAGTGCTCCATAATTTTGATGATCTGTCAGTCAGTCAGTCAGTCAGTGAGTCAGTCAGTTACGGTTTTTGTGATTTTTGAGGCGCTATATCTCAGGAACCGCTTATGCTAGAAAATTGAAATTTGGTGAGGCGCCTGTGCCTGACTAGCTTAGCAAATATTCGGAATTTCAAGTTTCTGACTTCACTGGTACTGAAGATAGGGAGGGGTCAAAAGTCGCCTGAGTTTGTTCCTCTAAAAAGGGTGTAGTGCCAGAACTTGGCTGGGCACTACCGTGCCCTTTGATAGCCTGGCTCTTTTCAAAATCCTGAAAATATTACCCCTTAAGCACTTATATTTTTATAAAGTTTTAAAGAGATTTTTTTTTAGATCTGGATATCTATTAAACAGATTTTCTTCCAACTATAATCTTAAAATAAACAATCAGAATCTTGTTTTAATACCTAATCATAACCTTCAAATGTTCTTCAATTTGTTCGCATCTGTTGCTCCAAGACTCTTTAATAGTCTGCCCTATAATATAAGAGAAATAAGAACTGAATCCTTTTTTATCAAAAAGGTAAAACTTTGGCTTTTTGAACTTAATTATTAAGATGTAAATGAGCTTTTGTCTGTAGTTATTTAGCTGTCTAG
The DNA here is from genome assembly GCA_963931855.1 of Philhelius festivus. Taxonomy (NCBI): domain Eukaryota; kingdom Metazoa; phylum Arthropoda; class Insecta; order Diptera; family Syrphidae; genus Philhelius; species Philhelius festivus. The sequence goes on along the minus strand of OZ007557.1, from coordinate 46,306,368 downwards.
ATATTTATTGATTATAATCCTCGTTATGTTATTTTAATACATACTTCTATCTTGTCGTGAGCCCACATCACTTTATATTATAAAATGTTTATTTATTTTATTGTTTAGCCTTATGCTTCCCGCGCTGCTTTCAACTCTAGTTCTATGTATTCTATCGATTGCAGCTCTTTATTAAATTGCTTATTTGTTATTTGGTGCTCCTATTGTACTTGTTTAGTTTTAAGATTCAAGAATTTGATAAAGAATAAAATTTAACTGAAACTGAATACTGACTTTCTGTCAAGATTTCGAGCGGGAAACGTGAGTGTCAAAATATCCTACGATGCAAAAAGAAACCACTAGATGGTCTACCCTTTATATGCTTTATGAAATGTTCAATATTCAAAACATTTACTGTCCAAAAGTTGCAACATTTTCACCGGCGATCTGATAGGTAGCCTTACTCTGGCAATTTAAATTGCCTTCTGTGGATGTTCTAGTTTTTAAGTAGTATCAGTTTTCTTTTAGTTTTCTATACATAATACCCTTTGGAACGTGGCATAAAAGTGTCAGTTCCCTCCATTCCTGGCTACAACATGTATACAGACAGGTTTGAGAGTTGCAAGCCGTTATATTTAGATTGTGCTTCTAATTTATTTTATTCTCAATTGAGTGTGTCAAAAAACTGCTTTTCCTATTCTTATATTCATTCTAATTAGTACCGTGCAATCCAAGCTGCAGTTTAATAATTATTACCATATGTAACTGTGTTTCTCGAATTGAATCATGTTTTTCTAAATAAATTTGACTAATTTGTCTGTATCTAATCCACTATATTGTTTTGCTGACGACAGTACCCTCAGTTTTTCATATTCGTTTCCAGATCCTCATTTTCCATCTTCGGAAGTGGCTCTGCAACGACAGCATATGATAAGCTCACTAAATTCTGATCTCGCATTGTCAAATGGGGAACAAAAAAGAATTTAAAGCTTCAAAAACTCAATGCTGTCTCCTGTCGTTAAAGTGGAACCCATCCACCATGCCGCTATTCACGAGCGGCACTTGCATTGAACAGAGCAGCTTTCAGTTCTCGGTATGTGCGTCACAGACCACTTTGTGTGAAATGACCACATATTCAACGTCGCCAAAAACTCTGCTAAGTGCTTAGGTGTCCTTCGACGATGCAAGAAATTTGTCTCCTCTTCTGATCTGGCTGTAATCTATAAAGCCTATATTCGTCCAAAGATCGAGTATAACTCCCCATTTTGTGAGGTGCTCCAATAACCCACTTGAGTCTTTTCAATAGGATCCAAAAAAGAGTCAAATGATAGGTGATAGAAATATAACAGACACATTTACATCTCTCGAGCACCGCCGAAATGTTTCTTGTCTTTCTTTTTATTACCGTTATTTCTCTAAACAGTGTTCTATCGAAATAGCCAGTTGCATCCCTCCCCTTTAACAATTTAGCCGTAACACCCGCGCTTCAGGGAATGTCCATCAGTTTACCCCACTTCGAGCGTACTGATAAAATCAGAGATTCTTTCTTTAGCCGGACTACACGAATGTGGAATGCTTTACTCAACTCTGTATTTCCCCCCATTATGATATTCAGACATTCAAAACCAACGTGCATCGGTTTCTCCTTTTAAATCCTCCAACTTTCCTAAACGCTCGCACTGTGGTCAAAATTTTAAGGGTAGTCAAAAATTTCTGCGTGCAAAATATTAAACAAAAAAAATCTAACTGCCGTTATTTTTACTCAATTCGCTAAAGGGTAAATCAAAGAAGTCTTATTCACAAGCTGAAATGTTTTGGGATTAACTCTTCTTTGTTAAAGTGATTGCAGTCTAATCTAACTGAAATAGTGCAAGTTGTCTGGGGTTCCACAGGGAAGTCATTTGGGACCATTGCTTTTTCTTATATTAATGTATGACATACCTAATATTTTTAAAAACTCGTCTTGTTTCCTCTTTGCGGATGATTTGAAAATTTATCGTAGAATTTTCTTGTGAAAATGACTGAAATTTATTGTTAACTAACTTCAATACTTTGTTCAATTTATGCCAAACAAAAAAAAAATATAAAGAAACAAAATATGGACAAAAACCTGAGTCTTGTTAATAAAGTTTAAACCCCGTAAAAAGCTTAAGTCAGTCTAAATTTTAGGAACTTTTATTAGAAAATGGCTATGATTAAGATTGATATTAGTACATTTGATTATTTTTAATTAAATTACAACATGTAGACCAAATGCAAATACTCAACACAAACACATTAATACATTTAAAGTCATAAAACATACATGCCTACCTACATAATATGTAGATTCCTGATAAAACATATTAAACTTAATCACTTTGTTTTATTTAAATCAATGAAAATCTATAAAAGGCAAAACAAAGAACGCGCAACCTACTCAATTATTGACTGATTTCCGAGCTTCAATTTGAGTATTTTTCAACGGAAATTACCAATTTTGTTTGGTGTGTAATATTTATTTAAAGTTCTGAGGTATAATCAGGCCTTTGAATTGTTTCAGTTTAAATAATATGCTAATAGGCATGATTGTAATTATTATATATGTTTGGCTTTATTGGATGATTTGAATCACGTTTAAAATAATATTCTTTTTTTTTCAGCTTATAATTATAGCACACTACAGCTATAGGGTGTTACAAAATCCTCCGCAGATGGAATTATTAGGTCGTTTTATGCCGAAACACTCCGGCTCTATCTTTGACAGGTTCTCTAATGTCATTTATCAAATAAGAAAATCTGAGAGAATCAATAAATACAGAACTGTTGCATAGTTGTGATAGTCTTACTACATTTTTACTTGCAACTTATAGGTACTATAAGGCCAGTTATGTATTCGTAAACAAAATCGAACTCGAGATTTTGATCAAAGTTGACACTGCGATGATAGCGAAGACGAAAAAAGTGGGTCTCGAAATTCTGTCTGTCTGTCTGTTCGACTATAGCCTAAACGGCTCGGCCGATTTTCGTGAAACAGGGTAGATATCGTTTTTAAATTTTTCCCCCACACGTTTTTTTTTTCTTTTTTTTAAGACCAAAAATAACGGTACCTGCCATACGATTTTTTTTCGAAATATTATAAATATTTTTTTTTCTTAAAAACTGCCACAGATTTAAAAAAAAAAAAATTCTAAAAATTTCATTTAGTTAAAAATAGGTAATGGTGGAAAAAAATTCCAAAAAATGTTTTTGATTTTCTCAAAAATGGTGCAACCGATTTTGATCATTTTTTTATGCTAAAGCTCCTCAAAAATTTTGAGTAGTATTGTGTATTCAATTTTCAAAAAAAAAAAAAAAACTTGGATTTTTAAAAAAAATTTCATTTTTTTTAAACTCAATATTTCGAAAACTCCATGTTCGATTTTGCTTGAAATTGATTAATAAAAGTTTTTTTAATATAAAACAGGGTGTCCGGTAATTCGTGTGCCTACTTTGGGATGTGATTCTTGGTCATATTCTAAGAAAAAAATTGTTCTACAGTAAAATCTGATTTTCAACTTTGACATCACTTTTTGACGATTTAAAAAAAGGCTAACTTTGGTGTACCCTGACCCATGTTAAGGTCAATTTCTCTGTCAGTATCAATGAAAGGGACGTCATTTTGGATTTTTTTTTAGTAGAATTATTATCCTTTAAAATTACGTTTAAATTGAGCTGATTTGTTCTTAGTGTTTTTTAAATGGTGTTCAAGTTTTCTTGCCCGAGCAAAATTTAGACTTTGACGTCAATTTTTTCAAAAAATGCGTAACAAACATAAAGTTTTCTTATTTTTACTTAATGAACAAAATAATAATAAAAACAAAACTCATTAATAAGTGTACCCAAAAACCCATACCTTTTATATGATACTTGGGAAAATCTAAAACGTGTAAAATTAAAAAAAAACTGAATTTTTGCCCTGAGGTGTAAAAGGGTTTGAATAAGACAATTATTTGTGTAGTTTAAAGTAATTTCTTATTTTGTGTACACACAAATACAGTCATTATAAGTGCTCAAAGCGCCCTCCTGCATTTTAAATGCATGGTGGAGCCCGTTTTTGGATTAAATTTTGAATGTTTATTCTCGATAACTCTTGCCTTACTTTTATTGATCCTTCGGAAATACGTTGTTCTAATTCAGTTAAAATTGTTATTTCAGATGAGTAAATGAATTCTTTCATTCGCCCCCGTACAAAAAAAATCTAGTACAGTGACATCTTGCAGGCCAGTGAGTTGGTCCATTTCTGCCTATCCATCGATCACCGTATTCTTCCAGCCATCATGCAGCCAATTCTTAACTTCACTACCATAGTGGGCCATAGCTTGTTCGAAATATGATGAAGCTAGTTGAAGCAGTGGATTATTTTGTAAAAACTCCAGATAGTAAAATTAAGTCGAGGTGGAAATTTGAAATTCCCGATTAATTTATTTCCAATTGCACCTGCCCGACTTATTGACACTGAATTTGTGCTGAAATGATCTTTGCCGTCTTGAATGTGGATTGCTCGAAGCCCATGTATGGAATTTATGGAAATTCGTAATACCATATCTTGTGAATTGAGATTCGTCTATCCAAAGAATTCTGTTTATAAACTGGTTGTCATCTCTCTAGCAACCAGTTACAAAATTCGAGTCCTTTTCAAAATCATCATTTAGCAGTTGCATAGGTGTATGATATGGATACATATTTTCTCCATGCAGTAAACTGGAAATTCTGTATTTGGAAACATTTAACTGTAGAGCCAAGCGTCTTATGCTGATGAAAGGATCGATTTCAACAGCTGCCAATATTCTTTCATCGACCGAAACTCTTCGTGTGCTTGCAGCTCCCGTGTTAGGTCTTGCAATTGAAATTGATCCAGTTTCTCGAAGCATTTGAAAGATATTTCCAAAAACATTTCGAGAAGGAAGTCGTCTGTTAGGATAAAGTTCCTGGTATCTTCGTTGTGCCCTTCTTGAATTTCCATGGCACAGCCCATAAAAGAATAAAATATCTGCGTATTCTTCTCTCGTAAATGAAGGCATTTCAAAAACCGCTCTTTTCTTCATTGAGCAGCAATGATATGGAACTATCAGGTCGTTGAAGAATGGAAGGAGTGTTCTCAATAAAGGACTTTTCCTCTTATTCAGGTATTGGCGGAAGAATTCTCAGTCAGCCTTAACTTCCTTGTGAATACTTAAAGTGGCGTTTTAGGTTTATATATCGTAGGACCTCCCTTTCTTGTAGTTCGAGCCCTCCCGTGGGGAGACTTCACGGCCACGTAAAAGTATTTTTGTAATCAAACCAATGAACTTAAATGAAGATCTCAGGAAAAAACAATAAACATATCTACTCGTATAGGTCAGCCTGGTATCCCTGTATTACTGAGCAAAATCCCGATTAACACTTGTTTTTAGGAAACAATTTACAATCTTAACAAGTTTGAATTGAAATTTCGTTCATGTTCGAAATTCGCCCAGTGCTCTAACAATTTACCGATTGGTTCAGCGACAAAGCTGTCTGTGATCTTCTGAGTGCTGGAAGACCTCGTGCAGTTCAAAATGATGTGAACATTTTGATCGGGTGCAAGCAAGTATTGAGGAAAACCCCGAAACTTCCACCTTGGTTGGTGATGTCTAGGCTATCTTTGCAAAAGAGTTTTACGGCACTTAACACCTTTTTCCATATAAGAATCAATTGGTTTGCGATTTGAAAGCAAATGGTCCACACGAACGAATTCTACTGAATGAAGTTTTTAAGAATTCTTCTGAGAGAACATAGAGGTTATTCACAAACTCAAAACAGCACATCCAACTATGTGATCATGAACTATGTGATCTATGAACTTTGAACTATGTGATCGGATAATATCGTGTTTTCTTTCTTATTTTAACTGGCCACCGTGTTTGCCCGATCTAAGGGCTTCAGATTTTTTTCTTTGGAGTTACCTAAAAACTAAGGTGTATGCCAATAAGCCAAGAACTCTGCAACAGCTTAAGACTAATATCCGAGAAGAAGTGAGGGTGCTGGGAACTGACATTCTAAAAAAAGGTAATGCAAAAATGTGCCAAACTGGTTGACTGGTGCTGATGAGCAATTAATCCGATCGAGTGATCATCCGGTCACTGTGTTTCATAAAACTCCGTAAAGCCCTAAGTATGCTAGCTCGCGGTCTAAGGAATCAAACGGAGGGCATAGCGGCGCAAAAGTAACCGAATTTCGTCCTAAAACCAATTTCGTTGGATTGAGAAAACAGATCAAGGCTTTAATCTTCATTTCCGAAAGTTCGTCAATGGTCATCTTTGTCAAAAACTGCCCTTCCAAATGATTGGGTTCTTAATTTTGGACAAAGCAGAGCATTCCTGCTGGTTACCACAGCAACGATAGTGAGTGTTGTGGAGAATGCCTTGCTTCGCTGCATTCTCTCTTATTTGCCAGTGCCCACATCATATAGCTTTGTCTTGTCTGGGTCTGAGATAGATTTAAAAGCGCTAGCTTGCTCAGGACTTGTATATACGAGTATTATTCAGTTCTCGCTACCATCAATACTGTCACTGAAATCTTGGTACCAGTCCATTTGATATATATAAATAAATATTTAACACGAATCCACTTTTGAAAAGTATTCTTTTTTTTCTAATTCAAACTCCTTCATCCTGGCTTAACACCTTCTATTTGTACTTAGTTCATCCAAAAAGTTGTCTTTTCAGTTGGTTACAAATGCACGTTTTTCTGTTGCAATGCCGCTTATGAAATATCAAGGCAGCTTTTAGTTCGTCAACACGAAATCATAATAACTGACAAAACTTTTTTCGCCTCTTCTTTTTTTCTGCACTCAAAACCTCAAAACAAATTTACCAGGATGGCAGCTTTTAAAAGAAAGACAACACTAAATAACAGAAGACCCACACTGTCAAAGTGTACATACAACCAACGTACATAGGTTAGGTTAGGTTGTTAGGTAGGAACGAACGAACCTCTTTGTGTGACAAAACTTCAAAAGAAAAAGTACTTTCATTTTATAAATCCCAATTGGCACTTTCAAGGCTGAATAACTGAGGTGAATCACTCCCAACAGCAAAGATGAAGTGAAATTCCAAAATGTTTTCTAACTCAAAATGACACTGAGCTAAAAATGCCTTTCTGGCAGAGGCAGAACAGAACCAAAAAAAAAAAAATGAAAAGTATATTATAAAAGTTTGACGGAACCCAAAGTAATGTTTGTTTTCAATCTGTGAATATTAAATAGAGTATGGACTTCGGCAAGAGTCTTGAATGAATACCAGACCAGGTATAATATGTACTTAGTCCTCATGACCTCCGAGATTTGCTTTAAGTGCTAAGATAAAGCAAACCTTTCGAAATGAAATGCTTGAGTGGAAAACTTTCCTTAACAGTGACATTTTCAAAGAAAACTTTTAACTTTTTTTTTTTGTTTTTGTTGTTTTGTTTTACTATTAAACGAGCCTTTTAATGCTTTGACGTTTTTTTATTTTGTTTTTTTTTTTTCTCCACGCAACGACGAGGGCAGAACCAGAAAGGAATACGCGTTATAATTGGGGAGAGAATAAGGCATGAAAACATTGAATCATGTAAGCATTAGGGAAGAAAGACCTGGAAATGTCTTCGCTGTAAATTTTGGCTACCAATTTAAGTTTTTTGACATTCTTCGGTTGGGCCAGTCTTCGAAATAGCGGCGTGATTTGGGATGAGATCTGATTTTACCTTGTCAAAAGTCGTATAGAAAGTGGACTCAAACAAGGCCATTCGTTCCAACAATTCCTGTTAGTAAATTGAGAGCAGGTGGGTGTGTAGAGTCGGTAGTAGTTTAAGGCATGTCCAGGGCTCTGAGAGACTTGACCAATGGACTTGTGTTGCTACTAAACCATACATCGGACCATGGCAGCGAACGTAAGTCCATGATTATGCATGGCGTGGTGGAATGCGAGTCCAAGTACAGCATGCGTAATTCCACGATCATAATGGGTGGCGGCTAGCATAAGGCCATGGTTATTAGATAGTGGTGAGGTGGTAAATGCATGGTTCATGGTATTGAATCCGACGAGCTCGTCCACTTCGGTGAGTCGGTATTCCTACTATTCGACAATTCTGCACTCCAGGTTCCTATCGACCTCCTCGTGGTGCCTGTGGATAGGTTACGTAAGCAACTGAACCAACTAGATGGGAACATCCTGGACGGTGGCCTTAAAATAGGAATCCGCTAAGGAGTGTGTAACAACTCACCAGAGGGTTGCACATTCTTGGTTGATGGTTTCTACCTCGATCATAGCTGGGTGTGTGTATATCTTATATATATCTTTCCACGGGAGATAGTGCCCAGGAGTCTGGGGGCAATAGCGTACGTCTTCGGGCTCTCCTATTCTATCTTCGGATAGAGAGGTGCAGCTGTCGCGTGCGTGCTTTCTTTCTCAGACTATCTATGAGGTAGGCCCCCTAGTGGGAGTATCGTGTTGGCTTGGTTTATTCCGAATGCGGAGACATATGGTTTTCAGGCGTGCCTGGATTCAAGAGGTGTTAGATAGACCTCGCCTCCTAAGCAAGAGGTGTGCATGAACATACCTCTGCAACATGTCACAACTTTGCGACCGAGATGGCTTCGGCTATGTCGAGGTTAATGGTCAGGACCCAATCTGACTCTGATGGAGGTGGGCCTCCCGTGGGATTGAGCCATAATCGGCAGGTGCTCACGTTAAACCAAAAGACGATTCTGCTAGTAAATTGAGAAGCGCTTGGTACGGGTAACCAACTTGTATAAATCTTGAGGTAAGTTTAGAAGAAAACTCTTTTAATTTTGCTCATTTCAACTATCTGTGAATAAGTTGGTCAAATTCGGAAGCGACAGAAGTAAAGGGAAATAAATTTATTGGATTGTATTCAATGAATTATGCCTTTACCTGGAACTGAAGTCGTAGCTAGAATATCTAGAATAAATACAAATTCAATATTTGGACTTGGTTTGCACTGAGTTGTAGTATCAGCTGCAAGAGTTGGCCAATTTTGAACTTTTATGTGTAAAATGTTTCATGTTTCAAATATGACCTATTCAAACAACTCGATTCAGGTTTACATAAAGTTGAAGTAAGTTTTAAGCCCTTTTCAATTCTTCTCATAATCATATTGTTTTATAATGGGATTTTCAATTGGTGGTTCTGGTGACCTGTGGCTGCCATATTGTTTAAGTGACAGCTGTCAAATCTGTTGCTTATTTTTAAGTTACCGATGACAAATCACCGTTGCAGGCAAATCTTTTATCAAAACGAGTGTTTCTTAGTGCAAAAGTTACCTCCATTACGCCCAATTTACGGTAGACGTGGTGGCCCTTAACATTCGACTCTTCAACGTTTGGTGGTCAAATCTGAGACAACTGACATTGAAATCAATCAGCCAAAAATTCGTTCGTCAGGGGAACGCAAGAAAAGCCGAGAACATGGCCGCGGTCCCTGAAAGTGTACAACAGAATCGGAGCTAGTTTATTCCTGGCTGGCCGTTTCGTAGACTTCAATTTGGCTACTTTTGCGTTGAGATTTGGGCCTACACCCGAACAACATCCAACTTACCCAGTAGTTCAAAATTCATAACCATAGGCAACGCTGTTTGTTCGTTTTTCGGTCTTAGGAGCTTTTGGAAAAGGACCCCAATTTGCGCCCAAAAATGATCTTTAGCGACGAGTTGCATTTTTACATGAATGGCCCTATTAGCAACCAAAATTGCCTTATATAGGACAACACCAACCTATCCGAGGCTCACCAGGTGACAGGGGCTTCATCAAAAAGTTGCCGTTTGGTGTGGATTTTAATTTGGTGTTGGTCCATATTTTTTCGAAAACGACCGTCAATGGCAAGCGCTACTTCTGAGGGGATATCGATACCTTCAAATGACCTAGAGTCTGCAAAATGGGATTAAACGCATCTTATATTCGGATTCAGTGACTCCAAAAACATAAGAATCAACTGGTTTGAGACCCCAAATCCCGATTTACTGTCGATACATCAGCCGAGAGATCCAAAAGGAGTATTTGACCTTGGAATATCTTTCAGAGGTCATTTCAAACAACAGTCCTAGATGAATTTAGATGTAAAATATTCGGCTTTTTCAGAATCCGGGGTCAAAAATATCATGTCGTTAGATTTTAGGGATTTGACCTTCGTTTGACCTTAATTTTGACGTGATGGGGTCAAATTGTTACCAGCATCGTGATCAGTGACTCAAAACACATAAAGATCAACTGTTTAAAGGACCAGAATTCCAATTAACAGCCAATACATAGGCCAAAATCTAAAAAACCAGTCTTATTTTGGATGACCGCCACATGACCTACAGAGGTCGGTAAAAAAAAGTTAATACATATTTGGACGTAAAATTTTCCACTCTTTCAGAATCTGTGGTAAAAAATATCATCGTTACATTTGAGGCATTTGACCTTCGTTTGACCTTGACCTTTACATGGTGGGGTCAAAAGAAGCCCGGATTCGAATTCAGCGATACCAAAAACATATTTATATAAGTTTTCAGATTTTTCAACGAATATCTCCCAATTTGACCTTCAAATGCCCTTAAACCTGACCTGATTGGGTCAAACGGACTCCGGATTTGAAATCCAAGATTCAGAAATCTTTGTTCTTGTGGGGCTGTGTTATTATCCGTTGTAGTAGTTTCTTAAAAAAATAAGCTTTTGTATACAAAATTTTTAAAACATTTTTAAGAAAAAAATTTGGTACACCAATTTAAAGTTTTTATTATTGTTCGAATAAAAATTAAATTTACAAAATATTGAGCCGTATTGGAGATATCGAATTTCCCAAACAAAAAAAGATTTTTTTTTTTTCAAAAATTCAAAAAATATCTTTTTTTAAGTTTTAAAATGCAATGTTTTTTAAACTTTTTAGAAGCTTCTCTATAAAAAATTTGATTAAAATCCGTTATGCCGATGAGAAGTTAAAAATTCGAAAAAATCGTTCAGTCAGTAATATGTATCTTGATTTCAAATTTTTTTTATTAAATTACATATAGATCGTAAAAATTTATTGAAAGAAAAAAAATTTAGCAAAATTCTCGAAACCGTTATTTTGGATAAAATAAATCCTTTTTTCTCACCTATTGTAACTTATATTAAGAAACTTTTATTTATCAAGTTTTAAAGCATGGGGTTTTTGAAATTATTGTGTTTTGAAGAAAAAATTTTGAATTTTTTTTTTAAATCCAAAAAAAAAGTTTTTGAAAAGTTTAATACACAATAATATTTAAACTGCTGGGGAGCTTTAACATAAAAAAATGATCAAAATCGGTGGTACCGTTTTTGAGAAAATCAAAAACCAAAAAACTGGTTCCAAGGGAGGTACCAAATATAAACATTATTTTGAAACATTTTTCAACCACATTTTTCTTAATGAAATTTTTTGAAATTTTATTTTGATCTGTGACAGTTTTTGAGAAAAAAAAAGTATTTATAAGATTTTGAAAAAAATTCGTATAACAGGTAGGTACAGTTATTTTTGGTCTTAAAAAAAAGAAAAAAACGTGGGGGGGGCAAAAATTTAAAAACGATATCTACAAAGTTTAACGAAAATCGGCCGAGCCGTAGTCCAACAGACAGACAGACAGAATTTCGAGACCCACTTTTTTGGTCTTCGTTATCATCGTAATGTCAACTTTGATTAAAATCTCGAGTTCAATTTATTACGCATATATGCATAACTTGCCTTGTAATACCTTTAAGTCGGAGGTAAAAACCATTTAAATTCGAGTTCAGCTGAACCCAAAAATTTCGCAAAAAAGCGCAGAAATCTTAGTAACAGCATTTATGGACACGTAGAAAATATTACGTGCGACACATTTTCGCAGTTATAACAGCCTTATCTCCAATTCCAAATGTACACTCCACTGTGTTCGGCCATAAAAGACCAACAGAAGAATATATTCATTTCCAAAACTAGGCAAAATGGATTATGTGAAACTGGTCAAATCGGAATTTTCAGTTTCTTGTTATGGGAAATAAAAGGAAGGTGGAAGATAAAACGGAGAAGAATCCACTTAATTTGCAGTTATACCATAGGCATAACCTCAGATCACCCTAAAAATTCGTGAATTGTCGGTACTGAAAGACCCCATTATCAAGAAAGTCTTCAAAAAATGGAAAAGCAAACTCAATAAAAAAAATTATTGGCGGGAGAAGGGAGGTCCGGCTAAAATAAGACCGGCCGACATATGTTTTCCAAAATAACAATTAGTAAAAATCGCGTTTTCAGTAGAGTTTCGCCATTGCAAAAAAAAAAGGAAATACAAATAAATCACAGGATCTTTAATATCAATTTATGGCCCGAGAGTTAATTCGGCGCGAACAAAAGAGTAGAGAGTTGGTCAAATATTAATTTCGCAAGTCCAACGGAGTTCTGCTGAACAAAACACAACGATATATTTACTTGCGACTTATTGGTCCTATAAGGCAAGTTATGCCTTCGGAAACAAAATCGAACTCGAGATTTCGATCAAAGTTGACATTAAGATGATAGCGAAGACGAAAAACGTGGGTCTCACAATTCTGTCTGTCTGTCTGTTCGACTACAGCTTAAACGGCTCGGCCGATTTTCGTTAAACTTGGTAGATATCACTTTTAATTTTTTCCCCCCACAAGTTTTTTTTTTCCTTTTTTTAAGACCAAAAATAACGGTACCTGCCATATGATTTTTTTTCGAAATTTTATAAATTTTTTTTTTCTCAAAAACGGTTCGACGGATTTTGATCATTTTCTTTCTGCTAAATCTCCCCGGCAGTTTAAATATTATTGTGAATTAAAATTTTCAAAAAATAATTTTTTGGATTTAAAAAAAAAATTCCAATTTTTTTTTAAAAACTCAATATTTTGAAAACCCCATGCTAGATTTTTTAAAACTTGACAAATGAAGGTTTCTTAATTTAATCTACAAGATATAAGAAAAAAAATTATTTTACCTAAAAATAACAGTACCCTCCATACAAAAGTTAAAAAATGGTTTTCGAAAATCGTATTTTTCTCGAAAACGGTTCCCAGAATTTTGCAAATTTTTTTTTTCTTTCAATTAATTCTTACGATCTATAATTTAATAAAAGAAATTTTGAAATCAAGATATTACTGACTGTACCTACCATCTATACCATATTTTTTTAAATTTTTATTCCTACAATAAAAAAAACTTTAAATTGGTGGCCCAAAATTTTTTCTTAAAAATAATTTAAAAAATTTGTATATAAAAGCTTATTTTTTAAGAAACCACTACAACGAATTATAACTTTTTTCTTGCGTAAACTAATTTTTGCTTAAAACACATGACATCCTGTCTTTAGCTCCAACTACTAAAGGAGTTGATTTAGTCATTCAAAAAAATGAATTTTATCCTTAAGAAAAGTTTTCTCTAATAACATTCATTTTTGAAATTCTTATTTTAGCGCTTGCTGCATTTCGAATCAGCACAGATAAAAGAGTTACACGTGAAGATATTGCAAACACAAAAATGAAAGCTTTATCAATCACTGCTTTGGTGCATCAGTTTATTTCTTCAATAAGTTGAGTGAAAATTTGTTGGCTTTGATTATTGTTGTATTCGGCTGTTTTCGAAAAAGTCATTTGCGTCAATAATTAAATTGCACGATGTTCTTAAACGCAACTGCGCGAAAACCCAAAACGAAATTTGTATTCGAAAACACTATTTTCGAAAACGCAATTCGCTAAAGTCTTATGTTCGATAACATCTACTCCGCAGTAAAAAAATCGAGTTGATGACAAAAATTTTGATAAGAAAGAAAACGTGTGAACGTGAACGTCAAATGCGTTTGCAAGAAAATTGATCGATGTTGATCCAACAGATTTTGTACAAGCAGGACGATAACATATTTGACGCGTTTGACAATCAAACTGACGTTTTTTTCACGTTTTCAAAAATGGTCTTCTATATTTTTTAACTTAAATTGAATGAATTATGTATTGGGGGTATTGCACTGCGATCTAGAGATCTATTGTGGCCCACCCGAATCTGAATGAGCATGGTCATTTTACAGTTCTTCCTCCAAATCTATTGCTCTTAAGAATCTCAGAGAAGATAAATCGCTTTCTTTCATCTGATATTGTTCTAGATAGTCTTTCCTTTGGCGCCTGAGTGGACAACATTTTTCTAGTAATGTGGTTGTATGTCCTGAAGCAAGTTGCTGAATATTGGGTTGTTCCTATGCAGTTGGGTTGTTCTTATGCAGTTTTTGAAATGTTCCTGGTTGTAATTGCCCAGTAGTATTTTCGTCTGCCTTAGCTTTGGGAGTTCTTTCCAGTTCTTGGATCTACTTGCCTCCTCTTATATATCTTAGTACATGAAATAAATTGAACTCGTAATAGTGTAATAGTGGGACGAATTCGATTGAAGGGATCATAGTTTTACTTCTTTAGTATCTGTGGTGTTAGGCTTTAATACAAGTCGAAATTAAAGTGTTTATTTCAAAGATAAACATCTTTCGATTATGTATTCAAATGCGACAACATCATGGCATTCTTTTGTGTTTATCCGTGGAATGGTTCTTTAATGTTTTTCGTCCAACAAAATAAAGACTGCTTAGTGAAACAATTCACCATGAATGCGTTTATTTAATCCGAAAAGTGTTTAAATTCGTGACTGATGTTCCTAAATTCTAGGTGACACGTTTAAATTCGTTTAGCCTGTTGTAACAATGGGTATTGACCACGAATGCAATGCACCAGGATAACGATAATCACGAATTGAAAATGAACGCAGTCGAAGCAGAAGTGGTAGTGGCAGTGGTAATGGCAGTGCAAGTTCCAACAGCGTAGCACTAGCAGAGGACTAACGTACTTCAGTTCGTATAGCATGTGGACAAATTCGATTTTCGTCTGTCAGAATGGAAAAGCAACAACTAATTTAATCGTCGTCGTCGTAGTCATCGTCGTCGTCGTCATCGTACACACTTCAAATGCAACCCGAAGCATACCATACCAGCACCAAGTCGAAATAGCAGTATATGGAATATAGAAATAAATAGGGGTAGTCCTATATAGACAAGAGGCGAGAGAGCTTGTGACATTCGACATAGCAGCTTCGACTACTGTATTAAGGGTGAAAGTCTGCGCTGCATTGCCAGCATACCAATTCGTAAAATCGAGTCAGGGCGACAACATACATACATACAACCTAGCTACCCCGAACTTCTACCTATAACCTACTATAACTACAGCAGCAACACCATTACAGAAACCGTTCATACAGTTCTACCAAAGGGATTTCCAAACGGAACGCAATGCAGGAGCGAATGCATTCCTTAATTGAATTTGTAAAATCCCAAATTGAGTTCTATCGCAGCACTTTTGAACGAGTTATGCATTTCAATGAAGTTCCCGCCACTAAGCCCACAATTACCACTGTTTTATCTCAAGTATACGAGTCAACTTTTGTTGTTGTTCTAGTTGTTGTTCTTCGAGAAATACAAAAGCCTTGAAAAGCCAATAACTACACCACCTAAAATGCGGCTCACATCACACAGAATATTCGCATATTCTATCATGTAGAGGTATGGCTATAGCAATTGTCGAAAGAGACAGTACACAGTTAGAAACTTTTATTAACGGAATAAATTTTCTTCTATTTGTTGTTTAAATTTTAAAACATTAAAGCAACATTTAACAACGACTATAATAAATATAATTTTAAATATATCACCAAGTGCTGCGGGGTCGCCGGGGCATAATTCCAAATTTTTGTTTTGTGGACTTATGCTCCATTTAAAGGGACTTAAGACTGTATTCGATGACACTTATGTCTCACCTAATTGGAAATGAATCCCAAATGTTTTGCCCGGAGATGGGTCATAAATCCCAAATTGTTGGAGACATAAAAAAAGTTGGAAATTTCCAGTATTGAGATATAAGACCACCTTGGCCTTCTGTCTCCTTAAACTGTTTCTTGATCAACCGTACCTCGCTTTGCGGGTGCAAAACATTTACGTTTCCTCTTTGGGCACTCCGTTGGAGGCGGTCTTCTTGGGGTATGTTCAGAGCCAGAAGCCTATATCAACAATTTTCTTAGGTATTAGTATCTTGTTACTGTTGACATTGAAACCAGTCTGCCGGCTGGACATAACCTTAGCGGAGCAACCGAATTGCGTGTGCTGTACAGAGGATACAAAAAGGTCCTAAAGAACCGTTGAAATTGGCCACATACCAAGAAAACTGTTGGTACTGGGGCTTGCCTAACGAATGAACATACATTTTTTCTGCTCAAAGCGGGACATTAGATCCAATTTTAATTTTTGGGAACTCATTCCTACTTGAATGAATAAATAAATTGGGGTATAAAAACACTGCGACCTAAAGATCTATTGTGTCCCCCATCTAGAACTGGATGAGGTTGACTCAACATTACAGTTCTTCCTCCAAATTTGTTCCTTTTAGGAATCGAAGTATTTGGAGTATTTTAAGGGATATTAATTCACTCTCTTTTATGTGGTGCTTGCCCAGATACCTGTGGCTTCGATGCACGAGTGCATCACATTTCCCCAGTATCAGGTGTCTCTTCGTGAGTCTTGCAGAATCTGCAAGTCGTGTTGTTCACCAGGCCAAGGATGTTGAGGTGTCTTCTCAACCTGCAGTGGCCTGTGAGAAGCCCCGTGATTTTCCTGAGGTTGTTTCTACTTAAGCTAATGCAGGTTAGAAAACGCTCTCGGTTGTAGTCCCCGAGTAGGAGTTTTGCCTGTCTCAGCTTAGGGAGTTCTTTCCAGATTTATGATCTTTTTGCCTCCTCTTCTGGTTTGATTTTATTTTTGATCACATTTTCTTTTATTCCGCAGTAGGGCTCTGGCCCTGTAAGGAGTGTCGATGCACCTATTTTGCTGAGGAGTCTGCCTCTTCGTTGCCCTGGACATGGACACCAACGTGGCCTGGTACCTACACTGAACCAAATTTGGTAGTCATATTGAAGAAAAAGTAGGTAGAATTGAAGAAAGGGTGATCAATATACGGTCAATGAAACCTATCCGTTGTTTTGAAGAAAATTTTGTTATATTCAAGAAATATTGTCATTTTGAAGAAATGCATAAAATTTTTCGTTATGGTGTTAAATCCACAAAATTTTGTGAAATTGATTAAATTTCATGCTTCTTTCTTGAAATTATATAAATAAAAATAAAGTTTTTTATTAACTGTTTGGTTATTGTTGATTATTTTGGAGTTCTCTTCATTTTTCCTTGTCGACTATATTCGACTCTTTATGTGATTTTTTGCTGGAATGAAAGAATTTTAAATGTTATTTTTTTTAAATTTACCTCTGTGCCTCTACCGAGATTCGAACCCGAGTCCTCTCGCTTGCCGTGATTGTGCTCTACCTATTGTGCCACTGTGATACATAAAATATCTTGTCTCAAAGTGCTACTCAAATAACTCTCTCGTGTTTTCGTATGAACTAAGAAATGTGATACCGAAATTATACCATTTTGTGCTACTTGTGATGTAAATACATACATACATAGTAAAAAAAACTTTTAATACAAATTTGTATTAAAAATTTGATATGACAAAATTTCATTCGTTTGAATAAAATACTAAATCATTCATCATTTGAAGAAACCTTATTCATTTTGAATATTCAGTCTTCAATATGAAGAAAAATACTATGAAAAATTGTTGATTTGAATAATTGATTCTTCAAAAATTAACAAAATATTTTCTTCAATATCACCTACGCGATTTGGTTCAGTGTAGTGAAGTGTGACAGTGTTATTCTTGTCCAGTTCATTAAGCTTTATCACGCATTCCCAAACAAGTTTGGAACTAATAGCGTAGGAGCTTAGTGCTTTTAGTGCAGCCTGACTGTCTGACATGATGACAATGTTTTGGTTTTTATATTTCCTATCGAGGTTTCTTCCAGCACATATACCTATGGCATTTACTTCTGCCTGGAATATGCTAGTGGACTGTCCCATCGGTAAGGAGAGTTTAGTTCTAGGCCCAAAAACTCCAGCACCAGTCCCTTCGGCTGTTATCGATCTATCAGTGTACCAGTTGATGGTATTTTCTTTAAGAATGTAGCTAACTCTTTCGCCTAGCCAGTCTTTTTTGCAGCTTAATTCCGTTTTGAAATGTTTTTCGAAGTTATATCTTTTGATCGTACCATCTCTTGGGTTGTCAAGAAGGTTTGTTACTGCGGAGTATCGAATCTTTTTCCCTGTTTCCAATAATTTTACCCGTCCTAGTACGCTCCTTGGCAAACCTCATTATGGCTCCCTTAGCAGCATTTTCAATGGCCACGTGTAGTGGCGTTAAATGAAGGATGGTCTTCATCGCTGCTGTAGGGCAAGTTCTCATTGCTCCTGTTATGCATGGTACATGCAAGCCTTTGCTAGTGATTTCCTAGTTGTGTTTAGTTCGGTTCTTTTATGTCATGCAATCGCCCCATAGGTAATGATGGGTCTTACCATCATGGTGTGCATCCATCTTATGATGTTTGGTTTGCAGCCCCATGATTTGCCTGCAAGTCTCTTGCATATCATAAGGGCCTTTGTGGCTTTCCCGACAGTTATTTCGACATGTATGTTTTCCTACTTATGTGGGATTTAACTCCAAAATTCGGTTTTAGGTCCCACTTAATTGGGACTTACAGTTTTCGAAAAATAAAAATTGGTGATTTTGTCCTTGTGCGCCGTTTCGGAGTTTTCTCAGTCTTCGGACCTTAAGCTAAGTGTCTAATAGTGCCATAGATAGGAATTCGAACCGCTCTATACGAGTTGTATTGGATGGTTTGATTAAATAAATGCTGGTGTGCCACAGGGTTCCGTTTTGTCTCCGACTCTCTTTCTCATATTCATCAATAAATCTTTTATCTGAAACTTCCAATCCATTAAATTGTTTTGCTGACGACATTACTCTCATCTTCTCAAAATTGTTTCCTTGTCTTTTGGGTGTGCATTTAGGACGGCAGCGTTTGGTAAGCTTATTAAATTCTGATCTCGATAGCATTGTTAAATGTGGGGCCATAAATCGCATAGAACCTAATACTTGAAAAACTGTGTTCTGTCGTTAAAGCAGATCAATGTAATTGCCTACCCGCCATCCACGAGTGGAACTTGCATTGAGGAAACAGAGCAGCTTTCAGTTCTCGGTATGTGCATCACAGACCACCTTGTGTGGAATTACCATATATTCACCAAAAACGCTGCTAAGTTTTCTTCGACGTTGCAAGAAATTTGTCACCCCTTCTGATCTGGCTTTAATCTATTAGGCCTATATTCTTCCGAATGTCGAAAATAATAATTCCCATTATTGGACAGGTGCTCTAACAAATCAATTGAGTCTCCGAGATATACTCCAAAAAAATGATAGGTGATAGAAGTATTACAGAATTATTTGAATCTCTTGAGCACCGCCCCAATCTTTCTTGTCTTTCATTATTTCACAGTTATTTTAATAAATAAAGTTTTAGTAAAATAGCTAGTTGCATACATACCCTTAAACAATTTAACCTTAACACTCGCCCTTCAAGGAGTGCTTATCAGTTTACCCTTGAGCCTAACTACGGAAGTACTGTTTAATTCAGAGATTATTTCTTTAGCCGCGCTACACGAATGTAGAGTGCTTTACCCGGCTCAAAATTCCGCTCCCATTACGATATTCAGATATTCAAAACCAATGTGCTTCAGTATTTACTTCTCTAACTTTTCTTAACGCTCGAACTGTTCTCAAAAATTGGATGGATAATCATAGAAAAACCTAGATTCATTTTGATTTTGAATAATGTACTCGTACATTTCTAAAGAGCGAAGGGAACTTAAAAAATTTTATACACAATGTGTTTTTCTAATCAATACATAGGTTTAACTCGGCCAAGCTTCGCAGGGCCTAGATAGTTGTCCAAATTTCTTCAGTATAGTGTTCAACTTCAACACAGAACATGCCTTGGTTTAAAGGAGCTTCATTTATGAATTTCATAAAGAGATAAGGTATATAAAGATATATTATATATGTAAAAAGTGGGCGTGGTACCATGCGAATTTACAAAAATATTACACTTGTGTTATGCCTACTTTAAGTTCGACTTGCTGAGTTACAATTTTTCAGCATTTTTAAGGGACGTTAATTAAAGAAGAACTCAAAAACAGTGATTTTAATTTTGTGACGTGGGCGTGCCAGTGGGCGGATTTTTACTATCCCGTTTTTTTTTAAATTTTTTTAACTATCCTGTAACTTATTAAACCAAAAATTGAACGATTTCATAGAATGCTGGTAGACTTCCGAGCCCTTGAACTTCCACCTTTCTCCCACATCTTCTCTTTCAGCCATTCAAAAATCTTATCACAATAATCCCATACTAAAGACATTCGTTACTTAAGCCTTAGCAAGTTCACGATTAGAATGGGTGTTAGAGACCTATGCGTATTGGTCCTTCAATCTTCTACTCATCTTTTCTAGCAGTGTATAACTAACCATTCCATAACGGCTTGTACTTTAATACAACTAGTCTTTAGTGCGGTAGACAACTATTTAAAAGTGGGAGTTAAATGTATTGATACTGTTTCGACCCCTTTCCACCACCAAAAGGTATAGCTTTCGACTGTTCGTTCATTCATTCGTCCTTCCCTGATGTGTTCTTCTTCTTCTTTCTATCGTTTTATTGGTAGCATTCACCGGTCGGTCGGTGGTGGTAATTCAAGTCAGATGATGGTTCTTCGGTTAAATTGGATTTAACATCCGGCTTCGACGAACAGCAAGAGAGTGAGAAGTTTTATTGATATTAGGGGTTGATTTCGTTTGGTTGGGAAAACATGAGCTTTCTGGCATCTCGATAGTCTCATAGTACGTATACGTTCAACAAGACATTTGGCTAGGAATCGTTTATATTTATCCACATCCCGATCCCGATGCCGACCCCGATTCCGATTCCAATTCTGATCCCTCTTTTATCTTCTCCTCCGTTAGCGTTAGGTAGGCCATAATTGATTTTGTTCTTCTTTAAAAAGCATTAAGTATTAAGGACGTACTGTGTTTCTTAAGTATCTTATCTATATAGTCCCTGTATCTATGTAGAGCAACCAAAGAGGTATGCGTTTTATTGTGTTTGTTTTTAAGAGAGACTCTGCGATAGATTCTTGCTTAGATTAAATTCCGAAATGACGCAAAATGTCCTACTTGACTTTATTGTTTTTGTTTTTTTTTTTGTTTTTATTGCTAGAAAATTCAGGTTAATTCACAGAGTATATCTGCGTTATAGAATCTACCCTCTGAGACTATTTGTATCAATCAGATATAATGGAATGCCTATCATTGCCTGCGGTATTGATTATGACCAAGTTTTTCGGGCACAATAATATTATTACACGTGCAAACAGAACAGAATAAAACAAATTGAAAATTCCGTTGTGATTACCATATTTTCGAAATAAAATCGATACTAGCGCCATCTATTTAAACCGCCGCCGCGCCGTGCCATCCCGGTCGCAACGCACTTTGTACTCCCGCGCTCTAACAGTGAAATAATGTGTTTTTCATTGACTAAAAAATAACTAATAGGGACATTTAAATGTTGTAATCTCAGAGGGTAATTCCCAGGACCAAATTGGCCAATTATTATCATGATTCCCCTTGACTGCCACTAATATTCAATTCAACATATTCGATGCGCTTGCAGAGTTTTCAGAACTCCAAAGTAGATATGAATAGGTAGAGTCGTGGCCAAAAGTTGCTAAACAAGTTGTAAATATTGTTTTTGTCTGTGTCTCATTTGGAGAGGATTGTAAAAAGTAAGAGTATTTCGTGGGTGTACAAGCAGAAGGCACTAAGTCAAAAAACATAGTTTTGAGTAAATTGATATTTAATGTTTGTTTAGTCGTGAAAATTCAATACCGATTTTAATTTTACATCTGATTACGTGAAAAGCTCTATTGATATTATGATTTAAGTTTCTAATCAAAAATTTTAGTTTTTGCCAAACCAATTCGAAAATATTGCATTAGAACTACAAAATATGCTGACTTTTAGTGCCGTTTAGCAGAAAAGATAATGCAATAATGTAATTGTAACTAAAAATACAAATTAAAAAACAATTTTTTCTTAATGTAATATTTAAAAGCTTTATTTATATTTTTAGAGCAAGTAGGAATATTTTACAGTTAAATGATATGGTAGGTTATAAATTATAATTATAAAATTAAGAAAAGTCAGTTATAAAAATCAAGGATAATTTAACAAAAAAATAAGTGAAAATGTTGGAACTATCACCATCGCTTTCTTCTGATGTGTAAGGTTCTGGCAAGTTGTTTTTGGAATTTGATTGTGAGGGCAAAGATTCAAACCAAGAATGGAAAACTTCAGAAACCACTCCTTTTAGACACATTTCTATTAAATCTATTTTTTTTTTGGCTGCACTTATTTTAAGAGGTTCTTGATACAGTTTAGGCCATTGTGTTAGAAAAAGATACTTTTGAACAGCGTTTCTTCCGCGAAATTGTATTTGAACTGAAGGATTCCTGGTTTTGATGACAGCTAAAACGCACTAAGTCACTTTAATGCCTTCTTGCTGTAGTATATAACATATCGTAACTTTTTCTATGACAGCCAAAAGGCACTAAGTCAACTTAGTGCCTTTTAGCAGTATTAAACATTTTTTAACTGACTTACTTCAAAACATAACCTCAAATAATTCATGTTTAACGATGAATAATCACTTAGAAGGTGATTGGAGTACAAAGATATCATCATTCTTGATCACTTTGTATTAAAATGTAAAAATCCTAAAAAATTGACTTAGTGCCTTCTGCTTGTACACCCACGATTTGTTCAGTTGAGTCGATCCGAACAAAATGAGAGTCTTCTTCATCTTTAAAGTATCAACCAATTGCAGTTACGGTCATTCGTTTTGAGGTACTGAAAATGCTGATGAGCGATCAGCTTAAGAACTATCTTGATGCTTCTTAAAGGCCGGCAGTAAGACCATCCTACCAATAGGTCTACTGGTGATTTTTGGAGACATCAAGAATATTGCACTAGGAATTTTGAAAGCATTTGATTGAGTTTTACATTAAGCTCCCTTTTTGAAAATTGGCGAATCTTTTCTAACCTGGATAAGGACCGCTCAATACAAGTCGTTTTAGACAGTTTCAATTCTGATAGCCATTGAGTAAACGCTGGTGTGCAACAAGGTTCCAGTTTGTCTCCAACTCTCTTTATGATGTTCATCAATGATTTTTGCCTAAAACGTCTTCGTATCCATTAAATTCTTTTACAGAAAACAGTATATCCTTGTTCTTTGGACGTGCAACTTCAGCGGCAACCTACGATAAGGTTCATTAATTCTGATCTTGACAACATTGTCTATAAAGTACCCAAAAAAAACTAGTAAGATTTAATGTTTTAAAAACTTAATATCTTTTGCCGTTACCAGTGAGAAGAACCTGCATCAGGAAACCTGAAAAGCTTTCAGTTCTCAGGATGTGTATCACAATGTTTAGATTTCCTAAGAAATTGTAGTATCCCTTGGCATAATAGCTCGCGCATTGGACTTGGGTTCGATTCTCAGCCGCTGCAAACAAGTTTTTTAGGAGTGTCAGTGCCTCTTGCGAGGAATTGACACATCCTCTAAGAGTATATCTTGTCATGAAATGTGCTGCTTATTAGTTGTTCGGAATTGGCGGAAAATTGTTCCTAGGTTTTGGCTCGTTCTAGCCGGATAAGCCTCCTATTTTTTATTTTATGAAAATACAAGACATTTTGTACCCCGTTTGATCTAGCCATATCGTCTAAAAAGACTTCATGTGTTCAGAATTTGAGTACACTTGCCATATAGGGGCAGGTGCTCCTATAACACATTTAGGTATCTTAGATAGAATTCAAAATAAACCAGTAAATAGTATAGGTGATGGAAACATTTACAACTCTTAGGCACCGACCAACGTCGGCAAATTTTACAAACAGTTTTCATGTCAAATTTGATGTTCTATTCATATATATATATATATATATATTTTAAGAATAGAATAGAACTCAACACTGATACTGATTGATTCAAAAGTTTCAAGTAGTATTTAAGTAATTCTGGGGTTCCACAAGGAAGCCATCTTGGCCCTCTACTTTTTGTATTGTATATTATTGATATAGTGGATGTAATAGAAAATTGTAACTATATGCTTAACGCGGATTAAGATCTGTTCCTTATTTTCCAAACAAAAATAATTCTAATCCTTTGATTAGAATAAGGTGTTGTTTTTGAAAATACTTTTTCTCCAAAAAACATATTGATTATAAAGTTGCAAAAGTAAACAACCATGTTGGATTTATTAAAAGAAATAGTACGGATTTTACAGATCCTTATGTTTTACTAACCTTACTAATTGAGACAACTATTGAATATGTCAATGTTATTTGGAATCCTTACTAAAAAGTTCATTCGGATAGAATTGAGCAAGTGCAAAGGCGGTTTACCAAGTATGTGTTTTCTTAAAAGGGTTGGAATTTTAATCCCGATTAAAAAGCTAGGTGTCAATTGCCCGATTTTAAATCTTTAGAATCGAGAAGAAAACTTAATGATGTAATGCTTGTAACATGCGGTCTCCACTAGCGATGAATCCAGAGCATGCTTTAAAGCATGCGTTCATTATCGCAAGTAGAGACCGCCATCGCAGCTATATTTTCATCGCTTGCGATAGAAAGCATGCTCTCATCGCATACCATTCATCGCTTGCTTTATCGCAAGGAGAACTGTCATATTGTTCTGGCGTACCCAAATTTAATTTAACTGAGTTTGAGTTTTGCGTGCGAAGAAAGCTTTTGCTTGGGGTTTACGTTTTTTTAACAAAATTAAAAAAAAATCTGATTTGAAATTGTCCATAGAACTCATTTGTATCCATTAAAATTATTCACTATACTAAAAAAGTATGCGATGAAATGCCCAGCCACAAAAATCTGACAGTTCTTCTGCTCTCTGCTTTCTGCTTTGGCTATTGCGATTGCGATGGATTTATCGCTAGTGGAGACGGCGTGTAAGGGATATACAGTGCAGTTCTCATGATTAGACGCACCATTGTTCTCTCAATAAATTGCAGTTTTCTTTTTGTTTTTCTTCATGAACTACAAAAGAATTGCATTCATTTGAAAGGTTATTAAATTCTCTGGGCAAAAAACCTAAATTCAAGATTAGTGAGAGACACTTAACGGTTGTTTTTATCTCTTTCTTCGCATTAGTGCTAAAAAAGCTGAAATAAATCGGTTCTTTTGATTAGACGCACGAATTAATTCAGTTAGTTTCTTAATGCTGGGTAATACAAATTAAATTTGGTTGATGAGTGTACGTTATTAAAGTTTTTCCGAGTGTTTAAGGTGAAAATGGGTAAAAAGAAAATGTTAACTTCGGCGGAAATAGCAAAAATTGAGGCCTACCACTCAGAAGGGTATTTTATGCCCAAAATTGCAAAGAAAATAGCACGAAATGATAAAGCTGTTCGAAATGTTTTATCAAATCCTGCCACCTACGAAAAAAACAACAAAGGAAGGACAAAAACACCCTTTACACCACACGAGAACCGAAAAATTATATGAATTGCCTCAAATTTAACTAACTCCACGATGAAAATCAAACAATTAGCGGGGGTAAGTGCAATCAAATCAACTGTTCTTTGAGCTTTTTTAAGTATTCAACACTTGAAATTCAAAAAGCAAAAAAAAAAAAAAAAAACTTAACGCT
The DNA here is from genome assembly GCA_963931855.1 of Philhelius festivus. Lineage (NCBI taxonomy): Eukaryota > Metazoa > Arthropoda > Insecta > Diptera > Syrphidae > Philhelius > Philhelius festivus. Next base: position 46,280,677 of record OZ007557.1, on the reverse strand, counting down.
GCAAGAAAAGAACAGCGGTTGGAGTTCGCGCGTCTTCACATGACATGGTATACGCAGGTTGGAAGTGTCTTAAATTGAAGAAATGTGGTGTTTTGTGATAAGAAAAAGTTCAACCTAGATGGTCCTGATGGGTATAAGTTTTTTTTTCTATGACATCCGAATGCTTTTTGAACCGAAATCATTCCAAGAAAGGAGAAGTATGGGTGTGGGGTGCCATTTCGTACTAGCGCGCTTTTGAGTTGGTTTTGTGTGTCACAAAATGACAGAAATTTCTTATAAAGCTATTATGCAAACAGCTTTTCGAGCCATAAGAGAGCCTTTTTGGACCTATCCAGTAGATCTGACAACTAGACAATGCTCCGATTCACAACGCGCACGTTGTAAAAGCATTTATCCCCAGTGAAAATGTGGAATTTTTGCAGTGGCCACCATACTCACTTGATCTAAACATCATTGAAAACCTTTCTGGATGGCTGACCCATCAAATTTATGAAAAAGGTAAGCAGTATGAAAGCTGCAAGGAGATAATTGCCGCAATTAAAGAAGCCTTGTCTAAGATTTCATTAGATCATTATGAAAATTGTATGAATCTCTTAAAAGTAGAATTTTTGATGTATTTTCAAATCGTAGAGGTTGCACAAAGTATTGAAACTGTGAACAATAACTTCAATAACAATAAAAAAGTAAATAGAAAATGTTAGAAATTGATCAACCTCTTTTTTTTAACTTTTAACAGGTGCGTCTAATCAAGTGAACCGATTTATTTGAGCTTTTTTTGCACTAATGCGAAGAAAGAGATCAAAACAACCGTAAAGTGTCTCTCACTAATCTTGAATTTAGGTTTTTTTCCCAGAGAATTTAATAACCTTTCAAATGAATGCAATTCTTTTGTAGTTCATGAAGAAAAACAAAAAGAAAACTGCAATTTATTGAGAGAAAAATGGTGCGTCTAATCATGTGAATCGCACTGTATTTCGATTTCATATAAAAAGTCTGTTTCTGATGTCGTTGATTTTTTTTTTTAGATTAAGATTTTTATTTTTCAATTTGTTTTATATTCAATTTGACTTAAAACTACCTTATTACTAAATTAAATCATGTTGGCTCAACAATAGGGGCCCAACGTTCTTCATTTGGCTTTACATAATGCTATTTGCTTACAATATCATATTATTGTTTTCTTAATCTAATTCATGATTTTTTTAATATTAACTAAATAATAATTTTTGATGAGTGGGCGTTTTATCCCCTGTAGTATTGATTGTTGTTCTTCTCGTAAAGGGGTGCATTGTCGTTATGGATGATTTCTTCAAATTGATCGTCAGCGATGGGTCGAGTGTATAGATACCTGTCACTAGGCTCTAGTTCATGCTGGAAGAGTTGTTGCACTTCTGTGTTGAGATGATCTTCTAGGTTCCTGATGATTTTTCTGGAGAGCTGCAGCAAATACTTGTCCAGTGGTATTAACTTTGCTTTTTCGTACAGCTTCCTTGTTGGTATATATTTCATTTGTTGGAAAAGTTTATTCCCAAGTACTTCGTTGATGATTTGACTGTGAGTTCGGTGTTGTCTGGAAACTTTATTTTGATTGTATTAAAGCGTGTAGCAAACGCTCGTCTTCGAATGACAGTCACTGGTGTTCGGAACCAGATGAGTTCAGTCCTTTCGCTGTTTATCTTCAGTTCCCATTTGACATAGTATTCCCATAGGTTTTTAATGTGCTCTTACACTCTCCTGGCACAAATTTCTGGTGAAAAAGCGGTGGCTTATGTGATGGAGTCGTCTGCATAAAGCTTGGTCCTTCCACCTGTTATGTTGGCTGGTTGATCAGCAGTGTAAATGTTGAACAGCAGAGGTCCAAATTTTGATCCTTGAGGAACTCCAGCGTTGATTCCCTTGGTTGATGACACATCTTTTTCTACCTGTACCTGATATCATTGATCTATATTTTTGTGCCAACTATAATGTTGAGAACAAGAAATTTCATTTTTGAACATCCCAAAAAAAAAAACAAATTGTGGCAGTAATGAATCAATTTCCCGAGCTGTTTCTTCGCTCGATGAAGTTAGTTCTATTTTTGACTCACATTTATCTCATGAGAAATCTAAAAATGAATTGTTTCTAATAATGAAAATGTGAGTCCCGCAATACCATCTGTCTTACTGTCTGTGCGCCTTTAACTCGACCTACAGACCTACAGCCTAAACCGCTCAAGCGATTTTCTTCAAACTTGGTACTTACGGTTTTCGGTGAGTACCTTAAGGAGAAATTGAAGTTATATGTAATAGTACCTGACGTACAGACGTTTTAAAAAATCTTTTATATCTAAAAAATAGCTCTAATGATTTCTTTTTTGTTGGTGGAAATCTTCAAGAGACACTTGTTAATATTAGGTACCAAGAAGTGTGGGACTCTTACCGCACCAAAACCACCGGGAATTTTAAACTTTTAATAATTTCCCTGCTTTTAGACCATCAGCTCATGAGGCTTGGTTCTTCAAAGCCTCCGAACATTGTATTATACATTTAAGACGGTTTCCATCTCGGATTACGTATTACTTCACATTCGCTGATTGTTATATACAGCAGATTTTTTACCCACTTCTGTAACAATTTCTATTTGAAGGTCACAAAGATCGCTAGTTCTTATGTACCATGGGGCATTTTTAATTCCACTAAAGACTTCGTTTTGGAATGTTCGGATGGGTTCAGAATTTGTTTTCCTTGTACAACCCAATAGCTGGATGCCATACGGCTAAACGGGTTTCAGCACTTGCTTGTATAACATTATTTTCTTCTGAATTTTGGACGTACCGTTCTCTTATGAGTCGGTTCGAAACGTAGGATTTCAGCAAACATGGGCATGATAGCATGGTTGATGTCCTATGGAATATCCCTAGTATATAACAAATACAGGGTTGGTCCTAGAACACTTCCTTGGGGTATACCGGCTTCAATGTTCCTTAGTTGCGAGTAATTTTGGTCGTACCGTACTCTAAAGAGTCAGTTCGTAACGTAGTATTGCTTAGGAAGGTCCGTATTCAGTCCCAAATGCCAAACCTTATCAAAGGCTTGAGCAACATCAAAGAATAGAGCTGAACAAACTTGTTTTTCTTCAAATCCGTTAGTGTTTATTTTTAAATCCAAACTGATGGTTCGGAATAAGTCTTCTTTCCTCTTTTATTTTGCTAAGCCTTTTCAGGAGCAGTTTCGCGAAACTTTTTGCCATGATTGCCATGAATGACTTCTGCGATTTCCCAATGATGTGGAACATATCTAAGCTTAAGGCCATGCGTTTATTATAGATTGTAGTTTTTTGAAGGCTTTTGTAGGCATTAAAAATATCAAATTTTCCAGTTTCAATGACCACCATTCCAGCTAGATTGGAAGCATTCCATAAGCTAGTCTTTGTATAAATCAAAACTCAGCCAATGATTCGTTTGTTCGATGAATACATGTTTATTCTTCAATGAATTCAATGTTTGTTCTTCATTAAACAACATATTTTTCATTGAGTCAATAATTCCATTTATTAAGTTAACGTATAATTTGTTGATTAGTTAAATACATTCTCACATACTCACTGAACAATTCGACACACTTTGAACTCAATAATCAAATCGTATGAATTTTAGTTGTAATACTTTTTGGCATTACTGTTAAATTATAGAAGTATCGAAAAAGCCTCCGAGTGGTAGGCCGCACCAGCATTCGGTTCGGTTTGGTTTCGGATTCATTTAAACATTATGTGATAACCATAGCCGTCAGGCATAATTGCTGTGCGAAGGGTATGATATTACCGGGGATTACCAATGTGCGATAGCTTAAATATTTCACTTGTCTACCGTAGGCTTAATTTGCTTTCTGGTTGCATGTTTATCTGTACGTTTTTATTTCCTTTATTATTATTTTTTTTTTTTCGTTTAATAGAAGCAAAGCCACGCCACCGCACCGCCATACTGCATCGAACGGAGATCAACATTTTAAATTCATTCAAATGAAATTTGTAATGTTTGGGTTTTTTCGCAAAATGGGTTAATTTAATAATTGAAAGAAACACGCACATGTCATCCCGATCCCGAAAATCGAAATTTGCATATAGCAGAACCTACTCAACATAGCCAGGTATACCTACCAATAGGATGCGAATTATTGTTTGGAATTATGCAAAATTAGAATACCTACGGTATTAGTTGAAATTAATGTGGTTTATAGAGAAGTCATTTGTCTGTCGAAGTGTCAATATTGGTTGGGACAAGTTGACATTCAAATTAAAAGCTATTAGAATTTTGTGTATTGGTCTAAGGTTGTTTCTAAAAATTCGTATGCTTAAGTATAAGTATTTATTTAATGTGCCAATCGAATTGAGGACAGTATTTCTTAAAATATAAAAAATATTTACTGTTGGTATAATAAGTAAGTTTTAGTAATTTTAACTCTTCGAGTAATTAGAACAGGGGCATGACTTATAAGCATTTTTATCCATTTTTATCTCGCGCTCGCATTTTTTTTCTTTTGTTTTAGATAGAAAAGGTCCTTATCAAAATGCATAAGTGACTACCATCTCTGGCGATTTCTGTTCTTTAAGTTATTTCTTTATCGTCTTTCCAAAGTCGCCTAAAACAATTGAGCAAAAATAGAAAAATAGAGTTCCTTTGCTTATCGTTGATGTTCGTTTTGGTTGTCGCTGCGCCTGTCATTCCAAAACGCGAAGACAAGGATTCACAAAAATACTCTTTTTTTTGTACTGCGCACAGTGGGCAGAAAGCGTGGTTTAAGTGGTCAAAAATCCATAACTTTTGAACCAGTTGAGTTTTTTTTATAATTTTTTTTTTTATTTGAAACTTTATTTAAGTACCTTTCAATATATATATATTAATTTATCAAATATATTTTATTTTGATTTTAAAATAAATAATAAAAAAAGTTGTTTTTCTCCCTGTTAATGTGGGATGACAAATTTTTCAATATTGACTTAAATTGGATACAAAACTTATTTTAAAAGAACTTTCTTGAAGATCAAACAAATAGTGACCAGTAAACTATTTGTTTGAAATTCTTAGGTTTGCCCTTCGGGTCTTCACAAAAACACTCAAAAAGAAATTTGTAGTTCCCATTTTGTCCTTTTCAAGCCAACACTTTATTTAAGAATAGTTACCAAAACCTTAAATCAATTTTGTCATTTCCATCATCCAATTATTAAATGTAACCGAACAATTAATGAGAACCACATAAATAGAGCATACCATTTTATTTGGGCACAGAAAATAAGTGCAAGTAAATTTACTAACCGCACTAAATAAAAACAATATGGTATGTGAGGTTAGGTTAGGTTAAAGTGGCTATCATTAAAGCATCTGACCCTCTTAGACCAATAGAGGTCCATAGTGATACCACGATCTAGTATGGAACAAAAAGGTTCCCCTTCTGGTTAAAACCATTTGGAGCTTCTAATGAAGCGAAGCAGACTTTTAATGTCTGTATTTATGAGATCGCTTACTTCGTTATAGAAATATTCTCCTAGATGAAGTTTGCGTTTGGGTATGTACAAAGAAGGAGTGGGATTGTTTGCTCTTTCTCCTCGTCCAAGCAACTCCTGTAAAAATGGTTTGATAGTACACCGAGTCGTGTCTACCTATAAGACAGTGTAAAGTTATGACACCTATTACGGAGCTGATCTGAGATCTGCTGAGGGACAATAAATACATTGACCGCTTCAAATCCAGTTTGGGCCAGATTTGTTTGGTCGCCAAACATGTGGTAGTGTTAAGCCATTTTGTGTTTGATTGTTTCAGAGCAATTCGCTTCAGCATAAGTTTACTTGTAGCTACAGGCATACCTATGTTTACCCTAACGGGCAAGAAAGGCATTTCCGTTCCAATTCTAGCGAGTTCGTTGGCTTTACAATTCCCCGGGATGTCCCTGTGTCCCGGCACATAGAATAGGTGAATATTAAACTGTTTGGCCATCTCCTTTGGAGACGAACGACAGTCTTGGTACATGTTTACAGTACAATATGTAAGATTTTGCATACAGAAGAGACGCTATGTAAAAAGTTTTTTCGCTCTAACTCGTAAATGCGGATACATGCGGATATGAATCTTTCGAGTTTCGATAGAGCAATTATCCAATTTTCAATTCGTAAGCAACTTAAAGTTGTGAAAAGTTGTGAATTTTTGTATCGCCTTTATAAACTGGAAAATTGAGTAAAATTAAGATGGGTGTTTCAAAATCAAACGGTACTAACTACTTAACGTTTCTTTATATTTTTTTTGCGTATTATAACATATAAATATGTGAAATAATTAGCTGTAATAAATTCGATTACTTTCCAAAAGGATTTTCAAGAAAATCGGGAAATAAAAATTGTGCCAAAAAAACTTCATACATCGATTTACAAGTTTTTCTCACTTTGAATTTATTTTTCTCTTAACCTCAGCATATTTATTTAAAAAAAATGTCATATATTTAACGTATAAATATTTCTTTAATTAATTAAAATTAAAGTTATGTGATTCGAAAACAAAAAAAAAATATTTTTGACCACTTAAATCACGATTTATGCCCACTGTGCTGCGTCTGGGCGGAAAATCGGGAATGAAGAGCATCAGGTCAGAGTACTTCTAGGATCCAAGCTAGGTCTATTATAATCCAATGACTCCATCACTTATGCAACGCCACCATCACCATAGATAGCGGTTTGTAAATGGGTACAAGACCATGTCAAAAATTTTGGAATTATTACCTAAAATGGGGGTTTAAGATCAACGCCTGCAAAACGGAACGTATTTATATCCTTCTGGTCATGACAAACAAAATATAAGGGCGCGAATAAGATGAATGCCAACAAGCATGTGATAGCAATTTTAAAAGGTGAAAACCTCTCCTTCTACCTCCTTCACTCTTTACTGAGAAGATAGAACTGACTCAGCAGGAAGAAGAAGATTCGTATCTACAAGCAGCTGATCGGCCCGTTCAAGTAACGAAAGCGCTGACGACCTGGCAAAAATTGGATCAACATTTGATCTTACTCAGGCACACACAACACCTCAGGTCCTTCTGTAAAGATCTACCTAAAATAAAACTAAAGATGGATGTCGCTCGATAGATGCGTTAAACCTTGTGACATGTTATATCATGAGCATCACCACCGCACCGGCCACAACCAACTGGTTTACCACAAGAAAAAGATGAAACTTGGTATGGACGACTTATACAGAGGATTCGGAGGCGAGGAGATACAGGAAGATAGTCATCGCTACCTGTGTCACTGACCTGCGCTATATCATCTGAGAAAGAGGCTCCTAGGGAGACACTTCTTCAACGACTTTGAGGACCTCTCTGACATTCCAAGCTAAAACCTGTTGAAATTTATTAACGCTACCAAATGGCTTGAAAACTTTTAAGTTCTATCAACCAGCTGACTACGAGATTCAAAATCGCATCCTACCACAGTCAAGACATAAAAGGGTCCAGTACAACAATGATAGAACGAAAGAAAACGACTGAACGACGCTCGTGTTTCTTGTAGGACAGCAATAAACGCCTATACACCAGCGATTGTCACTCCTACGGTGAACACGAGCGTCAGTGAGGATTGGTAAAATCCTCTTGAAAAAAGGGACATCCCCTTCTACTTGTTCAACAATGCTGAGCAAACTAACGGACACATACACCAACCACTGACCTATCAAACTCATCTACCCGATGCGTCGGGTCGCGACGTTGCAAAGAGCCACGTGTTTGTTAAAAAGTCAACTACCTCTCCTTAACAAGGTGATTATGTGACTACAGACGTTTCTTCATTTTAGGCTTTAGTTTGCTGAAACTCATCAACACCCTCAACGTGCGCGAATGCCATGGGAATTATCATGGGTTTCATTACATGGGAGTCACAAATCCTAGGGTTTCACGATCAGAATCATTGATTTAAGTTTGAGGGAAATAATATATCAACTGTCAGTCCATTTACTTAACCTAACCTATGTACGCTTGTCCCGTTTGGTGCAGCATGTCTCCATGATCAGCAATGAAGAAGGTACTGATTTTCGATAGGAAAATCTTCAGCATGTGCGAAGCAGTAATTCGCAACCCCTAAAAAAGAAGTATTGGCTAAAGAAAACGGTCTACGAGAATGCAGGCATAATCCCTTTTGACCAGCAATGCTTTGAGGAGCCTCAAAGAACACCCAAATCTTCAGGTTCGGCTATTTCTTCAAGAGGAATTAATTTTTTCTAAGCTAGAGATATCTTAACCCCATAGCGGTCATCGAGGAAAGAATGAAAGATTCTGGAAAGTATTCTAGCCGATAGTGGACGTGACAGAGGATGCTCTGAGATCTCTAACTTTTACCATTTTTAAGACATTAAATTTTCTTTCTTTCTGAATAAATACAGTTCTTAATCGGAGAAAAAAAAAGACGAAAATCGTCCTTCCCGTCCGAACTCTTAGTTTAAGAGAGAAAAATCAAAATACCAGTATTAAGTCCAAGTCTAACCAGATTGCCCGATCCCAGATATCAACAACTAGAATCCAAATCCAGACCAACAGGTACCAAACAGTAAATCTTGAATTCAGAAATGAAAATAACCCAAATATCAGAATAACCAGCGAATAGCTCGAAGAGGCCTAGCTTTGTCCGCCATTACATTCTTCAAACTGATATGCCGAAGTTCTTTAGATTCGATTATCAGCGGCAGCAAAATAGTTTTTCAGGGTTGTAATGCCTCTTGCAAGGAATTGACATATCCTCTAAGAGTATCTCTCGTCCTGAAAAGTGCTGCTCATTAGCCTCTCGAAATCGGCAGAAAATTGTAGGTCCCCTCTATTCCGGGTCACGCACACAGGAATGGTTGACAGTTGTAAGTCACTAGGTTTATGTTCTCTACGAGCCGTAATGTCCTAGTATTTATTTTAGATTTTTAAGGTTCAAAATATAGACAGAACTGCCAAAATTGAGACAAACAAAAATCTTTCTTGGGAACTAGAACCAAGAACGCTTTCATCCTACATCGATATAAGCAGGAACATCCTCCGAATAATTAAAGGCTTTTCTAACTGGGAGATATCATAATATTCTTGGCTTGGTAAGCAGTGCTACATGCAGGTTCTGCAATGCTCGTGAAGAAACACCGGAATACATATTTGATAGATGCGATGTACTCATCCATTAAACACATATGTAGATGTCTGGGATGTCACCAGTTAGAAGAGAGGGAACTCTGTTTCTCAAAGAAGCAAATCTGGGGGAAGAGCTGTTAAATGAGTAATTTCATTTATTCATAGCCAAAACCAAGAAATACTGGGTGGAAATTAGAAGTCAAATGTCTAGAATAGCAAGAGATTGTCAAGTCTTTTTCCGTTCGAGTCTCGGGTAACCTCTTAAAAAGTCCTGCTATTCCTTACACAACTACCATACTAAAATCCCTGCTTTGTTAACGAAGGCAAGAAAACATTTTCGTATACATCTTAACAAGAGGTATACAAAATGGCACTTAATAAAAGCACCTCAGCTTACCGAGAACTCTAAGAACAGTAAGATAAGAGGAGAGAAGAACACTGACTTCTTAGAAAGAAAAAAGAAGCAAGAATGAGATTCGGAAGCTTTAACTTGAACGAAAAGGTACGAGTAATAAAAAATATAGGTCATGTAGAAAATCTTGGGTTCGATTCTCATCTACCGCTAAATGATTTTTAGGGTTGTACTGCCTCTTGCGAGGAATTGAAAAATCCTTCAACAGTATCTCTTGTCTTGAAAAGTGCATTCTCATTGATCGTTGGGAATCGTCAGAAAATTGTAAGTCCCCTCCATTTCTGCTAACAGGCATACGGAATGGCTGAGAGCTGTAACTCACTAAGCTTAGGCTCCTTACGAGCCGTTATGGCCTCTAATTTTTTTTTTTTAAGAAACTCCCAGGGTAACAGGGCCCGGACAACCAAGGAAACATCGTAGTAGAATCACAATCTGTACTGAGAATATGAAAAAATAAATTCTGCCAACTACAGGATGAATCGAATTTCGCTGTTAGGAATTGTAAACCATCAAACGGAGAGCCGATGCACTGCCGTGCGAAGTCCGTCCAGTTAATCGTAAGCGGCAATGTTATCGACATAATCAGAGAAAGGTAGCTTGATGTCAACGCCGCCGTTTTAATGAGTATTGATGTGCAACCATAAGAAGGTGGGTTTAACAGACGGTCAATGAGGGCATGTTCAAGTAAATGTTGTCAGAAAGAAACGACAATCAACACCAACTTCTTGAACACAACTTTACAATAGACAGCTATGGACTCCGAGAACGATACCAGCGTCTAGATCAAACTAAGAACAACTCCTACTTACTTGGTCTAAGGATCTATTGAGTTACTTACTTGGTCTAAGGATCTATTGAGTAGATTAGTTTTACCTCAAGGCAACTAAAGCAACATTTATCAATCTGACCAATGATATGGTGCAGAATCTACCGAAGGTGGATGAAAATAGGTTTGAGGTTTTGACGTTTTGCAAAACTGCTCCTGTCCTAAATTGTCCACCTCTCCGCTACATTAAATTGAAATCTATTTCCTTTTTGTTATTGAATAAAAATTGTTCAACAAATACAGAATAACCCGTTAGAGTCTTTGTGGAATTTTAAAATTGAGGCTTAAATTTGCAGAATTTTGAAAGGCAGAATTTCGAAATACATGGTTTTTGACTTACCGAATTACAGAATTATTGAATATGGAATTATAGTCATACGGAATGTTTGATTAATTTACAGAATTTTGGAATGCAGAAATCTACCTTTTCCCAAGAAAGGCATTATGATGTACTGAAATAAGATATTTCGGATCCATGTGCACCGACGGCGAGACGTGGAGAAGATACTACGAGATACTGTTTTAGCTGTACAGCGAGGCTGACCTAGCCAAAAAAAAGGAAGAGTGAAATATTGACGTACCTGTGTGATTCGGAGTGAATGATCTGCGACCCGGAAAATCATTGAATGCAACAATCAGGACCAGGACAGTAGAGGATAACCACGAAGTGATTGGAAACAGCTGGTTTGGGATCGAGCTGGCTGGGTGAACATTATTGGTTGTAGCCCCGGTCCACTTCGGACTGTAGCGCACCCTTAAATAAACAAAAAATATAAATTTTTTGTCTACTAGTTATTTCTTAGCTACGAGGGTAGGCCCGGAAGTATCAAAAAGAAAACACAAGAAAGTTTGGGGAAAAATATCTTTATTTCTCTACATAGTCTCCTTTTAGCTTGATACACTTTTCCCAGCGATGTTCAATAGCTTCGATACCCTGTTTATAGTGAGAACCGTCGAGCTCCTCAAAATAGCCATCAACCGCAGACTCCACCTCTTCATTGTTGGTAAATCTTTGTATGGGCCATGTTGAAAGCTGCTACCCAAAATACAATTTTTTTTTAATGTTCTTATACCCAACCTGAACAGTGAATGCTGCCACCAATAACCACACAAATCGTTTTCATATCGATAGCTTTAAAATCGTTTCGTTTTCAATGTTCACATATGCAATCGGAACATAATGGAAGTTGGTAGATTTAACCTCAGAAATGTCTTGGCGCTTCTTTTCTTTCGCAACTCTTGAACCCTACGGATCGCTGAAAGGTATAGAATCTTGAGATTGATTTTTGGGGTAACCGATTTTTTTCTGAAAATTGTTTTTTTTTCTCAACTGATTTTATTTAATTCGCTAGAATCGATTTTGATTCATAAAAAGATTACCGGATCTTTGTGAAGTTGTGACAGCTAAAAGTCCTAGCTATTATATTATAATTGTGTTCCCGAGTGACTAGAACCCCGGTATTAGATTGGTGTATAGGCTGTGCAAAGACCACGTGGTGGAAAGACCGCCTTAAGGTTCTTAGACAGTCTGCTTGCCAGATTGCTGACCACCACCGTCAATTAAACACGCTACAACCTCTTCTTACTCTAAGAAGAAGTGTTTCTGACAAGAAAAGAAAGATTTTTACTTTTTTTTTTGCCGGAGCTCACATGCCCATCAGAAGCTCCAAACGAAAATACAAGTTTATCCAGTAAGGCCTACTACCTCTGTGTTTAATTAGAGGGAAGTTAAAGCCCAGGTTATTACCGTGCATTCAAGGAAAAGTAACGCATCAGGTAAATCTTCGCTTTTCTAGCATTACTAAGACTTAACTTTATGTCCTGGTATTATTTCCATTTCATTTTTGCATATAGATATATTTATATTTTCGCACTCGACAAAACGTTTATTGAAGCCGAAAGGTTCAGTTAAAAGTACCATCTCTACGCGCCCGCTGTGAGGCCTCGTGCGTAAGCACCCTCGATCACGCGACGTAGGCGGCGTTAGGGAAAGCGACTACACCAAGCAAAGCGGGAACCATCAACTTACCTGGATCTCGTATCCCAAATTGAGGATCAAAATGATGAATTTTACCATCTAAATTTACCCAAACTACCTTTTTTTTGCTTTCAACCTCCTCTTATATGGACCAAACCTATCCCTAATCCGCACATCTTACCCCATCAACTTACCACAACGCTCATCTCTCATCAACCATCTACAAGCAACTAACAGCTGATGTCAAATAATGTTTTTTTTCTTTATACTAAGTTTTGTAACAAAACCGCTCAAGTTAAGTATACTCAATCAATCTACTCAATCAAGATTATCGATACGTATGACAAGCTTTTATTTATTTCTTTTACTCATTAATCATTAGCAAGAGAACCATCAAAGATCGTCGAGAAACTCTTAAGCAACGGATCCTTCCCACCAACAAGTAGTGCGCAAGACTTTCTTGGAGGAGAGTAAATTCGGTGAGTCGTTATGTTAAGTTTTTATAAAAGAAAAAAAAAAAAATAAATAATTGCTACATATGTTTTAAGAGAAGTGGTGTCTCAAATACCACAGATCTTCGATTGAGAAAGAGAGCCCCAGAAACGGGAATAGAGATTAAATTTATTTAATACACTTAACTAAGATTAGAACTTGAGTGCTTTTGATAATGCCGTATTTAGCCAAAATATGAAATTTGAAGTCCTCTCTCAATTTTATTTAATACGTCATAGCAATTTGTATTAATCTCAGGTCAATGAACTACCTAATCGATAACATCGATAGAAGGTATACGACATATGTATGTACATATTATGCAAGTCGAGTTTCAACTTAATTTTTTTTCTTAACTCGTCCTTATAATGACACCCGTATGCAGACATGTATAGATACCATATATATTTTTTTTATATATTAATTTTGAATCTTTTTCTTTCATTTCAATTTAATTTTTTTTATACATATTATGAATAAAACGGCTATGACTATGTACAGATCTACTGCTTTTTCTCGTTATTTTGAATTTTAAAAGAATGTTCTGTTAATAGGTTTTGATTTTCGGTGCTCAGTTAAGTGAGAATTTAATGTTTAGTTTAGATGGCAAAATTTCGAATATAGACTAAGTATCTTAAAGTCTTTACGTTAGGGGTTGCCGCGAATACATTCAGAGCGGTGCGGTAACCAAGGAGTTCTTATACAACGTATATTGAACAGTGGGAGGGTTACGCTTCGGAACCAATACCAACTTCCGGTTCCTAATCTAAAATATTGTGATGACGTAAGTACGATAAGACCTTTTTTTAGTTGGTTTCCGTTTTGGTAAGATTAGGCATGTTAAAGATGTACGGCAGTCCAGTAGCGTTTGCAACAATCCACCCCACCGACGAGTTAGCATTTGGCAATTGCAAGCATGCCTACTAGCATTCTGCTGACTGGACAACCTTCTTCACGATCACTTTACTTTTTGGGAATCCTGTGGATCAAGGAGATGAGTGATATGGCAGTACATCGCATAATCGTGGAGAAGGAACAGCAAGTTCCGTTACATCTTTTACCACGGAGCCATTTTTTCAAGTTAAGAACAGAAAATAATCCGACTGTGCTAAATCTGGCGAATAGGGTGCGTCAGGAAGCGATTCGAACTTTAACTCATTGATTTTGGCCATCGCGATAACGGATGTGTGAACTGGTGCATTGTCTTGATGAAACAAAACTTTCTTTTTCGCCAAACGCGGGCGTTTTTTCATGATTTCGTCACGCAAATACTGCAATAAGTTAGCATAATATTCGCCGTTGATTGTTTTTCCTTTCTGAAGATAATCAATGAAAATTATCCCACGCGCACCCCAAAAAACTGACGCCATGACCCTGCCTGCAGATGGAACTGTCTTCGCCATCTTTGGAGCTGATTCTCCCCTTTCAGTCTATTGTTTTGACTGTTCCTTCGTCTCAGGTGTGAAGTGATGGACCCATGTTTCATCCATTGTTATGAATCGACGCAAAAACTCTGCTTTATTGCGGTGAAACTTCCCCAAACACTCGATTGAAACATCCTCACGACGCTGATTTTTTTTCCATTGTGAGTAATCGCGGCACCCATCTTGCGCACAGCTTTCTCATGTCCAAATTTTCAGTCAATATGCGATGTACAGCACTTTTTGAAATACCTACCATGTCTGCTAGCTCGCGCACTTTCAGTTGACGGTCACCCAATACCATTTTGTGGATTTTCTTCACCATTTCTGGCGTGGTCACCTCGATTGGTCGACCACTGCGATGTTCGTTTAAACTCTGCCACCCAATATTTTACTGTTGTAAACGAAGGAGCAGACTTCCGCAGAGTAGAATCTAGCTCCGCTTTGATATTGGTTGGACTGAGGCCTTTCAATTGAAAGTACCTCTGAAGTTCCACAAGGCAGCCACTTAGGACCTCTCTTCTTTATTCTTACTATTAACGATATTGAAATGGTCATTAAACATTGCCATATTTCAATCTACGCCTACGATACAAAGTTTTTCAAAACGATTTCTTCCACATATGCTTCCACTATTCTTCAACTTGAACTCAACAGTTTCTGTGGCTGGTGCCTGAAAAAATGTTTAGATCTAAATATTTCCAGATGTCATTCAATCACTTTTTCATGAAAACACATCCAATCTACACTTCGTCGATACCTTCTCCATTATCAACCCATATCCACCGCTGAGTCAATTCGAGACTTTGGTGTTTTATGTGATAGAGAGCTGAACTTCTCACACATATTGACGAGATTATACTCAAAGCAAACACTAGGCTTTGTGAAACGTTGGTCCAAAGAATTCTCTGACCCCTACTAGACCCGATCTTCATACATAACCTTTGTTCGCCAACCCCTTATCAACAAACTTATATATCCAGAATCGAGAGCATTCAACGTTGTTTCCTACGTTTTGCACTTCATGGTCTCTCTTGGAATAACCCTTTTTTTTACCTCCGTATCGAGACCGTCTTTCTGTTAATCATCTTGAATACGCTAGAAGAACGAAGAGCAATAAGCGACATTCTCTTCATTCATCGACTTCTTTCAGGATCTATTTACTGCAAAACTCTCTACAATTCCATCTCTTCCAACACTTATTCCCGTAATATAAGAAATCCTCGTGTCTTCTATCTGCCCACCCACCGTACCTCTTATGGCTCCAACGAACCTTTTACTCGCATTCTTCGGAGGATTAATTCTAAAACTAACTGTTTCGACTTCAACCTCAGTTCAACCTGCCTGAAACTCCGTCTTAATCATCCTTCCAATTCAATCCAACCCTAGATTTAAGAGCTATATTTAAGTTAGATTAAGAATTAGCTTGTATTAAGCGTAATAAATTGGTGTATTGCCCCCACCAAAATACGGTCTCCCTTACAGCTCTCTTACGATTCGGAATTTGCAAAAACACATTTAGTGTACTCTTAGAAATGTTCTCCAAATTTATCTCTTTTTTTCTGCTGATGCAATTACATTGTCTACCGCAATAATTAATTATGTGTACATTCCTCAACATAATACCCATTTAGTACACGGCAGGCTTTTCCCATTGTGTTATAAACTTCCTCGATTAACCATCAATGACATTCAAAGCACCACAATCTACAGTCACTAACAATAAATAATACATTAAAGCCTCCTCAAATAGTCCTGTCAATTAAATCTCGTAATCATATCCTTGATTTGTACCGGGACCCCCCCCAAAGTGGATATAATAACAAATTGCTTTCGAAAGTCGAACAAAAATTCATTAAGATAGTTAATGACCATCATACGCACAACACAACACAACAGACATTGATTGGGTGTACAAATGGCACTATAGCAGCCCAGGCATATCTACTTAACAAAGGCTAAACAATAATCACAACCACACCAACAAGAACAAGCACTATAAGGACGAAAAATTCCTGTCGGAAAAGCATAAAATATACTTACACGGAACATCTTGATTTCATATTGCTTCACTTTGTGTGGAGGTATAAATGGGTACGAGTATATGGGGTGAAGAAGGCTAAGGTAAAATACAATCTACCATTCAACTCAACTCAACAGTATTAACTTACTAACCGAACCGGCAGAATAGAATTGTTCCATAATAATGAAGATATCTTCATCCTTCCTTGCTTCCTTCCCACCATCATCCCTTATAGACTTAGAGCCTCCAAGGCAAAAGGGGGCACACACAACGTTATTGCCATTAGTCGCATACGTAACGTAACGTGTATACCTGAGTCGTGATCATGGGGGATGCTTTTCTTCTGCTGGTTCGAGCTGTTCGAGGAACTGTTGCGCTTCCTTCCCCTGTCCCGGTGCCTGGCCTTGCTTAACAACACTCTGGTTGTGTCTAAATACAAACATACACACCCATAAATATGGGGTCGGTGTATGCCGTATATTCATTTACCCAATGGGTTCACAACTAATTAGAATCGTGTAGTATACTCTTCTGTCCTTATATTTATATAAAGGTTGCCTCGCCTTGTCTTGGCTTGCTGTTGCCTTGGATGTCCTTGCTGAAGCGCAAAGGAGTTCCATATCGTCTCTTCTTATCTTATCTCAGTATCCTCGCTGTATAATTTCCCAATAAAGATGATAATTCCGTATTTCTTTACGTCTCCCTGATATCCAGCAAAAGCAACAGCAACAGAGTATTAGGTACAGCATATCGTCTATAAAAGAGGTCTACATTTTCCTTCTACATTCTATAGCAATATAATGCTGCAGCTTTCCTAAAAGCAGACCATTTTTTTTTTTATATATTATTATGTAAAGGACAAAGGCGCAGCCATCAGGCTGTTTTGTTGTTGGTTGAGCCTTTGTCGTACAAGCGCTGGCTGTCTTTAAGTATTACCTTAATTTTTTACTTTAGGCTTTGTGGTGTAAAGCATATACGTACATAAATATACACGTACATTTTGCTGTTTGACTTACATGGTAATTCTGTGGCGCACTATTAATTCAGGTACTTATATTATACCAGTCAGGGAAGAACACGCAATACAAAGGGTAACAACGTGTCTTGTGGAATATTCAAATTGACAGTTATGAAATAATTGAAAAATATCTATTCAAGAGCTAACCACTGCTGAAGACCGAATCACGACCAAACCCTTAAACATCCTTAAGAAAAAGGTTCATGCGAGAAAACTATCAAGTAGATATGACGCGATAGTCTGATGTGCCTACAAATGATAATATAGGTAAGCAACAAGTGTCTACTTTTGATAAGCAGTCCGATGAGTCTTTGCCAACAAGCTATAGAATAAGTCTGGGTTTTTACTCTCGACATACCTTCCTTCTTCTCCTGTCTTCCCATAATAGCGTATCAACGAAGAAGCGGTTTATCCGGCTCCCCGTTCTTGGAGTCATACTAAGGACTTGGTCCTCCAGGTTGGAGGTTGTGCCATCGGGGTGACTTCCCGGCCACATAAGATAAATTTTAGTTGCGAGGCAAATAGTTACAAGCCTCGAATACGGAAGGATTCATTGACGACGAAACATGCAAAAAAAATAAGGACATAGAACTTCAGACCTGTACGTGAAATGTTAGGTCCCTTAAAAGATAACTAGAAGCCGAACAATTAGCGGAAGTCCTAAACTGCTACAAAGATGATATTACCGTCATCCAAGAGATCGATGGGACGGACCGGGGAGACTAAAATAAAAAGACTGCGATATCTACTAGGGTGACTGCTATCGGGAACAAAAGCAGCGTTTATTCGGATGCGGATTCGTTGTTGGAACTAAGTCTTGAGAGTGAACAAGCGTCTCACGACAATCGGCATTAACGCTGAATTCGCCAACATAAGCATCATGCGCGCATGCCCCTACAGAGGAGTAAGATGCAGACACCAAAGACATATTCTACGAGCTCCTGGACGAAACATACGAGCAGTGCCCTAGTTATGACATTGAAACTGCCCTTGGAGATTTTAACACCAAGATAGGACACGATTGGAAGATATAGCCTGCACAACACCACTTCCGATAACGGATCCAGGCTGATTGACTTCGCTGTGGGCGGGACGTTCTTGTAGCTAAGTAAGTAGTTCAAACGTCTTGATATTCACAAAGGTGCATGACGATCTCCTGATCAATCATTCGTGAACCTGAGGATGTCCGCACGTTCCGAGGGATTAATATCGACTCGGAACACTGCCTCGTTGGAGCGAAGGTTCGGCTGTGGATATCCCGACCCAAGCCAAATCGAGGAAGTTCGACGTTTTAAGTTTTCAATCACAAGAGATCCTTTTCCGATCGAGTTTCTAACAACCTCTTAAGAAGTCCAATGCCGCCAGCATCAATGGCAACATTGCCAAGCAGCCATCAGAGATGCGGCCTCTGATGTGCTGGGTCTAAAACGGCCACCACAACGAAACCCCTGGTTTTACAATGAGTGGCGGCAAGCACAAGCAGCAAAACAAAAGGTATATAAAGCGCCTCTGCAAAGAAGGACCAGAGCTGCCTGCAAGCTCTACGAGCAGAAGAAGAGAGAAGAAAGCCGAAGAAGAAGAAGCATGAGAAGCGTTCGGTCGAGGAAATAGAGCGATGCCATAGCAGGAATGAGGTTCGGAAATTTTATCAAAAGATAAAAAAAACATCACAAGGATACAATCCCTGAGCCGAAGCCTGCATGGATAATCAAGGCAACATCATAGTAGAACCGCAGTCAATGCTGAGAATATGGAAAGAACATTTCTCCAATCTTTATAACGGCGACGAAGAAGAAAATGCCGCTGCTATAGAGAAAGTACCATTCGACTTAGGCGACACAGACCAAAAATACCCGACCTGGACGAAGCGAAGATAGCTACATATATCGAATCTCAAGTCCAACAAAGCTGCTGGAGCTGATGGCGTCGCTGCCGAACTATTTAAAGCGGCAGGTGATGACTTGATCAGAGAGTATGCACCGGCTCATCTTCCAAATATGGTCGGAAGAAAGCATGCCCGATGAATGAAACTTCAGCATTATATCTCCGATCCTCAAGAAAGTAGACCCTCTAAACTGCGCCAACTACAGAGGCATAAGTCTCCTGAACGTACAAAATCCCTTCTGCCGTATTATGTGAACGTCTGTAGCCTTTCGTCGACAACCTGATAGGTCCATATCAGTGCGGCTTTAGACCAGGAAAGTCCACCATCGATCAAATATTCACATTATGGCAGATCTTGGAAAAAAACCAGGAGCTTCAAATCGACAGCTACCACCTTTACATCGATTTAAAGCCGCAAATGATACTATTTATAGGAACGAACTATATACAGCAATGTCCAGTTTTGGCATCTTTAACAAACTTGTCCGTTTGTGCGGGATGACGATGGACAACGCACGATGCTCCATCAAGGCGGAAAAGATCTCACCGATGCATTTGATGTCAAAAAAGGTTTTAGGCAAGGCGATGCTCTGTCGTGCGACTTCTTCAACATCATTCTTAAAAGAATAGTGCAAAACTCCCGCGTCAACACAAGAGGCACAATCTTTTAAAAATTGGTCCAATAACTCAGATATGCCGACGACATTGACATAGTTCGAAGAACAAAGCGTGATGTCAACGGCGCATTTGTGACCATTGAGACGGAAGCGAAGAAGATGTGTTTAGTGGTCAATGAGGGCAAGACCGAGTATTATGCTGTCATCAAGAAAGGACACACAACACACACCGCTATAAATTCAGACAATAACACTAGCTCTCTTGCCAATCACTGCTTCTTTGTTTAACATTATAAGGGTATTCATAACCCCTTGAGTGCGCGTATAATATAAAAAAAAAATTGAGTAGCAAAGTACTCTCTCGAGCAACTAAAGTGTCCCTCTATAAAACTTTCATCATCGTGGTCCTTGTCTATGGTGTGAAGGGACTTTGGTGCAGAGGATGTGGATGAGAACGCTTTAGGATGGTTTGAGAGGAAAATTCTTCGTGTGATCTTTAGTCCCGTCTGCATAGACGGGGAGTAAAGGTGAACTGTACAGCGAAACTACCTGGTCAAATGAATCAAAGTCCAACTACTAGGTATCTACAAAGTCTTCGAATCCAACCCCAAAGGACGGCGCAGTAGTGGAAGACCGCGACTCAGGTGGCGCACACAAGTGGAAGAGAACCTCAACCAACTTGACGTACGAAACTGAAGACAGCTAGCTAGAGACCGAGCTAACTCGAGAAGCTTGTTAGTTTGGGGCCCTCTTTCACCCCGGACTGTAGCGCCACCTTAAAAAAATAAATAACGTGACTAAAGAGGGGGTTCTTCCGGTGTTTTTAAAGGCAACTCTTCCCTACACCTTGAAACCTATTACCTCTCTTACCTCTTTGAATTGGAAACGTGCTAAGATCATTCCAATACTAAAAAATCATAATGAGCATCGACCAATAGCTATTTCACTATGTTTATCGAAACGTCTTGAGAAAATCCTAAACACACAGATATGACATTACTTAGATCGAAATGACATGCTACATCCAAATCAATGCAGATTTCGCCCAGGTCATAGCTACACCACAGATCTTATAAATGAAGTCGAAGAAATAAGAGAGAGACTGCTGACAAGATCTGTCTTACTTTCCTTATATTCTTAGACTTCCTGAAGGCATTTGACACCGTCGAACCCACCATATCTTATGCACTAAATTGAGGGATAAACTCCAGTTTGATTTATGCTCACCGAAACTTATTTGTTCTTATTTATGTTCAAGGTATCCAGTAAGTGATTGCTAATAATCAAACGACATCCTGCCTTCCACTAAGCCCTGGTGTCCCTCAAGAATCAATTGTGACACCTCTTCTATTTACAATGTACAATATCTCATGGTTTCAATTATTTCTTCCATATGTGTGCTGACAACGTTCAGCTTCGATATAGCTGTCCTCTCGATTTTATTGAAAATGGAGCTTCGGAGATAAATAAAGATTTAAAAAATCACAATCTAATGGGGGCCATTTTTAAATCCAAGAGAGACCAAGTGCTTGGTCATTACCAGATATCCATTAGAATTGGCCTCTGCTCTTCTTTCGAAAGGGCCCAGCTCTTTTTTTCTTATAGTCTAACGCTTGGAGCCTTAAAACAAACTAGCAGTATTAGGCTTTTGTAGAGCGTACTCTTCGTCTCACATGTCAGACATACTCAACTCATTTTTTCGCCAAACCTTCGGGGTCGAAATAGTACCCCTTGGCATAATGGTTAGTGCGTTGAACTGTCATGCAGAAGGTCTAGGGTTCGATTCTCAGCCGCTGCCAAAAAATTTTTTTCAGAATTGACAAATCCTCCAAGAGTATCTCTTGTCCTGAAAAGTGCTACTCAGTAGCCGTTCGGAATCGGCAGAAAATTGTTGGTCCACTCCATTCCTGGTAACACGCACACAGGAATGGTTGAGAGTTGTAAGTCACTAGGTCCTAGCTGTTGTACCACCATATTTATTTATTTTCGGAGTCGGATCTGCACTAAAGTGTCGTTTAGGGAGATGAGATGAAGTTCTATATCACTTCGAAACGTCAAATAGTTATGTTTTGTCCTAGTCCTGGTCAGATTTTTGTTTTTTAAAAGCATGTTATCTTGGCTTCGTTCACTTCAAGATCAACAAGTTTTCCCTTGAAGGATTCTGAAACAGAGGACTATGACTATGGGAATGGCCCATGATGTAGATAGCATCCGCGAATCTTAATAAAGAGAAAGATATGTTGAATAAATTACCACGCGTATTTTCTGCTGCTTCATAGTGAGATTGAAGAAGTTGTTAATTTTTAATTATAGCGCATCTCCTTTTCCCAAGTTGCATATTGCGCCGCGTATTTTCCAATATCACTCGAGGCAGCTTGATCAGTTTTTCTTGGATCCACAGACCTTTGTTCTTCTTAAGCTTTCCTTTGAAGTTCTATACTGGGTGATGGAACTGGTTCTTACCACATGTAACTTAAAGAACTATCTTCTTGGGCAGCCCCAAACGTTCTCGGGGTTAACCCTTCCAAAACTGAACTAGTCCTGCTTACGAAGAAAAGGAAATTGGAGGACTTTACCCCCTCCAAGGCTTAAAGACATTCCTCTGAAACTTTCCAACGAGGCTAAATATCTTGGAGTAATTCTTGATTCCAAGCTAACATACAAACGTTACACAGAGGAAAGAATGAAAAGAGCACTATGTTCTCTCTACACACGCAAAAAAAACCTTCGGTACATTGTGGGGCATGCGACCGCAGGTCATCGAGTGGATGTACACGGCGATAGTTCGTCCCATACTTACCTATGGGTCGATCGTGTGGTGCAAGGCTTTAGAAAAAATTAGCTATCTCTAAAACCTGAATAAGGTACAGAGACTAGCCTGTTTGGGAATAACGGGGGCACAGGGCTCTACGCCACAGGTAGGGCTGGAAATTATTTTAAATCTTCCAGTCCTTCCAGGTTCCAGCCAAAAGCGCACTTCGGCTTAAAGAAATGAGCTCTTGGAAGCACAGCACTTATGATCATGGGTCTATGCTGTATGACACATTGGCCGGGCTTAATGTGACGACTGACTACTAACCACCCAGACTAGATTTCAACAAACACTTCTCTATCACAATACCCGAAAGGCATTGATGGGAACCCAACTCACTAATTAGTGAACAAGGTATCTCTTTCTACACCGATGGATCAAAAATGGAGCTGGGGTGTTCTGTGAAGCCATTTATATTAAAGAATCATTCAAACTCCCAGATGAATGTAGTGTCTTTCAGGCTGAGATCTACGCTATTGAAAAGGCGGCAGAATTTGTACGCACGAAAAAACTGAACTCGTGGGAGATCACATTCTTTGTGGACCGCCAAGCTGCCATTAAAGCTTTAGCCAGTGAGACTATAAGATCCAAGACAGTAACAAAATGCCAAAACATGCTGAACAATATTTGTAACACTATCCAAGTCAATCTCTGTTGGGTTCCTGGATATAGTAATATAGAAGGTAATGAAATAGCAGATGAACCTGCAGGGAAAGGGTCAGTATCAAATAAAAACAGCAATAGACATTTAAAAAGGAAAATAGACCTAATAACGAAAGAACAAATCAATAACTCCTGGTCTTCCAGGGACAACTGCGTTATCTCTAGAAGTTTATGGCTTAGAATTAATGAAAAGGAAACTCGATGTATTTTGTCGCTGAGTAAAAAGAATATTAGAATCCTAATAGGTGTACCAACAGGTCATTGCGCCATTGGCACAATGGCCAATAGAATGGGTGCATTTGCACCCGATTTCTGTAGAATCTGTCAGGATCTCGAGGAGATTGAAACCATCAAACATCTGCTCTGCGACTGTCCGAACCTCAAAACAAATCGCCTCCATTACTTTGGAAACAGGTTTGTGGGGGAACTGGACGATCTAACGCAGGTCTCAATGGCAAATATGAGGAAATTTATAGTAAGCACGGGCTGGTTCGCAAATGAACCAGTCTACATAAGACATTAGTTTAGGAGCATCTCTGCTCTTATTAATAGGGAATCACAATGGGCCAATAGGCCCCCGTGTACGCAACAGCCTCTGGGCTGTGCACGCTGTTGCGTGTCAGGATTTAAGCCACAGGGGCAACTTCGGGTGTTGGAAAAGCGCTGCGGCACGCTTGCTCTAGCTCGGCTCAGCTCGAAGGATTGGGGTGGTTCTTGCCCTTCTCCAACACCACTCCTACACAGCAAACAAAATCTCTCGTGCCTAGGATTAAGGATAGGAAAAGGAGGGGAATTACTGGAATCGTAATTGGAACAAGGAAAGGACAATGAAGGAAAAATCGCACAAATTTAGTTACCTGTACCACTGCATTGATGAAAGGGTGAATCTCCACTATCAATCTAGCTGGAAATTGGAATAAGTTTAAAACTAATCCTAAACTATGCTAATCTATGTTATAAATTTATTATATCAAATACTTGATATAAAACTAAAGCTAAACCTATTCTAAACTAAATCTAATATGTGAAACTTTATTCCAATTCCAGTCGAAGATTGTAGTCGAATTCACCATTGCATCAGCACAGTGGGTCGCCGAATCCACAAAGGTCTTGCCAGATGTTATCGGCAAATTTGGCCTACCCACCCTTGTATCTCTAAGATACAACCATCGGTATCTTCTTGGCCTGATTCTTAGTGAAGACACCCCCAAAAGATCGCTTTCAGTCGCTCTTTTAGTACTTCCCTAGTGTAGTCAGTATGTGTGTGTGAGTGTAGTCTGTATCTGTCAAGTCCTCATGTTAGTTAGTGGGTGGATCGTAAGTTAGTGAGTCTCTGTGTATGTGGAATGTGTCCTAGCAGAAAAGTCAATTTTGTCAGTAAGTAAGCCAGTTTTGTCGAGAGTAATGGGTAAGTATGTCTGTGGTGTATGTCTGCAAAGTAAGTAGTCTGTATAGTTAAGTCATGTAGCTGTCTATGGTTATAGTTTATCAATGTCATGTTTTGTCGATTAGTTGCATCCATGTCAGTATATCCGTCTTTACGTAAATCTGTAGTTGTGTAAAGTTCGTTTTGTCAGTCAGTAGTGTAACATGTCGGTGATCCTGTCTATCTACAGCCCAATGGGTGAAACATCCCTTACCGCCGCCGGCTCAGCCGAGCCTTCACACACCTATAAATACGGATTTCAGCAATACATTTTATCTGTAGAATTAATAGTCTTACGAAACATTAATAACGACTATATTGTTCATTTATATTATAAGCTTTTCTTTATTATAGTATTCCTATTGTAGTTAATTCATTAATACAGTGTTTCAAAGAATTTGTGGATAAATTAAATGAAGAATGAAATTGAAAAATAAAAAAGATTAAAATTCAAGTTAAAATTGAAATAAAGAAAAATTGAAAATTAAATGAAATGAAAATTAAAAATAAAAATCAAAATGATAATAAAAAAATGAAAAAAAATGTAAATAAAATATAAAAAAAAAGGAAATGAAAATTAAAAAAAAAAATTAATGTGTAATTCAATTTTACAAATGTTATCAACCAAAGAAAATAGTAAAATAAAATGTAAAAACAAAGGGAAGGGGGAAAGAAAATTAAACTTAATAATTGTATGGCTTTTATACTATTGCCCGGAGTGTGTGATTCACTGAGTATAACCTTCTACATTGTTTTTCCTATTACACAAATGTATATAAATATATATATATACACTCTGGGAAGAAGTTGAAACTTTTCTTGGATTTTTAACCTTTTTATATATAAAAACAACGGAAAAAAGGAACGACTTACTTGGCTTCATCCCTCGCAGTCCTGCCGGCAAGCTTTGTAGGAATCCACTGTTGCGTATTGTATTTATTCGTATAGATATGTATATGTGTATATATATATATATGTATACTTATTTTAATATAGGATTAAGGTTTAAAATTGATAAACGCGTTGATTTAATTAACCTTCACCTCTTTTACACGTTTCATTTATAAATTAAAAATTATTTGAAAATCCACAATTAAAAAAAAAATATCAAGAAATAAAAAAAAACTGCTTCTCATATATAGTCTTTCAAGACAAAGAGGAATTCCACTCCGTATGCGGACTGTATGGTTGACCGTGTAACACCCAGCCAAGGTATATCATGCCCTTTAGATGTCCTCTGTGGAACTCGAGGACTTTTCCTTCTCCTGTACCTTGCACTGCCGTCGTTTCCTTCAGGATTTCTTTGACCTTTTTTTTTTTTGGTTTTACTGTCTTTTTTTTGTTTTTTATATTCGGTAACCGAAACTGTCCAGACTTTTGTCTATATATTATACACTATATTTCGCTTTCACAACCTCTGTATATATGTCTTCAGAGGATCGTTTCACTAAAAAAAATCTTTATATATATGAACGAATGTCTTTAGGTATTCCTATTTTTGTTCTATTATTTTAACATCTTAGGATTTCCTCAAGCAAATTCACAATTTTTGGAAATAACAAAAAACTATCTTTATGGATTTATTTCTTGACTTGATACGATTTTTTTTTTTTTCTTCGCGGAAAGATTCTTTCTTTTTTCTAGACGACTGTCACAATCTGTATCCCGCTTGTGAGTGTCCTGTTTTTTTCTTCTTCTCTACAGTCGTAATTGCATTTCACTTGCATTCGAAAGTTCGCAGTTCATTGACCTATCATATAATTTCTTTTCCTCTTTCGTTGCAGTGTGCAGACTGGAAGTTTTGAGAACGTACATATACCATTATGAAATTTTCTTTCGTCTGTTTCCTACGTCAGTCTTTCTCTATCTAGTATGTATGGGTGTGGAATCTAAGACTACTCCTAATGTTGCAGAAACACTTAAAGCTCAATCCTTAAACCTAACTTATTGACTATAAATCTTAATAAATATTATCACAGTAACTTTAAACTTAATTAATAATCCCTACTTAATCTTATATTGCACTATTAAGACATAAAGATAAAAATAATTTAATAATTTAAACGTAACGGACACTTATTTTGATCAATTTCGGAGTGACTCCATCTTTTATTCCGAAATTTCTTTTTTCCTTTCCTACTATTTCTAATTCTTTTCTTTCTCCCTTTTTACTTTCTTGTACGTCTGCAAACTGTCAAATTTTTGACATAAATTTTATTTCGCGTGTAGTTTTTGTAAAAAAAATGTTTATTACTTCAAAATTTTATTAATTACACTTAAAAGACAAAAATTTTCGCTAAAAAGGAATTTTTCGAATATTTAGCTGATTGTGCTTCATCAGCTAAATCAATCATGTCGCGGGATAAAAAGGCAGTTCCTTAACTCCAGGCTGTAAGAAAATTTACTACCCGGTAAGTAACAAGTTTACATTGCATGTTGAATTGAGAAGTCTTATTTTATCATTTTTTTCTCCTTTTTTTCTTTCTAGGAATACCTTATCGGATACTTCCTCTCGGATAACATCTCTTTGACATGAAATATCTTCAAGATAAGTGATTTTTGGTCACCAGAGATTGCCTCCAAAACTACCTCTTTGCAGTCAGCTTTTGGAACAGACTCTGGTGACAATCTCCCGCCAAAAATCAATTTTTAATCATTTTTTTTTTTTTTCAGGTGACGGTTTCTTTTTCCTTTTTTACGTGGTTTGTATCTTTAAGATAAAAGGAAATTTTTGGATAGGAATCGATTGGGGTTTGTTTGTTTTTTTTTTTTTTTTTTCTTTGTCATATTCAAGATCGGTGACGTCACAGGCTCGACGACGGTTTACGAGTGGTCGTGAGAAAACCGGCCTCGTAAAAAAAAGGATACGATCTTTATTTACCTATTTTGTCTCTTTTTTACCTATCTCACATTGAATTTTCGTATAAGCCGTTCTCATCGTGTGGCACGTCTCACTCCCTGAGATACTTTTAGTATGAATAGGTCGGGCTTAACTTGTCGTTGTGCTTAAACTATCTATCAGTCTCATGTTTTCAATTATCTATGCTAGGTTCAGTCTTTTCTCATTATTCTTTCTTATCTTAAGAATCCTAAAATTAAGATACTGCAACATTAGGAGTGGATGAAAGATAGTTATGGGTATGAGGAATGAAGATAAAAGAATCAGTTAGATAGGGTAAGAAGGTTAAAGAGTAGATGGGGAAAATAGGTAGGTAGATAGGTGTGATATATGTATGAATATAATATTTACAGTCCTGTGAATACATAATGGTTAAATAAATAAAGTAAGTAGATGATAAATAAACAAATACGTACACTGTAAAAAAAAACTAGTCAAATAAATAAATAAATAAATAACGAAATATAAAAATAAATAAATAAATAAATAAATAAATAATATGGAATAAATAAATAAACAAATAAATAAATAAATAAATAATTTAAATAAATAAATAAATGTATATGGACATCACAAACATTGATATCACAGATTTCACACCAAGTGTTAGGTGAATAAATAGTCAAATAAATAAATAAGTATATGAATAAATAGATAAATAAATATAAATAAGTAACTAAAATAAATGAATATATAAATAAATAAATAAATAACTATACAACACATATATCACAGATAATTAGTTGCAACAGCAGCCGAGTGCGTCATTAGGTATGAATGTCCTTGGCGTGATACACTCCTACCTTTTCACCTCTCAAATTCCCTAGCTCGTAGAGAGAATTTCCTACTGTTTTAAGGACGATTGATTTTAAGAATTTAGGTCCTAATTTAGCATTATACTTGTCTGTGAGGTTACTTTGTTTAAAATTTCTCCTATAAACAATTTGTCCTACTTTATAGGATATGTTTTTGCTTCTTGTGTTGTAAGTTTTTGTCGATCTTTGATGTGCAAGTTTCAGGTTTTCGAAAATCTGTTTTCTCAATAAGGCTTGCCTATCTGCCTTTTCAATGATTTGGATATTCGTATCCTTTAACATATCAAGTTTTCTTAACAGCTCGTAGGTTTCTCCGTTTTGGACCATTTGAGAACCAAAAACGGCAAAATATGGTTCATATTTTATAGCATCATGTAAGACGCTGCGGATTGAAAACGCGGTACTGCTCACATATAGGTCCCAGTTTCGTTGGTCACTATCTATGTAGGACCGAATTTTGGCTAAAACCGAACGATTCACTCGTTCTGACGCGTTCGCTTGTGGCGCATAAAAGGCTGTGCGTATGTGTTTAACGCCATATTTAGCTAAAAAGCTGGAAAACAGTTCTGATACGAATTGTTTTCCGTTGTCAGAGTGGATGAATTCTGGAACTCCAAACATGTGGAAAACGCTCTCTTCAAGATATTTCACTACCTCAGCTGCTGTTGCTTTTTTTAAAGGTTTTAGGAAAACGTACTTACTAAAGTGGTCTAAAGCTATAAAGATGTGAGTATTTCTGTTCTTCGTCATTGGGTATGGTCCCAAAAAGTCGATGTAGAGTCGTTGGAAAGGTCGTTCAGTTATAGTTTGTTGTCCCATGGGTGGTCTCGTAATTGAATTCGTTGGTTTATTGCACTTGCATATATCACAGTTTCTTACATAATCCTGAACATCATTCGTCATGTTTGGCCAGAAATACCTCTGCCGAAGTTTGGCTAGAGTTTTATGTATTCCTCCATGGCCTGCCGCAAAAGAATCGTGAGCCGTTACCAAAAGGTTCCTACACAACTCCCTCGGTACCCAGAGTTTCCAAGCTCTGTCCTCTTGAATTGGGTCTCCAGTTCGTTTGTCAGTCCGTTTGTATACGAAGCCATCAGAAACACATACGTCAGGTAATTTGTCTTTGTTTTCGTTAATTGTCTTCTTTAACTCTACATATTCTTCTGACGCAAAATGTGGAGAATTAAAGTCAACTTCGGGTGCTTCAGTCGTGATCTCGTCCATATGGATTCGTGAAAGCGTGTCCGGGACCACATTGAGAGTTCCCTTTCGATGCTCTATAGTGAAGTCGAAACCTTGCAGTTTCAAGCTCCAGCGAGCTAACCTCCCACTCAAGTCCTTCTGAGTCATCAGCCACTTAAGGCTCGCGTGGTCAGTAATGATCGTAAAAGGTAAACCCTCAATATACTCACGGAACTTCTTTACCGACAAAACAGCCGCATAGCATTCTAGCTCTGTTACGCTATAGTTTCTTTGAGCCGAATTAAGTTTTTGTGATATGAATGCTATGGGCCGCTCGTTGTTCTCATCGTCCATCTGGAAAAGAACACTCCCTACACCCGTAGTTGATGCGTCACACTGTATGTAAAAGTGTCGTTTAAAGTCTGGGTGGACCAATATGGGTGATCTCACCAGTCGAGTCTTGAGTTCTTCGAAAGCTTTCAGAGCTTCGTCAGTCATTTTGAAGTCCTTACCCTTCTTGAGGCAGTCTGTCATTGGGGCTGATACAGACGCAAAATTTGGGATAAAACGTCTGTACCAACCTACCATCCCTAGAAAACGACGGAGTTGTTTAGGAGTCTTTGGTATTGGAAATTCTTCAATTGCTGAAACTTTTCCTGGATCTGTTCTTAGACCCCCATCACCGACGAAATAACCTAAGTATTTGAGCTCCTTATGGCAGAATTTACTTTTCTCCACGTTTATCGTCAACTTCGCTTCACGCAAACATCTCGCCACCTCTCTCAGGACACTCATGTGGGTTTCAAAGTCTGGAGAACAAACCAAGAGATCATCTAGATACACAAAGACACTCTCCCTCAGACGAGTGGGAATGACCTTGTCCATCAGCTTGCACATTCTCTGGGCGGCATTGCACAGCCCAAACGGCATAACCGTGAACTGATACAATGGCCGTCCAGGGACTGTGAAAGCTGTCTTCTCTCTTGATTTGAGCTCCAAAGGAATCTGCCAGAAGGCATCCTTCAAGTCGATGCTAGAAATGAAACGTGTATCTCGAAGTCGACTCAAAATTCCTGCTATATTTGGAAGAGGGTACGCAAATTTTTTCGTTGCTGCGTTCACCTTCCGTGAATCCAAGCAAAGTCTGTTTTTGCCTGGCTTCCTAACCAACACAACTGGGGAACTGTATGCGCTATTACTTTCTTCTATTACACCAAGATCAAGCATCCTGTCAAGCTCAGCGTACATCAACTTCTGTATGACAGGTGAGATTGGGTAGTGCCTCTGTTTGATGGGTATGTTTTCGTCCTCCATCTCAATGACATGTTCTTCTAGTGACGTTCTTCCCAATCCCAACACTGCATAGGAAGGAAACATGTGTTTGACCCGGTCCAGTTCCTCAGTTTGTGCTGGAGAAAGTTTCATCATCGGGTCAGACTCTTGTCCTCCCGTCGGTAATGGAGTATCTAATGCTGATATTACATTAGGAGCTACCTTGAATGTTCTCCAAAAGTCTACGCCTAAGTAAAGCTGTTGTTGTAGGCTCGGTACCACGTACAGTTCAAGTTTTTGTCTAATTCCGTTCCATGTAATTTCTGTTCTAACCCGTCCATTAATGTTTTGGTTTTTTCCATCGGCTGTTTTTATGTTTAGTGTCATTTTTGTCATCTGTAAACCGTGTTTCGTCAAAAATTCAATTGCCCCTTTACCAAGGCAACTAACAGATGCGCCACTGTCTAATAGGCCTAGCATCTCTTCACCATCTACCACAACTTTTGCATATGGCCTATTGTCGTCAGTTATAGCTAAAACTGTTGACTCTATTTTGTTCTTAGTCCGTCTTTTTATTGCACATTTTTCTCTTAATTTACTAATTTTTCTAAACTTTCTTGTAGTCGGATTTGTCTCTAATGTCACTCCTTCATTGAATATTCTTTTTCTTGCTTCGTCATACTCTAGCTTCCGTTGATGAAGGGTTTTATATTGCACGTCATGTTTTGGTTTTTCGTTATGGTAAGTATTTGGATTATCAGTCTTGTCTCTCTTTAAAATTTGTATCTTTCCAGACTCTATTTCTCCGGAGTTGAAGTTTTCGTCGGCTGAGTGACCTCCGGAACACTTCCGACCTTCGGGTTTCCCTGGCATGACCCGCATTTGAAGGATATGTTCCCTTGGCCGCAGCTAAAACAAGTGAGTGCGTGGAATGTCGAAGGACATGTTGTCGAGGTCGAATTTTTATTTGTGTTATCTGTTCTTTTGTCTCTGTCGTTGTATTTGTAGTTTTGTGATCGATTATCTGTTTTGAAGTTTGTCTGTTGTTTGACTGCACGATTGTGCTGCATTGCTGCAATACAGGGTTCGTCGTCTGAGTCTGTAAAGTCTATCATGTTTTGTGTAATGTCACTGTTTTGTATTTCACTAATTTGTCTAGGTACTCGTACTTCTCGCGTTGCAATGTGTTTCTCTGCCCTTCTGCACTCTTCTCGTAAATCGCTTATGTCCTTTATACGACAGCCAAAAATCATATTTGCAACTCTAAGCTTCAAATTTTGCCTTACCATATCTACCAATTCTTCCTCTTTAGGTCGAGTTTTCATTTGAAGAGTCAGACCTCTTATTTCTTCATAGAAGTCATCGAATGACTCTGTTGGCTGTTGCCGCCTATCTAAAATTGTTCTTAATATTTCGTGATCAGTCTTGTTATTACGAAAACGTCTTAAGAGTTCCGATTTCAAATCGTAAAAATTAAGGTATTCATCACCCTCATTTTCTTCTAGATATTGCCAATACCATTTTTCAGCCGGCCCTGTAACAAAGTGGTGAAAATTGGCAAAAATCTGCTCATTAGAAACTTTATTCTTTTTCTGGAGAGTTTCGATTCTAAAAATGAAACTTTCCACTGACATACTTTTCAAAGTTCCATCGAACTTAATATTCCATTTGTGGATGTCAACTCGGTGACCTTGGCTGTTACACCTGTGCACATGACATCCTCCTTTGGCTCCATTCTCTTCTATAGCTTTGGGTCTACTAATATCTAGGTCTTCTAATAATACGTCTTCCCTACGTTCTTGCCTATCATATGATGCTAGGGTTGATTTCTCAACCACTCCTATTCTCTCACTCATGTTACTCATATTAGTCGTCAGTAATTGTATCATCGTATGCATTGTCGTCAAATTTTTAGCTTGTTCTGCAAGTAGCCTCATGGTTTTTTCTTGTGTCTCATTAACGGACTTAGAAATTTCAAAATCGATGACCTTTTTCAAGCATTCGTTTCTATTGGGAATCTCGTTACTCTGCCTTAAATTGGTGACATTTCCTTCCTGGATTATTTGGTAACTCTTTCTACCTAATTGCTCAGTAGCCCTATTTACCGATTCCCTCGTTTCTATCTCATCTTCACCTATCATTTCACTTACGTTTGGATCACTAGTGCCCACACCTGTCTTCGTCTGGCTAACACTTGGTTCTGGCAACGCTGTTGCCCCTACTTGATGATCATCTAAATCAACTCTCATGTTTTCTAGACTTCTTTCAAGGAGGTCGTCGAAAGGGTTTGGAAGGATTTCGTTTTGGTCCGGCTCTATAGGTGGTGGACTAAAAGTAGAACCGGCGGCAAGTGCAAGACGGGTTACCCGACGCTTGTTACCACTACGGTTTGGCTGGGTGTTCTTTTTCACAGCACCCGTGCTTCCTTCCATTTTTTTTTTTCTTTTTGATTTCAAAATTCAAATTTCAAAAAAAAAACTTAATTTAATGAAGAAAAAAAAAATAAATAAATAAATTTCAAAAATTCAAAAATTCAAAGAAAAATTAAAAAAAAAATTAAAAGGTAAATATTGTTTTAATGTTTCAATGTAATACGAACTTAATAAAAACAAAATCAATTCAATGCTATATCTGTTAAAAAACGATTTCAATTAGTGTAAAAAAATAAAAAATAAAAAACTGAAACAATAGAGTTGATAAAATTTCAAAAATCAACTAGAATTCAAAAAGAAAAATATATTCTTGTCTTGTGTACTTTCATATGTAAATTAGGTGTGTGAAGACCCAACTAAGTATCCTAGCGGGTTGTTGGATAGGGTGTTTTATCCTGGTACTGTAGTTTTAATGTCGTTATTGTTGTCACGTTGAGTCTATGTTTACGTTCGTTCAGATTTTCGTTAGGTCTTTTTGTAGTCAGGATTGCGACTGGAGCCTTTGTGAATTGACGAGTGCTTTGGATTATTCCTAGCATTCCACCACTTCAAACTCTCTGGTATTGAACCTAAAAGGTGGTTGGCTAGAATGTAGAAATAATCCTCCACACGAGTAGGTTTCAACACATCCCACTTACGTCACTCTCTGAGTCCAGCTGTGCTTGACTGCATGGTTGACAGTAAGTAGTCTGTATGTAAACTCTACTCCGCTCCCCGGGTATGAAGGATCTTACTCTACCTCACTAAATCTACTGGTTCTGGACCTGATAGATCGGACAGCCGAGCTTAATCTCTTCATATCCAAAAGAGCATAAACGGTCCCTAAACTTGTGCTATAGGTTAAGGAATATTTAAATAAAAAATGATAAAATTTAGGGCAGATTATTGTGAGTCCAAGGGAATGACCTTGAAAAAAACAAAATCATCTCCTTGGAGTCCCAATGGATCTGGAAGCCGTTCATTCGTTGGGCGCCATTGTTGCGTGTCAGGATTTAAGCCACAGGGGCAACTTCGGGTGTTGGAAAAGCGCTGCGGCACGCTTGCTCTAGCTCGGCTCAGCTCGAAGGATTGGGGTGGTTCTTGCCCTTCTCCAACACCACTCCTACACAGCAAACAAAATCTCTCGTGCCTAGGATTAAGGATAGGAAAAGGAGGGGAATTACTGGAATCGTAATTGGAACAAGGAAAGGACAATGAAGGAAAAATCGCACAAATTTAGTTACCTGTACCACTGCATTGATGAAAGGGTGAATCTCCACTATCAATCTAGCTGGAAATTGGAATAAGTTTAAAACTAATCCTAAACTATGCTAATCTATGTTATAAATTTATTATATCAAATACTTGATATAAAACTAAAGCTAAACCTATTCTAAACTAAATCTAATATGTGAAACTTTATTCCAATTCCAGTCGAAGATTGTAGTCGAATTCACCATTGCATCAGCACAGTGGGTCGCCGAATCCACAAAGGTCTTGCCAGATGTTATCGGCAAATTTGGCCTACCCACCCTTGTATCTCTAAGATACAACCATCGGTATCTTCTTGGCCTGATTCTTAGTGAAGACACCCCCAAAAGATCGCTTTCAGTCGCTCTTTTAGTACTTCCCTAGTGTAGTCAGTATGTGTGTGTGAGTGTAGTCTGTATCTGTCAAGTCCTCATGTTAGTTAGTGGGTGGATCGTAAGTTAGTGAGTCTCTGTGTATGTGGAATGTGTCCTAGCAGAAAAGTCAATTTTGTCAGTAAGTAAGCCAGTTTTGTCGAGAGTAATGGGTAAGTATGTCTGTGGTGTATGTCTGCAAAGTAAGTAGTCTGTATAGTTAAGTCATGTAGCTGTCTATGGTTATAGTTTATCAATGTCATGTTTTGTCGATTAGTTGCATCCATGTCAGTATATCCGTCTTTACGTAAATCTGTAGTTGTGTAAAGTTCGTTTTGTCAGTCAGTAGTGTAACATGTCGGTGATCCTGTCTATCTACAGCCCAATGGGTGAAACATCCCTTACCGCCGCCGGCTCAGCCGAGCCTTCACACACCTATAAATACGGATTTCAGCAATACATTTTATCTGTAGAATTAATAGTCTTACGAAACATTAATAACGACTATATTGTTCATTTATATTATAAGCTTTTCTTTATTATAGTATTCCTATTGTAGTTAATTCATTAACCCATTAAAGGCCAAGGACCTTTAAAATAGAGATAAATAAAAAATCTTTGAAATGCTGTTTATTGAGGTTTATATTTGCACAAAAATACAATTTTCTTAAATTTTTTTTTTCAAGTTTGGTAATTAGAGGGGTGTACTCAATTGAGTACACTGGCCAGATATGGGTACATTCTCTTAATAATTATGAAAAATTTTAAAGCGTTCTTCTTGGATGCAAAGAGTGGTTTGACACAGTTCACAAATCTATCGAACTCTGCTGTGACAAATGTGGCACCGTAGTTAATTTTTTAATTTTTGGGGGAAATGTTCTCCGTTGTTGCGAACGTAACTTTCTAGTACATTTGGCCTATTTGGAGGTTTTTTTGGCGACTCTGAGCGTAAGTA
Organism: Philhelius festivus; assembly: GCA_963931855.1. Taxonomy (NCBI): domain Eukaryota; kingdom Metazoa; phylum Arthropoda; class Insecta; order Diptera; family Syrphidae; genus Philhelius; species Philhelius festivus. Next base: position 46,244,830 of record OZ007557.1, on the reverse strand, counting down.
AGTTCTGGCTATGGTCCTAACAAATGAAAGGAGATTCCGGTTTTCTTTGTTTTTCAGACAACGGATTTCCCAAGCATTCACCACCATTGAGTTAAGCATGTGTGTGAATAATGGCCACCACCTTTTTTTACCCTTTAGGTAGTTGTTCACAAATTGGTCATGAAGGTCGACACCACCCATGCCTTTGTTGTATGCAACTAGAGGCTTTGGCTGAGGAATGACAACTTTTTCTCTTTCTGTTGATGACCATGACTTTTCCTAGTAGTGTTGTGTTGCACGAAATCCTTTTCTGCGTAAAGTAGCCATAATGTCATGGCTGGTCATGACCTCGTCTGTTTGGATATCAACAAACTGGTGGAATAACCACTATATCTATTTCATTTCCATCATCTGGAATATGTTCAACAGCCATGTAGAGGTTGGTAAAGCGCCTGCCATAAAAGTTACCGCAGTTTATAGTTGAAAAAGACATTTCTCTGCAAATCCAGTGAAAAAAAAAAATTAGCATGGTTTTGGCCAGTGTACTCAATTGAGTACACCACTTTTATTCACGTCTTACCATGCAGAAGACAAAAATGTTTGTTTGTAATTTATACGCAATGTTTTTTCTAGATACAAAATCTAAAGAATAGAATCCATTATTCAAATGTTATTCAAAAGTTTAAATTTTTACTAACATTTTACTTTCGCAAAGTCACCAAATTGCTTCAAACAAGAAAGGCTCGACACAAAAGTTCATGAAAAAACTTGAAATGGTTTTAAATCTCGACAAATTCACTGCCAGTACCAAAGCACATGTCAATAATTGCTTTCCAATCGAAAGAAATGAAAATTAAAGTCCACTTTTAAAGAAAAATCAAGTTGAAATTTAACAAATTACTGTACTCAAATGAGTACAGTGGCAGGTAATGGGTTAATACAGTGTTTCAAAGAATTTGTGGATAAATTAAATGAAGAATGAAATTGAAAAATAAAAAAGATTAAAATTCAAGTTAAAATTGAAATAAAGAAAAATTGAAAATTAAATGAAATGAAAATTAAAAATAAAAATCAAAATGATAATAAAAAAATGAAAAAAAATGTAAATAAAATATAAAAAAAAAGGAAATGAAAATTAAAAAAAAAAATTAATGTGTAATTCAATTTTACAAATGTTATCAACCAAAGAAAATAGTAAAATAAAATGTAAAAACAAAGGGAAGGGGGAAAGAAAATTAAACTTAATAATTGTATGGCTTTTATACTATTGCCCGGAGTGTGTGATTCACTGAGTATAACCTTCTACATTGTTTTTCCTATTACACAAATGTATATAAATATATATATATACACTCTGGGAAGAAGTTGAAACTTTTCTTGGATTTTTAACCTTTTTATATATAAAAACAACGGAAAAAAGGAACGACTTACTTGGCTTCATCCCTCGCAGTCCTGCCGGCAAGCTTTGTAGGAATCCACTGTTGCGTATTGTATTTATTCGTATAGATATGTATATGTGTATATATATATATATGTATACTTATTTTAATATAGGATTAAGGTTTAAAATTGATAAACGCGTTGATTTAATTAACCTTCACCTCTTTTACACGTTTCATTTATAAATTAAAAATTATTTGAAAATCCACAATTAAAAAAAAAATATCAAGAAATAAAAAAAAACTGCTTCTCATATATAGTCTTTCAAGACAAAGAGGAATTCCACTCCGTATGCGGACTGTATGGTTGACCGTGTAACACCCAGCCAAGGTATATCATGCCCTTTAGATGTCCTCTGTGGAACTCGAGGACTTTTCCTTCTCCTGTACCTTGCACTGCCGTCGTTTCCTTCAGGATTTCTTTGACCTTTTTTTTTTTTGGTTTTACTGTCTTTTTTTTGTTTTTTATATTCGGTAACCGAAACTGTCCAGACTTTTGTCTATATATTATACACTATATTTCGCTTTCACAACCTCTGTATATATGTCTTCAGAGGATCGTTTCACTAAAAAAAATCTTTATATATATGAACGAATGTCTTTAGGTATTCCTATTTTTGTTCTATTATTTTAACATCTTAGGATTTCCTCAAGCAAATTCACAATTTTTGGAAATAACAAAAAACTATCTTTATGGATTTATTTCTTGACTTGATACGATTTTTTTTTTTTTTCTTCGCGGAAAGATTCTTTCTTTTTTCTAGACGACTGTCACAATCTGTATCCCGCTTGTGAGTGTCCTGTTTTTTTCTTCTTCTCTACAGTCGTAATTGCATTTCACTTGCATTCGAAAGTTCGCAGTTCATTGACCTATCATATAATTTCTTTTCCTCTTTCGTTGCAGTGTGCAGACTGGAAGTTTTGAGAACGTACATATACCATTATGAAATTTTCTTTCGTCTGTTTCCTACGTCAGTCTTTCTCTATCTAGTATGTATGGGTGTGGAATCTAAGACTACTCCTAATGTTGCAGAAACACTTAAAGCTCAATCCTTAAACCTAACTTATTGACTATAAATCTTAATAAATATTATCACAGTAACTTTAAACTTAATTAATAATCCCTACTTAATCTTATATTGCACTATTAAGACATAAAGATAAAAATAATTTAATAATTTAAACGTAACGGACACTTATTTTGATCAATTTCGGAGTGACTCCATCTTTTATTCCGAAATTTCTTTTTTCCTTTCCTACTATTTCTAATTCTTTTCTTTCTCCCTTTTTACTTTCTTGTACGTCTGCAAACTGTCAAATTTTTGACATAAATTTTATTTCGCGTGTAGTTTTTGTAAAAAAAATGTTTATTACTTCAAAATTTTATTAATTACACTTAAAAGACAAAAATTTTCGCTAAAAAGGAATTTTTCGAATATTTAGCTGATTGTGCTTCATCAGCTAAATCAATCATGTCGCGGGATAAAAAGGCAGTTCCTTAACTCCAGGCTGTAAGAAAATTTACTACCCGGTAAGTAACAAGTTTACATTGCATGTTGAATTGAGAAGTCTTATTTTATCATTTTTTTCTCCTTTTTTTCTTTCTAGGAATACCTTATCGGATACTTCCTCTCGGATAACATCTCTTTGACATGAAATATCTTCAAGATAAGTGATTTTTGGTCACCAGAGATTGCCTCCAAAACTACCTCTTTGCAGTCAGCTTTTGGAACAGACTCTGGTGACAATCTCCCGCCAAAAATCAATTTTTAATCATTTTTTTTTTTTTTCAGGTGACGGTTTCTTTTTCCTTTTTTACGTGGTTTGTATCTTTAAGATAAAAGGAAATTTTTGGATAGGAATCGATTGGGGTTTGTTTGTTTTTTTTTTTTTTTTTTCTTTGTCATATTCAAGATCGGTGACGTCACAACGCCCCCTCCTAACCTAACCTACCACATGTAAGCATTACCAAAACTTCCAGATGTGATCTCAATATAGATGAGCACAACCCCACCGAAATAAAAACTCTAGAATCCAAGAAAACTACACTAGTACGTTTCAAGGTTTTTTTTTCTTAATGACCAACAAGGCAGATATTTGTTAGAACTTTTGAATTTAGACTCTCCAAAGGGTACCCTTTAAAAACAAATCGACACGGTTTTTTCAAAAGTGAACACTTAGCTGACTTATGATTCTAAAATTGTTTGAAAGTTCAAATTAGTTGATGATATTTTCATCACCTGGAATGGATACTACAGATTTAGGTAGCCTATAAATTCAGAGTCGTGAGAATTTTCGTTTTGTGTTACTTTAATACTTATCTTCTGAAGAGCTTTTTCAAGTCAACATCAAATTTTAATTTTAATGCAAGGAACGAATTTTAATGGTTTTCAGCTTGGACAGATTCAATCTCTAATTCAATTTTGTATTCTTGTGTGCTAATATCTGAACATACGAGTAGAGTACTTCAATCATTAACAAATCCTCTCCAAAATTGAAGGATAAATGTTTCCAAGGAATCATGATTAAAAAAAAAAAACTCGTACCTATCTACTTTTGGTGGTCTACTCATAAGCGGAAAAGACATAATACACTCACACACACACTAATACTAATAATTATTCAGACTCAAGCGAAACGCCAACACCATCACCTGTTAAAATCAGTGTTAGATATTTTGGGTTCGAATTTGAGAGGATTGTGTGCTAGGATTCGGGATTCACAACAACTAAACAAGTATAGTGGCAATTAACTTATTCCACGAAAGTATTTTTACGATTTCATAAAGTCCCTCCTTGCTGCTGATGCCGTTGCTGATGGGATGTTTTAGGAATTAAAGAAACCACAGAAATACGTGATCAATACGAAACCACAAACGTGACTTATCTATAAGTTGGATTGTATTAAATCTGCAGCTTACATAGAAGAGTCAACTTTTTACCCCCATTCCGATTCTCTCGCATTCGCCGTGTCCTGATGGTCCTATTTTCGGCAGGGATGTATTTAGTGCGAATTTTGTAAATTTATTTGAAAATTAGCTAAAAAAAATTGTCAACGCTGGGTTTCTTAAGATAATTCAAATACCAAAGCACTAAGAATCTTTGGAACGTTAAGAAGATGTACAATATCAAAAGATTTTGAAGTTATCAATCGATATACGAGTAATTGATAAATGTTGAAATTTGGTATTATTATTATAAATATCCTCTTAATTTACTACGACCTGGGTCATTCTCAAAGTCCAATACTTTTATCAGTTGGGTGTCCAGTTTCAATTTTATCAAATGATAATAGATAAATCAGACCCTTTCCAGGCCGTCAAATCCTCTCGGGAAATCGACACGAGACCTTCAAAGCATTCGAGGAAACACCAAAGTGTCTTTTATATTTTACAACTGAGCGTAAATTTTACATCCTAAGTATTAGTTAGTTAAATTGTCATATTATCGGTAAGGCGTTCTATTTCTTGTTAGGAGTTCTGCTCCTTGCGAGGAAGTGAGAAAGCTTTCTCATTTTAGACTTATTTGGACACGCAGGAGTCCCTAGACAGGAACTGTTGAGAGTTGTAAATCAGAAAACCCTGGCAACCTTTGAGCCATGTTGCTTGTCGCACCCGGGTTTAGTTGTTCTTTAAAATTTTCACTCGATACCGAGACCATATGGAAATTTTTACTTTATCTCTAAAATCTATTTGAAATTTCAACTTTCGTTTTCGCAGTGATAAACCTGAGCAGTAAAAACAATAGAAAAAAAAGAGCTTAGAAAAGTGTTATTTTACTTAATTATTCCAGTTTAAAAGACCTTTATTAATCTAATTGTATGGTTCAGAAAAAGGTTGAGATTTTGCTGAAAAGCTGTCATGTCATTCAGCCTTTGCACAAACCTATGAAAACTGTTCTGAGGACGATTGGAAATTAGTGTGCTCTCCAATTACGAGTTCATATTTTGCTTTGTGTGTTTACATGATCAGGTGAGTAATTTGCACAATGCAAGAGTTGCAGGAGTTGCTTATGGTGGGGGTTGAAGATTTATTTGGGATCGGAATATTTTGGAAAAAAAAATATTTTGCGCATTTTCCCCAAGTACCCCGAAAATTGTATCTTAATACAATAGAAGATCTACATATGTTTTCCCATTCTGCAAAAAAAGTTTCAGAGTTTCTTCGATGAAAAACCTAGACTGGCCTAACTGATCTCCCGAACTGAATCCCATTGAACATGCCTTGGACAATGGACATGCTTGATGGATAATCAATTTTAGAAGAGCCGAAAAAGTGGCATGGGACTAAATACAAAAATACCCCAGAAAATCATCGACAATCGATCGAAAATTGAGAGGAGAGAATACTGAGTACTAACTCATCCCCATTTTTACTGAGCTTTCAAGATATACTTGAAACGTTTTAAATCATTGCAAATCATTATATCACTTTTTTAGGCTCTATTATGGCAAGTTATGGATTCGTGAAAAAAAAATCGAAATCTAGATTTTTATCAGCCTTGACATTACGATGATTGGGTCCCCGCAATTCTGTCTGTCTGTTCGTCTACAGCCTTAATTCATCGGCCAAATTTTTTTAAATTTGGTAGATAGCAATTTTAAATTCCCCCCCACAAGACCAAAAATATGTGTACCTGCCACAAAGATTCTTTTCAAAATTTTACAATGATATTTTTTTTTTAAATTCAAAAAATTTCATTTATTATGGAAAAAAAATTTCAAAACTGTTGTTAATGATAACCCCCATAGAACCATGTTTTTTGTTTCCGATTTTATCAAAAACTGTGCACCCGATTTTGATAATTTTTTTTCAATATTTTTGAAGTTTTTTTAAAGTTAGAATAATATTTTGTATGAAAATTAAAAAAAAATTTTTTTTTTTTTTGAAGAAAAAATCCATTTTCGAAAACACTATGCTTGTTTTTACTTGCAACTTATGGATACTATAAGGCAAGTTATGCATTCGTAAAAAAAATCGAACTCGAGATTTTGATCAAAGTTGACATTACGATGATAGCGAAGACTAAAAAAGTGGGTCTCTCAGTTCTGTCTGTCTGTCTGTTCGAATACAGTCTAAACGGCAAGGCCGATTTTCTTTAAACTTGGTAGATATCATTTTTAATTTTTTGCCCCCACACTTTTTTTTTAAGATCAAAAATAACGAAAAATTTTGAAATTAAGATATTACAGCTTGTACCTACTATAGAACCATTTTTTCAAATTTTAAACTACTCATCGACTTAACGGATTTAAATGAAATTTTTTATTGAGATGCTTCTAAAAAGTTTAAAAAACATTGCATTTCAAAACTTTAAAAAAAAATATTTTTTGAATTTAAAAAAAAATCACTTCGAAAAATTCGATATTTCAAAAACGGCTTAATATTTTTTTGAAAATTTAATTTGCATTCGTACAATAATAAAAACCTAAAGTTGACGTAGCAAATTTGTTTCTTAAAATTTTAAATTTTGTATATAAAACCTTATTTTATTAAAAAACCACTACAACGACTTTTTTATTTTTGTTCTTGCATAAATTATTTATCTTACTACTAAAAGAATTTAAAAAATTATGATAATTTTATCCTTATGGACAGTTTTCTCTAAAAACATTCGCTTTTAAAATTCCTAGGCTATTACATAGGAGCAAGTTCGTGCGACCCAGTAGTGCATTTTATTTTTTTTTTATCTACATAATATAAAGTACTATCTACAAGATGTATGGACAAAAACTACCGTCCATACAAATTAAAAAAAAAAAATTTTCGGAAACGGTTTTGTTTTCGAAAACGGCATTAAGAATTTTGATAAGAAAATTTTTTCTTTCGCTTAACCATCTATGTATATATAATTTGATATAAAATTCTAAAATAAGACTACTCACTGTACCTACCATAGAACCTTTTTTCGAATTTGGACTTTCTCATTATTGACACAAAGGATTTTAATGAATTTTTTTTCAAGCAGAAGTTTAAAACTAATTGTATATTAAATTTTAGATTTTTGAAAAAATCACATACATATTTCTTTTTTTGAACATTCAATATTCAGTAGTATTTTTTTTATTATTTATTTTATTTGTACAGTAAAAAGAATTTAAAGTAAATGTACTAAATTTTGTTTTTAAAATGTAATACAAATTTTCTAAATAAAATTTTATTTTTTTTAAGAAACCGCTTCAATGATTTATAATTTTGCAACAATTTATATTTTCTTAGGAAATTACATCACAATATTATTTAAATGAATCAAGGAGCTTTAGGTTCAGTATAGTTCAGTATATTCATTGCCCCAGTGATTTCAATACATGCTATTCCTTGTACCTTGGTCATTTTAAGGTTATTAAGTTTGTCTACTGCATTCCGTCAGACTACGTTACGGGTACGCCAAGGTACTTCGCGTGATCGGAGATTGGTTCCCTTTAATGAAGGGAGTTTTGAAAGTCGGTAATTTTCTTTTGTTTGTAAAATGGACCAGTTCGATTTTTTGCGGCTTAACCCCAGCTAGACCGCAGTTTTTAGTCCATGCATTCACTATAGTTAAAGCATTCTCTATTTGTTCGCTAATTGTAGAGGGAAATTTACTCCTCGCTAGTAATGCTATAGGTCAACAGCATATGCAATTAATTGGACTCCACTATATTTAAGTCTCATTACAACTGCGCTCATCACGAGTGTCCAGAGAAAGCACCCCACCTTGTGGAGTTATATGTATGATCTAGATACATATATGTTTGCTACACCCACTTTCTAGGGATACATGACAGGGCTGCAAGTACATGGGATTTTGTGTACTGTACATGTTATTAGAGAATCATGTTCAAATTCATAAAATTCATGTTTTAAATTCCTAAAACGATTTTCTAAATAGTTCACTAAAACTATATTTTCTTGAAGAAATTTGTATTCTTGTAGAAAAATATTTTTTTTTTTAAATATTTAAGTGTTTTTTTTTTAATAAAAAGTTTGCTTTATACAATTTATATAAAATTTGTAAAGGAATTTTATAAAAATAAAATGCACTAACTTGCTCTTATGTAAAAAATAAGAATTTCAAAAATGAATGTTATTAGAGAAAAACTGTTCATAAGCATAAAATTAATTTTTAAAAATAGGATGCCATGTGATTCAAACAAATATTGGTTTATGCAAAAACAAAAATTATAAGCTTGCATATACAAAATTTTTAAAACATTTGAAAAAAAATTTTGGTATGCCAACTCAGTTTTTATTATTATACGAATAAAAACTAAATTTCCAAACAAAATACTAAGCCGTTTTTGAGATATTGAATTTTCCAAAAAAAATATATTTTTGTTTTTCAAAAACTCCAAAAATATTTTTTTGTAAGTCTTGAAATGTAATGTTTTTTAAACTTTTTAGAAGCTTCTCTATATGAAATTACATTAAAAGCCGTTATGCCGATAATGCGAAATTCAAAATTCATAAAAATTGTTCTATGGTAGGTAGAGTCAGTAATATATTAATTTAATTTTTTTTTATTATATTACGGATCGTAAAAATTAAACAAAAGAAAAAAAATGTTATCAAAATTCTCGGAACCGTTTTCGAGAAAAATACGATTTTCGAAGACCATTTTTTAGCATTGTATGGTGGAAACTGTTAAAAACAAAATTTTGTTTCTCAAATCTTGTAGATTATATTAAAAAACTTTTATTTATCAACTTTGAAAAAAATCGAGCATGGGGTTTTCGAGTTTCCAAAAAAATTTTGAATTTTAAAAATCCAAAAAAAAAAACTTGAAAATTTGAATACGCAATAATATTCAAACTTTGGGGGAGCTTTAGCATAAAAAAAAATTATTAAAATCGCTTGTACCGTTTTCGAGAAAATCAAAAACAAAACGATGACTCCAAGGGGTCTACCAAAAATAACCATTTTTTTGGAAAATTTTGTTCAACCATTACCTAGCTTTAACTAAATGAAATTTTATGATTTTTTCTTTAATTCTGTGGGACAGTTTTTGAGAAAAAAAAAATATTTATAAAATTTCGGAAAAAAATTCGTATGGCAGGTACTTTTTTCGTCTTCGCTATCATCGTAATGTCAACTTTGATCAAAATCTCGAGTTCGATTTTTTTGTACGAATGCATAATTTGCCTCATAGTACCTATAAGTCGCAAGTACAAATAGTACGCAAATTTTAATTCTTAATATTGTGCAGTTGAAAAAGTAATTAAAAAAATCATCTTGGTACATTTTTCTGAAATGTGGAATTTTGTAAAAACAAATAATTCTGTTTTGAAATTCGAAAAAATATTTTTTTTATTTAAATTTTGATAAGGAATAATATTAAATATTAATAATAATAATATTAATATATGTACTTAAAACAAAATAATTTAAAAAAAAAACTAATGTAAGCCTTAGCTAATATAATAATTAAAGAACCAAAAATTTAAATAAATATTCTATGGGAGGTAGTTTTGGTGAAGGTTTTTGTTATTTAAATTTCCTGTATTTATCGAATTCGAGATTTTGGAAGACGAAAAGCGTGAGTTTTTTCAGTTTTGTTTGTAGGCCCGTCTCTCTCTTCGTTCTCTTAGGGTTTGTTTCCAAAAACATCGGTAAAATTCAAAAAAGGTATTTTCGTGAAAGCTAGATTATGGTTGCGAAGAAATGCTCGGAAAAGGGTCATTTTTGTTTTCGTGACATTTGTCAAATCTGTTGTTTTTTATTCAGTAACTGATGCCAAATCCCCAGGGCAAGTTACACAATTGAACAGCACGTCCAAATGATAAATTTTTTATCAATATAAGTGTTCGTTACTGCAAACCTTGTGCACGTTGCGCCAATTTAGCGGTAGATTTGGTGGCCCTTCACAGACGACTATTACACGTTTAGTGTCCAAACTTGAGATGAATGGTTCGGTAGTCAATCAGCCAATATTCGTTCGTTAAAGGAACGCAAGAACATCGCCGCGGTCGATGAATGTGCACAAGAACTCGGCCTTTCGCAGACTTCAACTTGGCGAATTTTGCTTACCTGGGGACTTGGGCCTACCCATGTTCAAGATCCAAACGCATGACCTCAAAGCTCATGACCATAGACAATACCGTTTGTTCGCTGAGTGGAACTCGTAGTTTTAGAAGACGACCCCAATTTTAGTCGAAAAACATACATACATATATGGTACAACACGAGGCTCACCAGGTGAAGAAAACTTACCGTTTGGTGTCAACGTCAATGTCCATATGGACCTAGAAAACATGTGGTTCCAGCAGAACGACGCAACTTGCCACCCAGCGGACGCGTCGCTTGACATTCTGTATGCATAATTTGAGGGTAAGGTTATCTCTCACAGATGTTACATGAATTGGTTACCAAGCTCATGAAATTTGGCTCCGCTAGGATTTTTCTTGTGGAGTTTGCTGAAATCGAAGGTCTATACGAGTAAACCACAATCAACCGATGCCCTTAAGGTGAACATAACACAGGCCATCGCTCAAATTCAGTCGGATCTATGCGGAAGAGTCATTGAAAATTTCTGTGTGCTGAAAATCTTAGAAAGCTTAAATAGTGTTAAAAAGTGTAAAAGAAGTTTTAAAAAAATTTTAATTTTTTTTTAAAGCTCTATACTTACATGCATATACCGTGCTCGATTTTCTAATAACTTGCCACCTCGCAGTTTTTAACATTATCTTTAATTAAAAAAAAAAAGGAAAAAACGCTTCATTAAAAAATAGAGGTATCTAAGATACCTTATAGTTTACTTACTTACTTACTTAGTTCCTCAGACCTAGTGGGGCATAGGGCGTCCACAACGCCAGATCGCCATCGCGTTCGGTTCCTGGATATGAGTCGCAACTCCCTCCAACTCTTGCCTAGTTGGGCTGACTCCTTTTCGAATGTCCTTCTCCATGAGCTTCTCGGTCGTCCAGCTCTTCTTCCTTCTTGAGAGAGCGGATTCCAGTGTATTGCATGCGCCGCAATACAGTTGTCGCCTTTTCGAAGCGTGTGTCCGATCCACTGCCACTTTCGACGTCGTATAATAGAGTCAATAGGTTCCTGACCCGTTTTCCTAAGGAGCTCTTCGTTTGATATACGATTGGGCCAGAAAATCCTAAGGATGTTTCATAGACATCTATTAATGAGCGTTTGCAGCTTCTTAGTGACACCTACTGTTACTTTCCAAGTGCTGCAACCGTAAAGTAACACGGATTCGACGTTGGATCGAAACAGCCGCAGCTTGGTTCTTAAGCTTAAAGAGTTATTCCTCCATATATTTCTAAGCATACCGAAAGCAGCCTTTGTCTTCCCGTCCTGTTCGGTGCCACCTTCGGTAGAGATGATACTTCTAACGTTACGGAAGCTTTATTTATGAGAGAAGATGACTGGGTTTCGAGGCTGATCATCTTTGTTTTGCCGGATTTGATTTTCAGCTTCTCTCTCCAAGCATACGTCGTCCGCATAGTCAAGGTGTTTCAGGTGAGACGTCTGAGTCCATCGAATTCCTCCGTTTCCCGTCAAGGCCGCTCGCAGGAAATCGCTTATCACCAACAGAAACAATATTGGTGACAGAATGTAGCCCTGTCTGACTCCACTTTGGACTTCAAACTCTTCTGACAGCCTCCCTTCGTACAAAACGTGACATTTGGATGCATCTCGTAGCTTAATGTATATGATTTATTATATGCAGTGACCATAGACCCATTTTATTGGTTCCTGTCTTTCTCATTACCGGCACAACCGATTTAAATTAATTGTTTTACAAAAGCAGTTTCTAAACAAGTTTAAAAAAAAAAACTTTGCTTACCAAAACTTTCAAAAACTATATTTTTTCGATATTTGAAAAACCTTTTTATGATTTTTTTTTTAATTTAAGTTTAGTTCACTTTTCAGAATATGCAATAAGAACCTAAAATTGGCGTACCGAAACGGTTCAAAATGTTTATTTTTGTACAAAATTATAATTTAAATTATAAAAAGAATAACCGTGTTCTTTCTTTAGCTCAAACTACTAAAGGTAGTTGCTTCAGCCATTTTTAAAATAAATTTTATTCTTCAGAACATTTTTCTCTTAAAACATTCATGAATATTTTTGAACAGATGGGACGGTTTTGAAACGTTTACAGATTCTAGAAATTCACTTAGATAAACACTTACTATTAATACCCCATGGTGTAATAGTAAGGCCAAACCGGAGGCATGTTACCTATAAAAAATCCAGGGTACTGCCTCTAGCGGGGAAGTGAGAAATCCTTAAATATTTTCTCTCATCAAGTTTCTCACCTCATCCGTACGGATTCGACAGAAAAAAAAAATAATTTCTGCCAAAAGAAACCTGAAACTCACTAGAAACCGGTTCTTCACGTTTGTTTAAAAACTTTAACTTCGTTCAAGGCCTCCCGAAAATTCGAACTCCAACCCTGCACTTGCTTATCCGCTTGGTTGAGAGTATTTCCTCCAAGGAGTTGGGAATATTTTTGGTCTTCATTTAGAACACGAATCACGTTTTCTTACTTAAAGCATGATTAAATACCAACGGCTTGTAGCTCTTAAATCGCGGTCCCCAAACAAATCTTAACTTATAGACGAATTTCGCACAGACAACAGACGAAACAGCATCATCATCAGCAGCGATTATAATGCTTTCGGGTCCTCATCAAACATCCAAATGGAATGTCACTCCTAGAATCACCCACCTACTCCACATCGTCCACACTCTGTGTCTGTTCGTCCTGTCTGGTGTGTTTCTGTAGCTTGGAGTGCTTTGGGAGGGGGTTATGCGTGTGTGTGTGTGTGTGTGTGTGTGTAGGTTCACTAGGATTCATCTGTGCTATGCCAAATTAATCACCGCACGTTTTGTGAGTCTTATGACACTTGAAACTTTCAAAATCTGTGTACATTTCATTAATTTGTTAATTTAATACTATTTACGGATAACCGCAAACTTTATTTAAATATTTTGCCAGGGCGGCATCGGTGACCACATCAGCTGCTGCTGCCTGCTACTGCTGATACTGCTTCTGATGCTGCTGCTTTTGGCTTTAATGCCTTCTATGGCCTGGTTTGGTCATAATGCAGCGCAGCACCAGCACCAGCACCCTCATGTGTTTAATTTAAATTTCAAAGAACACACAGCGACCGGGCGCATCTGCTGGCTGGGGTTCTGTGTTCAATTATATCAACTCTTGTCGTAATCACATTTCAAATGGATGTGTGCTTTGATTCTCAAATGTGAAGTTGCAGCGGATGGGAGGCCCCTCCCGCATATCTACAATGACTCTGAGTGTAAATTCCAATGTTGGAGAAGTCCTTTTGTATACCAGGGACAGGAAGTCGGAGTCCTATTATGGTTATTTTTTTTCCTGGGCATAATTTATTCGCCAGCTAATGTCGAACGTTTACAATTTTTAATTGAATCGCGGCAAGGTTGCACTGTTAACACAACCCCTGGATATGTTCAGTGCGCACTTTAATTTTTATGATTGTGGTAAAAAATTATTTTTCATGTGTGTACTCTTTGTATAGCGGTAGGTACATGCAGATTTTATCATATGGCTTTCTGGCTCGGGCTATGGTTTTAAAGCTCTACAACTCTTCCCGGTTCGGGCCTTTCACAGCTCTTCCGTGCCACACCGAGACCGCAGATGAATGTTAGTGCTCGTTAAAAGCCTTCGTGTTCATAATAGTCAGCGAAGCACTAAAAGGGTACCGTTAATAATTCCTGATGGTTTTTTTTTTGTTTTATTTTATTTTTTCATTTATGTTTATATGTACATATGTATCTATAATTTTTTGTCGTCCATTTTTTGGTCAGTTTTACACCCATAGTGAATTTTCCGGGTTTCATTTTTTTGTCTGTGAGTGTATGTCTATAAACAGTATACTCTCTATTAGGCGTAAGCCGGGGAGCACTAGGACTCATACAGTTCATCAAGAGTTTTTGGTTGTATTATTGACGTGCACTCAAGGCTGCTCATTAGCTGTTCGGAATCGGCAGAAAATTGTAGGTCCCCTCCGTTGCTGGTAACACGCACACAGAAATGGTTGAGAGTTTTAAGTCACTAGGTCCTGGTTCTCTTCGAGCTGTTGCACTGCCAAATTTATTTATTTTTACTCAAGGCGTTAAGATTCCTCTTTGAATAATGTGCGCACATTGAAGGGGTTGTAATGTAACTACCCTTAAAATTTTAAACACAGTACCGAGATACCGATGCATATATGTAGGTTTTGAAGTTCTGGACATCAAAATGGAACGGAAAAACAGAGCCAGGTAAAACATTCCACATTCGTGTTGTGCGGCTAAAGAAAGAATTCCGGTTCTTATTGATAATACGTCCGAGTATTACTTAGAGTGTATTCATGCGTATTCCTTGAAACAGATATACTACGAGAGATGTGTGTCGGGAGAAATGCTGCGGGCTTCTTCGCTTAAGCACTATTCAAACAAAGAAACAGTGATAGACACCAGACATTTCGACGATGTTCCAATGAAACAAATATTTCCGAAATTGGTTTAAAGCTTATTGTTTATTCTATCTAGGAAGTGCAAGGATGTTTAAATACACTAGACTTTTATATGGGCATTGGGCGAGTCTTATAAACTGTTGCCAGATGAGAAGGGGAGTTAAAATTTTAATATGAGCTCGAAGAGAACCAGGACCTAGTGATTTACAACTTTCAACAATTTCTGGATACGTGTTTTTAGAAATGCCGATTCCGAAAGGCTAATGAGCATTACTCTTTATGACAAGAGATACTATTAAAGGATTAGTTCATTCCTCGCAAGAGGTAGTACAACCTTGGAAAACTTTATTGCAGCTGCTGGATGTGTAGCAATATAATAATATGTTGTCAACCCAAACAAGGTGGCAAATGATACACATGCCAAGAATTGACAGCTTTGGGGTTTCTTCGATACAAGAGCCATCCATGTGTAATGGTATATACCCCCTGTACAATTGCATCGACTGAGTTTTGGAAGTCATAGATTTAACATTAAATTCAACATTCAGAGAACAAAGGCAGAGAATCCGGAAATGAGTATAAATTGATCGTAATCAATTTAGAAGATGAGAAACAGTGCAGGAGACAAAACGAAGCCTTGGGGAACACCAGCATTTATTTTGTGAACATACATTAGTCCTGAAATCATCCATAACAACTTGGATTAAAGGGGCAGAAAGATAAATTTTAATTCAGCGAAGATCTGATTCACCAAAAGCACCCACTTTTGATAATAAAACTTAATGTCAGACTCTATCAACGGCTTAAGAAATATCGAGCGCAATAATCTTACTTTACTAAAAATGATGTAAAAATTGATAACAAAGCACCAGTGGATCATTGCTATGAAAGGCGGACTGCCGGTCATTAAGAAACTTTTTTGCTAATGAAGTTATTTTATAAACTGACGATTAATCAGCGTTTTCATGAGCTTGAAAAGAAGCAGGTAAGTGTTATTGGTCGGCAATCAAAATACGGGGAAGATTTGCTTTTTTTGCTGAAAATTGGGAAAGATAAAAAAGCTTTCGCTTTTGTCAGTTCAGACAATTCAGAATTGCACTCTTTAAGTACGAGTTCCAAAATATATATTTTGTCTGAGAAAAAGAACACGTGGAACATGTCGGTAGCCGGAATCGTAAAGTTTTTTTGCGAATAGTTCAAAAACTTCAACTTTTTTTCCTGAAGAGGTGTTTTTTGCTCCTGGATAATATTCCAAACTATTTATGTTCTACATATTGAATTACCAAAAAACATTTTTAACTGCATTTTGCATTTACAGCCAGAGTGATGGAGCTACCGAGTAATAGACTTCACGGGAAATTTAAGATTTAGAAAAACATCTACTTGGCTAATAATAATATAATTTTCATTTTCTTCAACTACGTCGGAGATGCGCTGCTTACAAAATCTGGTTCTTGCAAAAAGCAAAAGAAAAAGTATTTTTATCAGTGACGCTTAGCAATCGCAGTTTCTTGATGAGTACTATAACTTTTTTTGTTGTGATATTCTTAATTACTTTCTCGACACCAACTCTGAAGAGGTGATTAGCTAAAGGAACAAAGTGGATTGCTAAATTTGAACGCAAGAGCTTTCTAAAATAGGAGAAGAAGTACTGTCTTCTGTTCTATTTGCAAAATACATTGTAACGAAGTCACATATTTCTTATATCTACTTCCAATTCAGCCGACAACGCTACTTCTAGAGTACTGCCTTTCCTGCGATCCAACAAAGACAAACAACCTTTGATTGGCATAACATACAACGAGGTACTTTAAATCAGTGGAGGTTAGGTTAGGTTAATGTGGCTGCCGACCGGAAAAAGGTCAACACACTTAGACCAATATTTGGTCCGTTGTGATACCACAGGATTTCAAAAATCACCCTTACTCGTGAAACAATTTTAAGCTAACAATGAAGCGTTTAAGACAGTGAATCTCGGAATTATTTATATCACTAGGATCGTTATAGTAGTAGTCTGCCAATTGGAGGCTACGTCTTTGTGCTGGGGCAGGACAAGAACATATAAGGTGAGGAACTGACTCCTCTTCTTTTTCACCCATGCGGCTTCTGCAAAAATCATTTGCAGGAACTCCAAGACGGAAAGCATGTCTTCCTATTAGGCAGTGTCCAGTAAGGACACCTATGTTATAACGGAAATAAGTGGAAATAAGTAGACTTCTTATCCACGAATCTGCACATGGCAAGTACATACATGATTGGTGAACGATGGCTAACAACAAAATACATCGACGCGTGAGTAAAGTTTTTCTATTATCACAATTCACATTTGCTTACAACCACAAATGCGATAAGACTAGGTGAAAAAATCAGACAAAAATTCATTGCTGTCGCCTATGGTTGAGTATGTCAATCGGTTCCAATATCGAGTATGGTAAGCTGGGGTACATTTGACACCGGGGCACATTTGACTTTGCGTTTTTCGGTATGATCGTGTCCTTAAAAAAGAAAAGTTTGGCTGAAGGAAGAAGCTTAGTTTGATTTAAAGAAACGTTATGAAATTTGGCAGTCTTTCTTTAACTCTTCGTGGAGTTCCACGTGTTTTCTATGTCTCTGATCTAATTTTTGACCACCGGTAATAAGTAAGCGATTTGTGAACCTAATAAAATAAATTTTTCTATCGTGAATCAATGTTATGATAGTACTATGCTTAAAGTTCAATAAATTAAAGCCAGTCTTGTAAAAATATAATATTAGTTATTAAAAAAAAAAAACTTATAAAGTTCCTTCCGGGCACCTTTCACTTTTGCAAAAAATATTAGTTTGTCGTTGATTTTCGGAAATTATATATTAAATAAATTATTTAAAAAATGTCGATATCGATAAATTTGAATTAAGATATATATGGACTGATTTTTTATGTTTATAAATAAAATAATTTATGATTTATTTTTTTTGTTATATTGTTTAATAAATTGTTTAAAAACAAAAATTTACTTTTTTACTATTCAAACAACAGACGTGCTGCATCCGTTGAGAAATATAATGCACACGATGTGAGGTTTAATCCACCCGCTTCCGGGGCACTTTTGACAAAATGGCTTTTTTTAGAAAATATTTTTCTTTAAAATGTGGAAATGTTTTAAAACAAAAAATTATATGTTTACATAATCTTGAATAATCAATAAATCAAATACAAAACAAAACATCGGAATACATTAACAGTTTTCGGAAATACAGACTTTTAAAAACTAAGTGTCAAATGTACCCCCTGTTCAAACATGATCCGGCTCGAAGGACCATGTTTGAGTAACAATCCGGGTGTAATTCCAAATAATTACTAATGATCCGGCTCGAAGGACCATGTTTGAGTAACGATACGGGTGTAAATCCAAATCATTACTAAATTTATTTTACAACGTAATCTTCCTTAAATACTATTTACAGATGAATTTACATTATTCTTATCTCTATGAGTATTCTTATCTATGTTTTATGCTTATCTAATATAACCGTCAGTGCATGTTCACGATGATCCGTGTTATCTTTATTTATTTTCATGCACATGGGGTTATCTATATTTAGGTACTATGTTCATGTTTGAACACCCCCTTCTCCCCTACTGAAGCAAGTGGGTTTCCATGAAAGCTTCTGGTTACGTAGTCTACCAGTTAGAAGTTTCTATACCATTTGAGGCTTCGGTCATAAATTTACTTTGTGTTTTTCGCACTCCCCTTATTTTGCCCCAAACGTTTGCTTGAGGCTAGGGATTTCCCACAATTAAACCATGCTGACATTTAAACTGAAGCTAGGAATTCAATTTTATTTCTTGTTTTTGCCTCAACATTCCCATGTCCTGTCGTTGTTTGTATTTCCTTTAACTTCAGTCAAAGGTAGGAGAATTTATCCCACTTGCCCTTTTATTTTGCCCAAAACTTATGAAAAAAGCATCACATCATCAGAAAATACTTTTCATTCTGTTGGAGTTTGTGGAAAATTATAAAATTATCTTGAAAATAAAATATTTTATCTTTCTATCTTATTTCGGATTTGAATACGCTCCCGTCTAAAATCTTTGATGTAAATCGTTAATGAGAAATTCGAGAATCAAAAAAACTTTTAACAGGTACCGTCAATACTAAATTTTTTGGATTCTTTTTAACTACTTCATACATACTACTTTGACATACACTTATATTTTACGAGGGCGGGTCAATTAGTCCGTGACTTTTGGAATAAAACACAGATTTTTTGATAAAAAAATAATTTTATTTTTCAACGTAGTCTCCTTTGAGCTCTATACACTTTGTCCAGCGCTTCTCCAATTTTTTTATCCCTTCCAAAAAAAAATGAGGTCGGTTTTTTTTCAAATCGTCATTGAATCGGTCCAATAAGTTGGCATAATATTTCCCATTGATTGTTCTTCCCTTTTGAAGGTAGTCAATGTGGATTATCCCGCGTGCATCCCAAAAAACAGTCGCCATAACTTTATTCGCTGACAAACCCACCTTGGCCTTCTTTGGCGCCGATTCACCCTTAGAAACCCACTGTTTTGACTGTTGTTTGGTCTCTGGTGTGTTGTGATGCATCCATGTTTCGTCCACGGTTACAAAACGGCGCAAAAACTCCTCCATATTGCGATTAAACAACGTCAAACCTTCCTGTGAAGTTGTTACACGATTGCGTTTGTGGTCGACTGGGAGCAAACGCGGCACCCATCTTGCGGAAAGCTTTCTCATGCCTAAGTGATCATTCAAAATTGAAACCACTGAGCCATGCGAGATCCCTACGGCTTCCACAATCTCTCGCACTTTCAATCTTCGGTCGGCCAACACCATATCGTGAATTTTTTCGATTGTTTCGGGTGTAGAGACCTCAACTGGGCGTCCAGGACGTTCGGCATCTTCAGTGCTTGTACGGCCACAACGAAATTCAGTAAACCACTTTTTTACCATTGAAATCGATGGTGCAGAGTCCCCATAGTATTTATCAAGCTTAGCCTTGGTCTCGGTAATGGTTTTTTTTCGCAAGAAATAATGCTTAATAAGCACACGAAATTCACTTTTTTCCATTTTCTCCTCAAATTAGTGAGTAGTCTGATAAAAATAGCTGTCAAACACAAACTAACTGATGCAGCAAGTTTAAATTTTGACAGGAGTCAACTGACAGATGCCTGTTGACAGGAGCAGTGTTGCTGTTTCAGTAAAGAGGTCAGAAATTCAAAAAGTCACGGACTTATTGACCCGCCCTCGTATCAAAATTGCGGTATCCGTTTTCGAGATAAATAAGATATCTTAGGCTTAGGTTGTAAGACGAGGTACAGACAGGGGAACACGGAACTACGGAACCGGCTTTATTCATGTTTTCTATAATCGTAATGTCAAGTTTAATTAAAACCTCGAGTCGAGTTCTTTAAGAACAGACATTTTCTCAACCAATTTCAGCAAGGCCTTTGACAAAATCCCACATAAGGTTATTCTATTCAAACTGTCCACCCTATTTTCTTAAGATGGATTTCTTCTTACCTGAAAACCCGTTATTACAAAGTTCTATTCAGATCTACCTTATCTCATGATTTCATAGCTACCTCTGGGATACCACAAGCCAGCCACTTAGGACCTCTCCTCTTTATTCTTACTATTAACAATATTTAAATGGTCATCAAATCTTCCCAAATTTCACTCTACACCGCCGCCGTCGCCGATACAAAGTTTTTCAAGACCATTTCTTCCGCACATGATTCCACTCTTCTACAGCTTTATCTCAACAGTTTCTGTGTGTCTGGTGCCTGGAAAATTGCTTACAGCTTAATATTTCCAAATGTCATTCAATCACTTTTTCATGAAAACGCATCCAATCTACTCCCCGTTGATACCTTCTCCATTATCAATTCATATCCACCGCTGACCTTGGTGTCTCATGTGATAGAGATCCCAACTTTCTCACACATATTGACGAGATTATGCTGAAAGCCAACTCTACATCAGGCTTTGGGAAACGATTGTCCAAGGAATTCTCTGACCCCAACGCACGTGATCCGATCTTTATACATAACCTTTGTTCGCCCCCCTTCTTGAATACGTCTCAAAAGTATGGTCCCCTTATCAACAAACTCATATGTACAGAATCGAGAGCATTCAACGTTGTTTCCTACGTTTTGCACTTCGTGGTCTGTCTTGGAATAACCCTTTTATTTTACCTCGGTATCGAGATCGACTTCTGTTAATCAACTTAAATACGCTGGAAAAACGAAGAGCAAAGAGCGACATTCTCTTCATTCATCGACTTCTTTCAGGATCTATTGACTGCACAACTCTCTAATCTTAGAAATCCTCATCTCCCACCGTACCTCTTATGGCTCCAACTAACCTTTTATTCGCTTGCTTCGGAGGCTTAATTGTAAAACTAACTGTTTCCACTTCACCCTGTCTGAAACTTTGTATTAATCATCCTTCCAATTCACTCCCATCCTAGATCTAAGAGCTATATTTAAGTAAGATGAAGAACTAGCTTGCATTAAGCCTAATGAAAGGGGGTATTGCCCCCACCAAAATTTAAGTGAACGTAAGTGAATTATGAAGCCTGTTACCTGGCGCTAATGAGGGCTTACACTGTACTCTGCTTATAAACCTATAGCTAACTGCTGTATATGTTGCAGCAATTTAACGTAACCAAATAGCACGCTTGCCATAACCATTTTGCAAATATGCAGTAAATGAATAAATCACTGATAAAATAAAATAAATAAAAAATTAATCATTAAATTGTTACATTGCAGATGCCAAAAATATGAATAATTGTATTTGTTGCATGCAAAATATTTTCGAGTAAGAATCGGAGCGGTGTGTTCTGTTTTGGTCACTGAGGAGTATAACTGCCCGCCAAATGTGGGAAGAGTCTTTGGGGAGGCCTATTCGGGTGGTAATACATATAAAGAATGCATAAGGCACATTTAGGGGTCGGCATTCAGCAGACGTCGTCGTTGGTTGGTTGGTTGGTTGCATTGCAAGCAAGCTGTAGTCAATTACTCTCTGACATGACGTTGATGGAAGATGGAAGCTTTTATGATTGAGTAAACTGGCTGCAGTAAATTGTAAAACTATTCACTACTGTAATGTTAACTTCAAAGGAATTTTAAAAAATAAATCATGAGCGAAAAAAAAACACACATTCATAGATTGAATAGAACGTTTAAACTGAAATTGATAAGGTCAAAGGGTTTTCGAATAAATGAAAGACGCATTTTGAAAAGTTTTTGTTCGGTTTTATTCTGTTGGTCAGTTAGGATTAATGGTGATAGCATGTAGGGTTTGAGTGTCATGGGATCTAAGCATGCATTTGTACAAAGTTTGCTGTGGGTTTTGGTTTATAATTATTGTGATTGGCCATTATAAGATGAGTTGTTGATTGCACACAAGCTTTTAGAGAGCATTAAACAAACTGGTACTCATTTTGCTTCATTCAAATCGAACAGCACAAACGTTCGGAAAGATAAATTAATAAACTAAAGTGTAATCGGTAAAGAGCCGTCTGCGGAAAGGGAGCAGGGTATAACTTCTTTGGGTTGAAAGCGGCAACCACTAGCGGGAGAGATATGGGGATGTATCCAACAAAACCTATTATATTGCTTTTCAGAGCTTTCAAAATGTAGAAAACGAACCGTCGAACATAGAGGTAATTTCCTCGAAAACGGCTTAAAAATCAATTTTTCAAATTGAGAAGTAATTTTTTTCTTAGCTATTTTTAAATACCCATTGGACAATTTGCCGTGGGGCAAGAAATGCATTTGGGGTAAGCACAGAACTTGGAACTTCGATTAAATTTGCCATTATGGTTACAGACAACACGAAAAAGAGGATCCTGAAAAGCACGTGTGTGTACTTCGACCTATAGTCTAAACCGGTGAAGCTATTTTCTTCAAACTTAAGTGTCTTCCTTGATTCCCTGGAGGAGAAATTGAAAATATTGTTTAAGCTCCAAAACTTACGGTACCTGTCATACAGTCGAGTCGTAAAAATCATATTTATCTCAAAAACGGCTCTTACGATTTTGATTAAAAAAAATTAGGTGTGCTATTATAAGCATGGACTACATTTTGGTAAAAAAAGTTTAGAAAGTACAATTTTTATTAATGGTACATGTCATAGGATGTTTTTTTTTTTTTATTTTCGCCTTTCTCATTAACGGCTCTAACGAATTCGACGAAATTTTTAATACGAGACCTCCTTTGTATTTGAAATACACTCACAGGCACAATTATCCGACCACCTGCATTTTTCGTCACCCTGACTCCTTAAGTTCACTACTTATCTGCTGATTTGTTTTTTGTTTAGCGGAAATTTTCGCAAAAAAAAAACAAAACACTAAAACCCTTATTTCGCCCCATAAAATTGTGTCATCAAAGAGATTTTTGCAATTTAAGCGTTTTTACTTGCGACTTATGGTTACGATAAAGCAAGTTATGCATTCGTAAAAAAATCGAACTCGAGATTTTGATCAAAGTTGACATTACGATGATAGCGAAGACCAAAAACGTGGGTCTCTCAATTCTGTCTGTCTGTATGACTATAGCTAAACGGCTCGGCCGATTTTCTTCAAACTTGGTAGATATGGGTTTTATTGATTCAAAATAGCTTTTTTGGCCTTTAGTTCACAAAAATTGGCGTTTCGTCCGGGTGATCTCACGTGGACTCATCAGTTGACTGTGAGGACCTTGTCAATACGCAATTTTTGTTAAATTCAGTTCATCTTACATCGATTTTTTGACAAAAATCCAATGTGAACTATATCCAACCAAGATTAAAATTGTTTTCATTAACGTTTGAAGTTTTTGCCGGTGGCCTGGCATTGATTCTTTATGAAGGTTTTTATAATCCTCACAGTCAACTGATGAGTCCATGTGAGATCACCCGGACGAAACGCCAATTTTCGTGGACTAAAGGCCAAAAAAGCTATTTTGAATCAATAATTCAACAAGTCCATTAATAGTGCTAAGTCTTCTAGTTGGCTGATTTATTTCAGTAGTATATAGAATTTGTATTATAAAAACCTTCATATAGATATGGGTTTTAATTTTTTTCCCCACGTTTTTTTCTTTTTTTTAAGACCAAAAATATCGGTAGCTGCCATACGAATTTTTTCGAAATAAATATTTTTTTTTCTCAAAAACTGTTCAACAATTTTTTTTTTAAATCCAAAAATTTCATTTAGTTAAACCTAGGTAATGGTAATGGTAATGGTTGTTTTTGATTTTCTCCAAAACGTTACGACCGATTTTGATCATTTTTTTATGTTAAGGCTTCCCAGCAGTTTCAATATTATTGTGTACTTATTCAAATTTTGAAAAAAAAATTTTCAAATTTTTTTTTTGGAAACTCAATATTTCGAAAACTCCATGCTCGAATTTCTTAAATCCTGATAAATAAAAGTTTCTTAAAATAATCTAAAAGATATGAGAAAAAAATTTATTTTACCTAAAAATAACGGTATTCTCCATACAAATGTTAAAAATTGGTTTTCAAAAATCGCATTTTGCTCGAAAATTTTGCTTAAATTTTTAGTCTTTCGATTAATTTTTAAGATCTATAATTTAATAAAAAAAATTGAAAACAAGATATTACTGACTGTAGCTACCATAGAACGATTTTTTTCAAATTTTTAATTTCTCATTATCGGCAAAATGGATTTTAATGAAATTTTTTTTAGAGAGAAGCTTCTAAAAAGTTTAAAGAACATTGCATTTCAAAACTTTAAGGAAAATTTTTAGAAAATTTCAATATCTCGTGAACGGCTCAATATTTTTTTTTGTAAATTTAATTTTTATTCGAACAATAATAAAAACTTTAAATTGGCGTACCAGTCTTTTCTTAAAATTTTTCAAAAATTTTTTATATAAAAGCTTATTTTTTAAGAAACCACTACAAAGACATACAATTTTTGTCCTTGCATAAACCTACATATATTTGCTTGAATTACATGGCATCCTATTTTTACCTCCAACTACTAAAGAAGTTGTTTTAGTCATTTAAAAAAATAATTTTATGCTTATGAACAGTTTTTCTCTAATAACATTCATTTTTGAAATTCTTAGTCTATAACATAAGAGCAAGTTCGTGCGATCCAGACATTCATTTTTTTTTTCGAAATTTTATAAATATTTTTTTTTCTCAAAAACTGTTCGACAGATTTAAAAAATAAAAGTACAAAAAAATTTCTTTTAGTTAAAGCAAGATAATGGTTGAAAAAAAATTTCCGAAAAATTAAAAGAACCATTTTTTTTTTTGATTTTTTCAAAAACGGTACAACCGATTTTGATCATAGTTTTTTTGCTAAAGCTCCCCAAAAACTTGAATAGAATTGTGTATTCAAATTTTTTTAAAAAAATTTCAAATTTTTTTTTCAAAACTCAATCAGCCTTATTGTGAGTTTCACCCGAACAACATTCCGCCCGGAAAATTTTTTGTTTGATTTGTGAACAATCATTTCGGGCGGAATAATATGCCATTGACAGCCATAATTTTCACTTATTTTTATTAGGCGAACGAGAGCACAATAAGGCGGAAAATGTAAGTTGTTTGTTTATTTTTTTAAGATAAGATAATTTAAAATTCATGTTTTTTTGTTAAAATGAAGGAGCAAAACAATAAAAAAAGACCAAAACGATATGCTGCTTAATAAAATGCAGGAGAGCCCTGAAATTGCCAAAGACTTCACTTAAAGCAAATCGGGAGAAAGTGGCCGAATTTTGGAAGAAGTGAAGAGTGAGTTTGAGTGGAAAAAGGAAGAATAAGGCTAAAAGAGGATTGTGCCAAACCAACATCCTGGTCTTTGCAAAGAAACCCTCCGCCTGTAGTACTGATGAAATTTGAAAAAAAAAAATAAGATTAATTCCTTTTTCACACGCACGCATCTCCAAAGGATTAATATTGCTTAGGTCATGTTTATTAACAAAGTTTCTATTTTGGGCTTCCTAACGTATCACTTTTTCCTTTTAGGCTCTTCCTTTACTTCTTAGATCTCTAGCTTCAGATTGTTATTGAAAGCCCTAACAAACTCCTTAAATTTCTCCGGAGTCATATTAGTCAAACCACGCCGATCGACTATGCTCTTCAACTTGTACATCATTGGAACAACCAGCTGGGCAGCCCTTCTTATTGGATAGCTTTCGGGCATTTTCTGAATGAGCTGCTCATTGTTGGCCAGATATCGAAAGAGGATTCGGGGAACCATTTTCTAAAATTGTGTATTCTTATAGTTTCTAATCAACTGCTGTTTCAGTTGGAGTTGACTCTTGAGTAGCTTTAGCTTTTGAAGTTGTTTCTCTTTGTTATAATTTATGCCTGGCAATTGTTTGATTTGATTGCGAGCACTTTCGAAACGTTTTTGTAGCTCCAAGATCTTTTGACTACACTCCTGAGATTCTCTTTGCTTGGCTGCATTATCGAGAGGATCCTTTTCCACACAACGAATAATGTCGTAGATAACAGGTAATAGTTCGATATCGAGCTGGTCGACTGTCAAAGTCCCGGTGGATTCTGATGGGGTGTTGTTTGGATTAATTTGTTGGATTTTATCAATAGATTCTGAAGGCGAGAGGTCCATTATTGATTAAATTAATGCATTGTTTATTTGATTGTTTATAAGACAACGAAAATATTAAACAAATTTTAGTTATTAAGATAAAACTGAAGAGAGAATATTGTATTGTGTTGTTTTGTTGGGTTGCTTCTTTTGGTTCAGAATGAGTAATCCCAAGTGCTCGCTTCTCAAACATTTGTTCTTCCTCAGACAAGATATGTAACGCTATGCTATGCTATGTAAATTATTCATTTCAGATAATCCAATTAAAAATTGGGAGCCACAATGAGGGGCACTACTAGCGTAGCCACAATTTTATCTCTATTGCAAGTAATTTCGACAAATAACTGATGCCCCAAATTCAATTATATTACTATTTTAGTTAACAGAGAATTTGGAGGTTGCATTTCATTCTCCGTTTCCATCACAGTGGAGTGAGAATTTATTGTGGGCCTCATTTTTACGAACGTGCCTATTTTTCGAACTGTCACTCCTGATTCGAAGTGAAATTTTTATTCGGGCAAAACTCATAATAGCTTTTAAAATTTCGGGGGAACAAAAATTTTTCAGGGGAAATGTTTTCCGGGCGAAACTCACAATAAGGCTGAATATTTCGAAAACCCGATTCCAGATTTTTTTTTAAACTTGATAAATAATAGTTTCTCAATATAATCTACAAGTTGTGAGAAAAAAAAATTTATTTTACCTAAAACTAAAGGTACCCACCATACAAATGTTAAAAAATGGTTTTCAAAAATCGTTTTTTTCTCGAAAACGGCGCCTAGAATTTTGATAATTTTTTTTTTCTTTCAATTAATTTTTATGATCTTTAATTTAATTTAAAAAAAAAATGAAATTAATATATTACAGCTTGTACCAATCATTTTTTCAAATTTTGAATTACTCATTATCGACATAACGGATTTTAATGAAATTTTTCTAAAACGTTTAAAACGTTGCATTTCAAAACTTAAAACAAAAAAAATTTCTGAATTCTTAAAATCATTTTTTTGGAAAATTCGATATTTCAAAAACGGCTTTATATTTTTTTTTGGAAATTTAATTTTCATTCGTACAATAATAAAAACTAAATTATTGTTTCCACATTCATCTTCATCCACCAAACCGAAATCCATTGTGTTAGGAATTCCTCAGCCAGTGTGTAAATACCGAACATTTTAGCTATTGTATCTTCTGTAGGCGATACCTCCTTCAGTTTATACATCTTAGGCTATTTTATGCGACAGCTTCTTACTTATTGAACCTTTCCAATCCGCCCAAACGGAAGCCAATAATCCAAGTTAATCAAAAGCATCTGTTGGATGAATTTCTCAAAACCGGATGAGAAAATGGATTAGTAGTGAAATTTTCTTCGAAATGTTGAAGCTGTAGCATTGGGGCTAACTTTACTGTGGTAGTCTTGCTAGACATATTTTTCTTCTGGGAATTCCCACTTATTGTCGGTGTAACTGCTTTTGATGCAAGTTCTTAGATGCTGCTGGATTGAGTGCTGTTGAGCTAAAATATGATCGGGCTACCAAGCTGACTTCGAAACGAATTCTTTTTAAGCGCTTTCTTTAAGCAACACTTTATTCCATTTCCTTTAAGTAAGATGAGCTTTAATACCGCACTTGAAACTGGCACTAGATGACCTTCCTTCTTGCAGTTGGCATATCACACGTCGATTCCTATGTTCGCTTTCTGTTTGCACTGTCCCGTCCTCAGTTGATGGCACAACTTCATTTGACTTAAGCACTTCAAACTCAGAAGTTCCCTTTCTGGTTCATTATTAGTGATATAGTTTATACTTTATTGATTTGACATGCCACGCTTGATGTCTGGCTTGATTCCTAATACGCGCACACGAAAAGTTAATAGTTTAGGTGACTAGGCCCAGATTCTCACATCTTATTTCCTGTTTATGGATTACCATTACACCATGCCAAGGCTTAATTCCATTTATTAGTCATACAACTAAAATGCAGAAAATAAGAAGATAACTTCAATTGGAAGTTCCAGCGAGTTTAACTCAAAAGTGCGTACTGCACTGGTAATCTTTGGTCAATATTTACGTCTTAGAAGAGTACGACAGCATTCTCAATGGACCAATCACACCACCATTCTGAATTTATTCGGTACTCTCCCAAGTCACTCTGACTACATCACTCCCTTTTTGGTTTTCGATAAAAACTTTGAAGTCACCATTCCCTCAAGGTCAGCTTGGGAGGAAGGGGCTTTGACAGGTAATAAATCAGTAAACTTTTTTACAGATGGATCGAAGACTGAAAACGGGGTAGATGGTGGAGTGTACTCAGATGGACTAAACCTTAGTCTCTCCTTCCGCCTACCAAACCATTGTAGCGTATTCCAAGCGGAAATTCTGGCGATAAAGGAAGTATTGTCTTGTCTTAAAGAAAACCTGGTATCTAGCACGGATATCCGTATCTTCTCAGATAGTCAGGCTGCTTTGAAATCCCTCGCATCAGTCTCTGTAAACTCCATTACAGCCCAAGACTGTCGATCGTCTCTGATGGAGATGGCCAAACAGTTTAACATTCACCTATTCTGGGTGCCGGGTCACAGGGACGTTCCGGGGAATTGCAAAGCCGACGAACTCGCCAGAATTGGAACGGAAATGCCTATCTTACCCGAAAAGGCAAATATAGGTATGCCCATAGCTACAAGTAAACTTATGCTGAAACGAATCGCTCTGGAACAATCAAACACAAGATGGCTCAATACTACCACTTGTATGGCGACCAAACAAATCTGGCCTAAACTGGATCTAAAACGGTCAAAATGTTTATTGTCCCTCAGTAGATCTCAGATCAGCTCCGTTATAGATGTCATAACTGGACACTGTCTCATAGGTAGACACGCCGCACGACTCGGTGTGCTATCAAACGATTTTTGCAATAGTTGCTTGGACGAGGAGGAAGAGGAGACAATCCCAAACCTTCTTTGTACATGCCCTGCTCTCTCTTACAGACGCAAACTTCATCTAGGAGAATATTTCTGTAATGAACCAAGCGATCTCATAAACAAAGACTTCGCTTCATCAGAAGCTCCAAATGGTTTTAACTAGTAGGAAACCTTTTTGTTCCCTATTAGATCGTGGTATCACAATGGACCTCTAATGGTCTAAGTGTGTCAGACGCTTTAATGACAACCACTTTAACCTAACCTAACTTAACCTAACGACAGCATCTAACTGGTGAGCTTACTGTCGCACCTAGGCGAAACGCACCTTGAGGTAAAGGTCAATTGAACTTTCAATTGCATCAGTCTAGTTCAACAATGTTTTCATTTTGATGTATGCTCATCTCTTATATATTTGATTAGCTTGGGCGATAACCCATATGCTGCGCACTAGTAGCATTCTAGGAGCTATCACTTCCTAAACTTAAATACTTAAAGAAGTTCCTTATGTATGAATTTGAAGATTTAGTTTTAGTCCGTTGAACATTCTTCTTCATACAAAATTAATTCTACATACCAAAGAAATAGGTCTATGGGAATTAAGGAAAACCGTTAATTTCACTTGTCTTTAAAAGTTGAAACAAAAAAAATTATAAATAACAAACAAACAAATTAATCTGTCCACCAGTTCCTTTTTCCGAGAGTTTCTTCTCCAAAAGCAAAGCTCCTACTGGTATATACTACGTATTTTCCTTTTATTTCCCATCGGAAAAGTTTTACCTATATTTTTCCGAGCATTAATTATCTATATTTTCCGCAGTTCTTGCAAGTATTTAAAAAAAAAAGCTCGAAAACATCTCCAATTCATTTCAGCCAGCCAAACTAAACAAAACACAATAAATCAATGGCGGGACCATAATTTATGTTCCATGGCCTTGGTACTTGGTAAATATTGGTTGGCAGTTCTTAGCGTTGCTATTGGGCAAAAACGCGCAAACCTATATGATTCCGGAGGAAACCCTTCGATCCAGCCATAGGTATAGACTCTGAGGGAGCTCTAAAATTCCAAAACAAGCTCTACAGTCTATGAATGTGAATGTACATAAAAAGAGACACAAACACGCATATTTTTAGGCAGAGAATAAACTTAAGGGTTAACCATTCGTTTTGAATTTATTTTGAGGATTTAGAAAAGTGAAACGAACAAACTCGCATCCACTTTCGCAGGCATAAACCCATCGGGCATTAATTTCACAAACAATATTAATCAAAATATTTCAGCGAAATGAATTTCATATTTTATCATAAATTGAGCGAATTTAACGGAATATAAATTAGCTATGGAGACACAATTTCACAAGAGCATCTATGTTATGTATGAGTGTATGCATGTTTAGTATGTATGGATGGATATGTGTTGCTCATGTTTAGTGGGGAGAAAAACATCACTATAAATATTCTTTTCGGTTTTGTTGTGAGTAAAGGTAAAGTTTGAATTTATATTAGCATATTTGGGAGTTTGAGTTTGCTACTTACTACAGTTGGACTCGGTCTTACGACTCCTGCGGAATGTCGTGCGACATAAATTTGATGGTCTTCAAGTTCGTCTAAAGTTTATTCTTTGCAGAAATTTTTTAAGAGCTATCGGAAATTAAAAAAAAAAAAACACGTAAAATTCGGAAAAATGCATTTAATCTTTATTTGAATCGATAGTACGGTCGATATACAGTCTTGGCCGAAAGTGTTAGGCACCCTATATTTTACGCTCTATTCTCTTGGAGAATGAATTGTTCGCGTTGTGCCGTGCAAAATGCCTGTTTAAACTATCAACTTTAAATTAAATTAATTACTATGTACCATGTACCTGCATATGAAAAACACCCTATCCAAATTTCGAACACCCTATCACACATTTATTCTCCCACAAATCCATACTGCAATATCAGCACACTTTATATTCACACAACTTATTTTCCCACAAATCCATACTGCAAGATCAGCACTCTCTACAGGTGCCTGCTCGCCTATCCCATTACATTTTTCTTCGCAGAGAATTATGCACGCTCTATACAAGTGCTTCCTATCCAATTACATTTTTCTTCCCATAGAATTATTATTGTCGAATTGCATTTATTTTAGTATAAATAGTCTTACAAATTAAGAATAAAATCACTTTCAATTTAGAAGTCAAAATACTTGTTTCATTTGTTATTACTACCCCCCACCCGAGGTAAGGAGTAATATTCAATATAAGTCGAAATCAAAAGAGGTCTCGACTCTAATCATTGGTGACCCCGACGTGATCAGCAAGTGGGTATTGCAAGTTCCAGAGTTCCAGCGATCGCGGTGTTCCTGAGTCCACCAGCAAGTGGATATTGACAAGGTTCCAGAGTTCCTGTTTCTACCAGCAAGTTCATAGACATAACTAATCCAGATGGAGGAAATGAAGGTGTTTACCATCGTGGCCAGGCAGAAGGCCATAACGGACGACTTGGTACGACTCAAGACCAATGTTGGCAAAGACGGCCCCGACCGAAAAACGGTCGACTATAAGACCAAGAAATTAAGGTCATTAGAAGCTCTCTGGTTGGAGTTCTCTAATAATCATGACCAGATAAAGGCTCATGTCAAGGCGGACACTCCGTATGTTCAAGCTAACACATACGAGAAGGTGAAAAAGGCTTATATTGAACTTAAGCATATCTTAGAGTCAATTGTGCCTATAGATGCCGACATCGACCCATCCATGAAGTCAGCTGGTGCTGATGGCATATCAAGCAACACAACCACAGATGAGAAGCAAAAGTTAACGCCCGTAGTAGCCCCAACATCTGAATTAACAAGAGTTGTGAGAAGACAAGGTACAACCATACAGTCTTTACAGCGATTGTTAGCTAGTATCAGAGCCACTGCAAAAGACGCTTGGAGTTCAACCTTTTGTAGCGTAAAACTAAGCGCGCTGCAGAAATACTGGATGGAACTGGAAGAAACTCATCGTTTGATTCACGAGCTCTCAGAAGATCCAAAACGAGATGGATATAACATAGATGAATTCTACAAGTTGGAAAACGATGTCCAAGAATTCCTGATTTCTCTGACCGACAAATTGGAGCAGTTCACCACACAGAACTCATTACAATCCAATGGAGCTATGAATCTTTCCACAGCAAACACACCCAAGCAATCCCTAAAATTACCCAAGGTAACCTTGCCCAAATTTGATGGGGACTATACTAAATGGAAGCAGTACAGTGATCTATTCACTGAACTTGTGCACAAGCAAGACATAGCCAACTGTCAAAAGCTGTTCTACCTAAAGACGACTTTAGCAGGTGAAGCAGAGAAACTGATAAGGCACTTCTCGACATCCGATGACAACTACAGTGCAGCATGGCAAGTCGTCAAAGATCGATATGACAACCCTAGACTACTAGTAACAGCGCATGTCCAGAGATTGCTGATGCAACCTGCCATCCAGAGTGAAGGCTCGAAGGCAATAAAGGTCTTGCATAACACCACACAAGAGTACATGCTCAGTTTAAAGGGTTTAAGCATAGACACTCACAATTGGGACCCTATACTGATGTGCATTTTAATCAAGAAACTAGACAGAAACACGCTCACGCTTTGGGAGCAGTCGCTAAAGCAACCAAAAGCACTGCCAGCCCTTAACGAATTCATGTCATTTCTAGAGTTAAGGTTCCAATCATTGGAAGCCCTTGGACCAAAAGTAGTAAAAACGGGCTCAGAAGACCTGAACAAAAGGACAAAAGTAGCTCTTGCTTCAACAACCAAAACCAATAGATGCCTAGTTTGTGGACAGCAAAAACATGCCATATATCTATGCCCAAAGTTTCTCCAGCTCTCACCACAAGAGAGACTAAGAAATGTTAAATCACTTAATCGCTGCACCAATTGCTTACGCTTGGGACACCAAGCTCCAACATGTAGATCAATTCACTGCACTAAATGCAATCAATACCACCACACCTTGCTTCACGTGACAACAGAGGACCAAAGACATCAAGCTCCGACTATAGACAACAGAACCAGCCTATCAGCTACATCCAGCAAAGCAAAATTATCCAATTATGTACTGTTGGGCACAGCCGTGGTTAACATACTTAATCGGACAAATAATGCTGTCAAAGCAAGAGCGTTGCTCGATTCCGGTTCTCAAATGAGCTTCATAACTGAGAAGCTCGCTTCAAAATTGCACCTCTTAACAAAATACGAACCCCTGGAGGTGTCAGGAATGGGAAACAGACCAATCACCCTGAACAAAAAGGTCGATATATGTCTTCAATCCCGTGTTACTGGCTATCAGACACAAATTCAAGTATTTGTGCTCAATACGATAACTACACAACAACCCAGTGATTTTATCGACACAAGTCATTGGGAAATGCCTCAGAACATCAAATTGGCAGATAACGACTTCAATAAACCACTTGACATTGATATTCTCATCGGAGCTGAGCTCTACCCGGAACTTCTTTCAGTGGGCCAGATAAAACTAACCAACAGTGGCCCAACTCTACAAAACACCTTACTGGGATGGATAGTTATGGGAAAGATAGTCACTAACAGTCCGTCAACACTATTTTGCGGCATAGGAGTAGACACTACATCTCCTAACCTGGACAGTCTGGTTGAACGTTTCTGGAACCTAGAAGAAAATCTAACTACTCCCTCACAAACAAAACGACTTACCAAAGAAGAACGTCAATGTGAGGAAATTTTCCTGAAAACTACCACCAGGTCAGAATCTGGACGTTACATCGTAAATCTCCCTTTTGCAAATAACCCAGAAGGTCTCGGTGACTCAAGAGAAATAGCTGTTCGACGATTCTTTAGCCTGGAAAAAAGGTTTCAAAAGAACCCAGAAATTCAGAAGCAATATATTGAGTTTATGAGAGACTATATTGCATTGAGGCATATGGAAGAGATAGAAACCAATGAAATCGCTCGTGAAATGCCACAATATTTCCTTCCACATCATTGCGTTTTACGCCCTGAAAGCAGTTCAACTAAATTGCGAGTGGTGTTTGATGGATCATCAAAGACATCCACAAACATATCACTCAATCAGATCCTGCACACAGGACCAGCGTTACAAAATGATCTCTGCTCAATTCTCTTGCGATTCCGGATTCACAAGTATGTGTTTACTGCAGATATCTCCAAGATGTATCGCCAAATACTAGTAAACGACTACAGCAAACGATTTCAGCGTATAGTTTGGCGAGAATCAACTAATCAACCTCTGAAGACGTATCAACTAAACACTGTCACTTATGGTACTAAATCTGCCCCCTATCTCGCTATAAGATGCCTTCACGATTTGGCAGAAGGAGCAGACCACCAGCATTTGCTAGGCGCAAATATCATCCGACAAGATATATACATGGATGACATATTAACCGGAAGCGACAATCTAAAAACCGTTACTCAAAAGCAGTCAGAACTAATACAACTTCTGGCTCAAGGAGAGTTCCATCTCCGAAAATGGTGCTCTAACACACCTTCACTCTTGAAAGGAATCCCACCAGAAGATTGCGAAACTGAAACGATCCTTCACGACCAAGAGGAAGGTTCTATAAAAACTTTGGGACTAACCTGGCTACCAGCATCAGACCAATTTCTCATCAAAACAAATTGGAACGAAATAACAAAGGTTACCAAACGATCTATATTATCCGACACTGCTCACATTTTCGATCCATTGGGAATAGTGAGTCCAGTGGTTGTACTGGCAAAAATCTACATGCAGGAAATTTGGGCCTTAAAACTCGACTGGGATGCCGCGTTACCGATGGAGATGAATACTAAATGGAAAACATTTAGAAAAGACCTTCTCAAGCTGAACAACCTAAAAATTCCACGACACATCATAGTGGACAACCCAACTTGGGTTGAACTTCATGCGTTCTCAGATGCCTCCCAACGAGCTTATGGGGCTGTGGTCTATATCAAATCCACAAACCTCAAAGGAGAAGTCCATGTACAATTGGTGTGTGCCAAAACTCGAGTGGCACCACTCAAACAACAAACCATTCCTCGCCTAGAACTCTGTGCCGCTAAACTATTGGTTCAGCTAGTTAAGTTCGTAAAGGAAAGCCTTCCAATACAATTTAAACAAACAACATACTGGACTGATTCACAAATTGTTCTGTCTTGGATAAACACAACATCACCACTGAAGACCTTTGTAGCTAATCGTATAGCTATAATCCAGGATGAAACCATAAAATCTCAATGGAAGTTTATAAACTCGGAACTAAATCCAGCTGATCTTCTATCTCGAGGGTTATTGCCTGAACAACTTTTGAAGTCAACTGTTTGGTTCCCAGGTCCAACATTCTTGAAGAAGCCTAAATCAGAATGGCCCCAACAACCATTAAGGAAAGAAGGACAAATTTTAGAGATGAAAGTTATGAAAACTGTTCTATTAGCAACACCAAAAACCAACTACCATTTTGTTGAAAGAATTAACCACAAAAACTCGTTCAAAATTCTACAAAGGGTTACAGCATACGGCATACGTTTCATTAGTAACCTAAAACGAGCCAAAAATTACAGACTGGTGGACACCGTTCTTTCTCCACAAGAACTGAAATCAGCAACGTACACTATCGTAAAGCATATTCAATCATCGGCATTTCCAGAAGATTTAAAGGCACTTATGAAGTATGGTTGTGTATCTCAAACAAGCCATCTTAACTCGCTCGCACCTTTTCTTGACAATAGGAACGTTATAAGAGTGGGAGGACGACTAGATGCTTCTCATCTACCATATGAAGCAAAACATCAAATGATTCTCCCAAGCTCGCATGACTTCACAAAATTATTGATGTCTGAACTACACAAAGAAAATAAGCACGCGGGACCTCAAGCTCTACTCTCCATTGCAAGACAAACTTACTGGATACTAGGAGGAAAGCGACTAGCCCAGTCCACCGTAAACAATTGCATCAAATGCTTTAAGGCTAAACCAAAAGGTATTGAGCAATTAATGGGAAATTTACCACCGGAACGTGTCCAACCTTCAAGACCATTTATGAATGTAGGCGTGGATTTCTTTGGTCCAGTATATATTCACTACAGAATACGTGGTAAGCAATCAACAAAGGCTTATGTTTCAGTTTTCGTATGCTTCTCAACAAAGGCAGTGCATCTAGAACTAGTCACTGATTTAACTACTCAGGCGTTTCTTGGAGCCTTGAAAAGATTCGTAGCCAGGCGAGGATGTCCAGCAAAAATCTTTTCCGACAATGCAACAAACTTCATTGGAGCTCGAAATGAACTAAATGAGCTCAACTCCAAGGTTTTTACAAAAGAAGGTCAAGAATCCATCAAGAATTATTGTGCTGGAAGAACCATCGACTGGAAACCAATCCCCCCACGTTCTCCTCACTTTGGAGGCTTATGGGAGGCAGCGGTAAAATCGGCCAAACACCATATGAAGCGGATATTTGCAAGTGCATCATTAACTCAAGAAGAACTAACAACAGCTCTTGCACAAATCGAAGCTGTCCTGAACTCTAGACCATTAACGCAAATGTCCAATGACCCTAATGATCTTGAAGCTATAACTCCTGGACATTTTTTGATTGGAGCACCCTTAACTGCAATGGTGGATCCAGAATCCGCGAAGGCACCTACACTTACACATATCGCTCGATGGAATCTAGTAACATCTATTCATCGGGAATTCTGGCGCCGATGGACGAACGAGTACTTACAAGAGATTCAGCAGAGATATAAATGGAAAAATCCTCAAGCTGATATCCAACCAGGTACATTAGTCCTCATTAAAGAAGACAATTTACCTCCCCTTAAATGGTTAATGGGAAGAGTTCTAAGAACAATATGCGGACCGGACAAATTTGCAAGAGTGGTTGATATCCAAACCCATTCAGGAGAATTAAGACGATCAATTGCTAAAGTTTGTCCACTTCCAACT
This sequence comes from Philhelius festivus, assembly GCA_963931855.1. NCBI lineage: Eukaryota > Metazoa > Arthropoda > Insecta > Diptera > Syrphidae > Philhelius > Philhelius festivus. The sequence continues at coordinate 46,207,521 of OZ007557.1, read as the reverse complement.
GAAGTTCAACCGCTATCTACTAAAGACAAACCAACAACATCGGCTGAAACTAATGATCGGTCTCTGCTGTCAAGAACCAAAACTAAAGTTAAACACCCACTTCAAGGTCGCTTCCTCCCGATAAGAGAATGCTCCAAGAAAAAACGAAGTAACCCAGAACCATCGCCAGTGCCAACTCAAAAGATGAAAATAAGTACAATCACAACACTATTGGTTTGCTTATTTCTACTAGGCACCGTATCCGGACAAGGCACTAAACCAATTCCAGTAGACATTCAGCATTTTGACAGTAGCCCTGGTCTATATTTCGATGAAATTGGGGAAGCAAGACTAATAACTGATGAATGGAACCTGTTCATTTACTTCAATATGACCAGTTATTGGCAGGAATTGCAAGGAATACGGAAAGGCCTCACCCTACTAAAGACCAGATGTGAGGAACAACAATTTCAAAATAACCTTTGCAAAGCCATCGTCAATCATTTAGAAATGCGTCTCATGGAATCTGAGAACCTAAATGAAATTTTAAACTACAGAAATGGCATGGCAATAAGAAAGAGAAGATCCCCATTTGACATTATAGGCACTGTCGCAAACAAGCTTTTCGGGGTCCTTGACCAAGAATACGCACAATACATTGAAGATAACATCCAAATGGCCCATAGTAATGAGAGGCATCTACTTGAATTGAGCAAAAATCAAACATCAATAATCGAATCGACAACAAACATTCTCAACAAATCATTATCTTCAATCAAAGAACAATTTAGTGAAGTTAAACAGCAGCTGACCATAGCTTACGATTCAATAGACAATCTGAATAAAACTATACAGAGAAGAGAAATCCTCAACTATATTACAATCTATGTTACTCAAATAATGGACAGTTTTCAACGAACTCAAATAGCAATTCTGGAAGCTGTTTCAGATACCCATCAAGGAAGAATAAACGCTTTACTTCTTTCCCCCAGACAACTTTTGAGCGAACTGGATAGAATTCGTAAGATGATACCAAGCTCATTGACACTTCCTGGATATGACGAACATAATCTTCCAAAACTATACGAGCTCCTTCGAGTCAAGGGACGAGTTACATCATCAGCAATTGTATTCCTTGTAAAATTGCCTTTACTAAATACGCAAATGTTCCAGATATTCAAACTAGTACCATTACCAGTTCAACATAACACATCCTTCATCTTCATACAACCATCAACAGCATTCTTAGCAATAACTCCATTCAGGGATCAGCATTTCGCGCTATCACAAACGGAATACCAGGGCTGTATACATATTGATGACCAAAAATATCTATGTAAACAGCGACATCCTATCTTCAATACTCACTCAGTTGAAAACCAATGCGAAATTCACATGTTAAATCATAATAAGAAACTTTCATCATATTGCGAACTAAAATCTACCACTGTTGACAAAATGTGGATTCAACTTCATAATCCTAATCACTGGATTTTTGCCTTTCATCACGATGAAGTATTGTCTGTAGTGTGCGGATCAGATATTTTAACTACAAAACTCCAAGGCGTAGGACTTATGAAACTGGCAACTGACTGTGTCATTAAACAACCAACCATGACTATTAATGCTCATAATTTCTACACAGCAAAGTCAACAGCACCATTCTTACCTACACTGAACTTAAGTCTATTCATCGATATGTTCCGCATTGAACCACTCCAAAACGAAATTCATAAGAAGAAGGAAATCATCATTCGAGGGGAAGACGATTTAACACTTCTGGCGAAAAAGATCTCGTATCAAAAAACACAACAGGCATTACCCTCCAAAGTTTCTCATCACGATATCCATCAATATTCTATTGGGTATCTTTCACTTGGAATTGGTTTGGTCCTAGGCATCCTATTATTACTCAACCGAAGGAAAATGAAAACAACTCGAGCTCCAAACAACATAGAATTTGAGCTCAAAGATCTCAACGCCGGGGAGAATGTTTAAACTATCAACTTTAAATTAAATTAATTACTATGTACCATGTACCTGCATATGAAAAACACCCTATCCAAATTTCGAACACCCTATCACACATTTATTCTCCCACAAATCCATACTGCAATATCAGCACACTTTATATTCACACAACTTATTTTCCCACAAATCCATACTGCAAGATCAGCACTCTCTACAGGTGCCTGCTCGCCTATCCCATTACATTTTTCTTCGCAGAGAATTATGCACGCTCTATACAAGTGCTTCCTATCCAATTACATTTTTCTTCCCATAGAATTATTATTGTCGAATTGCATTTATTTTAGTATAAATAGTCTTACAAATTAAGAATAAAATCACTTTCAATTTAGAAGTCAAAATACTTGTTTCATTTGTTATTACTACCCCCCACCCGAGGTAAGGAGTAATATTCAATATAAGTCGAAATCAAAAGAGGTCTCGACTCTAATCAATGCCTTAGATCGGTTTCGGAAAATTGGATCCCATCTAAATCGTAAAAAATCCGGCAGGAAAAAAGTAACCACGGTAAGAGAAGATCGGTTTTTAATACGAACCTCTATAAAAAAATTATAAAAAACATCAAATTAGCTAGTTGCTGACATAACACAACGTTGTGGGAAACAGATTTCGGCTAGAACCGTTAGAAGGAAACTCGGAGAAGTTGGATTGAAAGGTTGCAAGGCGAGGAAAAAGTCATGGCTCTCAGAAAAAAACAGAAAGTTGCGGCTAGAACGGGCAAAAAAATAAAACTTTACTGAAGAAGATTGGAGTAACGTTTTGTGGTCAGATGAATCAAACTTTGAAGTAAGCATTATAATGAAGCCCCGAACTCGGAAACTTTGAAAACTGTTTTAAATTGCCATCCACCTAGTTATTTTGAGCTTTTGAAAAAGGTTATTTTTTTTTTTATTTTTACAGGTGTTTGGAAAACCTGGTGCAATCTTTGTGAGGCGGCGAGTTGGTGAGGAATACAACCCAGAATGTGTAGTTCCAACCGTTAAACACGGAGAAGGAAGCGTTATGATCTGGGGTTGCATGGCTGCGGACGGAGTGGGCAAAATGTTCATTTGTGAGGGTCGCATGGACTCAAAAAAATACATCAATTTGATGATAAACACGCTGATGCCATCCTTCTAGCATATTTTTTGTGATACAAATATGCGGGGCGTGGTGTTCCAGCAAGACAATGCACCCTGTCACAAGTCCCCCCTCTGAATGTGGTTTGCTGAAAATGCCATTGACCTGCTTCCATGGCCTGCCCAGTCCCCAGATCTGAACCCAATTGAGCATCTATGAGGAATTTTAAACGTAAAGTCCGAGAATACCCAACAACATCAAAAGAGATGCTCAAAAAGGTTCTTGAGCAAGATTGGCTCAAATAAGTTCTGACGAATGCCAAGAGCTCGAAAGCTCTATGCCGAAACAAATAGCAGCATTCATAAAAGCGAGGGGTGGCCATACAAAATATTAAATTTTCTTTAATAAAAAAAAAATTACAACATTTCTGCATACTTGTTTTTTTTTAATTTTCTTGGTTTTGAAATTATGGAAATTTTGGCATCTTTTTGGGGGTGCCTAATACATTTGGCCAAGACTGTAATTTCATGTTTTAAGATTATTTCATGCAAATGTTGGCCGCAGCAGCGCCTCAAATGGCCCATCCGCTTAGTCCAATTTTAGTAAAGGTACTCTTTCTAACATTTCGGCCAGTATCTCACGAATAAATGCTTCAATATTGGCTTCCAGTGCGTCAATCGAAGCTATAGCCATGAGCCTTAACATAGCCCCACAAAAAATAGTCGCGAGGCGTTAAATCGCACGATCTAGGCGGCCAATTGACCAGCCCCAAACGTGAAATAAACTGTTTACCGAACTCGCCTCTCAATTGGTCCATTGTTACGCGTGCTGTGTGGTATGTGGCACCGTATTGTTGAAACCACATGTCATGCAAGTCAAGCTCTTCCATTTGGCGCAAAAAAAAAAGTTTGTTATCATCGCACGGTGGCTCTCACCATTCACAGAAACGTTGCTATTCGCATCATGTTTGAAGAAATACGGCCCAATGATTCCCATAATCCGCACCAAAAGTGACTTTTTATGGATGCATTGGTAGCTCTTGCAAGGCTTCTGGCTGCCTCGTCGCTGAACACAATTTTTCGATAAAAAAGTGGATCTTCGGCCAACTTTTCAAAAACCCATTCAACGGCTTCAATTCTTGCACCAGCAGTATTTTGAAAGGCTTCACGCCTAAATCCTTCCCCAAAATTTTCCACGTAATGGAGTAACAGAGATTGCTGGGAACGGCCGGCCGGTGCCGAATCGATAATTCACGGTCATCACTAACGATCGCCAATACAGCTGCGATATTCTCCTCAGTTCGCACTCTACATAAGCGTGGTGGTGGTTTAATGTCCAACAATGAAAATTTGGTGCGAAATTTAATCACAATAGCCCAAATAGCCGCCTCAGTAGGTCGATTAAGCTGACCATAGAATGGAAGAAGCGCGCGATGAACTTTCTTAACAGAGCACGCTTTTCAATAAAAAAAATTCAATAATTTACAAGCGTTGTTCGTTTGTAAGACGATTCACGGTTAATTTATAGACCAAACTGAAGATGTTTGACAGTGACACAAAACTCGAAACGTGCGTGAGCTGTCAAAACCAGTGTTGCCAAAAAGAAAATAGCAAAAAATCACCCATTATTTAAGTTCAAGCTAACATCAACCATTCTGTGATTCATCTATAGCGTAAGTCTTAAAACGAAAGTGAAATCCCACCAAGGCGGTCTCGAAATGACGGTATTGGAAGAATTTTCTAGTAAGAATCACCGGTTGTGTCTGCAGTTCCATTAAGACTTATAAACTATTTGATGTCAACCGCGTATGAACCCATTATTTGCCAGTTCTAATATATCCGTTGTGGGTTACTGTCATCGGATTATCCGGTCTGTGGTTCTAAGCTTAGGCAAATCACATGTACCCCGGGTATAAGGGTAATGTCAATGCTGTGCTCCCACATCTTATTACCTGTTATAAAAGAAACACAAGGAGGATAATGATCTGGTTGTTCTTTGAAATTTGAATGCCAAAGTCGGAAAGGGGGACTCTTCGTTTTTTTTTTTTTTTTTTTTTTTTATAGTTTACTTGCGCTCAAGGGATTATGATTACCCTTTAAATGTTTCAACACAGCGCGGGCGTGAAGTTACGGAAGAGAAAGAAGGATAGGAAAGATGTGTGGCACGATGTTGAGACTGAAGGTGAAGGTGTCTCAGACTTTTTATCTCCAGGGGTGGCGGCTGAACTAAAGCGGAGAACTGCAGTGTCTTATTTCTATGTCCCTTATAATTCGCATTATTTTTTTTATTCGTATTCATCCTTGTTGGGCATACTAGTTTAACTCAATCACAAGTTGTTAGTGTTATGCCTAAACAACATGTAATGAGTAAACAACAACCCATTGATGACAATTTTAGAAGGTTTTAATGGAATTAAAGAAGACATAGACGACGGCAGGGATCGAACCTGTGATAATGAGGTTGACAGGCGAGCACACAACCATCGCGCCACGGCCACCACACGTTTGGTAAGAACAGCCATCACAAAACGACAACATACAAATAAGGACTTCCGACTAATAGATGTGGCAGCTACTTGTAATACGGTGAAAAGTTGCTCTTGGGTTTTCATCATTGTTTATCGAATGGGTCAATTCATACCTCGAGAATCGTTTATATAGGGTTTTTTCAGAAGTGCTTTGTCTGATCCTACATATCTATGCCTTTTCAGGTGTTCCTCAGGGCAGCCAGCTTGACCCGGTCCTATTTGTGCTTATCTTTAATGACTTGAGCAGAATGATTTTCTTATCCTATCTTTCTGTTTATGCAGACGATATTAAAATATTTAAAGTAATCTCATAGTCTGATCATTCTTCCCTTCTTCAACTCGACTTTAATACTTTCCTTATCTGTTGTAAAAACTTTCTCGAACTTAATGTTAATAAATGTCAATTTATGACCGTAAACGTTTACAATCGAATCCTAGAACCTATCACATTTGTGGCGTACCCATCCCTACTGTTTCCTCTCTCGTGACCTTGGGATAATATGGGATCAGGAGCTAAATTACCGCTTCCACATAGATCATAAGCAAATTTGTCCTTTGAGTTTATCAAAAGAATTTTGCAACCCCTACGTTACCACATACGTCAAAACTATCCATGAATATGCTAGTCAGGTCTGATCTCTCGATTTCAAATCACTCAATCTTTAAGAATTGAAGCAGTGCAGCGAAAATTTCTACGATTCGCACTGCGCAACATGTCTTGGTCTGATCCCTTCATCTTACCCCCTTATGAACACCGTGTGCCATTAATTGACTTGCAGATCTTTTTTAACTTCGCCGTATAACTGAAATACTATTCATCCACCACCTTAATTCTGGTAACATTTAGTCAACGCTTTGCTGGAATTAATATTCATTAATACCAATCCACGTTACTTAAGACCTGTTCCTTTTTTCGGTCTCCTTACTCAAAGTATTAACTACGGCAAACGTTGACTCCATTACCTAGTTGCGGCAAGGTTGAAGATTAGTGCAGGACTTTCGAATGAAAATGGCTTCCCTGTAGAGCAGAGTTGATGTTTTTGTAGGGTGTATGTCAAGTTTGGGTTGAATGGATAACAGGACTATCGGCACCATCTACACTAAAAATGACCCTCTTGTAAGAACTTAGTCTTAATGTGTTCTGATGACTCAAAGAGCAGCATGAAATCAACTTGAGGTGCAATATTGATTATAGCTTCTTCTCAGGTGATAACAGAATTCGGTTACCTTCTGTTGAGCTTCGTGTATTGAGTTTGCTTCGCTTACCAAGTCATGAACGTATCATCTGAACTGCTAATGCATAGTTGTACCTTTCGTCATCAGCGAGCTTGTTCAAGGTTCGAGTGGCCAGGTAGGAAGCGCAAGCGGTTCCAAAGGTTACAGTCTTCAACAGCCTTTGCTTGTTTTTCTCCAGTAAATCATCTGATAAAAGGTGTCTGCTTCTCTCACATGGATCTGCTAGTACATTTTTTCTATGTTAGTTGTCAAATTAATCTTAAAAGTTTTACATTTTAGTATGATGTTTAGTTTATATTTGATTGTGTTTTAGGTACAACCAGAAGATCAGTAGCCTTAAAAGCAGCTTCGTTGTGGTACTAGACTTTTTAAACACAGCATGATGGGGCACAACATGAAGAAAATGGTGACATAAGAACTTCGCCTTGGTATATACTTCTATCTGATTGAGTTGAAGATATTCGGAAATACAGGTTGACTACTACTCGTGTTATTCGGAGTTGTTAGCGAATCTTCGTTCAAGTTGAAGAAATCTTCTCAAAGCTCCTTGCTGACTTTCTCCAAGTGTCAATACAACTTCCTTGAATGGTAGAGCAACTTTGGTAAACGTTTCTTTCTCCAAGTGTCAATACAACTTCCTTGAATGGTAGAGCAACTTTGGTAAACGTTAGTTTCGGGTTCATCAAACGGTGATTTTTTAATTTCCAAAAATTTATGAAGTTGTCAGTCCATATCGACAATCTGCAGGTAAATACGAAATGATTCTATAGCTACCTTAGACAAAAGACAATCGCTTCCTGGTAACAATTCAACACTAGAAGGCTTATAAAACGAAGGATCGGCTAAACGGAAACTCTGAATGTGAGTCCATTTACGTGGGAAGTAAACCAGTTAATGTCTTGAAAAAGAACGCCCCAGCAACAGTTTTAAAAGAGGTATGTATAAATTTAAGGTTAATGTTAACAATGCTTTGATAAGAACCATTTTTATTTTTTCGACATCCAGAAACTTCGATGGATGTGTGACATTTTCTTAAATAAAGTTGCTGTGCAGCTGCTTTTCGTGATACATGTTGCTTCTATCAGCACTTCCAAATTGATAAAATCTCCGTTGGGGAGTTGAATTCGGGTTGCTGTTCCAAGCAAAACGAATGAACTTGTTTAAAGTGAGACGTTGCTAAAGCTTGATCACTAACTCAGTGTTAATTTCTCGATATTGGATTTTGAAGTGTTGTTATAGATTACCCAAACAAAAAGATCATCGAAAGAACGCCAATTGTTATAGACCCCAAAGAAAGTTGGAGAACCTTAATTTCGTGTACAGTTGATGCCTTCATTAAACTATTCTCAACCTTCTCAGAACATTCACAAGATTGACCACCATCTAATACCTACCTAATCCTTTCCAATCATTAAAAGTTTCTGATATGTAACAGAAACCAATTTCGACAAGTACATCATATATATGTAATTCCTCAAATTCGTCGGTCACATCTTCGGTTTTTTAAGACCTCTGAATTTCATCGAAGAGCTCACTGATTTTTCGGTAATTTCCATCTAAAACACTCAATAGGCTATGCAAATAATTTTTATATTTATTTTCAGCACCCGAATTTTTATAACTCATAAACTTCTTCTTGCACTCACTTTGATTTGCAGGATTGCTGAAAATGATGACAATATTCCACAGGATGATAACAATGATTTATAGATGATTTTGGACAACTTGAATAGTTTTTATCACAGTCTTATTTTTTGTAATTTTGAAATTTTTGCATCACAGTTAATCTGGCTCGAATAGGACCAATAATGTTATACCACATTTGTATTAAATAAATAGAATGGTCTTTCGTCTATGGCGTTATAAAATGTAATGTTATATTTCCATGAAAAAGTTACAAGCAACCAAAACCGGACAATCTCCAACACTGCAGTTTTTGTAAAAGATGATGATGACAGTCGACAGACAAATGATACTTGATAATATGGTGAGTCGAGATGTACATTGATCGAATGTAACGTAACAGAGCATCCCTTTAAAATGCCATAGCATATAAAATAACATCCAACGTGCTTTGCGAGCGTCTTAAGCCATTTTCCAACACTTAACTCGGCAAGTACCATTGTAGCTTCGCACCAAGCAGATCGACCAAGTCTGCAGATAGAGTTAAGTTAATTCCTGGTAGTTTACTAACGCATTTCTAGTCAGGACTCATAGATCATCCAAATTGTTCCAATAATGCGAAGGATTTCGGCAAGGAGATGGGCTATCATGTGGCTTCTTTAATCTCGTTCTGAAGCAGATGATGCTCACACTATACTTACCAAACCTTTCCAAGTATTGCGGCATGCGGATGATATCAAAAATAACCATCATTGTTTGTTCTGTATAAGAGTCCCTTACGCTGAAAGGATTTCATCTACCTCGAAGTTGGAATTAACCCCTCGTTCAGAACTCATCACGTGTAATACGAAATCCGCACTTCAAAATTTAAAACTTGTAAGCAGTTTAAACTTTTGCTTAATACAAAACTAAAACAATATTCGGTTAAATAAATAAAAGTTCTTTCCTCGTCAACAGATCCACAACAACTGATCATATCTTTATTCTCTCAGTATTTTCTTCTACCTAACCGGTAGTCTCTTTCTATTAAATACAATCATAATATCTTTCATTCATTATATCTTCTTTCCGAACATTCATTTGTTTTTCTTTATTCGTTTTTTTTTGGAAGTGTTGCCACAAACTGTTATTTCCGTTTAAAACGTGGTACGCCCTTCAAGCAACTTGCAGCTAGAGCTTAGTATGTTGGACTGTAATGCACGAAGTATGGGTTCGAATCTCAACTGTTGCTACTTGAAATCCAGAGGTTTTCAGTGGTTCTGACTGCCTCTTGTGAAGAAGTAATAAATCTTGTTTCATTTTATCGACTCAACGAAAATTCGTGCTTCATTGACGAATACATTTATCTCAACTTAATTTCAATTTCCATCAAAATTATTTGATCTATACAGGTTTTACTGTAAATAACTATAAAACCCAAAGCTTAAACCCGCAAGGGCAATATTTTATCCTAATTCATTGAACAAACATAAGCCACAAATTCTACATGTTTTTCGCGTGTGCAAAAAGCAAACGATTCCCATACATTTTAAACTCAAATAATATATTTATATTTATGTGAAGAATACATTTGTCGGCACATTAACTATACGCACATTCAAGCCCTCTTGAAAATTCATTCCTCAAATAAAATCAAGCAGAACCACATAACGAAGTCGCTTCAATTTAAAACCCAAGTCCATTGAAACTTTTTCTTAACGAAAAAAAAAAAAAACAAATACTTTCACTCGGAAAATGCAATGCAGTTTCTTAGGCGAGTAAATTTTCATTCCCCATCAAGTGGACTGCACGATTAAGCGTAAAATACAGCCACAGCAAAGCCAGCACAGGCAAATAAAAGTTTTAGTTATAAGCGATATTCATCCAGGGAAATCAGAAAACAGGCCTCTCCGAACAGAACAGAAACCAAAACCAACAGCAACCTACTAAAGATGAAAATCAAAATGTACAAGGACTTTAGTTTGTTGGTGCGAAAGTATATGAATGTGATGGCTAGGTCATAGGAAGGCGTCCTTGCTTCCTCTCGTCCGTCCCATCAAAGTTTTCCAAAACGCAAAATTGTAGAATCAAATACAGGAGTGAAAAAAGAGGGCAAACTCAATTGGCTATGGTCGCAAGCGAGATTTCAGCCTGCGTTTCTCCCCCCCTCCTCTCACAGTCTCACTCCGTTCTATATTCCTCCAGAAACATTACCATCATCCTTGTTTTTTTTGTCTCCTTTTTTTTGGATAGAAAGCAAAAATCCAAAGCGGAAGAGAGATATTCCGCAAAGTAGCGAAACAAAGATAGATCATTGCAGGGCAGTACCGACATTGTCAAAGTAAAAATAATTTATTGAACTTTTCTGGAACTAAGGCACTGCACATGACTACTACTGCCAGTTGAGTTGAAAACGTCTCTTTCAGTCCTCTTTTCCTGGCAAATGTACACCAGGACATTTTCAATATAAATTCACATATAAGAGTGGAACAAGAGGAAGATGCGAAGCAAGGAGCCACCATTGCATAATGGCCACATAATGTTGTATTTATGATTTGCTCTAACTGCTCTATGTGCCGATGCCATGGCTATGCTGCTGAAAGTCCTCCTGCCTCATGATTGTGAACTCGCTCTCAGCCTTAGAATCGAATACCAAAATCTTACGGTTACCAAGTTTATAAATTTAGGATCTAGGATAGTAGGATCTAGGTTAAAAAGTTAATACAGTTTTTAGTTTCGAGATTTAGAAACCGCGAGAATTCTATATTTTCTCAGAGCCATCAGACAACGAATATGCGATGCGCAATCAGGACAATCATGACTGGAAACAGTTTTGACAAATACGAAAAGGTTCCAAAGGTAAAGGTTTCTGGTAAAAATGTCCCGCCAATATTTATTTGGTTCCAAGACTACGGCCTTGGAGGACTGGTTTTGAATAATCTCAAGAAATCTGGCTTTAATGTTTCTGCTCCATTAAAAAATACGAGTATATCAATTCCTGGCGTAAACGTGTTCTAGAAAATCTACTGCCTTTCTCTTGCTTATTATCCAAGGCTACAAAGTTTTCAGCGCTAAAGAAGTCTTATTTATGGGAAGGAAATCCTTCATGGCCTCGCCTAACAGCTTTCGGAAGAAAAACTACCCGTACTTTTCTCCAGGACTCAGGTACATATAGATGCATCCTTTTAAAATTATTTCTAGCAGTGGAAAAGCTTGGTGCAGTTCTTGCAGCATAATTGGCAGTAGACGTCCGAACCTGGAGACTTTTACGGAGAGAAAATATAGTGTTTTCAATTGGCGCGGATAGATTTTTTAGGCCTGTGGTGACCATGTTGTTTAAGTGAAATCTGTCAGTTACTAATGTCAAATCAGAAAATGATGTGACTATGTCCCCTATTACACGATGTCTCACGAGACGAGGCTCACGTAAGTGCGAAAAAAAAGCAGATATGAGGAAATGAGATGCAAAAAAATATTCCCGGTGAGTACCGGGCTGATTTTTAGTAGTCTCATTTTGACGTTTCTTTTTCTCATATTCGTTTTATGTTATGTTGTGCATTAAAAACTACGAACAACTGTCAAATTTGAATCATGAGTCTTATGTGACATGAGTCAACGTGTAATAGCTTTTGCCTCACGGGATACAAATTTAAAAGGAAAGTCAAAAATGAGACATGTCTCATGAGGCAACGTGTAATAGGGGACTATATTATCAAAAGTTGCGCCCTTTTGCGGTAGACGTGGTGGACCTTCACAGTTGGCTCTTCAACGTTTAGTAACGATCGGTTTGTTAATCCATCAGACAACATTCGTATGTCAGAGGAACGCTAGACCGGCCGAGAACATCACCGCGGTCCGTGAAAGTGTACAGCTGACCCCGAGGCGGAAGATTTCTTGCAGTGCACAAGAACTACACATTTTGCAGACTTTAACTATGCGAATTAGCCACACAGCCCTTATAGTCCGGGAGCTGGCGACACTTTTCAATGTCTAAGATGCGTACTCATGAAATATTTTTTTTCGTGTAATTCTGAGGTAGGTGACGACGAAAATCGACTGCTGCCACCTGGGTAGTGGTGGGTTGATTTACTGTGAATTTTTGAAGTTGCAAAAAAAACCGAAAATTTGTCTAAAATGCGTACTCATGAAACCAGTGACATATGTTAGTTTAACATTTAAAACGATGAAAAAACTTGTGCTTACACCTGGGGGGTGGTGGAAAGTACCGCTGCCAGTTAAGGGAAGTTGGGCCCCCTCGTAATGCACTGTAACCTAATTATTTTTTTCCTGGCCTTAAAATCTTGTAGAAAAAAAATTTTTTGATTGAATTTCATAGATAATTAGACAAAGATTACGGGAAAAATAGCACGTGCTTTAAAAGGTCATCTTTTACCCTAAAAAAGGGGCAAAAGGGGGGGGGGGGAACACTCTTTTGAAAGTTTTTTTTTTTTAATCTCAAAAACTACATGCATTTTTATGAATCTGATAAAGAAATTTTAGATTTCATACAAACATAGACCAAATGATAAAATTATAGAAAAAAATGGGGGGTGCCGGGGTTAAATGTTCCCTTTTTACGCATCTCAAAAACAAAATGTATTTTGAAGACTTTTTTCTTCTGAGGTTTTTTTATTCACAAATTCATATATACTTTATTATACATATATAAAATAAGGGAAGGTCCTTGGGGAGGGGAATACATTTTTCGAGTTTTTGGTCATATATCATAACGAAATTCATTTTTAGTGATCCGCTAAGAGGTTTATTCTGTACACATTCAAAATCAAACAAATTCAAAACAAATCGAAAACAGAATTAAAAAGATGGATAAGAATATTCACAAATCAATATATCTACCTACCCAATCAACAATTTGTGGGTTGGAAGCGGCTTAATAACCGGCTTTGAACTCAAGTTTTCCAAACCAAAGGGTTACAAATTGGCTAAAAAGCCGTTCCAAAACCGTTCCAGGACCGTTTAAATTTAACCTAGATTTAAAAATAGTTGTTTTGGAACCAGAAAAATGACAAATTGGTTTTGAAAGGGTTAACAAAATATCCAAATATTATCACCAGTTTAAAAATGGAATTTTTTAATACAATATATGACCAAAAAGTTGTGCAAGAGAGAAAATTTTACCGAAATCAGCCTTAAGATAATTTTTGGTTTTTTTCTACCGTATAACATACTAGGGTAAAAAAGTATCTCATTTCTATTCCCACTATGACAAGAGTTATCTTAGGCTTTTTTGTAACCTCGGTTTTTTTTAATTGTTGCTTGGGTAGCTAACATTTTTTCCTATTATAAGTTCCTATCCGTTTTAATCCTGTTTCTAATTAGGTACTAATTACTTAAAATTTCCCCGTCGGGACTTGCAGGTCACCTTAATCCCTCAAAGAACAACATACCGTTTTTTGAAGTATATAAGTTCCTACCTGGCCATATTCTGTTTCTAATTATGCATAGAAGAAGTTAACGAAGTACCACGAAATATTTAACTTTTCAGTACCTACAATTCTTTTTTTCTTAGATAAAGACAGTAAACAGTAATCAGTTTGTGCGATGGCTAATTCTCGACCAGTTTGTGTTTTTTATGGAATAAAAAAGATAAAATTATTTTATTCACTCAAGAACGTTTAGATAAATGTCTTTTAAGTTTGAAAATTCGTCAAGAAAATAACTTGACCGGGCGCGACATTAAATTGCAACCAATTTTAAGCAAAAGTGAAGGTTACCATTCAAAGTGTTTGAGCAAGTTTAATGCAGAAAGGAAAAAATATAAACAATGTGATAATGAACCCAGAAGTGAATCTAATATATCGGGAATTTCAACATCTGTGATCAAAATTAAGTAATTTATCTATTTTCACAAAATCATGCAATAACAATAGTTTCGAATCTAAATGAAAAGTGTTTGTACTAAAATTCTATTAACGTACAAATTTCCATATTTTAAAGTGAAAACATTGAAGTAACTGAATTATCCGAACATTCACAATTTTGCAAAACTCTCCTCAATTCATCGAAACCTTCTCAAGACTACAAAATTATCCAGATGTTGAAGTAGATGTATTTCAAACGTTGGAGAAATTTGTTTGCTGTATGTACGGCTACAAACAGCTTAGCGGCGTGAATGAAGCCCGAATGTCAATTTTTACAAAATCAATTACCAACTTCAGTCAGAGAAGTTGTATTTGAAGATCTTTCGAAAATCAGTTATGCAGGTAATTACAAAATAGACTCCTTCTTCATTTTATACTTTTTTTGAAATTATTTCTCTATTTTATAGACTCTAGTATCCAAAATGATAGTGAGGAAACTGATGCTGAAGAAGAATCAAGAAACACCCAAGTCAGCACAAGTGAGGATTTTGATGAAGAAGATTTATCCTGTTTAATGGAAACTTTTGGATATTCAGACGAGAGTATAATGTTATAATTTTTAAAGAACACGAAATTAAAAAAAAAGAAAAACATATAAAAAATTGGGTTTTGTATTATTTGTGTTCTGAATAAAAAGGGTATGTTGTTCTTTGAGGGATTAAGGTGACCTGCAAGTCGCGACGGGGAAATTTTAGGTAATTATTACCTAATTAGAAACAGCATTAAAACGGAAAGGAACGTATATACTAGGAAAAATGTTATTGGTTTGTGAATATTCTTATCCATATTTTTAATTCTGTTTTCGATTTGTTTTGAATTTGAATGTGTTCAGAATAAACCTCATTAGCGGATTACTAAAAATGAATTTCGTTATGATATATGACAAAAAACTCGAAAAATGTATTCCCCTCCCCAAGCACCTTCCCTTATTTTATATATGTATAATAAAGTATATATGAATTTGTGAATAAAAAAACCTCAGAAGAAAAAAGTCTTCAAAATATATTTTGTTTTTGAGATGCGTAAAAAGGGAACATTTAACCCCGGCACCCCCCATTTTTTTCTATAATTTTATCATTTGGTCTATGTTTGTATGAAATTTAAAATTTCTTTATCAGATTCATAAAAATGCATGTAGTTTTTGAGATTAAAAAAAAAACTTTCAAAAGAGTGTTTTCCCCCCCTTTTGCCCCTTTTTTAGGGTAAAAGATGACCTTTCAAAGCACGTGCTATTTTTCCCGTAATCTTTGTCTAATTATCTATGAAATTCAATCAAAAAATTTTTTTTCTACAAGATTTTAAGGCCAGGAAAAAAATAATTAGGTTACAGTGCATTACGAGGGGGCCCAACTTCCCTTAACTGGCAGCGGTACTTTCCACCACCCCCCAGGTGTAAGCACAAGTTTTTTCATCGTTTTAAATGTTAAACTAACATATGTCACTGGTTTCATGAGTACGCATTTTAGACAAATTTTCGGTTTTTTTTGCAACTTCAAAAATTCACAGTAAATCAACCCACCACGGGTGAGCCTGCAGCAGTCGATTTTCTGTTTGTCGGGCACCTAAATTACACAAAAAACATAAAATCATGAGTACGCAAATCTTACAATTTTTTGTGTCGCCAGCTCCCGGACTATTAAGGTGAACATAACACTGGCCATCGCTCAAACTCAGCCAGATCTATGCTGAAGTGTCATTGATAGTTGGACCACACGTATCCGTGCCAACCTAAGAAGCTGAGGCGTGCATTTGAACGAAATCATATTCCATACGTTTGCCTTTTAAATAAAATAAAATGCACGACTGGGTCGCACGAACTTGCTCCTATGTAATAGACAAGGAATTTTAAAAACGAATGTTATTAGAGAAAACTGTTTATAAGGATAAAATTATTTTTTTAAATTCTTTTAGTAGTAAGAGCCAAAGACAGAATGCTATGCAAATATAAATTTATGCAAGAACAAAAATTATAAGTTCTTGTATTGGTTTCTTAAAAAAAAAGCTTTTATATACAAAATTTTTAAGAAAAAAATTTGGTATGCCAACTTTAAGTTTTTATTACTTTACGAATGAAAATTAATTTTCCAAAAAAAATATTGAGACGTTTTTGAAATACCGAATTTTCCGAAAAAAAAATGATTTTTTTCTTTTCAAAAATTCAAAAAATATTTTTTTTTTTGAGTTTTGAAATGCAATTGTTTTTAGACTTTTCAGAAGCATCTCTACAAAAAATTTCATTAAAATCCGTCATGTCGATAATGAGTAATTCAAAATTTAAAAAAAATGGTTGTATGGTAGGTACAAGCTGTAATATCTTAATTTCGAAATTTTTTTTAATAAATTAAAGATCATAAATATTAATTGAAAGACAAAAAAAATTATCAAAATTCTATGTGCCGTTTTCGAGAAAAATACGATTTTTGAAAACCATTTTTTTAAATTTTTTAACATTTGTATGGTGGGTACCTTTATTTTAAGGTAAAATTAAATTTTTTTTCTCACATCTTGTAGATTATATTAAGAAACTTTTATTTATCAAGTTTAAAAAAAATCTAGCATGGGGTTTTCGAAATATTGAGTTTTGAAAAAAAATTTGAAGTTTTTTTCAAAAATCAAAAAAATTTTTTTTTGAAAATTTGACTACACAATTCTATTTAAAGTTTTGAAGAGCCTTCGCAAAAAAAAAATGATCAAAATCGGTGGTACCGTTTTTGAAAAAATCTAAAACAAAAAAATGGTTCCATGGGGGGTACCCTCAATAACCATTTTTCGGAAAATTTTTTTCAAGCATTGCCTAGCTTTAACTAAATAAAATTTTTTGTGTTTTTATTTTTTGAATCTGTCGAACAGTTTTTGAGAAAAAAAAATATTTATAAAATTTCGAAAAAAATTCGTATGGCAGGTACCGTTATTTTTGGTCTTAAAAAAAAAAGAAAAAAACGTCTGGGGGTAAAAAATCAAAACCCATATCTACCAAGTTTAAAGAAAATCGGCCGAGCCGTTTAGGCTGTAGTCGAAGCGACAGACAGACAGAATTGCCAGACCCACTTTTTTAGTGTTCGCTATCATCGTAATGTCAACTTTGATCAAAATCTCGACTTCGATTTTTTTTACGAATGCATAACTTGCCTTAAAGTACCTATAAGTCGCAAGTAAAAAAGTTTGTGAAGAGCTTATCCACACCTGATACCTAGAGGTGTTCCCTCAAAACCTCAAGAGTACGAGGTGCAAGTCTTAGAACGAATAAGAAGTTTGTACCGAAATTTAAAGAGTCATATAAAATACTTAAGGTGCTTCCGAATAATCGATACGTGGATAGACAGGCAATAATTGTCAAATGGCAAAGCTACCTTATTTTAATTTGGTGGGGGGAATACCCCTTTTATTAGGCTTAATACAAGCTAGTTCTTCATCTTACTTAAATATAGCTCTTAGATCTAGGATGGGAGTGAATTGAAAGGATGATTAATACTGAGTTTCAGGCCGCGTGAAGTGGAAACAGTTAATGTTACAATTAATCCTCCGAAGCATGCGAGTAGCGAGTGAAAGGTTACTTCGAGCCATAAGAGATACGGTGGGAGTCAATAGATCCTGAAAGAAGTCTGTGAATGAAGAGAATGTCGCTTATTGCTCTCCGTTCTTCCAGTGTATTCAAGTTAATTAATAAATAGAAGTTAGTCTCGATACGGAGGTGAATTAAAGGGTTATTCCAAGATAGACCACGGAGGCGAAACATATTCAATTCTGGATAAAATGCATTTTTTGATGAGAGGACCATACTTGACTTGTTATTAAGATCGGTTCACGTAGGGATCAGAGAATTCTGTGGACCATCGCATCGTCTCCAAAAGCCTTGTGCAGAGATCAGGCGCGGATCCAGGATTTCGTTCAGGGGGGGGGGGACAATTTTCGTGATATTTTGCTTAACTTAAAAAAAATGGTCCATTTCTCTGCATTTCTGTCTTAAAATACGAGTATTAAAAAGGTATAAACATAATCGAATATAAAAATAACAAGTTATTAAATTGAATTAAGGAAAGCATGTGCAGGTATATAACATATGTAGGTCGTATGTAAATAACTATTAAATAGTAAATCAAATACTTCGTTTACATTACTTTAGCCAATTTCAATAATGCTCTGTATGCATGTCTTAAAGTATTAAATAGGAACTCGTACGTATTAAAAAAAAAATGAATTAATTAATTTAAATGAAGGAATTATAGTGTTGTACATGATATACATAGTTCTTAAATACTTAATTCTAATATTTTTGTGTGGCCGGTTTTTGAAAACGGTTTTTTAACATTTGTATGGTAGGTACCTTTATTTTTAGGTAAAATAAAACTTTTTTTCATACATCTTGTAGATTATGTTGAGAAATTTTTATTTTTTAAGCTTAGGAAAAATCTAGCATAAGGTTCTCGAAATATTGAGTTTTGAAAAAAAAATTGAAATTTTTTTAAAAATCCAAACATTTTTTGGAAAATTTAAATACACAATTCTATTTAAGTTTTTTGGGAGCTTAAGCAAACAAAATAAAATGCACGACTGGGTCGTCCGAACTTGCTCCTATGTAATAGACTAGGAATTTTAAAAACGGATGTTATTAAAGAAAACTGTTCATAAGGATAAAATGAATTTTTTAAATTCTTTTAGTAGTAAAAGATAAAAACAGAATGCTATACAAATTTGAATTTATGAAAGAACAATAATTATGTCATTTTTATAAGACATTTTTAAGAAAAAATTTCGGTACGCCAATCTTAAGTTTTTATTATTGTACGAATAAAGTCTAATTTCCAAAAAAAAATACTAAGCCGTTCTTGAGATATCAAATTTTTAAAAAAAAAAATTACTTTTTTTTCTAAAAATTGAAAAAATATTTTTTCTTAAGTTTTTAACTGCAATGTTTTTTAAACTTTTTAGGAGCTTCTTTATAAAAAATTTCGTTAAAATCCGTTATGCCGATAGTGAGTAATTCAAAATTCGAAAAAATCGTTCTATGGTAGATACAGTCAGTAATATCTAGATTTCAAATTTTTTTTTATTAAATTATAGATCGTAAAGATTGATCAAAAGAAAAAAAATTTAAGCAAAATTCTCGGAACCGTTTTCGAGAAAAATACGATTTTCGAAAACCATTTTTTAAAATTTGTATGGAAGGTACCGTTAGTTTTAGATTAAACAAAATTTTTTTCTGAAATCTTGTAGATTATGTTAAGAAACTTTTATTTGGCAAGTTTGAAAAAAATCGAGCATGGGGTTTTCGAAATATTGAGTTTCCAGAAAAAAATTTTGATTTTTTTTTTTAAATCCAAAAAATAAAAAATTGAAAATTTGAATATGTAATAATATTCAAACTTTGTAGGAGCTTTGGCATAACAAAAATTATTTAAATCGGCTGTACCGTTTTCGAGAAAATCAAAAAAAAAAAAATGGACCCATGGGGGCTACCAAAAATAACAATTTTTTGTAAAAATTTTTTCAACCATTAGCTAGTTTTAACCAAATGAAATTTTTCAATTTTTTTTTTTTAAATTCTGTGGGACAGTTTTTGAGAAAAAAAATATTTATAAAATTGCGAAAAAAATCGTATGGCAGGTGCCGTTATTTTTGGTCTTAAAAAAAAACACAAAAAAACTTCCGGGGGAAAAAAATTAAAACCCATATCTACCAATTTTGAAGAAAATCGGCCTAGCCGTTTAGGCTCTAGTCGAACCGACAGACATGCAGACAGAATTGCGAGACCCACTTTTTTGGTCTTCGCTATTATCGTAATGTCAACTTTGATCAAAATCTCGAGTTAAATTTTTTTTCCGAATGTATAACCTGCCTTATAGTACCTCTAAGTCGCAAGTAAAAAGAAAAAAGTGTTATGGTTTTTATAATTGTGAAACGAAGAACTGCCCAGGGGGGCAATTGCACCCATTGCCGTCCCCCTGTATCCGCGCCTGGCAGAGATTGCATTAAGAATAATCTCGTCAATATGTCTGAGAAAGTTGAACTGTCTAACACATAAAACACCAAAGTTCCGAATTCGCTCAGCGGTGGATATGGGTTGACAACATAGAATGTAGATCTAGCTACTTGGATGCGTTTTCGGTAAAAAGTGATTGAATGATATTTGGAAATATTAAGCTGTAAGCACCAGACACAGAAACTGTTGAGATCAAGTTGCAGAAGACCGGAATCATATGTGGAAGAAAAGGTTTTGAAAAACTTTGTATCGTCGACGGCGGCGGCGTAGAGTGAAATATGGGAATATTTGGTAACCATTTAAATATTGTTAATAGTAAGAATAAAGAGGAAAGGTCCTAAGTGGCTGCCTTGTGGTACCCCGGAGGTAGCTAAGAAACCATCAGAGAACGTAGATCTGAATCGAACTTTGTAGTAACAGGTTTTCAGGTAAGAAGAAATCCATCTTAAGAAGATAACTTCAAGCCCAAGGGTGGACAGTTTGAATAGAATAAGCTTATATGAGATTTTGTCATTTCCATTCTCTAAGACTTCCTTGATAAAACCGTGTTGTCTAGGGAAAATGAGAGACGTACAACGAAAACTAAAAATTTCGTAAAAATTGTTTTCAAAGATTTGTGAAAGTTTAGTAATTGGACGGTTGCTTGCAACTTCACACTTTGGACCGTTTCTTAGATTGAGAGGGGGATGATAATTGTCAATAGAAGATAGGAAAAGGAGACTTAGTGAGACTGAAGAGTTAATGGGACTTGTTGTGAAAACTATTCATAGAATTTGGAATGTCGCTAACTTGACAGAGACTTGAGTCGGCGAGTCTATCTATAAAGAGACATACCTTTGCAGAGATGGAATTATAATGGTAGAAGTGAGAATGTGGTTTGTTTGATCCCATGATCGAGGTTCCTACTCGGATTCTGAATAAGGAAAGCAACGTATATTTTGCATATATTTTGATAGTATATATAATTAGTAGTAAAATTCGAAGGTACGTGTGGTGATCTCAAACACAAAACCAAATACACACAGATATGCAGCATAGAGGAGTTGAAGTAACCTTACGCGGCAAAACAATAAATTAGTAATAATTAAATGAATTTATATTTTTAATTAAATTTGTTTTTATAAAGACCACCAAGTTGGTGTTGCTTTTGTTTCACTTTGCTTCCTCCGCGATGAGTTTTACCTTGTCGTGTTGGGGAGGCTTGCGTTTATTTCTCCGGCTTGCTGTGGATTTAGACAACTAAGAAAATTCAATATGACCATAAGACTCACGACCATACATAAATTAAAGCGATTGAGATATTCTCTTTGTATTCTCGGTGTATTGGCCTAGCAATCCATGGAATTGAATTAATAACAGTAAGATTGCTAAGTAATAAATATACAATTTTGAAAGAAAAAGGACATCAGTTGTAAAAAATTTAGTGCTATATCTTATCGCAGGTTTCTGCTGAGCAACGGATCCCTGGTACTTTTTATACAAATCTTGAGCGATGTGATCGCCATGTCACTGCTAAAATGTAAACGAAAGTAATTGGGTTAAAACTCTCTTTTGCTCGACGTTTTGGTTTAGCAATCTTGGAAATGTGATGTTAAAAATAAACAATCGTTGAGATCAAGAAGATTGCTTAGGAATATCTTTCCTAAAATAAAAACTAATAAAAGGAAGCACACTCTTAGTGGTTGGTTACTACATATGTATTTCGATCGATTGCTGGGTGTGTGTATCCTGGGGTTGACAGGCCCTGAGTTTTGCAGTAACTCATCTGTAAGTGACCTTGGTTGACCTCGATTGACCTCGGTTGGCCTTGGTTGCGAAGCTCCACCGGAAGCTATATTCTGGCACCAGGAGTTAGAGATGGGTTGCATAGTGCAACCTCTCTTTCTCAGACTATCTATGAGGTAGGGCCCCTAGTGGGAGTATCCTGGTGGTTGTGGTTTATTCCAAATGCGGAAACATATAGTTTTCAAGCGTGCTTGAATTCAAGAGGTGTTAGATAGACCTCACCTTTAAGCAAGAGGTGTGCACATGCTGCAAAATGTCACAGCTTTGCTACTGAATCAGCTTCGGCTGACTCGGGGCTAATGGTCAGGGCTCAATCTGACACCGATGAGGCGCTCACGTTAAACCAAACATAGGTTCTGTTTACTTTGCTTGTGCTCAACACCACATACATACATTATGTATTAGGATTAGATACATATGTATTTCGAGTAGAAATCCGTAAAATGTTTATAAATAAAAATGTAGTTTTGTCTTTTTTCTATTTCCGTCCACCAATGCCCTAGTTTTTAGTTCTCCGCGGATATTTGATGTCCTAGGCACATATCCAATCTCATATATTGGGTGGGTTTACTTATTCATCAGCTAGCGAAAGGAACGACCCAGTCCCACAACGAGAGAGAGAGAGAGAGAGATTTGCTATAAAAAAACTCATCCGACTCTACAAAAATACCTCTTAATGTAATAAAGGCATGGCAACCATGGCCCTTGAATGAATTTCTGAATACGAATACGATTGCGAATACGAATCCGATTCTCTTTATAAGTTTTGTGTTTCGAAAATTTTATTTTTGTCTGTCAGTCGCCAGAATATGCCATGATAAAGGCTTTGTCCGGATTTTGTGTACATTTTAGGTTAACTTTCTATCAATTTTAGATTTCCGATTGAGAGTCCTTTTAAACAAAAAAATAAGTAGAAACTATTGTAAAAAGAGTAAATAGATGAAAAGAAAGGAATAAAATCCTCAAGGGTGCCCCGGAATCGCTGGATGGATGCATTGTAGAGGAATATATACTTTTTCTTTTCTTTGGTACGTACATACATATGTACATACGTCCCAATGTCTAGTACCAGCTTGAGTATCCTTTCTCTGGACGGTCCATTGATTCTTTTACTTGTGTGTGCAGAGGACGTCGAAAGCCTTGTAAAAGGACGTGTTGGTTGGTCGTTGGTTCTTATAGAAAAATACTTGGTGGGGTGGAAAGATGATGCAGAAAATTTTAACAGTACAATACAAACTGATAGTAGAACTAGAATGGCACTAGAATGAGAGGGTGAGATGTAGGAAGGGTAAATTTGATGGGTGGAAGATGAAGTAAAATTTCATATCGTGCAGTGGTTGGAGTTCGGGATAATGTGCCTAAGTTTTCCCATAGAGTATAGTTCGAAATACGTTCTGGTAGCATTGATAAAGATTCGTATTTCCGACGAAACTTTTTAACAAGCTTGAAGTGTTTCTGTCGAGTGGGTAAGTAGCTTTGATATTCACTTCTGGCAGCACCATCAGACGAGGGATAGGTTGGTTAGGCTGATGGTTGCCTTCCATTGCCTTGCCGCGCTCTTACACAAGTCCATGTCTATATAACCCTCTGGAATTATTTATGAACTTTCGTTCGGGGAAGTGTCCGGCGAAAAATGTGTTTTTTTTTTTTCTTTGTACACCCTTCGTTCCTCCCAAACGGTCCTTCATTCGGTCGTACTATTTGAGCCGAATGTAAAACTGCCTTGCATAGCACTAAGATAATGGACAATAAGGGATGGACAGATTTCTGGGTCAAGATACTGTCATTTGACAAAATGGGCGAAATATTGAAGTCTCACAGCGACAACATAAAAAAAAAAACTCTACAAGAATAACTTTTCTTTGAGGGGTAAGTCTGTGTGAATGTTTGAAATATAAAAGAATGATAAGTAGGAAGATATATGTCATAGCATATTGAAATATTCATATTTTTTTATAGTTTTTTGTTTTCTTAATGTCAGAGTAATGTATCTCGGAGGGTGTGGGGGAACAAAACAGACTGTCATAAGTCAATCGATAGCTGGTTATTCAATTTCTATTGATATTTACTATATCTAATCGGATTAGCTACGAGTAAATGAATTAATGACATACTTTTATGCACGTATGTAGGCTTTAGAATCATTGACAGTTGATTCGTAACATGTAATTGAATGCAGAGATACATTATAATTATTGAAACAAACACATACCAAATTAAAACGCTTCGCAGAAACAAAATTAAAGTTTCAGAACAGAAAGCACTAGGTGCTGTGTTGACTCAAATGAATTAAAATGCCTTTAAGGTTTTCAATACCTTGAGTTGAGGTCTTCATTTTAGAAAATGATAGCACGTGTTCTGATTCTCGCAGATCTGACGGAGTAAATGTGTATTTGCATTACAAGTAACATATTGGAACTCGATCCTATAAAAAGATTTGGATGGAGATATTTCCGAAACCAGGCCTTGTAAGAGGTTGCGGTTTTCTAAATTCCTGGGTAACTTTTCAAGAGCTTTTCAAGAAAATCAGAAGGCTATGCGAGGTCGGCTTATCGAAATATGGCCACCCGAAGTGATTTTACTGAAAATTGACACAAATCTAAAAAAGTCATCGAATGCGGATGGAGATATTTCCTTAACCAAAGCTCGTAACGCGTTGCAGTTTTCAATTCTGAATAGAGAATTAACTGACCTTTCCATGGATGTGCCAAACTCAAAAATTTATTTTTTTATTAATTTTGGGAAAAATCATGGACTAAACACTTGTCTATAAAAATCATAATTTCTTCGAAGTTCACCAATCCCATCGAGATGTAAATCAAACGAAAGGTCTATTCAATACCTACACACACATGTAAACTAAATCGTCGTGGGTGGTCTGGTTATCGAAATATGGCCATCCAAAGTGATTTCGATGATTCCACAGATTTTTGAGCTTTAACTACCTAGAAATGTGTTTGGGTAGCGATATTTCCGAAACCAGGCCCTGTGAAAGGTTGCGGTTTCCATAATTCCTAGTCACTTTTGTAAGAGCTATTCACGGGTGAAAACCAGAAGGATCTGCGAGGTCTGGTTATCGAAATATGGCCACCCAAAGTGATTTTACTGAAAATTTACTCAAATCTAAAAAAGTTATCGGATGCGGATGCAGATATTTCCTCATCCAAGGCTCGTAACGCGTTGCAGTTTTCAATTCTGAATAGAGAATTAACAGACCTTTTCATGGATGTGCCAAACTCAAAAATTTTTTTTCTTATTAATTTTGGGAAAAATCATGGACTAAACACTTGTCTATAAAAATCATAATTTCTTCGAAGTTCACCAATCCCATCGAGATGTACTTCAAACGAAAGGTCTATTCAATACCTACACACACATGTAAACTAAATCGTCGTGGGTGGTCTGGTTATCGAAATATGGCCATCCAAAGTGATTTCGATGATTCCACAGATTTTTGAGCTTTACTCGTAACTACCTAACAATGTGCTTGGGTGGCGATATTTCCGAAACCAGGCCCTGTAAAAGGTTGCGGTTTCCATAATTCCTAGTCACTTTTGTAAGAGCTATTCACGGGTGAAGACCAGAAGGATCTACGAGGTCTGGTTATCGAAATATGGCCACCCAAAATGATTTTACTGAAAATTTACTCAAATCTAAAAAAGTTATCGGATGCGGATACAGATATTTCCTCATCCAAGGCTCGTAACGCGTTGCAGTTTTCAATTCTGAATAGAGAATTAACAGACCTTTCCATGGAAGTGCCAAACTCAAAAATTTGTTTTCTTATTAATTTTGGGAAAAATCATGGACTAAACACTTGTCTATAAAAATCATAATTTCTCCGAAGTTCACCAATCCCATCGAGATGTACATCAAACGAAAGGTCTATTCAATACCTACACACACATGTAAACTAAATCGTCGTGGGTGGTCTGGTTATCGAAATATGGCCATCCAAAGTGATTTCGATGATTCCACAGATTTTTGAGCTTTACTCGTAACTACCTAACAATGTGCTTGGGTGGCGATATTTCCGAAACCAGGCCTTGTAAAAGCTTGCGGTTTCCAAAATTCCTAGTCAATTTTGTAAGAGTTATTCACGGGTGAAAATCAGAAGGTTCTGCGAGGTCTGGTTATCGAAATATGGCCATCCAAAGTGATTTCGATGATTCCACAGATTTTTGAGCTTTACTCGTAACTACCTAACAATGTGCTTGGGTGGCGATATTTCCGAAACCAGGCCCTGTAAAAGGTTGCGGTTTCCATAATTCCTAGTCACTTTTGTAAGAGCTATTCACGGGTGAAGACCAGAAGTATCTACGAGGTCTGGTTATCGAAATATGGCCACCCAAAATGATTTTACTGAAAATTTACTCAAATCTAAAAAAGTTATCGGATGCGGATACAGATATTTCCTCATCCAAGGCTCGTAACGCGTTGCAGTTTTCAATTCTGAATAGAGAATTAACAGACCTTTCCATGGAAGTGCCAAACTCAAAAATTTTTTTTCTTATTAATTTTGGGATAAATCATGGATAAACACTTGTCTATAAAAATCATAATTTCTTCGAAGTTCACCAATCCCATCGAGATGTACATCAAACGAAAGGTCTATTCAATACCTATACACATATGCTAACCAAAATGTTTGGGTTGGGCTGGTTATCGATATATGGGAAATATACATAGTCAGTCAAAGTGATTTTACCGATTTTCGACTCCCAACTACCCAAACCATTAATTAACTTTTAAAGATCTATTCACGGGTGAAAACGAGAAGGTTATGTTAGGCCTGGTTCTCGTAATTTTGCAATTCAAAGTCATTTGATTGAGTTTCGACCGAACGCTTCATTTGATTCGGATGAGATATTTTCGCGACCAAGCCTTGGAAACAGTTTCTGTTTTCATTCTTCAAAATTATTCTGACCGCTGCGCTGCATTAAAAATTCCTTCTGTTAAGCAGAGCCCTAATTATGAAGATCGAAGGTGATACTCTGCTATCTTCTTTTCTATTTTAATATTGCGTTTAAATATTAGTATACTTTTTTTCATGTGTCATGTATTTTTCCTTGATACTTACATAATATGTTAATCGTACTGAATCCGATAAACCTTTAACGGAAAATACTCAAAATATATCTTGAATTAAAAACTGGCTCAAATGACATAATTAAATTAATTTCATATCATAATCAAACCTAAACCAAGTAAAAGGTTATACCCAACCAACCACTTGCGGTTGACGATTCCAGGCATATTTTCCAAAGTCGTTAATCAATTTCATAACCCAAAATATGCCTTAAAGCATTTTAGAGCAAACAACTACATATATACTTTTTCCTCGGCATCCTTCATCGATAGAATTAAATATCCGAAAAATAATAATAATAAAACATTTGCCTCCCTCTTTTTAAACACAGGAAAATTGCTATAGAGGGAAGGTATTTTAAGCTGAAAATTAGTTATTTTAATTAAAATTTTAAATTTTCAACTGTTTAACTAAAATGAATATTTATAATTCGGCCATGAATATTAAATTAAGACTAATTAATGAAATTCCACAATTAGTTTACACAAAGTTTTACTTCCATATTATTTTGTCTATAAATTAGTATTTATACACACAAATTTGACTCTAGGCTTAAAACATAAAGTATAGACAGGAATTTCCGCGGAACAACAATCCATAATGGCTAAATAGTAAGTATACGCCACCTTTACCATCATCATCATCATCATCATCATCGTCGCATCGTCACCGCTGTCGCACATCCTTGTGATGTTGCTTTAAATTTGATTTAAACAAAAGAAAAAGAATAAGTGTATTTTAGACTTTAAGCTACTTAAGTGTTTTTATTTTATTTTTGTGTCTTTTGTTATATTCGCGCGACATGATGTTGTTAAGTATAGCCAAGTCAGCTCAGCCCAACAATCTAGTTCCATCAAAAAAATCCATTATGTTAATTTACCGTGTCAGGAAGATACATTCATCCTTGCATAGAGTCCTTATATAGTCCTTTTCTGCTCCTTTTCTGGATAATATGGTGATGGTATATTCCGCCCTAATATTATTCTGCTATACACTACATAAAGAGAAAACTGATAATAATACCATGGTTATAGGATGGTAAACTGCTTTTGTCCTTTTTATGGGTAACTGGGCTGCATGTCGACGAACCCTTTTATCGGAATTAAAAAGTCCTTAAAATCCACTATTATATCTGAAATGGTTGAGCAGAAAAATAAAATAAAAAAAAAAAAAATACAACACAAAGATGCAACCTTCCTCCTTCGCTATCCTCCCATACTAATACAAATGTTAAAGCTTAGATTTGATGTATTTATGAGTGGCAGTCCTAGAACTTTTTTTCCCACATTTTCAAATTGTGATATAGGTACCACAACTATAAAGGTAGGTTATGGATTTATTAAAAATCCGAACGGTATTGTTTCCCAGAATTTTAATAGAAAAAAAAACATGACATAACAATAGAAATGTTGACCAAATTTTGGTCCTTAAAAAGGTTACAAAAGATCTTTTGAATACGCAATTGGGGATATAGTCACGGAAGGAGGAATAAGTGGTAGAGTGGCGCTTGAACAACTTTTAGATAATAAGAGTTTTGGCTTACCTCGAGCACTTTTCTTGGAATGGGGAATAAAATAAATCGTCCAACAACGGTCGAGGGTAAAACATATAGCATAAATCAAGACAAAAACTTCCTCGAGATATGTATATCCAAAACTTATACCTCTGTGGAATTGAAGAACATTCCAAATGAATTTGGAATAGTGAAATCCACTTTCAAACATTTTGAGCCCATCATCTTTTGAGGAATAAGGGCCTAGTGACTTACAACTGTAAACCATTCCACTATGCGTGTTGTGGGCACGAATGGAGGAGACCTATGGCGGTTCTGCCGAATCCGAACTGCTAAGATGAGTAGAAGGTTTTGAAGAAAAAAGATATTCTTGGAGTATTTATCACTTCCTAGTTTGAAGCAGTACCCCTAAAAAAAAGTATTCTGTTATCCATTGGCAGCGGTCGGGAATCAAAAACAAGACCCATGGTGTTGCAGTCCCACGCAGTAATCATTTCACCACGAGGTTAAAGATACTATGAGTGCAATAACATTAAGAGTTACGTGTTCATTTATCAAATTTTGCTAAAGGCTGCTGATTAGTTGAGGACACTTTAGGGAAATATTTTTTTCAAATAAACTGCTAGTATCTGGTATTGGTTAATCATAGATAAATATCTATGTTTTGGGCTGAGCCGCCTTAATTCTAGCTTTCATCTCCCGGACCTCTTCCTTCTTTCAATTAAATGCTCCATGAGTTTCTATTTTTTATTCGGGGCACAATAAAGAGGGTTATGATCACCCTTAAAATGTTTCACCATAGTGCAGATACCGATGCACAATCGCTTTTCAGTGCCTAAATATTGTAATTTGAGAAAAATGTTAGGTCAGGTAAAGCATTCCACATTCGTGGCGTGCAGCTTAAGAAAGATTCTCTGAATTCAGCATTTAGACCAAGTTGGGCTCGAGGGATATCTGATCGGCATTCCCTTATGCTCGATTATTTCGGTTGAATTGTTTTAGGGAAGGAGTGCAACTGGCCTTTTCACTGGAATGCTGTTTATAAAAATAACGGTAAACAAATTAAAGATAAGAAATATTACGGTGGTGCTTGAGAGAGGCAAGTGTTTCCGATATAGTTCTTTCACTTTATTTTTAAAACCCTTTTTTGGATTATATCCAAGAGACCCAAGTAGGTTATTGGAATCATACTCAAGTTTTGGGCGAATATAGGCTTTATAGATTACAGCCAGATCAAAAGGGGTGACAAATTTCTTCCATCGTCCTAAACCTAAATACTTACTTAGACGTTTCTGACAAAATTAAATATTATGTTGCTATTCCATATCTAAGCGGTTCAGTCTCAGCCGAAAATTTTATATGTCCCTTATTCTTACCAACAGTTACAACCCCTTAATTGTGTTCGATCTGTTGTGCTTCGAACTTATTTTTTTAACGTCTTATAACATACAGTACATACATGAAATAGTTTGGAGGTGCTACGCCCTAGTTGCACCATGTATTTTCTACGTGACACAGCTGAATAAGTTTTCAAGAATCACGATTTCGACTATCGACATATGTATGTATAAATGTAAAGCTTCCTACGATGAAATTCGTTGGGATTTCCCCTGGTTCGTTTCAGTTTGAAGATTTGGTCTATGATTCGAAATAGTTTTTGATGGTATTAAGTCTTAACAATTTGTTTTTTCATCCCGGCAATCTTACTCGGATTGTTAAGTTGACTATAGTGAGGGCTTTTTCAATACTCGTACATTAGTCAACTGATGATTGGAATTGAGATCGTCGGGAAGAAACTCCAATTTTTGGGGACTTAAGGCTATTTTTTGTATTCTGATTATTAATCCATTGGACCAACACTTCACAGCCGAACTTAGATCGTCAGAGTTTTGTTATGAGTGTTTGTGATTTTTGAAATGGTAAGTGATTTTCGTGTTGTCGCCCATTCTGTTAAGTACAAAGCAGCTGTTTTGTCAGTAGATGAAAGACAGGTTGGTGCGATTACTGATATTTTAGAATTTCGCCTGCCTAATTCCATTTACTGTTTCGCCCTTACGGCCTTTTAGTTTATGTTATATATAATTTTGCTTAACAGAGCCTTCCTCAATACGGACATTGTACTTTTACGAACTTCAACTTCATGTGGCTAAAATTTACTGTCCGCAAGCACATCATCCATTAATGTTGTTTCATTTATAGGTGTCCAAATCTTGACATCAACTCAGCTCTTAATGAGTTTGATGCGCTGTCTGATTCCATTTTCCGAGTTGTTTTCTTGTACCCTCACACTGAAGTCGTTATTGCTGGCGACTTCAATGTACACAATTCAAGTTCGCTCAGGTGTTCAGGACAGACAACACTCGAAGGAAGATATGTTAAAATCTTTACTGAGATGCACCACCTTGCTCGGCTTGTAGACGAGCCCACTCGAATACCAGATTTTTCTGGGCAAAACGCCCACAATCTCTATTTGTTTCTTACTTCTAAACCTGATGGGTATATACCATCACGGTGAACTCTCCATTCTGTATTTCGGATCATTATGTATTATCAGCCAATTTCTCGTGTCTTATTCATCCAGGTAAACAGAAGCATCCCACTTAGACCATTTCGTCACAACTGGAACGGTCTGAATAACTTTTTCCGAATTTTTGACTGGTCACTCAATAGTGACGTTGATGCCAGGGCTGTGTAAACCAAATTCTTACATGACCACAAATTAACGCAAAAAATCCCCCAATTTGTCAAAGGCAGTAGAAATTTCTAGTCATTTGTCAAGAACGTAAAGAATTCAACTTCATCTTCGACTCCAACATTCTACAATGACAATCTGATAACTTGCTCTTTACATAAGGCAATGGGATAGGTATATTTCCGCAATCGTAAAGTTGTAAGAGCCCTTCGAGATCTTGATATAAACAAATCCGCTGGTCCTGATGGTTTATCCTCCATTCTTCTGAAGAGTTGTTCTTTATCGCTTCTTCATGTTCTGAAATCTATAGAAGATGGATGTTCCTAAAAACAGCGCCTTTTCCTACTTATCGACCGATTGCACTTACGAGACCGATCCGATAAGTATTTAACCTACTTAACCTAAGAAAAAATAAAATGCACGACTGGGTCGCACGCACTTGCTCCTATGTAATAGACTAGGAGTTTTAAAAATGAATGTTATTATAGAAGGATATTAGAAAGGATACAATTATTTTTTTTTAATTCTTTTAGTAGTAAGAGACAAAAACAGAATGCTATGCAAATATGAATTTATGCAAGAACAAAAATTATAAGTCATTGTAGTGGTTTCTTAAAAAAAGCTTTTATATACAAACTTTTTTAAAGACTTTTAAGAAAAAATTTTGGTACGCCAATTTAAAGTTTTCATTATTGTTCGAATAAAAATTAAATTTACAAAAAAAAAAAATATTGAGCCATTTCTGAGATATCGAATTTTCACAGAAAAGATAAAATAGGTACATTTTTTTTTTCAAAAATTGAAAAAAATATTTGTTTTAAAGTTTTCAAATGCAATGTGTGTTACACTTTTTAGAAGCTTCTCTATAAAAAATTTCATTAAGATCCGTTATGTGGATAATGAAAAATTCAAAATTCGAAAAAATGGTTATATGGTAGGTACAAGCTGTAATATCTAAACTTCAAAATTGTTTTTATTAAATTAAAGATCGTAAAAATTAATTGAAAGAAAAATACGATTTTTAAAAACCTTTTTTTTTTTTAATTTTTTGCATTTATATGGTATGCCCCTTTATTTTTAGGTAAAATATTTTTTTTTCTCATATCTTGTAGATTACATTGAGAAACTTTTATTTATCAAGTTTGAAAAAAATCTAGCATAGGGTTTTCGAAATATTGAGTTTTAAAAAAAAATTTAAATTTTTTTTTTAAATCAAAAAAATTTTTTTTGGTAATTTGAGTACACAATTCTATTTATCTTTTTGGGAAGCTTTAGTAAAAAAAAAATTATCAAAATCGGTTGTACTGTTTTTGAGAAAATCAAAAACAAAAAAATTGTACCCTCAATAACCATTTTTCGGAAATTTTTTTTCCAACCATTATCTAGCTTTAACTAAATGCAATTTTAATTTTTAAAATCTGTCGAACAGTTCTTAAGAAAAAAAAAATATTTCTAAAATTTCGAAAAAAAAATCGTATTTCATGTACCGTTATTTTTGGTCTTAAAAAAAAAAGAAAAAAACGTGTGGGGGGAAAAAATTAAAAATGATATCTACCAATTTTAAAGAAAATCGGCCGAGCCGTTTATACTGTAGTCGAACAGACAGATAGACAGACAGAATTGCGAGACACCCTAAAAATATTTTTCGCTATCATCGTTATGTCAACTTTGATCAAAATATCGAGTTCGATTTTTTTACGATTGAATAACTTGCCTTATAGTACGAGTACCTATAAGTCGCAAGTAAAAATTAAAAAAATTGGCGATTTATTTCTCAACATAGTCTTCTTTTAGCTCGATAAACTTGATCCAGCGATGCTCCAACTTCTTTAACCCATCCGAAAATTAGGTTTTCTCGAGGTCTGCAAAGTAGGCCTCCGTGACGGCGATGACCTCCTCAATTTGACTCAAATTTCTACCTGGCGAGTGATTTTTTCAAGTTTGCAAACAAAAAAAAGTCGCACGGGGCCAAATCTGGAGAGTACGGTGGATCGGGCAGCAGTTCGTACAAAACTACGAGTCCGGTTCCCTTCTTTCTAAGGTCACGAAATCGCTGAAAAATCATCTTCTTAATGACCGGCAATACAGCTTTTGCAGCAATCATTCCACTGGTGATCTTATGGTATATCTCACCGAAGAGTGGGTTCTGGAGAAAGCAAGATTATTGCTTTTGATATTTCTAAGACATTTGATAGAGCTTGGCAACGAGCTCTCTTATCGAAAATGAGTGCATTTGATATCGAAGAAACCCTTATTCTTTAGATTAAAAATTACCTTCTAGATCGTTTAATACATGTTGTATCTACGTTGAAATGACCACATTCTCGAATCTACCAAAAATGCTCAGAATTTCTATATCGGTGTAAGAAATTGAGCACCCCTTCTGATATGGCTACTATTTATAGGGTGATTATACGCCCAAAACTCCAGTATAACCCACATCTATGGGCTGGTGCAGCCCAAACTTCTCTTCATTTATTGGATATAATCCATAACAGACTGTTTAAACTGTTAGGAAACAGAACTATTACGGAATCGTTGCCATATCTCTTGAACACCATCGTAATGTTTCATGTTTTATCGCTTCTTTCACAAGCAATGCTCACTCGAAGTAGACAGTTCACCTATGATACCGGTTTCGAAAGGATTGCTTATCAGTTTACCCTTGAGCCTAATTTTGGTCGTAGGGTCAAATATAGAGATTCCTTTTTCAGTCGCACAACACAATTATGAAATAATTTATCCCGCACAGTTTTACATTGCCATTTCAATTTGCAAACATTCAAGACCAATGTTTATCGACACCTCCGGGAGGGGGGAACCTCCCCTAATTTCCCATCGACCGTGCTGTGTTAACATTATCTTAATTATATGTTTATGTGTAAATTATAAAAAAAAATTATTTAAATTCAAAAATGCTTAGCTTGCTGTGGCCTAATTATTCTTAATATTTTTTATAGCTAAGCCCACCTTTTCTATACTTTTTGATGGAACTGGTTCTTCATAAACTACGTGATGTTCATTCAGTAGCTGATGGAAATACTTGATGAGCTTGAATGCATCTTCTTTTCTTTGTGGTTCCTTTCGGTGTTTCGAAGAGACAGTTTTGCTAAGGCATACAACGACGAATTCATTCTTCTGGGCGGTTAGAAATTTCTTTTCGTTGGACAGTGCAGCTCCAAATTTTACATGCAGTATAATAACGCCTTAGGTAGCGGATATATCCCTTTGATCGATAAGCGTGTGGTCAACTTAGTTCGGGGGTAGATTGTTTGAAACTTTGTATATCTTTAGGCATTGAAATTTATTGCTACCTTTCACATTATTACGAGGTGATGCAAAGTCTATTAGTTGGAACCCGTTTTCTGTTATCATTTTGTAGAGGTCGTAATTCCCAACTAATCTGCTAAAGACATTTTCTTTCCCACTTAAGGATTTAAGTCCTCCCGTTCACAACTTTGACATTGTACCACGATCAGGATCATAAAACTCTCCCTTAATAGGTTTTTAGGGTTTTCAGCTTAATCGTAAGGATAATGTTCATACATACATTAGGCGATTACTTACGGCCTTAAGTCAATAGCCTTCCAGCCGGCTTATACAAGACCGATTTTTGTGCAATGTATTATGTTTTGACACTTTTTGAATTTTAAATAAAAAATCAAAACCTCATGAAAGATATTTAATTTTCAGTCTAGAACTGACAATAAGGCTAATATTTCTTTACGAGTTCCCAGTCTCTAGGTAGCAATCAGCCTCTAAAGCAAGTACCTGCAACCATATCGTGTACGTTATTGAGTGAGTTTTTTTTTTATTTAGTAAAGCACATATAATGAGGGGGTATTAAAGTAAAAGTTCCGTGTGCAATGCTATTTGGGATAATAATATGAATATTATTGCAGCTAGATACATTACTATACTGGGCATTTGGAAAGTGAATTTCTAGTTTTTTTTTTTTGCAATTTCTTTTTATATCCATGATGAGTTCTCCATTGAAGTTAAGTGTTTATAACGTTTAACAAAAATAAAACTATTTTCTCAATGGGTTATGCGGGTAAAGGGATATTCAGGAATTCCATTGTATATGGCTTTCAATGAGATTTAAGATCCATTTGCATATTGGACATTTTTCTTAAGTGCACTAAGTTAACTTCTTAGAAGAAATATAGAAGTAGATGTTCAAGACTTTGTGTACTGTATTATATCATATAACAGTCTTGAAAAAATAAGAAGATTGAGTATGATAATGGATTTTTAATTTTTTATCCATTGAATATTCCATTATATTTGTAAACAGAGATTGGAAGTAGGTGTGGGTTCATTCTATTTTCTTGCACTTTTCTTACAAACGAAATTAGAGCAACTTACATTTAAAGAAGAAAATATTCTGTGCAGGTTCCGGTCAATTTAACTCGCTTTCCGATTCAATAAAACAACACCTAGAGCCAGAGGCAGAAGTCCGATGGATGAAGACTCCTATTTAATACACGAAACGTGGGTTTTTCAGTTAAACCCTCGTTTTCAAGGTTCAAGTGACGAAAAACTCGATTTTTTTTCAATTTAATTCATCCATACGATGTTGGCATATTATTTAGCTATAGATTTTTAGCTTATCCATGTGAGAACTCTAACATTCAATTGGCTTTTGTAGATTTTGGCGTTCTGTGGCGGCCATGTTGTTGTGGTGACATCTGTCAAATCTGATCTGTATATTATTCATTTACTACTGTAAATTCACCATGCTAAATTACACGATAACGAACACGTCCAATTGATAGAACTTTATTATCAAAATGAATGTTTGTTAGTGAAAACGTTCAATTTTACGGTGAATGTAGTGGCCCTTCACAGTCGACTCTTCAATGTTTTGGTGGCCAAATTTGGACGACCATTTCGGTTAATAATCAGCCAACATTCGTACTGCAAAGGAACGAACGCAAGCTCGGCCGAGAATATATCTGTCGTGACTGAAAGTGTACAGCAGAACCCGAGGCAGTCGATTTCTTGCCGTGTACAAGAACTCGGCCTTTCACAGATCTCAACCTGGCGAATTTTGGTTCGGGACTTGGTCCTCCATTCATATGTATGAGACCTAATTGACTTAAGAACTTAAAGTTTAAGAACATAGACAACGCCGGTTTTTTTCACTGACTGGGTTTCAGAGCGTTTTGAAGAGTACTCCAATTTTGACCGAAAACTCGTCTTTATTGACGAGGTGCATTTTTGGATTAATTTTTGTGTTAACAAGCAAAATTGCCGTATATGAGGTGACACCAATCTAAACGAGATTCACCAGGTCACAATTTATTATCAAATTAACTGTATCAGTTTAAGTTGGAACAATCTACGAATAGTAATGGGTTTCCTTACATGGGTCACTGTAAACTAAGAAGACACTTGTTTTTGGTCTAGAAAACAGCCCCAAATGCAGATTCTGCGCTATCCATGATGAAACGCCGAAACACATACTAAGCAGATGGGAAGCACTAAAACATCAAAGAAACACGTATAAAATTGGGACACTATCAGGTATGACTCATTAAAGGGATAAACTTGAAGGAAGAGCTGTAGGGTTAGCAATTCATCTAGCTCTTGATGGGCTCAGAATAGATCTTTACGTCGCAGTGCAAACTCCCTTTCAATATTCATTAATTCATGCATTCTGAAAAAATTTAAGTTTGGTGTGGATTTTTGGCCGGCAGCGTCATTGGTCTGAGCTTTTTGGAAAACGACGTTGATTAGGCGATCGCCGTCAATGTCGAGCGCTACCGACCGATGAAAACCAATTTCTTATGACACAAATTGAACAATATGCACCTAGACGACATGTGGTTCTAGCAGAACGAAGTTGCTTGCTAGACAGTGAACGATTTGAGGGTAAGGTTATGTCTCGCAAAGGTGACGTGCGATTTGACCCTGCAAGACTTATTCTTGTTTGGTTTTTTGAAGGCACAGATCTATGCGAATAAACCACAATCAATGTGAGTAATTGAAAATTGAACCTCTAGAATGCGTGTTACCCACAGGACCTGCGGGCGGCAATTTCAACGATGTCATATTCCACCCATAAATTCATTCATAGGCCGGCCTTTCTTATAAAACGAAAAGTTCGTTGATATCTCAAACACAGGCCAAGTTTTGGAATCTACCTGTTTCTATTTTAGAAATTAAAGAAGCTATCCAACGATGACTTAAGAGATCAGAGCCAGGCGACCAAAATTTCGTTTAGCCTGTCTAAAAAAAACCAATCAGCCAATAAAAAAATAAAATTCTCTACTGGATCGCACGAACTTGCACTTATGTAAAAGTACTTTGGAATTTAAGATACATTTTATAAATATAAAACATGGATTTAATGAGATAATAATGTTCAAATGCATTAAATTGCCATCCGATTTTTAGAAAACTATGAATATCTGCAAGCAAACTTTAAAAAATCGTTTTATTATTAAATACATTTTTTATATAAAAAAAAATTCTTTAAAATTTTTCAAGAAAAAAATGTGGAAAGCGAATTTTAAGTATTTAATAATATTGATTTAAGGAAATAATTTCAAAAAATAATCGTTCATAGGTTTTGCAGATATTGATTTAAAAAAAAAACAACAAATTTTTTGTTCGAATATTTTTATATACAATATTATTTTAAACTTAAGGGGGCTTCTGGTAAAAATTTTGGGTTAAAATCCTTAGAGCCGTTAATGAGAAAGTCGAAAATCAAAAAAACCGTTCTATGACAGGTACCGTTAATAACATTTTGCTCCAAAATTGTTTTTGACCAAAATATAGCCCATGTCCATAATATTTATCACACCTAATTTTTTTATCAAGATCGTTAGAGCCGTTTTCGAGATAAATAAGATTTTGCATTACGGGTGTATGGGGGGTACCGTCATTTTTGGAGCTAAAAAAAAAATTCAATTTCTCCTCTAGGGAATTACCGATTACCCTTAACTACCGAGATTGAAGGAAATAGAGCCAGTGGTTTAGGCTGCAGGGAGAGGTAAAGACATACAGACACACTGAAACATGTTTTTGTGTACTAAATTTTCCTTAAAAATTTTATAAAAAAAAGTTGATATGTAAATTGTTAGTATTTACTAAAATACATTTTAAAATGTAATTTAAAAATTTAATCATGTATCCCTTTTCAAGATATTGAATTTAAAATAAAAAAAATTGTGTTATTTTTATTTAAATCCAAAAACTATTTTTTTCGAAAAAAATTTGTATTGTTTAAAATGCAAAGGAGCTCCTGCATAAAAATTTTGGTTGAAATCGCTTGAGCCGTTGATGAGATATTCGAAAATCAAAAAAAAAACATTCTACGAGTATGAGAGGTACCCCTAATAACATTTCCCCCCAAATTTTTTTGACCAAAATATAGTCCATGTCCATGATTTCACACTTAATTTTTTTTATCGAAATCGTTAGAGCCGTTTTCGAGATAAATGAGATTTTGCATTATGGGTGTATGGGGAGTACCCTTAGTTTTGGAGCTAAAATTTCAATTGTTCCTCTAGGGAATCACCGAAGACCCTTAAGTACCAAGTTTGAAGAAAATACCTCCAGTAGTTTAGGCTGTAGTTCGATGGGTGGTGGCGCAGAAATTAGCGCACGCTTTTACAGTGGAGAGTAGGATAACTTACAAAATAAGTAGTAAAAAAGAGAATATTTTATTATTAAATTTAGCAAAGGCAAATCTAGCAATTGCAGTCCCTAGCCTTAAGATGTCGCCACAATCTTTTGTCTTCTTGATAGTACTATAAGTTTTATATACAAAGTTAGTACAAATGAATGACTTTAAACTGTATCATGTGCCTTAGGATAACTCTTTGACCCTCTGCCTCATGGAATGTCTCGGAAATGTGGCAGGATATCTTCTATTGATTGGTCAAGGTAAGTCATCCTTCTCTTGGAAATTGGACTGGTGGTCTAACATAGTAAATTTATAATATTCTTAAAATCAGAACCGGAAAGTTGTTCATTCCTTATTTCTTTTGACAACGTTCTTAGTATATTCACATATACTGAATATATTACACGATTTTCTTGTACATGGCCTTCGTCAGGGCAAGGCGGTCGGCACAGAGTGGCTACAGTGCTGTTTCTACCTGTACTATGAAGTAGCTTTAATAAGAAGAAGAGAAATTTGTCAGAGATCAAATCACGATTTACTATGTAAACGCGTTTATCAAAATTCGTTTACCCAGGAATTTACGAACTCAATACTATTTCATCAAAAATTAGTGAACTTATTTTCCACTAAGATAAATTGAATTCCCTTTACCCAAATTGCTTCTGCGTTAACTTCAGACAAATTCATAAGGCGTCCGTCATTTATACTTCAGGACAGGGCATCTATATAACGCACCAAACGCGTCTAATTTCAACATCTGAAGCTTTTTAAAAAAAAAAAAAAAAACATTCTGTAATAATCCCAAGAATTAAGTTACAACCAAATTGAATCTAAACACGTCTGATTACTCGGAATATAATAACAAGAATAATATTTATTTAATGCTCAATATTATATAATTAGAGGGATACATACCTACATATGTATATTGTTCTACCATATTTATTTATGTATTTATTTTATTTTAAAATATTAAGTATTATTTATAGGAACAGATCTCTTCACATACTTTTATTTCCTTAAAAAAGCTTTTCTTGTTAATAGTTGTGACAGTTGATGAGAAATTTCTCGAAAGATGCACAAAGGAAAACCAAAAAAAGAAAAAAAAACAGACATAAAATTTTGTCTCTTCCGACTGAATTTTACATAAAAACGAACACATGCATAAATTGAAAAATTAATCTGGGTAGCTAAAAAAAAAAAAACTAGAAAAAAAAACTGAAAAAAAATATTGACACCGAGTGAGAGAAAATTGGGATAGAAAGCGTCCGAGTCAAAGTGAAATTAATTTATTTGTACAATCTATTTATGAAGTCCTTTTCCAACTCAAACTCCACACAAGCCCACAAAATCCTCAGTGCCAGCATCATAGACCAAACACCACCACTCACCAAGCCAAGTAGTGCCAATGCACTGGATAGCGTTGTGGCTAACTATTACAGGCTATGGCGGTGGATGCTAACTTAACTCACAGTCACAACTCTAAATTATTCCTGTCATCCAAAAACAGTATGCACCACACTTTAACGGTATGTAGTTTGAGGATCACATATATAGTACACACAGTGTTGTTCACAAAAAATTTTATAAATCAATTTAAATAGGTGTTAAAGAGTGATATTACGGAGTACACCAGCTTGAGTAGAATTCATTTCTTATACCTTCGAATTCATTAGTTGATTGCTGGCTTCTGTCTGTCCAGCTGTCCGTTTTTTTCATTTTGTTTTGCATAACCATATTTTTCAAAAATGATGTTTAATAAGTAGCACGATGTAGAACCTCCTTATCTGAATCCTTGTAAGATATCGAAGCTCTTCACAATAAAAATAGATTCAACTATTTGATATCCTTGGGATTTTGTCCGATGTCTGCGTCTGTAAAGTGATAATGATAACAAAGCAAAGGAGTCACAAAATTCAAGGCAATTCCGCTCCAAGAAGTGAATTAGCTCAACCCACAATGTAGTCAACTTTTGTAGACTTTTAAAAGAAGAATTTGAGTCAAACGTTGTACTCGTAACAAGATTTTTGATTATTACCACTCAAGGAAGTGTGTTAGATTCTATCAAGTAGTTAAAATCAATGTGGCTTTTAGATTTAAGAAATTGGTTCACATTACAATTTTTCTGTTAAACTTTAAGCTATTATTTTTACACCATTGCGCAGTTTGGTTAATATCAGATTGTACGAGGTAGCAATCTTCAACACTTTTTTTCTTCGAAAATAATTGTTAATCATCGCATATATAAAAGGCACTTGGACTGTTTTGCAGTTAACTCGATATCAATTGATAAAAATGTTAAAAAGAAAAGGGCCAAGATGATTACTTTGTTGGACACCAAAAGTACAACAAAAAGATAAAAGATAAAAAGTTAACGATGATAACTTTTTGTGAAATGCCAGCAACTTAAGATGAAATCCAACTAAGGAACTTAGAATGGAAATCAAAAATATTCAGGTTTTGCAACCGAATCAAATTCACAGAATCAAAATCTTTGCTAAAATCTGTGTAAATCGCATCCACCTGATATTTTTCCTCTAAAGAGCTTATAATATATCTAGAAGTAAAATGCACAACTAGATCGTACGAACCTGCTCTTATGTTGAAGTACTTTGGAATTTAAGATCATCATCATCATCGGCTCGACAACCGGGTTCCGGTCCTGGCCTCTTTCAACAAGTCTCTCCACCTATCCCGGTCTCTAGCCGACGCCATCCAGTTGCGCACCCCAAGGCTTCGGGCGTCCTGGTCTACGCCATCTCTCCAGCGCAAGCATGGTCTACCACGCTGTCGTCTACCATAGAATGTACCACAAAAAACTTTCCGAGCAGGTTCCTCTTCGCTCATGCGAGCTAGGTGCCCTGCCCACCGGAGTCTACCGAGCTTAATTTTTGTCACGATATCTGCTTCTAGGTAGATTGCGTACAATTCATGATTGTACCGTCTCCGGAATCGTCCTTCCTCACATATGGGGCCAACAATTCTCCTTAAGACTTTTCTCTCGAACGCAGCTAAGAGGTCGGAGTGCCTTTTGCTAAGCACCCAAGTCTCGGATCCATATGTGAGTACTGGCAGGACCATGGTCCTGTACAGCAGCAGTTTTGAAGTTATGGTGAGATTTCTGGATTTGAAAAGCTTTGACAGACTATAGTAGGCTCTGTTGGATTTGAGAAGCCGCCCGCGTATTTCTTCTTCTATATTGTTATCGGCTGCTACTATTGACCCAAGGTATTTAAAGGATTGCACCACTTCAAATTCGTGCTCCGCTACCTTGATTGTTTGACCAACTGTTCCTCTCGCATTCGACGCCACAATGTACTTTGTTTTACCTTCACTAATGTGCAGCCCCAGATTTTGTGCCGCCTGCTCGATCTGGATGAAGGAATCGTGTACAGCTTGTTCGGTTCTTCCGATGATGTCAATGTCGTCTGCGTAAGCTAGTAACTGGCTGGACCTGTTGACGATGGTCCCTCTTGTTGCCGTGCGAGAGTCACGGATTGCTTTCTCCAACGCCAGGTTGAAGAGGAGGCAGGCCAAATTGTCCCCTTGTCGGAGTCCATTAAAGATGTTGATTGGTCTGGATAGCAATCCGGCTATTTTTACTTGGCTTGTTACGTTGGTCATGGTCAACCTACATAGTCTTGTCAATTTATTTGGGATGCCGAATTCTCTCATGGCTTTGTAAAGTTCTACCCTGGCTTTGCTATCATAGGCGGCCTTAAAGTCTATAAACAGATGGTATGTTGGAATGTTAAATTCTAGACATTTTTCCATCGCCTGCCTAAGGGTAAAGATCTGATCAGTTGTTGATTTGCCTGGAATGAAACCACACTGATATTGTCCGGTGATGGTTTTAGCGTATGTGGT
Organism: Philhelius festivus; assembly: GCA_963931855.1. Taxonomy (NCBI): domain Eukaryota; kingdom Metazoa; phylum Arthropoda; class Insecta; order Diptera; family Syrphidae; genus Philhelius; species Philhelius festivus. The sequence continues at coordinate 46,164,643 of OZ007557.1, read as the reverse complement.
TACCCGGTCTTGTAGGATAGAGGAGAGTATCTTATAGGCGGTACTCAACAACGTGATACCTCTATAATTGCTGCACGTTGTGACATCTCCCTTCTTATGTATGGGCATATTATGCCTTTTCGCCAGTCTTCTGGCATTTCTTCCTGCTCCCATACGTGCACTATAATATCATGAATTGCTTGACGTAAGGCTGGCCCGCCGTGATGAAATAATTCGGCTGGTATGCCATCGGCTCCCGGGGACTTGTTCTGTTTAAGCCGGCCTATAGCCTTCTCAACCTCTTCTATGCTTGGTGGCGGCAACATAGGGTATTCTTCTTGAAGTAGTGGAACATCCACTTCTGCAGTGAGCTGACCATTTAGCAATTCATTGAAGTACACTTCCCATCGCTCCAGTATGCTTTCAGGATCGGTGATCAGATTTCCCTCTCCGTCCTTGCAGTATGTGCAGCGTGGTGTGTACTGCGTCATGTTTCGGACGGATTGGTAGAACTTCCGCGCCTGGTGCGGACCTCGCTCTCGGCTGTTTTCTATTTCACAGATTAGGTTCTTCTGCCAGGCTGATTTCTTTTGTCTGTGAAGCCGTTTTTCTGTTCTTCTGAGCTCTTTATATTCCTCTTCGCGTGCCCGCGTTCTATGAGATTGTTGCATTGCTCGGTACGCAACATTCTTACGTTCAGTCGCTAGCTTGCATTCATCATCAAACCAGTCGTTCCGATTTTTACGACTGCTGCCTAAGATGGAGTTGGCAGTACTAATGACAGTATTTTTAAGACGTGTCCACTTTTCATTTACGCCCAGCATACTGGCTCCAGGACTTACTCTCCCTAAGTCAGGTGTTTCTAGGGCGAGTCCTAACGCATTATCAAAGGTGTTACTGGTGTTTTCATTGCGCAGGGCAGCCGTGTTGATTCGAACCTGATCGGCGGATGCAATGCGTCTTCGCAAGGCAATCCGCCCTCGGAAAACCATACCAACAAGATAGTGATCCGAGTCGATATTGGCACCTCGGTACGTTCGTACCGTCATCAAGTTCGAGTAGTGGCGACGGCCTATCAACACGTGGTCTATTTGGTTACGAGTGACTCCATCAGGTGATACCCAGGTGGCTTTGTAGATATCTTTACGCGGGAACCTGGTACTCGCAACGACCATGTTTTTCGATGCTGCCAATTCTAAGACTCGAAGTCCATTGTCATTAGTGTTCTCATGCAAACTATGGGTGCCTGCGTAATGCCTGAATACCGGCTCCCGACCTATTTTTGCGTTCAAATCCCCAAGGATGATTTTAACATCATACCTTGGACAGGCATTGAGGGCCCTCTCGACTTGTTCGTAGTAAGTCTCTTTTTCTTCGTCTGAGGACTCCTCCGTAGGTCCGTGAACGTTAATGAGGCTGATGTTCGTAAATTTGCCTCGCACGCGAAGGGTGCATAGCCTTTCGCTTATAGCGTTAAAGCCGATGATAGTAGACTTCATTTTTTCGCTGACTAGGAAGCCTACCCCGAGCACATGGTGTTTTGTATGACAGCTGTGGTATATGTCATATTCTTTCTTCTGTAAAACACCATTCCCTGTCCATCTGATTTCTAGAAGAGCTGTTATGTCAGCTTTATACTTTGACAGGGCATCGGCTAGCTGCTGAGCAGCTCAAGCTCTATAGAGCGATCGTACGTTCCATAAGAAAATTCGTAAATCATTTTTCCTTTTTCTTTGCGTGGGTTGTCGTCGTGAGATCAGTCCGTTTCCGAGGCTTGTTGTCGTTCTCGAAATTCTTTAAGTTTTACGGGACAGGGAATTAACCAGTCTCCAACCTGAGGAACCAGCCTGATCATATTAGCCAAACCTTTTTTAAAAGGCTTGTTTCTAGCGGCGCGCCGCGGAGAGGCTATGATCACACTTCCACCAGTCCCGAATAGTTACGGCACGTGCATGTTTTCGTATGCTACATATTGTTCCCCCTATTCGTCTGATGGCCGACCGCCATCATTTAAGATACATTTTATAAATATAAAACATGGATTTAATGAGAAAATAATGTTCAAATGCATAAAATTGCCGTCTGATTTCTAGAAAAGTATGAATTTATGCAAACAAATTTAAAAAAATCGTGGTATTATTAAATACATTTTTTATATAAGAAATTTCTTTAACATTTTTCAAGAAAAAAAAAAATAGATTTTGAAGATATTGATTTTTAAAAAAAAAATTGTTTTTTTTTTTAAACTAACAAATTTTTTTTCGAATATTTTTATATACAGTATTATTTTTAACTTAAGCCGACTCCTACTGAAAATTGTTGGTTAAAATCCTTAGAGCCGTTAATGAGAAAGTCGAAAATCAAAAAAACCGTTCTATGACAGGTACCGTTAATAACATTTTGCCCCAAAATTTTTTGACCAAAATGTAGTCCATGTCCATAATATCACACCTAATTTTATTTTTTTTATCAAAATCGTTAGAGCCGTTTTCGAAGTAAATAAGATTTTGTATTACGTGTGTATGGGGGGTACCGTTAGTTTTGGAGCTTAAAAAAAATATCAATTTCTCCTCTAGGAAATTACCGAAGACCCTTAAGTACCGAGTTTGAAGAAAATACCTCTAGTAGCTTAGGCTGTAGTTCGAGGTACAGACATACAGACAAACAGGCATACAGACATATAGACATACAGACATACGGATACACAGACAGACAGATGGAATTGGCGGACCCATTTTTTTCGTCTTCGCTATCATCGTAATGTCAACTTTGATCAAAATCTCGAGTTCGATTTTTTTTTTCAAATGCAGAACTTGCCCTAGAGTACCTATATCGCAATTAAAAACCTTCCTTGTATTAAGAAAGAATCCTTTGGGTTTAGACTTATTGAAAATACAAATTAGAGGATAGCAAAGTGGTGAAGCACAAAGTTTGACAAATATAGCTGGGACCTATTTCACCATCTTACAAAATTGTGATTACAAGCATTTTTTAACAAATTTGTAAAAGTCGAGTTTTTTTTATATGTAATTTTTCTTAATCACAAATTTGTACTTGTAATTTGTAGTTGGTGAAATAGGCCCCTGGTATACCATCTACTCCAGAGTTTAATTTCTTCAGAACTACTAAGCTGTAAATCACCAATATCAACCTTACTTGGTACCTACATTGAGAATACATGGAAAGTTATTCATACTAGGAGTTGAGTACACACATTGGAAGAAGTTTGCAAATTAATCAAGAATGGAAATGATATTTGAAGCTTCGGTATAAGTAGGACATATCCATAGGACATATATCAATGTATCCATATTCTCATTTAGGGGAGTACTATGAAGATCGTTTAAAATTGATGCAAAGCTTACAAAAACGTTGCGAATTCGGTAAAATTTTCTTTGTGCACCAGTTCATCCCTGGGACTATAGATTCGTCCTTTGTTTTGGATAGGATTCGCATTAATATTAACCCACGTTACCTCAGATCAACTACTCTCTTTCGCCTTTCTTATCACCGTACAAACTACCGCCACTTTGAACGAATCTCAAGAATGTTGCGTTTTGCCAATTACTCCCATCAGGATATCTTTAACTTCCATGTCAGTTCTGCCTCACTCCGAAACTCTTTTTACAACTCGTCCCAATCAATAGCCCCTTGTTTAAAAATAAAAACAGAAAAAGGGAGATACGCTGTCTTGCTGCCAACATCAACTATAAGCCTTCTGACTGTGGCATTAATTGATATAATCTTGTGCTATTGTGAATGCCTACGAAAAATGTTCATTCTTATGAACTAGTTGCTTGTTTGACTGGGTTTTTTTTTTAAGAACGTTAAAAGAAAATCATTGGAAAAAATTGTATTTATTAAACAAAAAAATACTTCAATTGCTGAAAGTCGAAATAGGAGTTAATCCCTTGGCAATGTCAATTTAATTGCTTCATCAACGTCAGAGTAGACAGAATGACAAGAAAGTCGGTTTTATTCACAATACCGATTTTTTCATGTAAAATAGACTAATAGACGAACTCACAGAGGTTTAACAACCCGTTGACAATAAAATTGACAATGAAATTACCGTTTAACAAAATTGATTGATACATGTCAACTATACATGTATATGCATAGATTGATAGTTGATCTCCACAATAAGATTAAAGATTTGATATTGAATCCAGTCGATTCCAATACGTTCTCAGGAAGTGGGAATACATCAGTCCATATTGTCCCTGGAATTTTACTAGCTGAAGAAGAAATAAAGATCAAGCATAAGTAGCTTGCGACCAAAAAAAGAGAGATACCAAAGTAGAAAATGAGGTTAGGAATTTTCACCAAAAAATAATAAGAACTTGCCAAGATGTCAGGGTGTCCAAACTTAAGACTGCAGGAGAGATTAAAGAAACATTGTAGTAGAACCGCTTTCCGATGATCCTCAACATCTACTATACTACTAAACAAAAATAATTTCTGCAAATTGTATAACAGCGATGAGGAATAAAATTCCGCTATCAATCTGGATGACGAAGACCAAAATATAAACCTCTGAGGTGAAGATCTAAAATTTAGTTCAGTAAAGATACTGTGCGTCTAACGGATATACTGCTGACCCCTTCAAAGCTGCCTCTCTAAATTAAGAAGGCAATTAGGTAGCAAAGTCCTGATATATGAACTATTAAAAGAAGAATGAAAACCCTTTTGAATGTTTTGGGAAAAAAATTTCTCCTTAAGATTTTTGGTCCCGCATGTATGTATAAATGAGGACTCAAGTAAAAAATTCAACAACAAACTGTAAGAGCTGTGCTGTACGGGGACAACGACCCGCGACTTTAGCCTGAAGAATAAAATTCCAACAACTGAAGTTCAATATATGTACATACTCGTAAATGTAGGGTGTTTGAGCTCCATCAATACTCTGGACTGGAAAATCTGTGAGTCCAACCCTGAGTGAGGGCCCAGTGGTGGAAGACCTCAATGGAAAATGACCTCAACCAACTTCCCCGTGCTGAACTCGTGATACATAGCTAGGGACCGCACTTGAGATCCTAATTCACTCCGGACTGTCCCGACTATCACGAATTACTTTCAAGATGTGATTTTGCTCTGAGATTCTTCGGTTGGTTCCAAGTTAACGTTCATATATTTAAACTGGCAGATTGATTGTTTTTTATCATTCAATTCGAAAAAGTGTTAAAACTTTTAATGTGAAAACATTTTCCACAGCTCTTTACACCGAAACCAAAAAAAAAAACAAACTTACCCATGCATATATGCATATATGTATTTTGCAGTAGAATAAGCGCGTATTTTTGAACACTTGCATATCCTTAGGAAATTTATCATTCAGATGACGGTGCTGCTCAGCTGCTGTCGTCCATGATAACCATGTTGGTTGGCGACACCCGCGCATTACGGTCCATTTCAGTGGACCAAAAGGGAAGTTTTAGTGCAAAAGTAGGTTTATATAGATGGTCGATGTACTGCAGCAGTTCGTTGGTTGTTTGTTTTCCTAGTGGTATGAGGAGGTCGTCGTCGATGACATTGCAGCAAAACTAAACTAAGGGCTTTAAAATGCTTTTAATATTAGTTATACGTCAATGTGGATTAGATGCCAATGAGGGGTGAATAACGCAAAAACTGGCATTAATACAGCAACAACAACAATAACAAAACTACAAAAAAGGCGCCAATACATTAGAGCCAAATGCAAGTTGTATCTTCTCAACCGTCGGCATCGCCGCCAGCTAAGAATAGGGGGGAAGCGGCACATACACCATGAACACATATAAATATAAACTCCAAACTCGGAGGGTATACATTTAAAGAGAAGTAGGTAGATATAGGTATACCCGTGGGGATGTTGGCTAAGTATATGTATATGTATCTCGTTCCTTAGTTTATAATTGGTTACAAGCAGGTAACAGAATATAACGATAGCTATCATTATTTAACGATAGAATAATTCATGAGGCTTAAAGCTGCTGCAAATAAATTTAAAACCAAATTTAAGAATTTAATTTAAATTTACATATACATATGTACATATACATACATATACATACATACATATGTCTGAAGCATGAGTGTAGTATGGTTGGATCTTTCAATGGTTTGTGATTTACGAGTATATCGATGTCGACTGTAGTATATTTGCCTGGCCTTAGTGGCGGTAGTCCCTCCTATTGGAACGATAGAGTTAAGGGTAGGTTTCTCCAATAAGAATTCATCCACTGTCGTACATTTTCAGTTTCACTATTGACATCTACTTTAATTAAATTTTTTGACAGCTGTCAAAGATAAATCTATTGGTGTCGTCACTTATCCATTAAATGTGTTCAGAAAAATTAAATGCACGAGTGGATTAGGAGCTTCCCCATAAAATATTTCAATTTCATTAAAATCCGTTATACCGATAATGAGATAATAATGTCTGTCTGTCTGTCTGTTCGACTACAGCCTAAACGGCTCGGCCGATTTTCTTTAAACATGGTAGATATTATTTTTAATTTTTCCCCCTAACACGTTTTTTCCTTTTCTTAAGACCAAAAATAACGGTACCTGTCATACGATTTTTTTATACAAATTTTATAATTTTTTTTCTGACAGGTTTAAAAAATAAAAATACAAAAAAAAAATCATTTAGTTATGTTTTTAGGTAATGGTTGAAAAATTTTTACCAAAAATGGTTATTGAGGGTACCCCCAATGTAACAATTTTTTTTTGTTTTTGATTTTCTTAAAAACGGTACCATTTTGATAATTTTTTTTGTGCAAACGCTCCTTAAAAACTTGAATAGAATTGTGTAGACATTCAAATTTTCAAAAAAAAAAATATTTGGATTTTAAAAAAAAAATTCCAAAACACAATATTTCGAAAACCCCATTCTACATTATTTTTTTAAACTTGATAAATAAAAGTTTTTCAATATAATTTACAAGATGTGGGAAATTATATGTATTTCACCTAAAAATAAAGGTACCCACCATACAAATGTTAAAAAATTGTTTTCAAAAATCGTATTTTTCTCGAAAACGGCGCCTATAATTTTGATAAAAAATTTTTCTTTTCAATTAATTTTTAGGATCTTTAATTTGATAAAAAAAAATTTGAAATTAAGATATTACAGCTTGTAGGGAAAGGTGGCCTAAAATGGCACCCCTAAGGAAAATGTGTCATATCTCAAAGAATGTGACATTTAAACTTAAATGTTATATTCTTTTTAAAGCTTAATCAATAACGCTTACATTTTTTTGCTTTACGAGCTTAAAAAGTGTCAAAACGTATTTAAAGTATTTAATTTTCAAAAACTCTTCAAATTCCAACGATCAAAATTGTCCGGGTAAAATAGCATACCAGTATGCCCTTGTAAACCCTTGCACCACACTGTGCCATTTTAGGCGAGTGCTTAGTAGGCCATTTTACCTATTTAGAGTTCTTTTATTTAAGTTTTAATTCCGAACACATTGAAATGGTTATAGGCCAACTAATTTCAGTTAATTAATAAGAAATACTTAATACTAACATTCATTTACTGTTTTCTCCAAAATTTAATTTTTTTTTATAATTTTTTTGTCAACAAACTTTTTACAACATTTTATTGGTTCTACTTTTGTAGATGGCTTGAAACAGTTTGACCTGTAAAATTTCAAACAATACATAGCTTGAAGCTGCTAATATTTCGTTTATGTCAGTGATGCCAGATAAACTAAAGAATTGTGTTACCAAAACCTTCTAAATATTTTTTGAATTTTTGAAAAAAAAAATATTTTTTTTTTCAATGTCTCAAAAACGGAAATTTAATTTTCATTCGTACAGTAATAAAAACTTAAAGTTGGCGTACCAAATTTTTTTCTAAAAAATGTTTTAAAAATTGTATATATGTATAAAAGCTTATGTTTTTAAGAAACCACTACAATGACTTATAATTTTTGTTATTGCATAAATTCATATTTTCATAGCATTCTGTTTTTATGTCTTACTACTAAAAGAATTTAAAAAATAAATTATATCCTTATTAACAGTTTCCTCCAATAACATTCGTTTTTAAAATTCTTAGTCTGTTACATAGAAGCACGTTCGTGCGACCCAGTTCGAACATTTTATTTTTATTGAATTCTAGATTGTAAAAATCAATCAAAGGAGCACAAATTTTATCAATATTCTAGGTGCCGTTTCCAAGAAAAATACGATTTTCAAAAATCATTTTTTAACATTTATATGGTGGGTAGCGTACCGCATGGGGTTTTCGAAACATTAAGATTTAAAACAAAAAAATTGAATTTCTTTTTCAAGAATCCAAAAAAATTCTTTTGTAAATTTAAATACAAAATACCATCCAAACCTTTGAGTAGCTTTTGCATAAGAAAAATGATCAAAATTGGTTCTACCGTTTTTAAGAAAATCAAAAACATTTACTTTAATTACCTTTTTTTAGAAATATTTTTCAACTATTGCCTAACTTCATTGCTGGACTTCTCTAAAGCATTTGACTGTGCAAATCCAAATATTCTCTGCGATAGATTAAGGCAATATTTTCACTTCTGTAATACGATACGTCAAAAAACTACTTACATAGTTTTGTTTTTCATATCTGAGAAATCGAATGTAAACTGTTTTATGTGATAATGAGTTGTCGTCATTCCTCCCTGTTAATATAGGCGTTCCTCAAGGATCAATTCTTGGTCCATTATTGTTCTAAAAGCTTATTATTGACTTACCTTCCGTTGTATCTTTCTGTCGGTTTCATGTATATGCCGATGATGTTCAACTTTGTATTAGTTTTCCTCTTGGAATGGTTCAAGAACATCGATCTATGTAAAAAATAAACCGATGAAATAAAAGCTCTACCAATCTCTCTTTTTTTGTTGGTGCCACCCTGAATGTCGCTTCCTAATATATCCCTTAAATTTTTGTTCGGCTAAGAGATATACACGTCATAGTCAACTTTCTCTATCATTAGACAACCAATAGAACTGGTTCTCCTGTCTCACCCTGTCCCTTCGATCCCGATCGGACACAGTACTAGTCAACTCGGCTGCAAAATAACCGTTTCGTCAGGGTAAAGGCTTCCCCAGCCCTGGTCAGAGCGGCATTTACATGTCTGTCGAAATACAAATATTGATCCAACCGGATGCCAAGGTACTTTACAACACTTTTACTCGTCAGTGGCTGCCCATGTGGCTCTACGATTAGCAGCTTGCCCCAGTTCTTTCTCATATCCCTTGAGGCTCCATGCAGCGGAGTCATAAACAGAATAGTTACAGATTTCTGAATTTTAACTTCCAGTCATCGCAATATCGCTGAATCTTGTCGACGTCACGTTTTGTCCCATTGGATATTAGGAACTATTTAAGACGCTTCATGATTTCTATCATGTCCTGCCTTAAATCCGAACTGAATATCCGCTATGATATTGTTGTCATTCGCCCATTAGGACGGAGTTCTACTTATAACTTTTTCGACTACTTTATTGATACTCGGAAGAAGACTTATCGATCAGAGATTCGCCGAATTGGAGTTGTCCTTTCCCTTTTTCGGAGAGGATGTACCACAGCTACCTTCCATCACACTGGATAATGTGCGTTATTACATACGTTGTTAAACAGTGTAGTATAAATGTCCACTGCCTCCGAGGGTAGATGTCGTAGTACAACGTTAGATATTCCATCGACTCCTGCTGACTTCTATTTCCTTAATGAGTCGAAGATGAACTGGACCTTCTTCTTCGAAACTAACAGCGAACTGGACCTATTTAGCTCGGCGAATGGCATCTGCCATACGATCATCATTGAACCCTGTAAAACCGCGGTTCTCCGATCGCTATTGCGTTATGTCGTTAAGAAGGTAGAAAAAAAAACAATTTTACCCAGACAAGCTAAGTTAAAACGGGTAAAAGGCACTCATACGAGTAATTCCCATAATTTCATGTGTTTATGAGTTGTTGCTATTCCTGATTCTCCGTTATGTTTTTAACCTTCGTCGGTTTGATCATATTTCTTGTGAAACTCGTCAAGTTCTTTGATGCAATTTGGATGCTTTTTCAAATATCGATTCTGTTCCCTACTCTTCAAAATTATTCATAAGAAAAAACCTTGCTTTTTGTTTGATAAAATTACCTTTTGCACTTCTAATACGAGCTATACAGGGTGTCCCTTAATTCGTGCATAATATCTAAAGGCGTGATTCTTGGGTATATTCTTATAAAAAAATCGTTCTCCAGTTCTTATATCATATATCGGAGATTTAAGAAAAGGCTTACTTTGGTGTACCCCGACCCATGTCAACGGTAATTGCGCTGTTAGTACTGATGATAAAAACTTCATTTAGGCTTTTATTTTTAGATGAAATATCAGCCTTTGCAATTACGTTTAAATAAATTTGATATCTTATTTCAAATAGGAGATATCCAGTTTCTAGCATGTTCCATTTCTCCTGCCCATGATAATTTTATTACTTTGGGCTCAAGTATCTTCAGAAAATGCGTAATAAATGTAATGTTTTACTTTTTTTTAATGAACGTAACAATAATTAAAATAAAACCTGAAAAGAAGTTTGCGGAAAAGCCCATAGATTGTATGATACTTGGGAAAACCTAGAAAAGGTAAAATTAAAAAAAATGGCTTTTTGCTTTAAGCTCCAAAGGCTATGAATAAAATATGATTTTGTGTGGGCTTAGATATTTTTTTATTTTATGTGTGTACTAAAACAGTTATAACAGATGTTCAAAGTATCCTCCTTGGTCTTGTGTGCATGCTAAAGCCCGTTTTTGGATTTCATTGCCAATATTTATTGATGATACGAGTAGCTACTGCTTCACTTTTTTCGCCTAAATTTGCTATTTCGGTTAAATAAACAAGTTCTTTCATTCTTTCTTATACAAAGAAATCCCATATTGTAAGGTCAGGAGAACATACAGGCCAGTAAAACGGCCCATTTCTTTCTATCCAACGAATACCGTACTCTTCATCTAACCAATCCTTAACCTCTCTACCATAGTAGGCTGGAGCGCCGTTCGGTTTGAAATAAAGGGTGGTTAAATTTTAAGGGCCGATGTTGAATGTGAACCACACCTAAACATCAAGTTTTTTCTGCATTTCATTTGACATTTCTCAATTTCAGACTAATTCAATTTGAACCATGGAAAGATACACAATCGTGCAACGCGTTAAAGTTATTCAGGCTTATTATGAAAATGGGCGTTCAAATCAAAATGCATATCGTGAACTTCGTGATTTTGTCGGTCAATTTAATCGTCCAAATGTGCGTACAAATTGAGCAAACCGGGTCTGTAGGAGATGTGAAAACACCAGTGCATGCTCGTACAGCTCATACTGCAGAAAATATTGCTGCTGTTTGCGATAGTGTGGCTGAAGAGCCGTCCACCTCAACTCGTCGTCGCGTCGTGCCCAACAATTGCACCACTCACGCTCGTCGTTGATGAACATTATGCATAAAGACTCGCATTTAAACGCTTACAAAGTGCAATTGACTAAAGAACTAAAGCCTCTTGACCATTTCAAGCATCGTCAATGGTCAGAATGGTGGCAAGAAATGGCAACAATGGATGATCAATTTTCGAAGAAAATCATCTTCAGTGATGAGGCACATTTTCACCTCAGTGGATTCGTCAATAAGCAGAATTGCCGCATTTGGGCGAATGATAATCCAAGAGTGATTGTCGAAAAACAAATACACCCACAAAGAGTGACTGTTTGGTGCAGTTTATAGGCTGGCGGCATCATCGGGCCATATTTTTTCCAAAATGAGGCCGGTCAGGCAGTTACTGTGAATGGTGTTTGCTATCGTGAGATGATAACGAACTTTTTATGGCCCGAATTGGAAGATATGGATGTGGACGATATGTGGTTTCAACAGGACGGTGCCACTTGCAACACAGCTAACGAAACAATGGCTCTTTTGCGCGACAAATTCAATGGCCGTGTTATCTCACGTGATGGCGATGTCAATTGGCCGCCAAGATCATGTGATTTGACACCGTTGGACTTCTTTCTTTGGGGTTATTTGAAAGAAAATTTGTACGTCGATAAGCCAGCAACAATTCAAGAGCTAAAGGAAGAGATAATTCGGCACATTAACGGCATAGAACCTCAATTATGCCTCAGCGTCATCGAAAATTTGGACCATCGGATGGAGGTGTGCCGCCGAGTTCGTGGCGGCCATTTGGCCGATATTTTGTTTCATACATAATTGAACCATACCATATTATCATAATAAAAAGAAATGACAATAATTTCCTAAATAATTTGTGTTTTATTCAAAATCAACATCGGCCCTTAAAATTTAACCACCCTTTACAATGAAGCTAGTTGCATAAGTGAAATGTCCTCCAATAGTTCTGAAAAATCATTGTGAAAAAACTCCAAATAGTTTTTAGAATTCAGCCTTGAGGGTAGTTTGAAGGGACCGTTAATTTGTTTCCAATTACGCCTGCCCCATAATGATGCTGAAATGATTTCTGTCTCCTTTATGTGTGGATTTTCCGTCGCCCATATGTGAAGATTGTAAGCACGTATGATGATGATCTCATATCTTGTAAATTGAGATTCGTTCGTCCAATGAATTCTGCTAATAAACTCGTTGTTATCCAAGCTCCGCTTCAACAACCAGGTAGAGAACTCTGGTCTCTTTTTCAAATCATCGGGAATCAGTTCTTTCACAGGTGTGTTGTGATATGGATAAAGATTTTCTCCATGCAGTACATCAGAAATTTTATGTCTGGAAACATTGAATTGCAAAGCTAAGCGTCTAATGATGATTGATGGGTCATTTCTAACAGTTTCCAGTACTCTTTGATCAGTCGGAATTCTTCTTACTTGTGGAACTCGTATTTACATTAGAACTCGTATTTGAAACTGCTTCCGTTTCTCGAAGTATTCGAAATAATGTATGTATGTATTTCCAAATACCCGTAAACGAGGAAGTCCTCGGTTAGGATAAAGTTCCTGGTAACTTAGTCGCGCACTGTTGAAGTTCCATTGCACAGATTTATAAACGAAAATTATGTCTGCATATTCTTGGTTTGTAAATGAAAACATTTCAATCAGCATTTCTAATCAACTGTTGCCTTGGCGTTAGAAATTAAACTGATGAATTAATTTCGCTTTCTAATCTTTTATACCAGTTTTTGTAAGGTACATTTTCCTAAAAGAACTTTATACCCCAAACTTATTTTTTGTATCTATTGGTTAAATTTATAAAAATCTTTTTTCCAAAATATGCAATTGCAATGGAAAGTTGAAGCACCAAATATCATGCTTCGTAATAAATAGCTAATCACCAACCTTATTGAAGCCACAATTTTAAATTGGAAATTCAAAGGTAGAGACGTCTTGATTCCACGTATCCCGATGATAATAACAGGCATGTCATTCAAATTCCAACGTTTGCAGTTTCCAGTACGACTGGATTTTGCAATGACCATCAATAAAGCGCAGGGACAATCTTCTCATGTGGGTGGTTTGAATTTGGATAATAATTCTTTCCCACACGGACACTCACACTGGTGGTATGTAGCCCGTTCGATTCGATTTTGTACGAATGCATAACTTGGAATATAGTACCCATATGTATATGTATAGGGATATCACATTAAACTATGTTTCTAGAAGTTTCCCCCTTAGAAGCTGCCAAAAATATTTTATTTTAGGTAACATCTGATCAATCAGATGTTAGAAACTTACTCTTATTTCCATTGAACTTAGCCATTTTCTTAACAAAAACCCGGTTCCGATTCGTTTGTAATTTCACACTTCATCGAAGTTCTGTTAATTTTTTTTACTTTAACATTTATAACCAAAACCACTTACAATGATTTTTATAATATTAAAACATCCAGTAAAATATTATGCGGAGGACTAAGCGCTATCCTCCGCATAATATTTTACTACATAAAGCACGCACCAACAAACTCCAATCATAAATATTTTGATTGCTTTTCTGTTATAGAAAATAAATCCCTGCCGAATGGAATAAGAGATTAAATCAAATAAGGCATAATAAACTTCATTTAAAGCCCTCGAAACTCTGCAGATAATTAATTAAATTTAGCAAATCTCCAGAAATCCCGAAAATCCCTCTTTATAGAAAAAGCGAAAAACAAATTGTTGTCTTAAACTTATACCATGCTTAATCCTGATTTCCTATTTCCCTACCTGGAAGCATACTTCTATACAAATCCAACACACTTGTTGGTTTAATGAAGAATAGATACTCCTCCTATTCACATCATCGAAATTTGTCAACCTTGACTACTTGACTGGGTATGAGTGAGTGGCTATGAGTTATGATGCTTCCAACATTTATAATACCTTTTGTTATCATTAAGTTATTTTTTGTCGAAGCAAAACAAAATGGAGCTATGAAGATTGATGAATTGAATAAATGTATGTGCATGTTATACATTGTCTGTTCATTTAGACCACAACAGTATTTGGAGGTATTTGGAGAAGAATAGGAGTTATAAGTTGCTAAGTTGTGCTAAGTTGTTCGTAAGTAAATATGATATGATTTTTGTAAATAGAATTGAAAAGGGGGAAAATGAAGCTGAGTCGTGTCGTTGGATGGGTAGAAGAAGTATAGGATTCATGTAGTTCGTATGAATTGTAAATGTCTTATTGGAGAACAAATATGCAATGTTTTAAGACAATGTTCTCTTGATTTGTCGGCTCGGCTATAAGATTTATCTGCTTGACTGCATTTGAAAGCTGAAACTTCTCGTCCCAAATATATATTTAAGGACATTGATAGTCTAATTGCGTCGGTACCGATAAACAAAACGCGGTTCCTATAAAATTAGCAATTAATGACCTCTCAGCTTACGCCACTTATTTGAGCTCCAAACTAAGACCACACGTTTCCCAAAATCAGTTTTTTCGTCACTAAAAATATCCCCTACAAATAAACCTCCCAAGTAACAAAGAGTCATGAATGTCTGTCTATTGATTATCAGAATGTACGAGGTCTTCGCAACAAAACCACCGAAGTTTATCTTTACTCAGAAAAACTTCCATATATGTATGTAATTTGTTTGCCCTTACTGAAACAAATCTTTCCCAAGACATTGAGAGTAATGAGCTTTTTACCTCAGAATTTATTGTGCATATGAGCTTTTTTCTGATGCAGTTGATTTTATTTCTGGTCTAACTAATCCTGAAGACGACATCATTATTGTTGGGGACTTTAATCTTCCACGATTGATATGGACTAATTCTGAATAATGCAATCTCCGAAAAAGAAATTCTATTCACTGACCGTCTTCAAGCTTTCGGCCTTGCTCAGATAAGCAATGTTAGAAATACGAGTAACTTAGGAAGACAGCTAGATTTATTTTTTTCCTCAGACGCCGATAACACTCTAGCCTCGAATAGCATTCATCTTCTTACCAAACTTGATTGTTATCATCCTCCAATTTCAATTATTTTTGCATACCTTAGCAACAATACTAATCCTGACGTATTAACACAGCGTAAATTCAATTTTCCTAAAGCTAATTTTGAAAAACTAAACGATCTTATTGGAAGGATAAATTTCGATTTTGTATTATGATTATAATACACATATCGACATAACTACTCGTATAATCAGAGTCTGATTTTTCTAACTCCACTTTAGCTTATAATAACTTCTCCGTTTTGTGTGAATACTTATACACAAGATATCTTTCTCAAATGCAGACTGATCTTATCTGTAACCCAAAATTGTTTTATCAGTTTATTAACATTAAAAAAAAATTTGATGGTTACCCGTCTGTATTAAAATTATACGGTTCTTCGTCAATGGATCCAAAAACTATATCCAATCTTTTTGCAGAATTTTTCGGGACAGCGTTTTCGTGTGACAATTCTGAGGCTGACGTTAACTATTTTAGTTATATGAATGGCTGCACCCAGACTTCCCTAACATCCATTAATATTGACATGCTTAGGTATCTGTGATAAATAAAATGAATGTGCTTAGAGATGTTACTGAACTTAAAAAAAAAAACATTAATTTAATAATACCAACGGGATGTTATTGGCACATCTAACAACGCATTGGGCAAAATTTGCTTAAATTTTGATGCAGTATTATAATGACATAATAATGAATTTAGTTTAAGTACAAAAAAATGTGAACTTAAAGAATTTATGGAATGGTGCAATGAGGAATGGTCCGAATTACTGAGACGTGTTATGTATGTATGTATATTTGCATAAGTACGAATAAAATAAAAAACTGTTTGAAAATTCAAAAGACTTTGATTTAACTAAAAATTCCTCAAACTGTTTTTTTTTTTTTTGAAACGTTTGTTTTGTAGATACACATGTAAAAATATGTTTTCAAAATTAAATTGTCCCGCAAGCACATTTTTCAAATCTGGCATCCCTAGGACCTCCTGATGCTGCTTCGATCAATACTGTTATTAAAATCCTCCTTTTTTTGCGCATATATATTTTAAAAATTATGTCTTTGATTCCACTGAAAGAAATACCTTTGCTACCACTGAAAAAGATACCTTTAAAGAAAGAAACGACATTAATCAAGCTACATTTTGTTGTTTTTCATTAAGAAAACCAAACCAAAAAAGTAAGATCCGTACTTCTTTAGCTAGACGCTTGCTTGCTCTATCGTATTTTCTCTTTGCAACTTCAATTAATTTAAATGATTCAAAAACAAATCTATGAAACAAAATAACTAAGGAACATCTATACAAATACAAAACGAAAATCGAAAAAACAGGACGTCTGATGAAAACAGCAAATCTAAAAAAAATGGTGGTCCATTAATGACCTGGCTTTAAGCTTTAAAAAATAGATATTAAAACAGAAAATAACAAACTCAAAGAGGATAATGACTAAAATGGAAGTGCATTCACATCCACAAAGGAAAATAAAATAAAATAGAAAAACTATATCTGTGAAAAATAAGAATTAAAAAAAAAAACAGTCTAAAGGAGTGAAAACTATGACGATGGCCTCTTTGCCAAGAGAATTCAGTTAGGGAGTACGGGGGATGAGGGGGGTATGAAACTCATCAACGTCGCCGAAGTCCATCACATCCCGATCCCTTTGCAATGCATTCGGTGCCTTGATTAATTTTTCATCAAGCAACACAAGAATTTTAAGGCATGAAATTTATATGCATTGCGCAAAGATGTAGATACTATGTACCTTCAAACATAAATGTATAAAGGTTTTGTCTATATAAATGTGTTTATTTTGAGTTTGCCATCGAAATGGGAATACACTGGGCTTGAAGTTTCCACTAACAAAAATGGCCGACGAAGATTTGAAAACAAGTTATGAGAAAAAGGTAGTCAAGACTAATAGAAGGGGTGCTTAGCAAGAAAATATGTTTTTGCGTGAGAAAAGCACCAAATTTTGATCAGGTGCTAATTAGGCCCTCAGCTTGCGATTTAGAGTATAGGTAGGTAGGTAGAAATGCCGACCACCGGCAGTCTAGCCCTGTGGTCCAATTAGCGCTGAAGTGCGCCATTTTGATACCATAACTCGTATGAGCCTGGGGATGGAATTGATATAATAAATTGTGAACATGCTCTGGGAGTCATCCAGTTTGGAACGAGTTTAAAAACATGAATAGGTTCTGATGTTTCTTATTATGTGTTAGCTTTTGCACAATCATCTAGAAATTGAATCACTCACTCAGCCGGAAAAACCGCACTCATCCGACACCATCTACACTGTGCCAAGCTAGGCAACTTGTTTACTGGTGCTGCAACAGTACTCAAACCGATTGATTGATCATCTGGGCCCGTGCACCGTAAGCCTTCGACAAAGGTCGAAAAATGACCTTCCTAATGATTGTGCTCTTATTTTTTTCAAAGCGGGACATTTGCAGAGGAAATGTAGGCTGTTTCTTTGATAGTGAGTCTTGTGAGGAATGCCTAGCTTCACTGCATGCTCTCCTATTGGCCAGTGTCCGTTACAGGTAGCTAAGATCCTCGATATGTCTTGCCTGCGGTTCTGTATATCAGATTAAGTGTTCAGAATTTATTACAGGTGGGCCAAATCTTTCTAGATATGCACTTAGTTACTCCACTTACCTTAGAAAAATTGAGAGAATTTTGCTCTTCATAACATTGAGCGGAATGTTGACTCTTTCCGCAAGTGAATTATGAAGGGCTAATCCCTGCCTGGCCAGCTCGTCCGCCCGTTCACATCCATCAATGCCACAATGACCGGGAACCCAGATGAGAGTGATATTGTGGCAAATATTAAGGCTAGCAAGTTCATCCCGACATTGCTGGATCAATTTGGGGTTCTATGGTGTACTAGAATTAATGGCTTTGACAGTCAAATGACTGTTTGTGATAATAGCCTCATTCCGGTTCTGTTTTAGATCTTTTTTGAGCACCTTACATGATTTCGTGATTGGCAGTAATTCGGCTTGAAAAACACTAGCAAAGTTGGGTAGCCTAAACAACCTAGATATATCCGAAGTAACAGAAAAGATTCCTGAACCAACAATGCATTCCATCTTTGAGCCATCAGTAAAGACAGTTGTGTCGAAGTCTTTCGTCACGACGCATGTCATTATGCAAGTCCTTTTTTGATCGGAACATAACCTTAAAGTCTTTACTAATGCCCATTCTAGGGATGCAGTAGTCAGTGAGATTCGAAAAGATCTCTATTGGAATCAACTCCTTAATATTGCTGTGGCCATAAAGTTTGGTAATTCGAGAGTTCCTTTAAATCTTAATGTACTGCAAGATGCTAAGTACTTAATATGTAAATCAAGTGGTAAAAGGTATAGAAAAACGCTTAAGGCATCAGTTGGACAAGATCTTAGAGCCCATGTAGTGCCAAAACCTGCAGTTCTTTATATCTTCTTCAGTTGATCGATGTTATATGCTTTGGTAAGCCACCATACAATCGAACCATACGTGAGGATCGGTCACACCACGGCTATGCATGTACCCAAAATCATCTTAGATTGATTAATTGATATCAATATTACGGTAAAGCGTTATATTGTTTTAAAATGTTAACTATCACTATCAAGTTCTGTATAAGAATCGAATGACATGTATGTATGTAAGGCCATGTATCACCTGAGCGTACCAATTCCATGCCTCCTGGCTATGTCTTGCATGGGATGGGCATGCGTAATAGGTCATTTGGTCGGGACTTATTTTAGGTGGTCCAAATCTTCCTAGATATAATGCTCCATCGACATTGGATTCTTACCTGGCTAGCTCGTCAGCCCTTTAATTTCCCTCTATTCCACTATGACCCGGAAGCAAGATAGCAAGAGAAAAACAAAATTCGCCAGAATTTCGTTAACACTGCGAACGTCAAATGGTCAACAATCGAAACCTGTCGGGTTTCAATATAATTATATAATTTCATAATTTTAAGCAGTCTCTTATTAAATAGTATTTATTTTAAAATAGTATTTTTTCGCAAGTGCATTATTAACTTGTGATCTTAAGCTTATGGAATTCAAGACATTGACGAAGCCGAATTCAAGCTCGAACGCTAGCAGTTAAGGAGTTGTAACTTCAGCAGAATAAATACTTCAAAACGACTGGCTCTAATACTCTATAAAGTTAGTTGTATCATTAGGTCAGAAATATGTAAATCAATAATAACGAACTTTTTCAAAAAATGAAAATATAATTCGAGATTACGACCCTAACCCTTCATAACTCATTTAGTTTTGGTATTTATAAATTTTTGGTTTTATAATTCCAAAAAATAAAAACCAATACAAACAAATGTTGGTTATTATTTTATTAATATTTATGTTTTATCATACTCATTTTTTTTTTAATAAATACATAATTACAAAAACAAAATAACATTTGTTGAGCACAAACAAATCTTTACTTCATTTTGAGTTTTTTAGTTGAGGAATGACTCACATCATCGGAAATTAAGTTTAAAGACCAAAACAGGATCCAAATTGGAAAACAAACACTGGTCAGTATAGTGAACAACCAGTTTCCATAAATCTAAAATACAAAATTGACAAAATGAATACAATATTTCAAAAAATACTTCAACTCAAAAAACTCACAATAGAATCAACTAATCCATAGGTGATGGCGTCCATTGATGCATTAAAAGCTTTGAGGCACACATTGCCCAGTGAGAGTTCGGAGAATGCCGACATAGTAAGAATTAAAACTTGTAAATATATAATAAACAAGGGATTCAGCAGGAATGTGTAGACTGTAGTGAAGAACTTGGCCGAATTTCCATGTTTTGTGTTGATAAGAATTGCTAAAGGACAGCTAGCCACAGCTAGGAAAAATCCAAGAGCAAAATTGAGCAAGCCAATGACAAGTAGAGCCGATCCCATGGCTAAAAGTGACCCAACATAGTTCGTATGAATTGTAAATGTCTTATTGGAGAACAAATATGCAATGTTTTAAGACAATGTTTTCTTGGTTTGTCGGCTCGGCTATTTGATTTCTCTGCTCGACTGCATTTGAAAGCTGAAACTTCTCGTCCCAAATATATATTTAAGGACATTGATAGTCTAATTGCGTCGGTACCGATAAACAAAACGCGGTTCCTATAAAATTAGCAATTAATGACCTCTCAGCTTACGCCACTTATTTGAGCTAACGTGTGGTCTTAGACACGTTTCCCAAAATCAGTTTTTTCGTCACTTAAAATATCACCCACAAACAAACCTCCCAAGTAACAAAGAGTCATGAATGTCTGTCTTTTTATTATCAAAATGTACGAGGTCTTCGTACCAAAACCACCGAAGTTTATCTTTACTCAGAAAAACTTCCATTATGTAATTTGTTTGCCCTTACTGAAACAAATCTTTCCCAAGACATTGAGAGTAATGAGCTTTTTACCTCAGAATTTACTGTTTTTCGGAAAGATATCTTATTTTCTGATAGTTCCAATTTAGGTGCTAATAACCATGTAAGTCGTGGTGTACTTTTAGCATTCCACTCCTATTTGGATGCATCGTGAATTGTTATTCCCAATATTTTAAATTTGGAACTTACGAGTACATGTGTCAAGATAAACCTGAACAATCGTTGCATTTACATCTTGTGTTGCTACATTCCTACATTCCTCCGTCTCAGCCCACAAGTGCATAATGAGCTTTTTTTTGATGCAGTTGATTTTATTTCTGGTCTAACTAATCCTGAAGACGACATCATTATTGTTGGGGACTTTAATCTTCCACGATTGATATGGACTAATTCTGAAGGTCGAGATCCATTTGATTTCGAATAATGCAATCTCCGAAAAAGAAATTCTATTCACTGACCGTCTTCAAGCTTTCGGCCTTGCTCAGATAAGCAATGTTAAAAATAACTTAGGAAGACAGCTAGATTTATTTTTTTTCTCAGACGCCGATAACACTGTAGCCTCGAATAGCATTCATCTTCTTACCAAACTTGATTGTTATCATCCTCCAATTTCAATTATTTTTGCATACGTTAGCAACAATACTAATCCTGACGTATTAACACAGCGTAAATTCAATTTTCCTAAAGCTAATTTTGAAAAACTAAACGATCTTATTGGAAGGATAAATTTCGATTTTGTATTATGATTATAATACACATATCGACATAACTACTCGTATAATCAGAGTCTGATTTTTCTAACTCCACTTTAGCTTATAATAACTTCTCCGTTTTCTGTGAATACTTATACACAAGATATCTTTCTCAAATGCAGACTGATCTTATCTGTAACCCAAAATTGTTTTATCAGTTTATTAACATTAAAAAAAAATTTGATGGTTACCCGTCTGTATTAAAATTATACGGTTCTTCGTCAATGGATCCAAAAACTATATCCAATCTTTTTGCAGAATTTTTCGGGACAGCGTTTTCGTGTGACAATTCTGAGGCTGACGTTAACTATTTTAGTTATATGAATGGCTGCACCCAGACTTCCCTAACATCCATTAATATTGACATGCTTAGGTATCTGTGATAAATAAAATGAATGTGCTTAGAGATGTTACTGAACTTAAAAAAAAAAAACATTAATTTAATAATACCAACGGGATGTTATTGGCACATCTAACAACGCATTGCGCAAAATTTGCTTAAATTTTGATGCAGTATTATAATGACATAATAATGAATTTAGTTTAAGTACAAAAAAAATGTGAACTTAAAGAATTTATGGAATGGTGCAATGAGGAATGGTCCGAATTACTGAGACGTGTTATGTATGTATGTATATTTGCATAAGTACGAATAAAATAAAAAACTGTTTGAAAATTCAAAAGACTTTTTGATTTAACTAAAAATTCCTCAAACTTTTTTTTTTTTTTTTGAAACGTTTGTTTTGTAGATACATGCGTAAAAATATGTTTTCAAAATTAAATTGTCCCGCAAGCACATTTTTCAAATCTGGCATCCCTAGGACCTCCTGATGCTGCTTCGATCAATACTGTAATTAAAATCCTCCCTTTTTTGCGCATAGATATTTTAAAAAATATGTCTTTGATTCCACTGAAAGAAATACCTTTGCTACCACTGAAAAAGATACCTTTAAAGAAAGAAACGACATTAAACAAGCAACATTTTGTTGTTTTTCATTAAGAAAACCAAACCAAAAAAGTAAGATCCGTACTTCTTTAGCTAGACGCTTGCTTGCTCTATCGTATTTTCTCTTTGCAACTTCAATTAATTTAAATGATTCAAAAACAAATCTATGAAACAAAATAACTAAGGAACATCTATACAAATACAAAACGAAAATCGAAAAAACAGGACGTCTGATGAAAACAGCAAATCTAAAAAAAATGGTGGTCCATTAATGACCTGGCTTTAAGCTTTAAAAAATAGATATTAAAACAGAAAATAACAAACTCAAAGAGGATAATGACTAAAATGGAAGTGCATTCACATCCACAAAGGAAAATAAAATAAAATAGAAAAACTATATCTGTGAAAAATAAGAATTAAAAAAAAAAACAGTCTAAAGGAGTGAAAACTATGACGATGGCCTCTTTGCCAAGAGAATTCAGTTAGGGAGTACGGGGGATGAGGGGGGTATGAAACTCATCAACGTCGCCGAAGTCCATCACATCCCGATCCCTTTGCAATGCATTCGGTGCCTTGATTAATTTTTCATCAAGCAACACAAGAATTTTAAGGCATGAAATTTATATGCATTGCGCAAAGATGTAGATACTATGTACCTTCAAACATAAATGTATAAAGGTTTTGTCTATATAAATGTGTTTATTTTGAGTTTGCCATCGAAATGGGAATACACTGGGCTTGAAGTTTCCACTAACAAAAATGGCCGACGAAGATTTGAAAACAAGTTATGAGAAAAAGGTAGTCAAGACTAATAGAAGGGGTGCTTAGCAAGAAAATATGTTTTTGCGTGAGAAAAGCACCAAATTTTGATCAGGTGCTAATTAGGCCCTCAGCTTGCGATTTAGAGTATAGGTAGGTAGGTAGAAATGCCGACCACCGGCAGTCTAGCCCTGTGGTCCAATTAGCGCTGAAGTGCGCCATTTTGATACCATAACTCGTATGAGCCTGGGGATGGAATTGATATGATAAATTGTGAACATGCTCTGGGAGTCATCCAGTTTGGAACGAGTTTAAAAACATGAATAGGTTCTGATGTTTCTTATTATGTGTTAGCTTTTGCACAATCATCTAGAAATTGAATCACTCACTCAGCCGGAAAAACCGCACTCATCCGACACCATCTACACTGTGCCAAGCTAGGCAACTTGTTTACTGGTGCTGCAACAGTACTCAAACCGATTGATTGATCATCTGGGCCCCTGCACCGTAAGCCTTCGACAAAGGTCGAAAAATGACCTTCCTAATGATTGTGCTCTTATTTTTTTTCAAAGCGGGACATTTGCAGAGGAAATGTAGGCTGTTTCTTTGATAGTGAGTCTTGTGAGGAATGCCTAGCTTCACTGCATGCTCTCCTATTGGCCAGTATCCGTTACAGGTAGCTAAGATCCTCGATATGTCTTGCCTGCGGTTCTGTATATCAGATTAAGTGTTCAGAATTTATTACAGGTGGGCCAAATCTTTCTAGATATGCACTTAGTTACTCCACTTAGCTTAGAAAAATTGAGAGAATTTTGCTTTTCATAACATTGAGCGGAATGTTGACTCTTTCCGCAAGTGAATTATGAAGGGCTAATCCCTGCCTGGCCAGCTCGTCCGCCCGTTCACATCCATCAATGCTACAATGACCCGGAACCCAGATGAGAGTGATATTGTGGCAAATATTAAGGCTAGCAAGTTCATCCCGACATTGCTGGATCAATTTGGGGTTCTATGGTGTACTAGAATTAATGGCTTTGACAGCCAAATGACTGTCTGTGATAATAGCCTCATTCCGGTTCTGTTTTAGATCTTTTTTGAGCACCTTACATGATTTCGTGATTGGCAGTAATTCGGCTTGAAAAACACTAGCAAAGTTGGGTAGCCTAAACAACCTAGATATATCCGAAGTAACAGAAAAGATTCCTGAACCAACAATGCATTCCATCTTTGAGCCATCAGTAAAGACAGTTGTGTCGAAGTCTTTCGTCACGACGCATGTCATTATGCAAGTCCTTTTTTGATCGGAACATAACCTTAAAGTCTTTACTAATGCCCATTCTAGGGATGCAGTAGTCAGTGAGATTCGAAAAGATCTCTATTGGAATCAACTCCTTAATATTGCTGTGGCCATAAAGTTTGGTAATTCGAGAGTTCCTTTAAATCTTAATGTACTGCAAGATGCTAAGTACTTAATATGTAAATCAAGTGGTAAAAGGTATAGAAAAACGCTTAAGGCATCAGTTGGACAAGATCTTAGAGCCCATGTAGTGCCAAAACCTGCAGTTCTTTATATCTTCTTCAGTTGATCGATGTTATATGCTTTGGTAAGCCACCATACAATCGAACCATACGTGAGGATCGGTCACACCACGGCTATGCATGTACCCAAAATCATCTTAGATTGATTAATTGATATCAATATTACGGTAAAGCGTTATATTGTTTTAAAATGTTAACTATCACTATCAAGTTCTGTATAAGAATCGAATGACATGTATGTATGTAAGGCCATGTATCACCTGAGCGTACCAATTCCATGCCTCCTGGCTATGTCTTGCATGGGATGGGCATGCGTAATAGGTCATTTGGTCGGGACTTATTTTAGGTGGTCCAAATCTTCCTAGATATAATGCTCCATCGACATTGGATTCTTACCTGGCTAGCTCGTCAGCCCTTTAATTTCCCTCTATTCCACTATGACCCGGAAGCAAGATAGCAAGAGAAAAACAAAATTCGCCAGAATTTCGTTAACACTGCGAACGTCAAATGGTCAACAATCGAAACCTGTCGGGTTTCAATATAATTATATAATTTCATAATTTTAAGCAGTCTCTTATTAAATAGTATTTATTTTAAAATAGTATTTTTTCGCAAGTGCATTATTAACTTGTGATCTTAAGCTTATGGAATTCAAGACATTGACGAAGCCGAATTCAAGCTCGAACGCTAGCAGTTAAGGAGTTGTAACTTCAGCAGAATAAATACTTCAAAACGACTGGCTCTAATACTCTATAAAGTTAGTTGTATCATTAGGTCAGAAATATGTAAATCAATAATAACGAACTTTTTCAAAAAATGAAAATATAATTCGAGATTACGACCCTAACCCTTCATAACTCATTTAGTTTTGGTATTTATAAATTTTTGGTTTTATAATTCCAAAA
Organism: Philhelius festivus; assembly: GCA_963931855.1. Classification (NCBI taxonomy): domain Eukaryota; kingdom Metazoa; phylum Arthropoda; class Insecta; order Diptera; family Syrphidae; genus Philhelius; species Philhelius festivus. Next base: position 46,138,972 of record OZ007557.1, on the reverse strand, counting down.
AATAAAAACCAATACAAACAAATGTTGGTTATTATTTTATTAATATTTATGTTTTATCATACTCATTTTTTTTTTAATAAATACATAATTACAAAAACAAAATAACATTTGTTGAGCACAAACAAATCTTTACTTCATTTTGAGTTTTTTAGTTGAGGAATGACTCACATCATCGGAAATTAAGTTTAAAGACCAAAACAGGATCCAAATTGGAAAACAAACACTGGTCAGTATAGTGAACAACCAGTTTCCATAAATCTAAAATACAAAATTGACAAAATGAATACAATATTTCAAAAAATACTTCAACTCAAAAAACTCACAATAGAATCAACTAATCCATAGGTGATGGCGTCCATTGATGCATTAAAAGCTTTGAGGCACACATTGCCCAGTGAGAGTTCGGAGAATGCCGACATAGTAAGAATTAAAACTTGTAAATATATAATAAACAAGGGATTCAGCAGGAATGTGTAGACTGTAGTGAAGAACTTGGCCGAATTTCCATGTTTTGTGTTGATAAGAATTGCTAAAGGACAGCTAGCCACAGCTAGGAAAAATCCAAGAGCAAAATTGAGCAAGCCAATGACAAGTAGAGCCGATCCCATGGCTAAAAGTGACCCAACATGGAGTAATTCCAAACCAGCAGGATCCAAGTGAACGAAAAATGGCATGAAAAATCCCAGTACTGTCACAAATGAAAGAAAGAAAGTCAGGCCAATGGGCGTTGATATATCGTTCTCAGCAAAGAAATTGCCCATAGATTTGTTGAGTGGTAGCAGGTTGGCGATAACTCCAAGGAGGGCCACTATTCCCATGAAAATCAAAACTTTTATGTACGGCAGCTCTTTCTCTGGCTCCTTTGACTTAGTCTTTTTCTCTGAAACGTTGTCGTCATCTTCGACACTGTTCATACTAAGCCACAGAAGGAATGCTTTGATGTACAAGGGACCAGCCATAAGTGCCAGACATGGCATGAAGTCCCCGATCGAGATAAATCTGTCGTTCTGGACGAGAATATAAAAGAAGTAACTCTGATGGAATCGCTCGAGAAGATTATTCAGACTCCTCGATATTCCTTCTACGGTTTTCAGTAGAATAACCGCAGCAGCTATGCTCCTGCTGTTCGAGTTGGTGGGGGAACTTCCCTTTACTGCTTCTAGGGTGAGTGATTCAATGCGATGTCGATGGAAGAGACCGTGGTTTCCAGTTGGAACACCGTTTGCTTGACTAGCAATCATTGCGAGAATGTTCCTAAGGTTCTCCTTTACCGTGATCTGAGATGCTTTGCGCTTCTTTCTTGGGATCTGCTTGTAGCCAGATGATATTCCTTCGCGAACAGTCAAGCGTTGAACCAAGTTGAACATATCCAAATTTGGTAGTTGGCCGTTTAGACCTTCTATTTTAACGTCAATGTATTCTGTGGAAAAATAAATTTATAAGACTGCAAATACTTTGTTACAAATAGTCATACCAGCATCGAAGTCTTGAATTTCTAGATTCAAAGCTGCCTGAAGAGCTCCGGCTCTAGCAGGAAGGTTGCCACTATTTAATACTGATTTGTCGCCCATTCCTCCGCCGTAATAAGCTTCCAGCCAAGCGTGAACGCCTAATTGTTCTTGTTCGGTAACAAGGAATATCAAGTCCTTGGCCCAGTAGTTCTTTCCTGCAAACAAATGTCGGGATTAAAAATTAACATGATATGAAAATCTCAATGTGAGGAAGCTCACTCCGTGCAAAGTCTGCAAATGCCAGAAGAAGTGGGACACTAGGAGTTATGTCACCGTGAACCGAATTAGGTGGTCGATATGGCGCCGAAAAAACAATTCCTTCAGTTGACCCAATGCGAGGAGCACGAAGTATACCATAGACATTCTTTCCCTGAAACACCTTTCCTCCTCCGAAGGGGTAATTCAATGTGAAGTTATGAACATGGGTTTCCAAACCGATTTGTTTCATTTTAGCCTGAATCCAGGCATAGGGCATATTAGCTCGGTGTTCTTCTCGTTCTTTTTTCAGCTCATCCAAGAAAGTTTGAGCTAATCGGCCGGAATCAGGTTTCAGCTCGGAATAAACCAAACCTTTTTTAAAAAAATAACACTCTTTAAGCACAAGTTGAAGTATAATAATTCTCGTACATACCTGGCGATAAGGCGTTTTCTGATAAATAAGTCGAATGATTAAAATCTGGATGACCCAAGCAGACGAACCATACAAGTCCGGCTATATAAAGAACGAAACATAGTTTTCTATTATGTTTAATCAAACTGCGACCGAATTTGCTTCTTTTATTTAGAGATGGATTGGTTAGAAGACCCATTTCCAAATTTAAGAGGAATTATATGATTAAAACTGCCTTCGCCCGTATTATTCGGAAGTCGCAATTCTGGAAGTCGAAGTAGTTTATTTGAGCTCGCTGGTAAAAATTTTATGAAGTATGAAATGAAGTTTTGTTTACAGGGCTAGTGTTAAATGGCGTGTTATGTCAAAACAAAAAAGGAAATTTTATATTACTGGGTTTTTGATGGGAACAATTACCACAAGCCTACACTATCAGCAATAATTGTTGCACAACTGTTTGGTTGCTTAAGGCTAGCCGCGCACTAGCAATTTTTAGTTACGAAACTGATTGGTTCGAGCAACTAAAAAGTTTGGGGCGTATTCATAGAGAATTACTAAAGTTGTGATTGCTAGATCCTTAGTTTAAGGCTTGTTGGTTAAATAAACACAGCTACTATTCATAGTCAGTTTCCCTGCTGTTTTTAGTAGAACATCAGGTTAAGGCTATGTTCTACTACAATTATCCTTCAATAATGACGGGTCAAAGAAAGTGTAAATTTTGTATCGTACGCCTTGGCATAATGGTTAGTGCGTTGGACTGTCTTGCAGGGGTTCGATTCTCAGCCGCTGCAACAAAGTTTTTTTCAGTGGTGTACTACCTCTTGCGAGGAATTGACAAATCCTCCAAGAGTATCTCTTGTCATGAGAAGTGCTGCTTATTAGCCATTTGGAATCGGCAGAAAATTGTAGGTTGAACAAAATTTAATGGTTGAGAGTTGAAAAACACTAGGTTTAGCATCTCTATTACACGTCATGTTAAATTTTGTGTGGTATTTTTTGATATTGCACGTCGAAAAAAACTAAGTAGAAGAATTATTAAATAAGAAAACCAAACTAGAAGCTCAAACAAATATTCTATAATAATTTTTAAATGAACAACAAAAGTAATGCTGCAATGCAAAGGGCTCTAAGAGTATCTGGAACTTTTTTTTATCAATCAAATTTGACATTTGACTTTGATAATAACTACTTAAACATAGCATTTCCTATGTTTAAAGTTAGACCACAGGTCTAGCCCTAAACTTAGGACTAAATTTATTTATGAATAGCCTAAACTCTGGAATTGCTTAGTAACAACTTAGCAAGAGTTTAGCAAACATCTATGAATATGCCCCTTTGTGTTTTGACACAAACTAAACGATTGCCTAAAATAAGTTCGCCATTTTATTGAACATATAATTATCTGCAAATTCACCGACATTCAACCAAACAGTTCATCTGTTTTCCATAAGGCTAGCCGCGCACTAGCAATTTTTAGTTGCGAAACTGTTTGGTTACTTATAGAAAACAGATGAACTGTTTGGTTGAATGTCGGTGAATTTGCAGATAATTATATGTTCAATAAAATGGCGAACTTATTTTAGGCAATCGTTTAGTTTGTGTCAAAACACAAACTTTTTAGTTGCTCGAACCAAGCAGTTTCGCAACTAAAAATTGCTAGTGCGCGGCTAGCCTAAGTAACCAAACAGTTTCGCAACTAAAAATTGCTAGTGCATGGCTAGCCTAGCCTAGTACAGTTATTACGTGCGCAAAATTTTGAAAGATAAGTTTAAGTTATTAACAGTTCGAAGAGAAATTTTGATTCTTTAGCTCGAGCAGCGTACCTCTCGGCTAAAATGCTTGACATAATTTTAGCTTGGCTAAAGTTTGGAGAGAATTTTGTATGGGATGAACTATTTGGTTGAATGTGCGCGCAGGTGCATATAATAATATGTTACACAAAATAGCGAACTCATTTTAGGCAATCGTTTAGTTTGTGTCAAAACACAAACTTTTTAGTTCCTCGAACCAATCAGTTGCGCAACTAAAAATTAAATGTGCGCGCCTAGCTTAATGGATCTATTTGAAAGTCCTTACTCTAGCAGATAGATGGCTTTTTATTGTAAGGTACAGTGTAAACAAAAAAGATAAGAAATAATTGAAAATCAACAAACATAAGTAGGTATAAAAAGAGATGGGCATATAACACTGCTGTCACTAAGATCCTTATCCTTTTATTTTCAAGGGATAATCTATATGGATTAAACAAAAAATAAACCTAAGAAAGTTGCTGTCAAAATTAATCTTTTTTGCGGTGCAAACACTAAGAACATAATAGAAAATAATCTCTTGGGGACCATAATAATTTCCAGAGCTTAACACTTTATTCTAATACAAAAAATTGCATCTTAAAACTTTGTCTGTGAGGCAATTTTCTTATTAAAAAAAACTGGGACGTCGGTGTCAGGGAAATTCTATATTGTTGTTATTTCAGAATTTTTTGTATTCATTTAGTAGGAAGTGATGGCACCGATGTCTTTTTTTCGTCCTTTACTAAATTGACTTCATAACCACAATCCAATCAGCAATCTGATTTCGTATCGAAATGTCACTATCCGAACATCGCTCATGCCGAGGCGTCATTTAAGAACTGTTTTTTTTTTTTTTTGACTCAGCTTTCCAAAACTAAGCACGAATTTTCACACGCAGTTTTTTTATTTGATAGATAATCACTAAAAAACACTATTTATCGCAATCTTAGAGTGAAATTAGGAAATTATTCATTTATTTAACGGAAATTTTGCGGAAATTTCTTTTTTTCGAATTTGAATATTTAGAAACAATAATTTTACAATATTTTGATAGTACAAAAGAAACTTTGCAGGCACCCAACCTCGCACCTACCCCAATTCCTATAGTGAGCCCAAGCAGGGGGGTTGCAGGGGGCAGCATGCCCCCCACACATATCTCACTATTTTGTTTATGCGCCATAATGCTGGATGCTAGCTCTGATGCATTTTTGTAAGTAAAGCCTAGTACGCAGATCGGAATAAATTTTATCTCCCAAATTTTTCTCCAAACATCAGCTAAAATCCAAGCTAAATTTTGACATAAGAACTTTGTGGAGAATATGTCACAGAAAACAGCTGTTCTCTAACTGATATTTTTTGAAAGATTTAAAAGAATTTTTTTAAGAATTATAAATTAGAACGAATGGGAATTATGAATTATGAGTGGTTTTTTTTGTGGAAAATCTTGTAAGACTCCCGTCACCAAATATTCTTCTAAATACTATTCAAATATTAGTCCATTTCAAATTGAAATTGAAATTTAGCTCGAGAATAAATGTACCAGACAATTATTTCGTGAGCTAAATATTGACAGATACGTTATGTACAGTTCGAAGAGAAATTTTGATTTTTTAGCTGAAGCAGCGTACCTCTCGGCTAAAATGCTTGACATAATTTTAGCTTGGCTAAATTTTGGAGAGAATTTCGTATGGGAGATAAAATTTAGAGAGATCTGCGTAATAGGCTTTTAAGCAAAAAACAAAAAGTAGTCTTAGTAATTTTCAATTTTCTCAAGAACTAAAAGACATAAAACCATTCGGTTTTTTGTGTTCGATTCAGAATTGATAGTATTTAGTATTTTTAGTATAAAATGGTAAAAAATGGTCTGAGTCCAATAAAAAGTGAGGTTAAAACCGAAAAAGAAATTTTTTTTAGGATTTAGGGGGGTTTCCTCACTCTAATATTTTAACCCTGTTCTATTGAGACCCATACCTAACTAAAAAAAATCAAAACTCAACTCCTGCTTACGTTTTGACTGCTTTTAAACGAAGCAATATTACCTTGCGATTTTTAAGCCCGTAGGAGAGAGACGAGTGTGGTGGCGGGGGTAAACAAAATTGCTGGGGTTGGAAAAATTGCAGAGTTATCGTTCTTTCTTCTTTGTAGTTTTCTTTACTTGTCAGGTATGACTGCTTTTACACGAAAGCGATTTTTAATCTTTGATTCTCTTTTGACTTTCTTTCGATTGCATGAATGCTTTTAAACACAGCTATTTTTAATGAAAGTTAACTTTTCTTCTATTGCAAAGGAGTCATCTCTCCGCACTCTTTACACCCCGACTCCACAAGATATCTGTCTCTCCAACTCAATGTCTGATATCTCTATCTCTACATTTTCTTATTGCTTCGCTGGGCAAATTATATCATGATTTTTCATTTCTATCCCTACTGCACGGGATGTGTTTTGTGCGGACAACAGAAATTAGCAAAACGTAAAACTAACAAAAATTATATATATTTGCAAAGAAAAGAATGCGCATCTACCTAAAGTATAAATAAATAACAACAAACATAACTTAACGCACGAACATATGAATAACATGACACATTAATTCATTTACTTACAAAATAAAAAAAAAATATTTGCCGACGGAGTACTTGACAAGAACCAACCAAATGAGAAGACACGAAATAATGAGACAAAAGTACGAAAAAAAACCATCTGTCAAATTTCATATCAGACATCTATATCAAGACACAACCGCTGACATAGATCGCTGACATCCCATCATAAGAGGAAATATCGCGTCTCCATTGGAGATTTCATATCATGATGAGCATCCTGAGAGAATTTATCTCCTGTGGAGTCGGGGTGTTAGGCTAGCCGCGCACTAGCAACTTTTAGTTGCGAAACTGCTTGGTTCGAGCAACTAAAAAGTTTGTGTTTTGACACAAACTAAACGATTGCCTAAAATAAGTTCGCCATTTTATTGCACATATAATTATCTGCAAATTCACGGACATTCAACCAAACAGTTCATCTGTTTTCTATAAGTAACCAAACAGTTTCGCAACTAAAAATTGCTAGTGCGCGGCTAGCCTTACTCTAGTGAGTTAATTGAAGTTCACTGAGCGAACACCAAATAGAAATGAAACATACCTGACAAATAAAGAAAACCACAAAGAAGAAAGAACAATAACTCTGCAATTTTTCCAACCCCAGCAATTTTGTGTACCCCCGCCACCACACACGTCTCTCTTCTACGGGCTTAAAAATCGCAAGGTAATATTGCTTCGTTTAAAAGCAGTCATATTTCTATTTGGCGTTCGCGCAGTGAACTTCGATTTACTCACTAGAGTAAAGAGTGCGGAGAGATGACTCCTTTGCAATAGAAGAAAAGTTAACTTTCATTAAAAATCGCTGTGTTTAAAAGCATTCATGCAATCGAAAGGAAGTCAAAAGAGAATCAAAGATTAAAAATCGCTTTCGTGTAAAAGCAGTCTTTGGAAAGTCGCACCTTTTTTTTGACACCCAGATGACGCTCTAAGCACAGTAAATTTCCCTATATTTATTTTCTTATTGGCGAAGCTGTCACAAATCGTGGAAAAGAACGAGATAAAAAGAGGGATTGAGTGAAAAGAAAAGAGCTGGTTAAATAAATTGAAATTCATTCGAGCTTCTGGTTCTGATATTTCGCATTTCGCAATTCCAGTCTTCTGTAAAGAGGAAACCCCTAAAAAAAACAAACTCGTCATAACTTAACACAATCAACTTATTCATATTTCAACGGGTGATTTTATTATATGTAACTACGTTCTTGCAATTCTAGCTACAGTTTACTTTTCTATTTTTTCTTTTGCCTGTTCTTCATTCTTCACCAATTCCGCAAATTCTGACATTCAGATTTGAGAAAGACAACTCAGAAGAAAAGAAAAATTTCCTGTTATTAGCATACATACTACGTTTATATGAGGTATTGAAGCGAGCTTGAAGCTCGCTTCGACCCTTTGTAAACGGGTATTGAGTTGAAATGAGCTTCGTTCGACTTGATCTCACTCGCTCGGTGGTGTCGAGTCGAAATATGAGACGAAAAACCTGGGTCGAGGAGTTGGCTTAACAAAATGTTTCAGAATCGCTCAACACCATTTCAACTCAACTCCAAATCGAGCTTTCAACTCAAATGACGAAAAACCTGGGTCGAAAATCGGACCCTAATCCAACTCGATCTTTCGATACTGCATATAAACGTAGTAACACATACAAAAAAAATATTTTTTTACGGCTATTTCTTCCCTGCTCATAAGAAAGTGTAGCAAAAATCATTTCACGGTAATTTTTTTTGGTGATAGTTTGCAAATTGCAATTGGTTGCGCTTGTTTGAAAGAAAAGAATTCCAAATATAAAGTGAAACAAAAGAATTATAGCAAAAAAACTAATTAAAAAAAAAAACACCTACACAAAATATCGTGTATCAAACAAACAAATTAAATGGCTGAAGTTGCTAATTTGCCATCGCAGGCGCCACCAGCTTCATCGGAGCACTCTGCGGCTTCGGTTGTAGCTACTTGTGCAGCTCTCCCTGCTGATATACCAAATGAAAATCTTAAAAATGAGGTAATTGTATACGTTTTTGTTCATAATCATTCTGTTTTTCTTGTTCTTATAACAATAATTGTACATATAATAATAATTTGTCCGATTAGTCAATGGTGTGAAAATATTTATCACATCAAAAAGAAAAAAGAAAAAAACGTAGGTTAAATAAAAAAAAATCACATCGGTACTTACATATTAAAGCTAGAGCACTCAGAAGTAGAAGTCGAGAGAGTGCTGCACAATTAAAATGAAAGTTTGGCGGTGGCTGTCTCGTTTAATCATTAGGCTGCTTTATTATGACCTCGATTCCAATTGCCATATATACGCGGCACTCGACACTTCGACAGTGGCAGTGGCAGATGATGACTTCTTTTCTTTTTGTTAAATTTCGTGAGGTGAAAGAATGGATTTTTATATTGGAAATGGAAGTCGAATCGGATGTGTATCGGGTTGCATTTGTGCCTATCTAGGTATTTATTTATTTATTTTTTTTAGTTATACGTTTTCGATCTTCCCAGTGAGAGCGCTGTATTAACATTCTAATGCAGTAGCCAATAGTGCTGTGGGAGGCATGTTTCGCATATTTTTTTTTTTTATGAAAAATGTTTTTAAAGGTTTTCCAAAACTGTACCGATTTATTTACAGAAGGAAAAGAGCTAAAGCGAATATATATTGATAGATTTATTTAATATTGTGGTTCGCAGAGTATGGCAGGTGTCGCAAGTTAGGGTAACTGCTGGTGTGTCTCCTTCCAAACATGACTATTAATGATTCGTTGTACAAATTCTTATAAGTTATCATACCTACAGTTGTCAATTAGGTGATACTAATAGCGAATACGTTTGTCTGCCATAATAAATTCTGATAAATTGCTTATCTGGGAACAAGTGCAACAAAAGCATACTTTTTTGAAAATAGACCAAAATCGCAAACTCTAGGATTGTTTGGCGTCCCAAAACTCGTTCTGTTAATATAATATTGTGACTACTTTTAAGATGATTGTACATACATATTATGAGCGTAAGGTTAAAAAAGAATCTGAAATTAACGCAATACGTATGTACAATCCAGTTTTTAAGTAAGATTCATACGTTTAACATGTTGTTGGCATACCGATTTTGCAGATGATTTAAGATTATTTATTTCATTCATTCATCTATCGAGTTTTCTCTTACAGATTGCTTAGCTTAACCTATATGTTTATTTACATTTTCAATCAATAATAATTTAAATACATTACTTTCAATACTTATATCTAAATTTAATTTTAATTCATTGAACAATCTCATACATCTTGAGAATGGTTCATTTGAACCATAATTACACCTGTGTAAAGGAATATAAAACAACTGTTTGCTACGAATATTTCTTCTTGGAACATAAATATTTAAGAGATTTAGTAAATCGGGACATATAATATGGTAAGACAATATATCATAAACAAACATAACACTATTTACAAGCCGACGATTTTGTAGAGAACTCAGACCAATTAAAGCACATCTTGTGGAGTAACGCGGTATTTCGGATAGATTCCAATTTAATTGTTTGATTAAAAACCTAGTAAAAGACTTTTGAACTTTTTCGATACGATTTTTAGAAACCATATACTGTGGATCCCATACTCCTGAAGCATATTCCAAATGCGGACGTACAAGTGAAGTATAGACTGCTTTAATTGCATAAGGATTGGAAAATTTTGAACAATTTCTTTTAAGAAAACCCAACATTGAGTTTGCTTTTGCAACAATAAAATCGATATGGAGAGAAAAATTTAACTTTTCATCAAACAATATCCCAAGATCTTTTACTTCCGTTAGTCTTTCTAAGGTTGTGTTTGAAATACTATATTGATGTAGAATAACAGCTTGAGATCGATGAAAAGAGAGAATATTACATTTCTTTATGTTAAGTGAAAGAAAATTATGTTTACACCAATCAACTATTAAATTAATATCATTCTGTATCTTAAGACAATCATTAATGCTTTTAACTATTGAAAATATTTTGAAATCATCAGAAAATAATAAACCACTTGTATTTTTCAGTATTAGTGGTAGTTCATTTATATATATTAAAAACAGTAATAGGCCAAGATAGCTTCCTTGTGGTACACCAGATGACACAAATATTACTTTTGAAGACTTACAGTTAAAAATTTTTACAACTTGTCTTCTATTCACCAAATAACTGGACATCCACTTTAGAAGAGTTGAATTAATTCCAAAATTATTTAGTTTCTTAACAAGCAATTTTATACAAATACTATCAAAAGCTTTTTGAAAATCAGTATAAATTACATCCACCTGATGGACCTGATTCTAATGCATTAGACACCTGTTTTGTAAAAAAGGTTAAATTTGTTGTCGTGGACCTACCACTTACAAAACCATATTGACATGGAGAAATATATTCCTTTATATAAAAATATACTTTCTGTTTAACTATGAGCTCTAAAAGTTTTGGTATAGCAGAAAGTTTAGAAATTGCACGATAATTTTCAATTTTATGTTTCTGACCAGCTTTAAAAATTGGAGTTATAAAAGAAAATTTCCGTTCTTCTAAGAAAATTCCTGTTGAAAGTGACAAATTAAAAATTGTTTGAAGGGGTTCAACTAATGAGAAACATTGTTTAATTAAAAAAGATGGAATGCCATCTGGGCCAGCTATTAAACTTGAATTAAGATTTGAAATTAGTACACAATTCAACATCATTCTTTAATTCAATTTATAAAAGGGGTTCCAAAAATTTAATTAAAAATTATAGTCTCAATTAAAAGCTATCGGCTGTACCAAAGCTTTTGGAAAAGATTATAGGTAATTAACAATTTATATTTTTCTGTCATTATCGCCAAGTGAACATGAATTTTTTAAGGGTCGTTCAACAGCTACAAATCTTTTTCTCTTTACAAACCATTGCTTGAACCAAATGGAAAAAGGTTATCAAGTCGATGTTCTCTACATAGACTTTGTAAGAGCCCTCGACCGTGTTCATCATGGTTTGCTTACACAAAAGCTATTTAAGATGGGTTTTACTAGTTGGTTGAAATCGTATCTTTATAACAGAAAGTAAATTGTTGTGATAAATGGACACTACTCAAGTTCAATTAATGTGGATTCAAGTCTACCTCAAGGTTGTCACTTGGACCCATTGCTCTTTCTTTTATTTATAAATGATCTAGGTACCTTAACTTTTCAAAAACGCACATTGTCTGACGATAAAATTTTCTATGCTATTAAATTGATTTTGCACTGCTCTCGACTTAAGATGGATATAGACTTAGGCCAAATTCCTAAACGCAAGATTTGCAAAGCAAAACACCTGCAAAGCAGATATAGCAAATCAGAATACGCATATGTAAGAGAATTGCGCAAGAATTTTTTGACATTTGCACGAATGCCTCTGCATTTGCACAAGAAAGTATGATCGATTGCATCTTGGGACACTGCTTAGCAGAGATTTTTGTATTTGCAAATTTTGAGTGTAACCAGATAATTTATTTATAAATTTGACAACAATGACCTTTTAAGAGTCGACAAAATAAAAACAAAAGTTTTGGAAAAGTGGCGATTTATTTCGATACACTTGATATAGCGTGTGCTCCAACTTCTTTAACCCATCCGAAAAATATTTTTTTTCTCGAGGTTGGCAAAGTAGCCCTCCATGGCGGCGAAGACCTCCTCATTCGACTCAAATTTCTGCCCGGCGTATACCAATTTTTATATAAATTTTCGACAGTAGCCATCTAAGAAAATGTACTAGACGATAGTAAATCTCTCTTGTGATACTGGAACCATCGGCGGTGAGGTTAAGTGCTTATCGGACGGCCCTTGTAGTTCCCTAAATTTGAATATCATATTTTAATTTGGTTCTACGCGAATGGAATACTAAGAATAGAGCTTCACGCGATTTGTACTCTGCATATTGAATTGGTTAGTGTTAGACGTTATACCGAATTATCGTTTAAGATGCGCCCTGATTGATATGAAAACGCTCGAAGCCTGAAGCAATGCTCAAAGCATAATTTTTGTAAGATATATAATCTTATACCGAATAAATTGTTTAGAATTACTAAATCTTATGAAATTTTATGTCCCAGAAGTGTACGTTTCTACCCACAGATCTAACTATGGACTTAATGAGTCCATTTCGCATTCATTATCACTGTTAAACTTGGTGTGCAATCATATTGACATTATAATGAAAAGAGATCAACAAAATGTTTTATAGTTATTATGCTAAAATAATTTGTAAATATTATAAAATAAATTTAGTTGATGTAGTCCAATTTTGTGTATATTTTTTTTTAAGAATATTAAATGTAATCAGCAGATGTAATAATCCATTGATGAAATAAATAAATAAATTCCACCTAGCAAGCCTTCGCTGCTTACTTCATATCCGTAGTCTGATGATGTGAATCATGGTCCTAAGTAGATTAAGAGCATGCTTTATTAAAAACAACTATCAGCTTTATTTTCTTCAGGAAGAGACTTCGAAGATTATTTGTATTTTTAATTAAAATTTGCAATGTAAAGGACCGGAAGAAACCGCACACACTTTCAATAGCAAAAATCGGCTCTTACAGGTGCACTTTACTTACGACGCTAAACATTCTCCTACAGATACTTTTTTGAAAAGACAATTCTAGTTCAATTAATTCAATTGTATTGCCTGATCTGACACCAATTTAAATATTAATAGAATAGAGATAAGTTAAATCTATTGCATTGCTTGATCTAACACAAATTTAGAGATTAATAAAATCGAGCTAAGTTGAATCGACTTTTCATTAGACACACAATAAGGCGTATAGATGTATTCCCAGAAAAAGCGGGAATTGGTATTCAATTATGAAAATAAATAAATTAGAGGCTATGACGGCTCATAGAGAGCTTAAACCTAATGACTTAAAAATCTCAACAGTTCCTTTTGCGTTTTACCAGGAATGGAGAGGATCTACAATTTTCTGCCTATTCCGAACGGCTAGTGACAGTGAGCAGCACTTCCCATGACAAGAGATACTCTTGGAGAATTTGTCAGGTTGTATAACCCTGCAAAAACTTTTTTGTAGCGGCTGAGAATCGAATCCAAGACCTTCTGCATGACAGTCCAAGGCACTAACCATTATTCCAAGGCGTAGTACAATTATGAAAATGACTTATTCTATTAACTTTTATTTGGTCTTTTGACTTTTATTTATTTATTTATAAAGACAAACATTGTAATCTTAAATTGATAAGTTAGTACACATTTTTAGAAAGCAAAGGCTGCATATGCTTTCGGCTCGCTGATATAACAATTTACAGTTAAGTTTTTAAGTTTTTATTATTATTAGTTAAAAGTCGGTTCACGTGGAATAGAAAGTGTCCGATGTCCATTGTCACGGAGCAAATAGGGCAGTTTTGAGGGTTTTTAATGTTAATGAGTTAGATATGTATGGCCTGAACGAAGACAAATAAAATTTGTAATGGTATCTTCCAGTGTGGGAAAAGGATACCTGTATAGTTTGTGTTTTGTTTTTATTAATGTTTGAGTAGTGGTGAGTGTATGTCGACCACCTTTGCCTCTGGATGGTTTTGACTTATGAATATGTTGAACAATAGTGAAGCTGATATACTGGCAGTATTAGCGGCTATGTGAGCTTGTTCACTACACATGATTACACATAATTTTGATTTGACTTGATAACTCTAAGAATCGTCATTCCTGGAGAGATGTTGCTTAGGTTCATAATAGCATGCATAACCGAGAGGCTGTCTATGCATATGACCCAGTGGGCTTTCGTGCTACCGGCATATTTTAAAGTTTCGTAGACTTCCAAATAAATCAAAAGTCAAAAGACCGAATCGACGTGATCCGTAAAAATAATGGTGATAGTATTTTTTGTATATGTTCGACAAATAATGCTGTTTTCAATGTTAGCAACACTGCAAAGACTTTGTGTATTCTATGCGAAATAAAAACGATAAATTGTATTTATCCTTAATTTATGGAGTGAAATAAAATCGTTTCTGTCCTGTCCTGCAATCGACTTACGATTATCTCCTCTTGTTTAAAACGACAAATTGCAATAGAACAAGTGAATTATAAAATTTCTCTCGGTTTCCTCCCCTCATTACGTTTTTTTGCTTTTCCTTCTGTTCTACATTTTTGAGTGCTAGGATCGCTGTCGCTTGAATTTACATAAATGTAGATGAACGAAACTTAACGAATCGGAGATGGACTCTATTTATAGTTATTAAATAGAAATAGGATTCCTATGTGTTCAGTCGTTTACTTAGAAGAAGAAGGTATTAAGAAAAACAATTGCAAATATTGATGATAAGTCAGAAATAGGTTGAAGAATATGCATTAAAAAAATAGCACTACATTTTCATTCATTTCATTCTGCAATTTAAACTAAAAAAAATTAAGTATTTCTTTTATAACCAAAAATTATGAGCTTACGGCTTCACACGATATAAAATCTATTAAATCCTGGCGCCTCTTGATTGGATCGTTACGGGAGTCTTTCACTGCAGCCCAAAGTATTTGTGCTGGTTGGTTTAATAATAGAAATTGACATTAGCCCAGAGGTTCTCAATTGGATTGGGGTCGGGTGACTGCGCTGGCCACTCCATGACATGGACAAAATGACCCCTAAACCACTTTTTAGCTTTCTTGCTGGTATGTTTGGGGTCATTGTCTTGTTGGAAAACCCATAATAACGGCATCTGTATAAGAAATCATCACTTTTTGAAGAATATTAACATAGACGTGTTGAGCCATGATGGTTTTAATGCAATGTATAGGCCAAATTTCATAGTAAGACCAACAACCCCATACCATTATGATTGAACCTCCGTGCTAAACCGTTCTGATTGTGGATTTAGTGTTATATTCTGAATTCGGAAGTAACCTAACAAAAGAACGAGAACCTTTGCCACAAAACATTACAATTTTGTTCTCGTCCGTCCATAAAATGTTCCTCCATCTTTTAACAGGCCAGTTCTAATATCGTTTTGCGAAGTTCATACGGCATGCTTAGCAGTAAAAAGAAAGACTTTTAATTATGCTCTCTAAGTCGGCTGCGAACTGTTTCAACACGTGCCACACGTGCTCTGTTGCAGGCTTAAACAGCTTCTTCTCATTTTGGTTTTCTTCCACGAGTCCCAATTTTTTTTGTAAAATTATAGCTTTACGAATCATTTTGATAGAACAACCTACTGAAACTTCTAACTTCAGTATAAGTTTTGCCCTCTTCAACCATTCTTTGAATTTTCAGTTTTTGGGCATTCAAATGCTTTCCCGACCAATAACAACGTAAACAATTTAAAAATTTCTTTTATTTTAAAAGTCACATAAAAAAAACAAACTATGACACTTTTATGCTTTATTTGGAAGAATTCGACACAGCAAACTTTTTTCTGACAGAAAAGTAAGAACAGTGCTATTTTGTTGACCTTACAAAATCGTGCTTCTCTCTCAAAATTGCTTTTCAAAAAAAAGAACCGTTATCATTTTAATACCAATGATCGTACTTTTAAAAAGTGAATATTCAAGAAACAGTATTTTAACAGTAGCAGCTAAGAAATTTGTTCCAGTTGATGTTTTTTTTTTTTAAATAATAAAACTATTGTTGGTGGTGCTATTAGTTTATCGGCACTGTATGTGCACACAAGATTGCTTACGCATATTATAGTTGGAACTATAACTTTGTGACCACACAAAGTCGTTTCTAACTATGAATTGAATCATTTGAAAGGTTAGTATATTAGCTGAATTTGGAACCGTTTTTCTGTTTCGGTTTAACTTTGCATCCTTTGGCTTTCCCTCCAAAATATTTTTAAGATTGAAATTGTAGATTTATTTTATTGGAAATCGCTTGAACCGTTTTCAAGAAAGTCGAACATAAGAAAAGTTTATATGGAGGAAATATTAGAAATGAAACACGTGGAGACCTTCTTGACACAAGGAGTTTTATTTAAAGAATGAGATTTAAGTCAAAAAGAAAATGAAGTAGAAAATAAAAGATGACAATTATAAAAAGAAGATTTATGTTTAAGTGTTGCCACTCTGAGTTAATTTTAACACACCCCCTCAACGCTTAAATCCAAAGATAGTTAATTCAAAAAATGTTAGGGCATGTTTTAACTTTAAACATCTAAAATTACAATAGTAGTTCTAATTTAGCTTTTTCATTAATTTAGTTAAGATATGTATGTACATAATATATGAGATAAAAAAAAAAATTATTCAATCTAAAAATTCAGATATATTATAATCCAATAATTTGTTGAAACAATAATGGTGTTTTGAAATCGTTGTAGGTTTAGTTAAAGCATCGGCCAGCATTTTTTGAGTTGAAAGATACTCTAAAATAACAATTCCATCCGTTATTGCCTCACGAATGTAATGGTAACGTATGTGAAGATGTTTTGTACGTGTTCTCTTGCCTTGGTAATTTGCGATGTACTGTGCACTTTGACTATCAGTGAAAATAACAATTGGTGTTTCCGCATCAAATAAATCCATTTCAGTGAGTAGTAGTTTGAAGTACTTTGCTCGCTTTGCACAAGAGGTAAGTGTTACGTACTCCGCTTCGGCACTGGATAGGGTTATGAAGTTTTGTTTTCTTGATTCCCAATCGACCGGCCCACCAGATAACACGAAGACCATTCCAGACTGTGACTTCCGATCATTGGTGTCCTCCGCCCAACTGGAGTCAGCATAGGCACACAGTGATTTCCCTGTTTGACGATATGTAATTTTAAAATTTTGTGTCCCTTTCAAATACCTTAAAACTGATAAAGCAGAGTTCCAATGCTGTACTCTGGGATCTTGATTAAATTGAGAAAGGGCGTTTACGCTATATGTTATGTCAGGTCGGCTGAAGATTGACAGATGCAGTAAACTGCCGATTAGCTCTTGATATTCCTTTTGATGTACTTTCTGCTTCTCTCCTTCAATGTCTGGTTCCCTTTGTAGCTTGAGCTTCGGCGGCAATGGTATCTTGTTTGGCCTGCAATTATTAATGTTATAAACCTTTATTAAATTTTTGATATAACCTGATTGACATATCGAAATGGATCTTTCTTTTCGGTTTCGAGAAACTTCAAGACCAACTGTTAATTTGGGCTCCCCACAATCGCGAATATCAAAATGTTTTTCAAGTGCTTCCTTAATTTTTCTATAGAAACTCATATTACTGGTTGCAATGATTAAATCATCCACATAAACAGCTAAGTACGTGACTTTAGTACCATTTTTGTGAAAATATAAACATTTGTCATAATTTGAATTTGAAAAACCTATTTGCTTTAACGTATTATCCAGCTTCTTGTTCCACTGATGTCCCGATTGCTTAAGGCCGTAAATCGATTTTTCCAGCTTGCAAACTTTGCTCTCACCCTCAACGAAACCATCTGGTTGCTCCATATAAATTTCTTCGTCAAGATCGCCGTACAAAAACGCTGTAGAAACATCAATGTGACGAAGTTCTAAATCATCATTTGCAGCAATGGCATACAAAATACGAATCGAGCTTATTTCCGCTACTGGTGCAAATGTTTCAAGATAATCCTTTCCATATATCTGCGCGTAACCTTTGGCAACTAATCTAGCCTTTCGTCGTTCAATTGTGCCATCTGTGTTTCGTTTTGTTTTAAACACCCACTTGCAACCGATGACGTTTTTGTCGTTAGGCCGATCTACAAGTGTCCACGTTTTATTTTTATTTAACAAATCAAACTCGATTTTCATTGCGTGTTTCCAAGCGTTAACGTTTTCCGATTTTTCAACATCTCTCATTGTTTTAGGGTCCCCGATCTCTGCTAGATTAGCCTTTTCACTTCGAAGCGTAACCGCTTTTGGAAGTATTTGCTTTCTATATGAAACTTTATTTTTATCAACCGCCTCTTCATCTAAGGTTTTACCTAAATTCTTATTTTCCTTTTCTTTTTCCGGCTCTATTTTAATTTGCTTTTCTATTGACTCTTTTTCTTTAACTTCTGCCTCTTCCTTTCCATACTCATTAAAACCAAATTCTTCTTCATTAAAATTTTCCTTAATACATTCCGTTTCTTTAATTTGGAACTCATCTTTTTTATTTTCGCTAAGAACAAATTCATAAGATTTATTCAGGTTTCTATTTTCGTACATATTTTCAATAATTACAACGTCCCGACTTTTGGTTATCGATCGTGCACCCCTTTTCCACAATCTATATGCCTTACTATCTTCGCAGAAACCTAATAGCACAAACTCTTCACTTCTCGGCTCAAACTTTCCTAAATTGCCTGTTTTGTTCAAAACAAATGCACGTGAACCTACTGCTTTTAAGTGGGAAATTGTTGGAACCTTTCCAGTCCAAAGTTCTTCTGGAGTTTTATTGCAATTTGGAGTCATAGGGCATCTATTTCTTAGGTATGCCGCGATATACACTAGCTCTGCCCATAAATAATCTGGTAAGTTTGCCTCAAATTTCAAACACCTAGCCATTGCAACAAGTGTGCGATTTGCTCGCTCGGCAACACCGTTCTGCTGCGGTGTACTCGGACAAGTAAATTCTTGTTTTATCCCATGCAAGCGACAAAACTCAATAAATTCTTTGCTTATATATTCGCCTCCATTATCAGACCTTATCCTTTTTATCTTTAAATTTAATTGGTTTTCGGCATAATTTTTAAATTCAATAAATTTCGACATCATATCTGATTTCTTTCGAATGAAATAAACAAATATTTTTCGAGAAAAATCGTCGATAAAAGTAACATAATAGAGTGACTTACTCAAAGATTCTGTTCTCATTGGACCCCAAATGTCCGAATGAACCAGCTCCAGACAATGCAATGTTGATTTTTCCAGCTTCTTTGTAAAGGGCAATCGTGTCTGTTTACCTCGTATGCATATAGTGCACTTAAGATCACTATTTTTAAATTGAGGCAGGCCTCTCACCAAGCTTTCGCGTTCTAATTGTTTTAAAGATGCACTGTTTAAGTGTCCAAGTCTTTTGTGCCAAATTTCAAAAATACTGTTTTTGGATGACAGATCACTGTTGTTATGAATGGGATGCTGCATAGTTGATACGTATTTCTTTTTGTCGCCTTCTGTGCTGCTGTAGTTTTTGGTTTCTGTGTTGTTGTAGGCCTTGTCTTCAGTAGTTTTTATGAAGTATAGTCCATCCTGTTGTCTGGCTTTGATTATTAGTGTTCCGTCCTTGTTAAATATTTTTGCGACACTGTTTTCGAAAACAACTTTGATGCCATTTGAAGTCGCCTTGGTTATTGAAATTAGATTTTCTTTCAAGTCTGGAACATAAAGAGCATTAAAAAGAGAACAATTAACCACCTGGCCATTTACTCCGCTTTTAAGCGTTACAGTTCCGATACCCAAAATGTCAATTTGTTTGTCATTCGCTAGTTTAACGATGCCAAAATGACCTTCAGTGAGCTTCGAAAATAAATTCTTATCGTGGCACATGTGGGACGTGGCTCCACTGTCCACACACCAACGCGCTTTCCCAGCCGTGTCGAATTTTGCATAGGAGCAATTGAGAAGCTCTTGTGTGATGAAACCGCAGTCGTCATTTGCTTGTTTTGCAGTTTCTGTTTGCGATCTACAATTTCTTGCCTTGTGCCCCCTTTTTCCGCATCGTCGACAGTTGTAGTTAATAAACCTGTTTGGTTGAAATGATGTTTGGCGAAAATTATTGAACTTTTTGTTTCGGAAAGATGAATTACCTGAATGTGTTTGATTACCTATAGCTCTCATGGCATTATTACTCACTGTGTCTTTTCTTTTGTCGCCGATTTCCATAAGACGACTCCGGATAGTATCCAACGATGGGAATTTTTCTTGAGCATCAAATGCTGCTTGCACACTTTTGTACGAATCGTCCAAGCTGTCTAACAGAATGATAGAGAGTAGATCATTGTCTAGTTTGGCCTCCAGTTCTATTAAATGGTTTATAACTGCATTAAACTCCCTTAGATATTCATCCATGCTCTGGGCGCTGTCCATTTTCATGTTGAGTAGTTTCCTAAATTCCTCCGCTTTTTGCCGCACACCCTTCCTGTTGTATGTTTTTTCAACGAAGTCCCATATTTCCTTCGACGTTCGCAGATGTCGAACTAACGCAACCACGTGAGGCTCCATTGCGAGAAGAAGCTCAGCTCGAGCATCGAAGTCTTTCTCGCTCCATTTTTCTGCCTCCGTGTTACCTGCTGGCCGAGTTTCAATTCCTTCAACGATTTTAAGGAATCTTTGTTTGTGAAGAATTCCCTCCATCTGTGCACGCCATGTACTATAATTTTCTCCGCATAGGAGCGTGATTCTGCCGTACATTGTACTAGACATTTTAAATCTATTTAATTTTAACTTTTATATTTAGCTAGGTATGTGCAAGCTAGTTAGCTGGAATTTTATTTAAAAAAAAACTTGAAACTATTTAATTATTTAATCTTAAAGGGCCCATAACCTATTAGAAATGAAACACGTGGAGACCTTCTTGACACAAGGAGTTTTATTTAAAGAATGAGATTTAAGTCAAAAAGAAAATGAAGTAGAAAATAAAAGATGACAATTATAAAAAGAAGATTTATGTTTAAGTGTTGCCACTCTGAGTTAATTTTAACAGGAAAGCGTCAGGGGTTCTGGTAAAACACTTTTTTGTCAAAAGGTAGATACTCGTAATAGCCCTTAAAAAAAATTCTTTACTTTTAGGCCCGAAAAATTGAATAGGTAACGTGAGAAAGCAAGCTTTATTAAAGTAGCGGAGCCTCTATAAATTTCATTGAACTCTATCACCTAGTGTTTGGAAAATTAACTTTACTTATAATGCTTCACATATTTTGAGTTTTCATGACATATAGGAAAGGCTAAAAATATATGAAAAATAACTTTCACTAATTTTTATTACAATATATTTATCTATCACCGTAAAGGTAAATGATTTATCTTCGACCGCTCAGCTCGGAACATCTCCAAATCAAGAAAAATCTAGTAATTCTCATCATCATGATTCTGAATATGACACAGCTAGTGACCTTGAGGGTGGCACTCATGACGATTATGAGGACGACGATGATAATGATGAGGAAGGCGAAGAAGAAGATGATGACGACGATGATAGTGTTGAAGAAGTGGGAAACAGTGACACCGATAGTGTTGAGTTTGATGCTGAAAGACAACGTGGCGATGGACAAGAGCAGACGGATTATTCTAAGAAAGTAGATGAGGACCGAAGCAATCCACAGTATATTCCGAAGAAAGGTACCTTCTATGAACACGATGACCGTACAGCTGATGAACCGTAAGAATCAAAATATTATTTTAAAATGTTGTTTAAAAGTATGTTCTATCTTTTGCATGGATTTAGGGAAGGCCAACAGTCGCAAGTGATTGAGATAAGTGAAGTTGGCGGTGAAAATAAGTCTGCTTCACCCACTACAATTTCGCAAGCTTCTAAGACTATGAAAAAATGGCAGCCAGCATCTGGAGTGGATCGTTGGTCTCATGATCGTTTTATTGCTGGTGAACAAGCCCCCAAATCGCGAACGGAACTTGTATCTGCTTATGGGTAAGAGTTTTATTTTAAACTTCACTAACTGGCACTCTAAATATAATTTATTAAAAGACAAAACTATTATCTTTTCTCGATGTTGCTACCCCAAAGGGTTTAGGAAAAAAATGATTGAGTTATACGCAATTTTCGGTTAACCTATCGAGATTTAGAATGCTATTTACGTACTTTTTAAATTATAGTTTCTATAACTTCCTAATTTTGTTTGTTTTTAAAAATAGTTTTCCGCTTTTTGTAATTGAAGCTCTACAACAAAGTTTTACGAAACTAAATGAAACTCCTTTCTCGTTACCCAAAACTGAATTATTCATTTCATGAATCACATGGGTAAATGTATTCGTCTGATTACAAGGATGCTTATAGTAGAAATCTCACAAATACATTTCAAGTCTAAGGAAAAGTGTTAGTTTTGTGTCCTTGTCTATAAGACATTTTTTGGTTAAGACTAATCAGCCATATAGGATTGGGTACGATAAGTCGATTCTAAAAATATCATTGGTAGCAACATTGAACTAAATATCGACTCGGTTAAATACCAATCAAATGTTTTATTTTTAAATGTCGACAGTGATCGATATTTGAGGATTAGGGACAAAATCGACCCCAAACACTGACCTGCTGCAGATGTATTGCCACTTGGTAGATAGAATTCGTGTGGATTGGAGTCGTCCCAGCTTAAGTACTCTACCCGTTCATTCAAAAATGACCTTCGTCGCTGAAGATGTATTTTATTTTTCAAACAGGTACTAAATAAAAAAATCGAGGGTTTATTCCATATCACCAAGATGGATCTGACATAGTATTATAAATCTAGTGAGAGTCTACGGGTCCATACGATTTGCAAACAATTCTGTTTGTTTCGGATTATGCCCATACATTATAATGGCTCAACCAATTTTGGTCCCATGTTAACAATTAAATTAATTTTTAATTTTCACAATTCTTGTGACATTGCGCTAGTGCTAATAACCTATTTCTTTATGCTTTTAACCCTTGGTTACATTACAGCCTTGAAACTCAAGCAAGAGCAAAAGAGTAAGAGCCATGTTGTAAAAACTTGGTCTCAAGAAACAAGAACAAGTATCCGATATTAGGAATTTGGTCTCAAATACTCTATGTTCCACTTTCGTATCTTAGCATATAGTTTCTTAAATACTTAAATAATCTACATACTATTAAGTCACTCTAAATAATTTTAACATCTCTAAAAGTTCAGAATCAAACCTTTAAAATTCATGTACATGTGCATACATAATTTTAGCTATGACATCAGAGATGAAGACGGCCCGCCAAGAGCACGCAGACGTCGCCGATATGCCCGTGGTCCAAGTAAGTACTCTCGAAATTGGGAAGATGAAACAGCCTACATTAAGGCAAGCAATGCCCAAAGAAAACCACCAAGGCCCGAAGACTTTCCAGCTTTGGAAGAAAGACAGAAAAACAGAAAATCTCGAAGTTATCGTGATGAAAAAGAAAACCGTTTCGATCGACAACAACCTGATCGAAATCGAAATGCGGCAGCAGGCGGTGGAGGACAGCAAATTCCCAATAGAGAAAACAAAGAACCAATCAGGCGCAACACGGGTAACCCAAAACATGTTCGTTCTGGTGGTAGACAACATGGTATGGAATTTAAGAACAAAAATCGTTCAAATAATGGTTCAGGTCATATGAATTCAAATCGAGGTAATAATAATATAGACAGAGATGGTATGAATATTACACGTTCGATTGTAAACAATCAAGCCGTTGAGTCATCGTCCATTGTAGAGTCTTCAAATTTCCAAAAAACACCTTCGAACCCAAATAGCAAAGCTATGAATATGCAACAAACAGTCAAAGTTATAAATCAACAACCATATAATGGTTATGAACAGCAGCAAGGCCAAGCCGTGCATAAGTCTCAACAACAACAACAACAAATCAATAATGCTAGTGTAAGTGGATACAATCCGCGAGAAATAAACGAAAAATTCACAAACAATCATAGCACTCAGAGTCCCCGGCCGGTGACAACACCAAGTTCGAACTTGTCTGCTCGTTTACAACAAGCACAGAATCGTAACGACCCCAGTCATGTTGGCAGTGTTCAAATGCATACCTTGGCCAATCAGCACAGTCCACAAGTTCCAAATCAGAATGTTATGCAAAATGCTATGGCAGAAATTCAGCATCAACAACAGCAACAACAACAAATGCAACAAGTTGTAAATCAACAAGAACAAGCTCGATCAAAGAGATATTCCAGTTTGAGACAAAGGACGCAACATGAGACTGCCGGATCCGTACCTAGCAATCCTCACTTGGATCCGCATACTCTTCAGCAGTTGCAAATGCAGCACGAAGTACAGCAACAGCAACAGCAGCAGCAGCAACATCAACAAATAACATCGAACGTCCACCCACCGCAGCAATTGATAATGCAGGAGCAACAATTGATACAAGCTAACCTAATGCAGCTTTATCATCAAGAGAACCTTCAAGCTCAGATGCAGGCTCTGCAAGTCTCCGGCTTGCCGCAAGCTGCAGCACCACAACCACCAGCTGCTGCTAAACAGCCTTATGCTACAATACCACCGCAATACGCTGCGGGATCTTCTGGGCCACCGGCTGCAACCTATTACACAGCATCAACGCCTGATTACAGCTCGCCACCACCTCCAGCTGTTCCAACTCAACAACTACAATACACACAGCCGCCCGCTGCATTCCTCCAGTCTCAATCTGCAGGAGCTCCACTTGCCTTTAATCCGAATGCAACGCAACAACCTCTTAGCCAGAACACCATGGCACCACCAATAGCTGCTTCTACCCCACCCCAAGTACCGCCAGGCAGTGTCAGCTATGTACAGGCAGCTCCTCAAAACCCTTCGACAACACCCTCTACTGCTTATCCTAATTATACCAATTACACTCCCAATTTCAATACAGTTGGGGGTACGACTTATTTTGTTCCTACACCACAGCCTACCGCTCGTCCACCTGTTCTCCCTCAAAGAAGACCCACGAATGCTATACCCATTCTACCACCATCGGAAAAAAAACGAAGCGCAGAGACCAAGCAACAGGAAGAAGACTCGAAAACTAACAGTTCAAATTCATCGGTATCATCGGCAAATGCTCCAATAGGCAGTGCTGAGAATATTGATCATATTTTGGACAACATGTTTGTACAGCGAGCGCCTTACCAACCTCAAACTCGCAAGAGTGCTTCTCCACCCAGTGATGAGCCGAATAAAGGTCCCAACACCTCTGCAGCTGCAGCGCCAGTTGTGGCCGATCCGTCCTCTGTTGGTAAATCCCGGACACATGAATCATCTGGTGTAGGTATCCCAAGCGCATATCTATAGCATAACACAGAGTTTAAATCCATTTTTTTTTTTTATTTTTTCAAATCTTTTCTAATTGATTATTTTCATAAATTTAGAATGCATCTCTGTTGGACAATGAGTCATCATCAGCTTCTAAGCAATCAGCAGTGCCAGATGTCAATACTCAGAATATGGTTGTAATGGGTACAGTTACAAATAATTCCGAATCTGGTGCTGGCCTTACTGAAAACCATCCCATGTATGCCGGCGCCGGTGAGTCTATTGGAAAGCAGTCAGCTATTGTACCGCCGCAGTAGGATTTATTTATTATGCAACGTTTTTGTTTGGATTACTTAAACAATTTTGGTTAATATTATTAAAATTTGTTTTTCTTTGTTTTGGTTTCAAACCCAGTCTCTCCCAACATTTGATGTTTATATTTTGAATTCCTTGAATTATTTTATTTAATTGTTGAAATTTAGAGCAAACTATAAAATTGTATCTTTTAATGCGCTACGCATGTAAAATCATAATCATTTTTTTTTTCTTTAAAATTGAACAAAATACAAAAAAAAATATGAATATATATATGAATTTTAGAATTTAGGGAAACATAATAATAATATGATTGTTTAATATACAACTTTAAACGAAAAGAATTTTAAACTTTGAAAAAGAAAACATATAAATTATAACACAAAAAAATACTTATTAGAATTTAAAAAATATAAATAAATAAAAATAATGTATTTAAACAAAACAATGAACAAAAATTGGATATTTGCGAGAAAGCATTTAATGTTATCATCTATTCTTCATTTTAATTTTTAAATATAATTTATTTTTATCATGAAATAAAATACAAACTGAATGCTCTTTTAATACATCATCTTGATTTTAAAGTCTTTCTGTCGTAAGGCTCGAGAGCAATTAATACTGCGTGTGTTTCCAACGAAGAAAAGTCTCGAATTTCAGTCCAACTATTTACATTTAATACAAATTGTAATTCACACGCATTTGAAAAGGGAGTGATTTTTTGTTTGACATTGGAATTTGAAGGTGGGAACATTTTATGAATAAAGAAAGGAAAATTAAATCAACATTTTAAAGGAGCATCGCGCGGTGGCGCATTTCGGGATTCGTAACAATTTTCCGATTACGATGGAATTCGTGATAGGGCTGATTGAATGAATTGATCAATGCTTTGCAGACCCAGAAATCGGATGAACATGTGAATCTTCATTGTTTCAAACCTGAAATTACGGACGACCCCTCTAAATGGGTGATTGAAGTTTGAAAAAATTAAAAATGAATTAGGTTGGTCCGACATACAAGACTTGGGGGAGGTCGACAGATATTTGTGGAGTGATGCCAAGTGGTGGTATGAAAACTTCTTTTAGAAATTAAAAGTTCAACTCCTTTAATTCACGCAATCTTGCCGAATATATCTCCTGACTTAAAACCTATTCGTGATCGAAAGCTATACCGTGAGAGTTACAGCCACGTGTTTGTTGGTTGCAGTCTCATCTGATGTCAAAACATGTATATGTATGTACACATGTTTAATTCTAAAATTTAATGCATAGCGCCATTTTCATTTCAATAATTTAAAGTTCTATCACCAGCACAACTGCCAGTTTTTTTACTGGCTTCTTTTTGGCCAGCAATCAAATTGTTGTTGTTTGTCGAGGAAAATTTTGCTGCGCTAGCTATGCAGCAGTGAATAAAACACACCTAGTGTCATAATGTCTTACGGAGCTAATTCGCAATCTGCTTAGAAATATTGAACAATATTATCAACGCTTCGGATTCAGCACTGCTTAGATCTATTTTGAGAGTTTTGATGTTGTTGCATCTAAGGCTTCGGCCACGCACTGAGCGACCCAAAAAAATTAAAACAGCCCTATTATGAGTATCAATTTGATAGTCGATAATGTCTATCAATTAGTTGATAATTTGGTATTATGGGTATCAACTGGACATTTTAGACCGATTGTGAATATCTACTTATAAAAAGTTCATTGTGAATGAGTTTTGTTTGACGTTCCACGTTTGAAGTATTTATTTGTTTTTTGTCGGCAACGAAAAGGAAAATTCTTTGTGCGAAAATGTAAATTGTTCTTATAAAAATGCATCATCATCATCATCATCATCATCGGCTCGACAACCGGGTTCCGGTCCTGTCCTCTTTCAACAAGTCTCTCCACCTATCCCGGTCTCTAGCCGACGCCATCCAGTTGTTTTTTTCCGAGGCTTGTTGTCGTTCTCGAAATTCTCTTAGTTTTACGGGACAGGGAATTAACCTGTCGCCAACCTGTGGAACCAGCCTGATCATATTAGCCAAACCTTTTTAAAAGGCTTGTTTCTAGCGGCCGCCGCGAAGAGGCTATGATCACACTTCCACCAGTCCCGAATAGTTACGGCACGTGCATGTTTTCGTATGCTACATGTTGTTCCCCCTATTCGTCTGATGGCTGACCGCCAAAAAATGCATCATAACACCCTTAAAAAACAATTCTATCGAAGTCATTATTCTTTTTAACTTTTTTTCGCTTTTAAAAATCCCGAATAAATTTGTATCAATCAAGAATTTGTGGTTGATAAGAAAATTGATGTGTATCTATTTTGTTGATATCCGTAATACCATGTCTATCAAAAAAACCATTCACAGTAATGATAAAATATTTGTATGTTTTATGACCTTTATGAATTAGTGTAAATTGTTGTTGGCTTTTGGGCTGTAGGTCAGTAATGATAAAATCTAATAAAATTCACAGTCGATAAAAAGTGTTGATAGTTGATATTCATAATACCAACTCATTCAATTTGTTGATATGTATCAAGTATCTAGTTGATAGCTATAATAGGGCTGTAAGGTTTATTCTCTATATCATATTGCTTCAGTATATTTATACGTGGGTATACCTATACATATTTACCGGCTACATGAAATATGGCCCAAAAAATTTGTATGAAAAGCAAAAATCGAAAATTTCTTGAATTGGAGTTATTTTTTTTTTTGCATTACGAAAAATGTCCTCATATTTAAAAAAAAAACTGAAAAGTTGCCTCAAAACTGATAATGAAAAATGGCTCCAATTTGAAAATGAAAACTTCGCCCCAAAAACGAAAAAAATAATTCAAACTAAAAATAAAAATGGACCAAAAAATTCAAACACAAAAAAACATTTTTTTATTTTGACGGTTTGGGTTGATTTTTCATACATATTTTGGTGCTTTGTTTCATTTTCAAGTTTGGTATGACTCAAACTTTTCGAACACGAAATTTAACCCAAATAAAACATGGCACCAAAAAACGATTTTCTGTGTAACAGCAAATATAGCTTAGCAAACAATTTTATTTATTCTCGGGATTTTAACTCTTTTTAGGATCATATGTATCCCTAACGCTTAGGGAATGTTCAGTTGGAGGGCAGGCTGATTTTTTAACAGTTTTCTAAGACAACATTACTTTGGGTGGTACCTTCCGCGGTACTGTTGCCTAAAAAACAGTTGAAAAAGGCGATGGAACATACCCTAAGCGGAGCATCGGAGTTACGAGATCGTTACTGAGGACCTAACAAGGAAGTTAAAATCCTGAGATTTTGTCCAAGAAAACTGTTAAGATAGGCGCCTGAACGTTAAACATACCCTAAGCGCTAATTTTGCTTAAGAAATCACATGGCATATTGTCTTTAATTCTAATATCGGAAAACTACCGACACCAGCAGTAAAACAAACAAAATAAAATTGTTTCAAAAATGTGTGCATTGTGTGTCCAATAATAATAAATTAATAACAAAACAAAGTACAGCATTAAAAAATGTATAACATATTATATTTTCAATCTGAAGAAACAAGTTTAAATGTTTAATTAAAACAAAAACATTTCATAAAATGTATAATAATTGTTTTTTTTTTTTCATAATTAACAAAAAAGGCAGAATTGTCTATTAAACCTCAGCATAATTACTGTTTAAGAAAATGATGCTGTTGAAATCAGCACTTGTCCCAATGCCACTGCCAAGCGCTCTATTTGCCTTGTGGAATAATTCCTCATGAACACCATCCGACGTACTTGGTAAACTTAGCACATATCTAGCCAAAGTCCTGAGGTTTGGAAAATTAGTTGTTCTTTTCCAAAATTTCAACAAATCCTCACTTGAGCTATCAAAACTCTTTGTTATATAATAGTTCTGGATTTCTTTGTCGATTATATCGGCTTCATTTTCAGAAATGTCTTCTTTCTTTTTGGTGCTTATTTTCTTAAAATACATTTCTTTGATTGTACTGAAAACCTCCTTACGTTCGGAATCTGTTAAGAATTTCAGATTTTTGAAATTCGGATTTAGAAATAAGGCAATTTTATAGATGGGATCATCGACAAGGAATTGCGTTTGAATTAGCTCGAGGGTATGAAATTTTAATCGGGCATTCAATTGATGTTCGAACAGAACCGGCGAATATTGTTCCACCATCTTTTTCTTCCACAACAAGATGCCGTTGATAGTTATTTGGTTTTGTCTTATTGTGTCCACACACAATTTTATAACCTCGAATCCGTTTAAAATGGTTTTTACTTTGTTCTTTGGAATATCCGATAAAACACTGTGATCTCGTTGGCACGGTCTGGTGTATTTCAATAACTTTTCAATTGGTTTGTTCATTTCGTAGAACTCTTCTAGCAGATCGAGTAGACATTCACCTTTACTCAGTGCGTAATTGTGTTCTTTTGTTATGTGATCGAAGAGTTCTTGTACTTTCACAACTACATCGGAAATTTTCAATTCCGCATCTTGGACCTGAAGGACTTTATTAATAATCGATTCCAAGCTGTGAGTAATGCTTGGCAATCGAGTGTACTCTGCAAAAGCTTCAGTTAATACCTCATTATTCTCATTCAGTACAATTACACACCGTTGCTTTAATTGATCAGTGTTTACATACTCCTTCATGATATCCAGAAAGGCATCTTTAACTGCTCCACCAGTAGTTTTATCATCGTGAAATTTCTGAATGCCCACAACATAAGATCTGCTCGTAAAACACTCGGAGATTATGTGCGTTTTAACTGTAAAATAAGACACAGGTTTGGAATGCGGCGCACTATCTCTCACCAGGTCAACACTGATACTCAGGTGTGGTTCATCGGCTATGAGTTCTTTAATTTCCGCTTTCAGTGTGCGCATTCTATGTGGAATGCTATGTTTTAGTATTGTTTCGATACTCGGTATGAAATCATTAGCATTTCTTTCGCCGTACTTAGCTCCTAACTTGATAAGACTCTGAGCAAATAATCGAAAATTTGGATCTTCCACAAAACTTAATGATTGACCACTGCTTGTAATGACGCAATCTATCAAATTATTTGTCACAAAATTACTTGCATCGGATTCAGTTTCAACGTGGGTGTCTGCCTCATCTTCGACGAGTTCTTCAAACGGTTCCGTTTTAGGAGCAGGTAGACTGTGCCTCTTTAAAGAAGCTTTTGATTTTGTTTCTGTTATTGTCTCAGGTAGTTTTTCTTTTTTAATAACTGGCATTTTTTTCGGATTATGATTGAATTTAATGTTGTGGCTTTGAATATGATGAACCAGGTCATTCTCATTCACGCCATTGACTAAGGTATCACAAACAGTGCATCTGTAGCAATTTTGTCGGAGATCTAAAATGAAATAAGAAGAAATATTTGTCAACCAAACGCTTAAATTTTTTATTAAAAAAAATCTAGGTAATTTTATTAAGAATTTTCTTCAATGGTCATTTAAGGGAAGAAAGTAAAATATAAACCGTTTTATCTTTTCAAATAAAAGTATTGGGTTTTGGTTTCTGAGATAAGAACTATGTGTAAATTCGGTTATAAGTTGGCAATTAGCTGTCAATTTTAAAACTATTATTAATAAAAATAAAAACATGTTGAAAACGAATAAAGAGGCACAATCAACGCCTATCATACAGAAGGTCTTTCAAAGCAGAGCAATACTGCTAGTCAAATAGGAAACATGTCATGGAGTTAGAGTAAAATACACACCAGCACCTCTTCCCAGCAATTTTCTTATCTGGAGAAGTTGTTAACCAATCCTGATTTTAGCAAGAAAAACAAAAGAATTGGCACCTTGAGTTCAAAAAATGTAACGGATTTTCAAAACAATAAAATAATAAATAATTTTTTTTTTATAATTTACGCGCACTAAAGGGATTATGACTACCCTTAAAATGTCTTAGCACAGTGCGAGCGTTTTAGGAAATTGGGAGAGGATTTAAGAGGAAATACCGATGCACATTGGTTTTGAATGTCTGAACATTACAATGGGAGGGAAACATAGAGTCGGGTAAAGCATTCCACATTCGTGTGGTTCTTATTTCGTATTGCCACAACCGTGTTGGAGTACGAATTGTAACATGGACTAAGATGAGCATACATCCCTCTATATGTATTTATATAATAAATCAAACGACAGCTGAATTTTTTCAACAAATCCACTAAAAAAGTATTACGCAAATAAAGTTGAGTACTGTGGTACTGCTTATGTCGAACATAAGACCCTTTTTTAACCATTAAGTAAATTTCTTCTGGAAAATATATTAACTGAAAGAATATTTCAATCATTCCCGAGTAGAAAAAGTTCATACAAAACAAAAAATACTTTCGACATAAGCCATTTATTGATTGTACTTTGCAAAGATGTAAATACCCTTCAGAGGTTTTTGACGAGAAGAAAATTTACGAATTTACTTGGAATATAATTACAAAAATTAAGACATTTGACCTAACCAAAGAAAAAATGTGAAATAGAAATTACGACGCATATATAATGATCTCAGGACATCACATATATTACCAACTAGCCGACCCGTACTCGCGTTGCTTCGCAAATTGTAACTACGAATATTTTCTTAGTATTAATATTAGCATATGAAAACATTTTTCAATGAGACTGAGCATATTGCTACAATAATATTAATTTTAGTTTATATGTATAACATACCGTATCGAATTAGATTCTCTTTCAAACTTGAAAAAAAGAGCTTTTTCATGTTTGTGCATATTATAAATATAACAATATAGAAAATAATAAAATTTATTTCAAATAAACGGGTTGACTACTTTCTGAGATCATTCAACCCAAACTTTAAAATCTTTCGCTTTTATAGAATAGTTCATGTGCACGGCACTGTAGTCAATTGGATGTCCTTTTTCGTCACCCAAAATGCTATTGAGTGTATTCAAGTAACTTAAAAAATAAAATGCACGACTGGCTCTTATGTAAAAGTACTTTGGAATTTAAAATACCCCCATTTTATAAATATAAAACATGGATTTAATGAGATAAAAATGTCCAAATGTATGGAATTGCCGTCTGATTAATCTTTTTAATATTTAAGTAATTTTTTATATGACAAATTCCCTTAAAATTTTTCGAGAACAAAATTTGGGATGCCAAATTTTAAGTATTAGGTAGTATAGATTTTAGAAATAGTTTTTTCTTTCCAATATCTTTATATACAATATTATTTTAAACTTAAGGGGGCTCCTGTTGAAAATTTTCGGTTAAAATCGTTAGAGCTGTTGATGAGAAAGTCAAGAAATCAAAAAAAACGGTTCTATGACAGAGGTACCGTTAATAGCATTTTGCCAGAAAAATTTTTTTGACCAAAATGTAGTCTATGTCCAATGTCCATAATATCACACCTAATTTTTTTTATCAAAATCGTTAGAACCGTTTCGAGATAAATAAGATTATGCATTACTGGTGTATGGGGGTACTGTTAGTTTTAGAGCTAAAAAAAAATTTCAATTTCTCCTCTACGGAATCACCGAAGACCCTTAAGTACCGAGTTTGAAGAAAATAGCTCCAGTGGCTTAAGCTCTAGATCGAGGTACAGACATACGGACATAAAGCCATACAGACAAACAGACGGAATCGTCGGACCCACTTTATTCGTCTTCGCTATCATCGTAATGTCAACTTTGATCAAAATCTCGAGTTCCAGATGCAGAACTTGCCCTATAGTTAGTCTTAGTACCTATTACTAATAGGTACCCTATAACCTATATCGCAACGCAAGTAAAAAGAGCCAACCCCACATTGCTCAGCGATGTGACGATAGAATTAGAGAAACAAAAAAATGTGTGTGTGTCGGTTAGTTAGATAAACTATACAAATACAATACAGAAAAATTGAATACGTAGGTAAGTAGGTAGGTAAGAGAAAAAACGTAACTATTGAATGGAACAGATATTAAGAGAGAAAGAGCATGGGAAGAAAAGAAAATTAAAAATTTTTGAATGATAATGAAATGAAACAAAGCAGCGACCTTTCGATTGTGATGAAATCTAATTCCTGGATAAAATAAATTCAAAAAGTTTATAATTTTATAATTTGTTTTTATTTATTTCTCAGGTTGTATGTGTAACTAAGAAATGATTTTGGGCTTTAAATTTGCGCAACAATATTGACTTAATGAAGCAATGCTAATCTTTGTCGATTATTGTATAGGTTTTAAGATATGAGTGGTTGTATAAGTCAACTAATGAAAAGAAATGGACAAAAAATGTAAAATTCATAATATTTAAGTTTGACAAATTATTAATGAAAAAAAATAATAGCCATAAACACTCTTATAACAATATAAAAAATAATAAAATTTATTTCAAATGAATCGGTTGACTACTTTCTGAGATCGTGCGTATCAAACTTTAAAATGGTTTCGCTTTTATATAATAGTATAGATAGCGGAGAAAGCAATGTCATACCGAAAGTTGACTTGTCAACCTAGCTTAAGTTAATTAAATGCGTGTAACGCCAACTCGTGGATAACCTGAACCAAGTGGCTTTAAGCAGGTGGCATAATTAAGTCGCTTAGACTTGCAAACTTTGATCGCACATCGTCTGAACACAATTTTGGAAGGCATTCCCTACGAGCAGATGGCCACTAATTTATAATTTTTTTTTTTTATAAAATTAATCTTATCTTACTTTCATCCACTTCAGGGAATTCACACCGATTAATAATATTGAAAATAGAGCGAACTAACAAGCCTTTATTATATCAATTCAACGGTTTAAAATCGGATCAATTTCATGTTTTTAACTTGTCTGAATCTAAGCTCTTCACATGTGTAGTACCCTAATGACGAATTTTTAAATTCTTATTTGGCACCAAAATTTCGTGCCAAATGGGTTGTACTAATTTGTGGAGTCTCTGAGTATGAGTATTTTTCTAGGTGAATGCAACATGATTGTTGATTTCATCTTTTTATAAAATCTTCAAAAAAAAGCCGATATGGCTTGCTCAAACTGCTATATTGAGTTCTATTAATCGGATCGTTAATATTAAGGTCTTTAGGCTAAGGGTGAATGACAGAACATCGTAATATATTTAGAAAAAAAAATTAAGTGGTTATACCTCTAACACAAATCTAGAAAAAAAAAAATCCACAATTTTTCAAACATTTATAAAATATTTTTGTTCCCAAGAATATACAATTTAAACTTTTAAAAAATCCTGTTTAATAATTTAAAACGACTCGAAAGCTTCTTAATAGCCGGCAATATGGCTTTCACAGCAATTATTCCACTGGTGATCTGATGGCATATTTCACCGAAGAGTGAAAGATATCTTGACATTGTTTTGGAGAAAGTAAGATTATTGCGCTTGATATTTCTAAGGCATTTGATAGAGTTTGGCAACAGACTCCCTTATCGAAAATGCGTGCGTTTGGCATTAACGAAACCCTTATTCTTTGGATTAGAAATTATATTGTATTAGAAGATTTCAAGTTTGGTCTTCACAAAATATATACTGGTGTTAACCATGGTTTTGTTTTGTCTCCGACTCTCTTCCTCATTTTTAAAATTGAACTCTTGTCTGAAACTTCTAGTCCACTTCATTGTTTTAGCGACGACACTACCCTCAACTTCTCGAACTCATTCTCAAATTCACGTCATCTCCTTCGGAAGCGAAATTGCAATGGTATCGTATGATAAGCTCATTAAACTCCGATCTTTACAGGATTGTTAAATAGGGTATACAAAATATTGTGTCTGCCTATTGTCGTTGAAGCAAATTATACCCCTTATGCCATTGTCCTTGAATGGCACTTGCATCGAAGCCGACCGAAAAGCTCTCAGTATTCGGTATGTCTGTCAACGAAGATGTTCGTTGGAATAACCACATTCTCGATACATCCAAAAACACTGCTAAGTCGTTCGGATATCGATCGAAAGCTAGGGTATAACTCACATCTTTGCACAGGTGCAGCCCAAACTTCCCTCCATTTATTGGATAGAATCGAGCATTAAAACTTGTAGGAAACACAGCTATCATGGAATAATTCCTATCTCTTGAACACCGTCGGAATGTTTCATTTCTTTCCTTGTTTAATCGCTTGTTTCACTCGAAATAGCCAGTCGCATTCCCCCCAATTAAGTTCACCCGTGATACCCGATTCGCTGCGAATGCTCACCATTTCACCCCGCACGGTTTCCTATTTCAACTTGCAAACATTCAAGACCAATGTTCATCGACACCTGCATTCTCAGCTCGTGCTGTGTTTAACATTATAAGGGTCTCTCAATAAAACCTTGAGCGCGTGTAAATTATAAAATAAAAATAATATTTTTTGTTATACCTTCTCGTATCTTCAATTTTCTTATATTCATTATTGATTACAAAAAACAAAAATATTTGTCAACCTCTTCGCCTCTAGAAAACCAAGTTCATTTTTTAAATAAAGATGGCGGAAACTCGTCAAGGTGTTGGTGTGTCGAAATCTTGGCTTTTAGCTTCCATAAGGTACCCTAACTACGAACTCTTATAAGAAGACTATTTGTATTGGACTATAGTACTTTTCTTATGTAGCAAGTAAAAGTGAGATTAACTTACCTTTGTAGAAAACCAACTCGAGCCAATTCCAAATCAAATTCTTGACCCCTCCCACCTTGGATTTGCTAAAATGAAAAGCCTTTGAAGTTTTGTTTGCATTGTACAATGATCTCAACTGGGATAGGGAAAGAGCATTTGGTTTCTTTGTAGAAAAAGGTTTTGATGGATCAGGCTTCTTATTCGTCCTAGTCCTCGTCGTCGGCATGGCCGAGTTTGAATTCAATGGCATTTCCTCCTCATACATCTGAACGTCTGGAATCAGTGAATTCTCCAGCTCACAATTGCTATCTTCAGAGAAGGTATCTTCGTCGTTCACTTTGCTGAAATCTTTAATCTCAAGATTTGGTGCTTGAATGCCTTGCTGTCCAAGATCATGCTTTGCCGCTAAAATGGCTCGACAACGTAAGGCATGTTTCCGAATCGAGGATGTGCCATTTTTGTTTGAGTATGTTACTAACATTTCACAAAATCTGCACCGAGCAAACGGTTGTCTTTGTTTCTTATAGAAGACCAAATCCATCCATTGCCAGGCAAAGCATCTGAAATTGTTCTTTTGTTTCGTAACCAGATACGGTCTCTCCTTTGGGTTCCTATATAAATCATTTAGCTGCTCACGAGTCAGTGGTTTTGGTTTGTCAGCGTTTTTCTTTTCATTCTTTCGAATGGAAGTGTTTCTGATTGGCGCTTTGGGGGTTTCCTGTACTTCTCGTTTGATCAAAACTTTTTTGCATTTATGGTTCCTTAGCTGCCCTAGGGACTTTTGGGGATCCTTATCAAAGATTTCATTGCAATCACGGCATTTAAAGAAGTTCTGCTCCACGCCGCCATATGTAATGCCCAGAAAATTGTCCCAAATCGAATTGTTGTGAGAGGCACTGCTGACAAATTGAAAGTTCGCATTCTCATTTGGATCGCAGAGTTTCTCTTGAATAGCTTCTTTGGTCAAAAGTGATTGCGCCAGCATGTATTCATAATTTTGAGCAGTGAATTGCTCGGGTTCTTCCTCGATTTCATCGTAAATTACGATAACATCGTCGTCCATGATTACCTTGAGGTAAGATCGATGATGATTTGGAATTTATTATTACAACCCAAGCTGTTTTACAATTCTTGTTTTTTCAAAAATCACAACTTGTTGCTTATAATATCTTATAAAACTTTATTGCAATAAAAGTTACAAAGTTAAATGGATTTTTTGACACATATATTTGTAGATAAAAATATTCAACAAAAAAAAACGAACCTCTTGTGTCAAAAAATTAGTGCATTTTTTGAATATACTCACAAAAACAAAAAGATGTATGTCGCTATTATGACATCTTTGACAGCGCACAAACACTTTCGAAAGGATGTGTTCGCGATGTCTTCATTATTTGAAGTGGAAAATTTCCCTGTTTTTCTAGACGGTTTATACATCAGCTTAGGCTGTTTTTAAACGAAGCAATATTACCTTGCGATTTTTAAGCCCGTAGTAGGGAGACGTGTGTGGTGGCGGGGATACACAAAATTGCTGGGGTTCGAAAAATTGCAGAGTTATCGTTCTTTCTTCTTTGTGGTTTTCTTTACTTCTCAGGTATGTTTCATTTCTATTTGGCGTTCGCTCAGCAAACTTCGATTAACTAACAAGAGAAAAGAGTGCGGAGAGATGACTCCTTTTCAATAGAACAAAGTTAACTTTTATTAAAAACCGCTCAGCCGAATCTATAAAGAAATTTTAAAGGTATGCTTATCTTTAAAATACCTCCAAACAGCTCTCTCAAGTATAAAAACGGTATCTATAATCAATTTTCACTTTTAAGTAACGTTACTTAAAGGCCTCTTAACTTAAACGCCATCCACCGCGTTTAAAGGCCACTTAAATGTATTTTGACATATCAATTGTCATCTTTGAAATTTGGAAGTTTCAAATTTGTATTGATTAAAATATGTGTACGCGCAAAGAATTTTCGTCCACGCTTCCCGCTTAGTCTTTGAAGTGTTTGTACCAACACTTTTGTCCTCGTTGTTGGAGGAGAATCTGTGCATGGAAATAATTCTTTTTTTTTTGTTTTAATAATGATGTCATATTTTAAAATAAAAACGTTTCCTTGTCGGAAGCACCCCAATTTTCAGATCTTTTTCTTTTGTTGATGAGTGGGTGTGTTTTCCATGACTTTTTTTTTCTTAATTTTACAGATATAAAAAATTCTTTCCAATTGCTTACTAATTCAAGGTGTCACAAAACAGCTGTGTTTAATAAAATGAAGCAGCATTTGTTTTTTGTTTTGTATTAGTTTTGCACTTTCTTTTACGTTACGTGACACAACCATCGTTTAGTTAAGAACCAATGAAAAATCGATTATAGATACGAATTTAAGTTTCGTCATTTAAAGGCAAATTAAATATTTAAGTATGCTTAACTAAATAACCTCTAAGATGTAGTTTAAGAAAATCTTATAGATACGGCTGGCTATGTTTAAAAGCATCCATGCAATCGGAAGGAAGCCAAAAGAGAAACAAAAGATTAAAAATCGCTGTCGTGTAAAAGCAGTCATAGGAATTTTGTGTGCAACCAATATAATAATTGTATTGTACCTGTATTTTAATAAATGACCCGAGTTAAGGCTCGGTCAAACAGAAAACGTTTTTACGCCGCGTTGTATTACATTGCAATACATGCCCCATGTCACACTGAAAGCGTTTTTGACGCCGCGTTGAATTCACCATGGCATTGCAACGCGTCGGTGAAACGCGACGTTGTGTAAAATTACAGATTGTTTTTAACGCTGCGGTAATAATGGTAAGTATGTATATATGAGGTCTTTTGTAAATAGTTTTGTTATTATTCATAGATTCATGTATTTACGAACAATAAATTAACCGAAAATAATGTCGAACAATTACTAAAAATAATTTTGCATACTCCTTTGGAGATATTACATTCAAATTTAAATGTATGATTTTATGTATATTCTTACTTCAGGCAAATTGCAAGCCTTTCCCTGGTTCCAATCGGTTTCATCCAGTTTGTTAATAGTTTTTTTTTATTTTAGGACAAATCAATTCGTGAAGTTCTTATAAGCAATTTTGCGACATTCGAAAGTACGAATAAAAGCGGTCTTCGTGTGACTAGCTCCCGGCACAGTCGGTGATATTCGCCAATTTCTTCTCTTTTTTTGTTAATCGGATGTACCCAAAATTCTTTTTCTTAACGGGAGTTTCGTAAAATAGCAAATAGAATGAATGAATGAATGTTTTATTGAGTCTTTAAGTATCAATTACAAAGTCGTTTCATCTTATTCTAACTTTAACATAGGTACAAAAGTGGCTGTAGCGTATGGCCTTCTTTAACAATTACTTTATTTAAGGTTAAGCCTCGTGGCCTGTCAATTTTTATATAATAATATAGTTTTGTTCTGCTCGTGCTCAAGAGCGTTATACATTTGCGTGAAACGGAAGTTTCGTTGACTATATACATATTTACAATTTAATAAACTAATACTAACTTAAAAACTAAAAAAACTAAAAACTAAAAACGCGCAATGCGCATTATCTTTTTTTTTAACATATAATGTTGATATTTCTTGTCTTTTTTTGAAAATGAGAGCGAGAACGCTCTTTATGTTTGAATATGCAATTAGTTCACTAGAGGAGTGAAAGAGTAAAAAAAAGATAGTCAGATATGAGCGATAGCTCTATACTGCTTATATTTATACATTTAGGGGCCAGTTATAGCTATCATTGAAAACCATCATTGAAACACAAATCAGTGGAACGGTGGAATATTTTTTGACAAGTCGGTTATAGCAATCAATAATTTCGCTGTCATTGAAAAGATGTGTCATTGAAAATATCTGTCGCTTTGATGCTTGCTAAATTACTAGTGATGGGTACTTAATTCATGAGGCAATACAAAATGTCGAATGTTATGTTATTGTTTAAAGTTTTTTTTTTTGCTAACTGCAATCATTTAGGCCTATTCGGCGAGATCTTTTATTCTTCTATTCTGTTATGAATTTCAATACAAAAGTTTGAGATGTCAATAAATCTTTTATGAATTATAATTTTGGTATTCGGCATGGTAAAATCTGTTATAAAATCTGCTAAGAAAACTTTTATAAAATGTCAAAAGTTCGAACATAGAAAAACATTACGAATAACATTTTTGGTATTCAGCATGCCAAAATCTGTTATGAAATCTGTTAAAAATCATAAAAGAATAAAAGACAAACTTCTGTAACTATTATCATGAAAGATTTCAATAAGTACACAGGTGCATCAAGTAAAAATGAATATTTATCTCTTATTTCGTCAACGAAATGTTCCTTAAAGGAGCAAATGAAAGAAAATATATTAAAACTCATATCATATAAACATATAAGTAGAGTACGGCCATGGCATTCCCAGACACATATGAGGTAAAATCCTGTTTTATGATATGGATACCAATAGTGTGTAAGAGTTTACTTCTTTGTTCGTCATCCATTTTAATTATGTCAGATGAAATATTTTACATAATCGCAGCTGATTATGATAACAGATTTAGTTCAGTTTCATAACAGATCTCGTTTTCGAAGTACCATAACACCTTTTATAAAAGTTCGAACCTCTGAATACCAATCATAAAAGATTTTTTAAGGTGGAAATCTTTTATGATTCATAACAGAAAATCTATAGCAGAATAACAGATGTGGCAGAATAGGCCTAATTTTCTTGTTTTGTTTTTGTTAGAGATATGAGCTATAAAAAAAATCATTTCTTTGGGGTTCGGGTGCGTGATTAGTGTTTAGTCCAGTTTAGTTTATAGTTTCCTACTCGCTGCTTTGCTTTCCATAAACCGACTCTCACAGAATTACTCTATAAGGCTATGCGCGCACATTCAACTTTTAGTTCCGCAACTGCTTGGTTCGAGCAACTAAAAAGCTTGTGTTTTGACACAAACTAAACGATTGCCTAACATGAGTTCGCTATTTTGTGTAACATATAATTAAATGCACCTCCGCGGACATTCAACCAAATAGTTCATCTGTTTTCTATAAGCAACCAAACAGTTGTGCAACTAAAAATTGAATGTGCGCGCCTCGCCTAAGTGTCTTTTGTGCTAGTCTACGTATCTAGGTACATACATACATATATAACTTTGTATGTTTTATTCAAAATGATCATTAGAATTGCAGAGACGTCATTGAAAAATTGATTTTTTTTGTTGAAAATGTCCATTAAAATAGGTATATCCTATGGGACATTTGAGGTGAGACAAAATACCACCTCATTTCGAAAAATGAGTACCTCATACAAACTCATTTTAAATTCGTATCCTACCCATCACTATAAATTACAAAGACAACCTGAATAATTTTTTGAGGCTAGAGTTGATCATTGAAAAAAAATATGACACATGAGAATAGAAAGAGAATCGAACACAAATCATTGGAACGATTGTGTTCCACTTTGTTGGAACGAAAATAAGCTGTTCATTGAAAACGATTTTCATCATTGAAAAATTAAATGTAGTTTTATGAGAAATATTTAACATATTTGTTTATTTTTATTTGCAAAAGTAAAATATGTAATTGATTAGCTTCGTTTGTATACCAAACATTCTCAGTATTCATAGTTTAACTATCCCAAAAAGTGAAAACAAAATTTTCAATGATGGTTTTCAATGATAGCTATAACTGGCGCCTTAGAATGAGTGAGAAGATTATACTGTTACACTAATATCACATGACAGAGATAATAAGTTGAGAGCGATGGCTCTGTACTTATACATATATAATATATATACGATTATTACGAGTTGTTTAACACTGGAATCAGATCCGTTACTTGTTGCGTTTGGTGGTGATTTTGTAAGCCCCAGTTGTTGAATATCGCCGTGAGATCCTCAGTTCCAGACCCAAGTGAGATTTAGTTGTTGTTCGGCGGACTGTTGCCCGCAGAATTGCAGTTGCGGATTTTTTTAATGTGCAGGTTCGCTTCCTGCTAGGAATTAGCCATATGTCGGCGTCATCGATTGTTGTTCGGCGGACTGTTGCCCGCAGAACTGCAGTTGCGGATTTTTATTTATGTGCAGGTTCGCTTCCTGCTGGGAATTAGCCACATGGCGTCATCGATTGTTGTTCGGCGGACTGTTGCCCGCAGAACTGCAGTTGCGGATTTTTATTAATGTGCAGGTTCGCTTCCTGCTGGGAGTGAGCCATGTATCGGCATCGTCGATTTTTGTGTAGTGTATTACACTGTTGCTTAATCCACTTGTTAGGTTAATGCCTCAATTTGAGGTTCTACTTTTTATTATCTCGCTGGGGAGAATTAATGGGCACTTTGTGTTAAAAAAGTGATCCAGTTTTTTCGTTGTAATCACAGCACCATCCGGCGTTGAGTTTAATTTAGGATGTTTAGGAAGTTCGCTTTTAGTAAAAGCGAATAAAATTTAGTCAAAAAAGACATTAAAAACGGAAAAAAATTAATTTAAACCGTAACACGTTTTTACAAGAATTATGTTAATTTTATTTTTTGGAGAGTGCAGACGCAGAAACACGTCTGCACTCTCGGACACTCCAATGCAACCCCAAAATAGCAAATAGAAGCAATAATTCCTCTTTTGAATCTGAGCTGCTTGACATTGTTTTTGTTTAAGAATGAATGTTTTGTTTGTGTATCGGTTAACAGCTCTCTGTTTGACGTTCTCTATCCTGATTTGTTAATAAATAAAACGCGAAGCACCAAATTCATTGAACTTTGTATTTATTGAAAGAGTTTAGCTGAGTTTTTATGTATATAATAATTTTAAAATTGTATTTCTTTATTATTCGCTGGCGGTGGCAGGCGTCTGACTCAGGCAAACCAAAAAATGTATCTAATTTAAAATAGAGATGAGCCAAAAATCACGAACTGCTACTTATTCGCAGCTAATGAAGTTTCACATTCACAACCTGTTAACAACTTGCGAATAAACTGTGAATGGCTAAACTGTGAATGAAAAAATATCTCATCGCTATTCACAACATAACATCATACATCACACAACTGCGAATAGTGAAACCGTGAATGTGAAACTACATTCGCATCGCATTCGCAACCTTGTGAATTGATATGAATTGGTTGTGTGGTTGTGAAAGCAGGAGATAAGAAGTTGAATTCGGCTGCTGTGACGACAAGTAGTTAAGATAGGTAAGGTAGAAAAAGGGTTGTAAGCTCGAAAATAGAATGTATTATACACGGGTTTGACTGGAAACTAAAAAAATGCGTTCGGTAGGTCCAGTCTATTTAGGGGTGTAATTCAGTTGTAACAATATTT
Source organism: Philhelius festivus (assembly GCA_963931855.1). NCBI lineage: Eukaryota > Metazoa > Arthropoda > Insecta > Diptera > Syrphidae > Philhelius > Philhelius festivus. The sequence goes on along the minus strand of OZ007557.1, from coordinate 46,095,441 downwards.
TGTATGATACATTCATGGTGGGTTTATATTTTTAATGGTTGCAAATTGCAATCTGTGTTTTTCGAACCGTTTGTTGCCTTGTAGGCAGAGTTGCCGGAGAGAAATATTGTAAGGTATTACTGCAGCTTAAAAAGAGGAGTATTTGGAAAAAATAGTAGTAAAGACATTTTTTTAAAGGTACATCATAAATAAGTGTGTGCACCAAAATATATTTTTAAATCTTATTTAAAAAAATAATCAAGAAAAAAAAAATTCAGTTAAAAAAAATATAAATCAATAAATTAATTATGTATTTTAATAACAAAAGTAAAAATATCTTTTCAATTGTAAAAAACCTGTCTTATGACAAAATGCTTAATGCATAGTTCAATTATTTTTTAAAATTAAAATTAAAAACGAAATTTAAAATTATACTTTGCTGAAAGTGTTAGATATTTTAGGTCTTTAAAAATAAAATCCACGGCTGGGTCTCAAGAACTTGCACCAATGTAATAGACTACGAATTTTAAGAACGAATGTTATTTGAGAAAAGTGTTCATATGGATACAATTATTTTTTAAATTCTTTTAGTAATAAAAGCATTGTATATAAAACTTATAGTATTATCAAGAAGAGAAATATTGTGGCGACATCTTCTAAATTTAATAATAAAATATTCTCTTTTTACTTCTTGTTTTGTATCTACTCTCCATTGTAAAATCAGCGCTAATTTCAGCTCCACCACAGGCTAGCGTTCGCAATACTAAATTACGCTCCATGATAATACTATAGGTTGTGTATACAAAGATAAGAGATCATAAAACAGAATGCTGTTCAAATTATATTAAGACAAAAGTTATAAGCCGTTGTAGTAGTTTATTCAAAAAAATAAGCTTTTATGTATGACATTTTTAAACTAAAGTTTTTATAATTGTACGATTGAAAATTAAATTTCCAAAATAATATCGTTTTGGAAATATCGAATTTTCTAAAAAACACTCTTTTTCACAAATTTAAAACATTTTTTTTAAGTTTTTTTTAAAGGTTTTTAAACTTCTTAGAAGCATCTCTAGATAAATTCAAAATTAGAAAAAAATGGTTTTATAGCAAGTACAAGCTGTAATATCTTAATTTAATTTTTTTTTTTTGCTCAGGAACGGTTAAGTGCGATCGCCACATCCGTGCCTTGCTAGAGGTTGTTTTCGAGAGCTGGGCAAATTGTAGAGAGGAGAACCCGACTAAACAGCAGAAAAGTAAAAATGCTTCTCTTTTTAAATTGCAATTATAATTTGTCACAGTGAAGTGAATCCTGTTTTTTGTTTACTTTTAATTTCGACATACCTACTTGATTCTGGGTAAATAAAGTAACCATCGAAGCCAGCGGTTTTAAAGTTCCTTGTTTTAACTTTTTTTTTTGTTTTTGCATAACGTTGTGCAATAAATAATGAATTAACTCTATTAAAAAAAAAACTTTAATTCTCTATAATTAAATGAATTAAAACACGAACAAATCGCTTTTTCTTTAAAAACTCTCTATTTCAGGTAAGCAGTGTCTCTATTTGTATGAGATTTTGCATGTTTTTGTTTTACTTTTCAGTACCCACTGAAAGTCACAGAATGAAATTCACAGTTTACATTCACAGTTTATATTCGCAGTGAATGAAAATTAGCATTCACAGTTATACCTGTGAATGCGAATTCACGACTCAGCTCATCTCTAATTTAAAATGTTGGGAACCAAAATGCATAACGCGTCAATAGATACGAATAGGATACATGAAACGTATTTCTGTCTCGTTTCCCCTTTCTCGTTTCAGGCCAGACATAGACTGCTTTTAAACGAAGCAATATTACCTTGCGATTTTTAAGCCCGTGGGAGAGAGACCTGTGTGGTGGCGGGGGTACACAAAATTGCTAGGGTTGGAAAAATTGCAGAGTTATCGTTCTTTCTTCTTTGTGGTTTTCTTTACTTGTCAGGTATGTTTCATTTTTATTTGGCGTTCGCTCAGTGAACTTCGATCTACTCACTAGAGTAAAGAGTGCGGAGAGATGACTCCTTTTCAATAGAAGAAAAGTTAACTTTCATTAAAAATCGCTGTGTTTAAAAGCATTCATGCAATCGAATGGAAGTCAAAAGAGAATCAAAGATTAAAAATCGCTTTCGTGTAAAAGCAGTCATACATATCTGTGGTGCGTTCATAAAACTATGACATCCTCTAACGCGGCGGTTGCAATGTCGTGTCAAAATAATCTTACCGTCGCGTTAAAAAATCCTAACGCGGCGTTGAAAACGCGTTCTAACCGAGCCCTTTAGGTGGACTTGAATGTGCATCCCATTAGGGATGTTCACATGGAAGAACATCTTGTACAACATAGTTCGATAACCATCAATGTTCTATCATATGAACGCAAAACCGAACAATGTTGCATGGTTTTCAAAATATTTTGAAAACCTGGGTGGTTCGTGCAACCAACCAACCTGTGTGAACAGATGTTGACAACTTTGATATTTTTTTTCATTCTGTAAATTGTCTCGGCCATAAAACATTCAACGGAAAAATGGCATCTATACCAAATAATAGGCCTATTCGGCGAGATCTTTTATTCTTCTATTCTGTTATTCTGCTATGAATTTCCATACAAATGTTTGAGCTGTCAACAATTCTTTTATGAATTTTAATTTTGGTATTCAGCATGCTAAAATCTGTTATAAAATCTGCTAAGAAAACTTTTATGAACTGTCAAACGTTCGAACATAGAAAAAATCTTTTACGAATAGCATTTTTGGTATTCAGAATGCCAAAATCTGTTATGAAATCTGTTAAAAATCATAAAAGAATAAAAGACAAACTTCTGTGACTTTTATCATAAAAGATTTCAATACATACACAGATACGAGTATATCAATGAAAAATTGATATATCATCGTCGTCCATTGTGCAATACAATATTTTGCAAATATGGCTGATCTGGAATGAATTAAATAAGAATTAAATTACATTTTTGTTAAGAATGGACGTTTCATAGAACGACGACGATATATTTTATATTTCGTCAACGAAATCTTTTTAAAATGAGACAAATGAAAGAAAATATATTTACACACATACGAGTATTATATAAACATATGTATATGTAAGTAGAGTAGAGGACACCAATAATGTGTAAGAGAAGAGATTACTTTTTTGTTCGTCATCCATTTTAATTTTGTCAGATGAATTATTTTATGTATTTAATCACAGCTGATTATGATAGCAGATTTAGTTCAGTTTCATAACAGATTTCGTTTTCGAAGTTGCATAACAGACTTTTATAAAAGTTCGAGCCCCTGAATACCAATTATAAAAGATCTTTTAAGATGGAAATCTTTTATGATTCATAACAGAAAATCTATAGCAGAATAACAGATGTGGCAGAATAGGCCTAAATGAGTTTTAAAATGATTTTTTGAAATTTATAATAAGAAATTTACCAGAATTGTGGAAAATAACAAGTGAAATTTAGATATAAAGAATAAATTTTATAAGAATAAAACTCCTAACAAAATATAAAGAAATGGAAGAAAATGAAGTTTCGTGTTTTCTTCCTCTTCAAGAATATCGTTCATAATTACGGCTGCCAAAATTTGTATCGCCATACTGCTTCCGTTCACTTCTAAGATATAAAAATAATGATGTTCGACAACATCAGTATCCTATGTGAACGCAAAGTAGTGTGTACAGTTATTTTCCCATGGAACAATGTTGTTCAACCATGTTCTTCCATGTGAACCCCCCTATTGTTTTGGCGGAAAAAACTTGCAGACATTTTTTCATGAGAAAATTTTTTTTTTCACCACTCATTTTTTTTTTCTTCAAAAAGAACTGTATAGTAGGCTTAAAGAAAGAAGGCCAAGAATATTTTTGAAGCCCTGTAACTAAAAAAAAAGAACAGCACTTATATCGTTGCGAATCCAAAGCTGGTCAGCAGGTATCTTAATATATATGGCCGATTATGTTTCAGTTAAAATCTAATTTTAATTTAATAAATAGATAACAAATGAAAAAAAATTGTTTTATAATTTTCTAAACACTAAACTAAGAACACAACATGGAGACTACAAAACAAAATAATTAATTTAAATGAAATAAAAACAAATCGTCCTGTCTTTCAATATAAAATAATATTTTTGCCTTTTCTAACCACTGACCAATGGAACGCTGATCTTAAAGAAATGATCTTTTACCTGTAACTACCTGAATGTAATCATTCCTTTCCGATGTGAAGCGCTCCTAAGGAATGTGAAACCACTGGCCACTAACCGAATACATACCTGCACTTATGTACCATATATGCAGCAGCAATTTACCATTCTTCAATTCGAGTGTGTCGCAAAGTGTCAGATGCAGTTTTATTTTTGATCTTACAAGTGGAATTTTTTATAAAACAATATTTTATTTATCTTAACCAAATGACCCCATCAACACACCATCCAAGTCAGTGGTTAATTTGTTAAAATTATTTCTGTTTCTACGAGAAAATGAGCAAATTCCATTGGGTCCGTCTAAGTTTTTTTGGCCACCACTATCAATAAAACCCACACATCAGCATTGGCACCATAATAACAAGAAAAAAGTCCAACAAATTTTCACTAGAGATCACATTCCAATGTAACAATTTCCTCGTGCTACCTTCGAGTTTAATATAAATCTTGGGAAATCTCGAAAAGCAAATAGTCTTTTCATACAAAAACTTAAGATAAACCTAAACAAAAGAGCTCAACAAGGTGCGAACTCGATTTTGTTCAATCAAATGAAAATATAGAATGGGTCACCGAATAACTATTTCGGAGTCCATTGTACTTGTGAATCATGTGGGATTATCTTACATTTAAGACTCCTATCATCGTTTGCTCTGTTAGAACAATAAAAAGAGAGAGAGACTCTGAGACTGATTTTATTTGATTTAAATATAAAATTAATAAATTGGCAAGAAAAAAATGTCTGAATTCTTACCACTTTGCGATGTCCTCTTCAATGTTATATCATTAGCTGGATACTTTTGTGATGTTGTGTTCGATGTAGTACTTGGATATGCCCTTCTGGAACGTGGTCGTGTTGGCTACTTCACGATAGTGATATCTCTGGTTCTGTTATCCCTGATTGTGTCTCAAATCGTATCATTTCGATGGTATTGGAACAATATGAAGCGTAAGAAAGCTGATTCAGCAGCAATTGCAGCTCAGGTGAATGAAAATGGGGAGTTGGCAGTTCCCGAAAAGAAAGCTGCCTTCGGAGAGTGTGGAGAAACAAAAGCAATTCGACTTAAGACATATTCTATCATTGCTGTCCACGCTATACAATGCGGAGTTCTCTGGCGGTATGCGAAACTATTCGTTCCAGTGAACTTGGGACGTGTCAAGCATGAAGTTCGCGATCTATGTATGCTTCGTTTAGTCCATGGTTTCTGTGAAGCTGCTCCTATGCTTCTGCTGCAACTGTACCTGCTTATAACGATCCAAAGTGATAGCAAGTTTCTTTCAGAGGGATCTGAATTGAAATTGAAAACATTAAGTGGAAAGACCTACTCACCAGGGTTAACCATAACACAACAGTCCAGCTTGGCCCAGCAACAAACTGAAAAAACATTCAAGGACCTCAATGTTGTGTCGGCTTCCTTGTCGTTGTTTAGTGTTTGTTGGGCCCTTGCCAGCTTTAGCAAGAATGTTCGTTTACAAAAAGTCCATCGTTTGGTTCTCACATGGCTGGGGGTTATCTTTCAATTCATATGGCGTTTAGGAACTGTAACATCACGAATAGCATCCCTCACAGTCTATGCATCGGTCTATAAATATTGGGTGTTCCTGGTGATCATATTGCATTGGTTTTCAATGCTGTTATGGCTGATTTCACCGAAAAATGTCTTCCATGGCGAAAGGATCTCCAAAGTGCGCAAAACCTTACTTTCAGCCTTGATAGCTTTCGTTTATATTTTCGCGTATATTAATCTGCAAGAAGTTAATCATAGGCAGAAAATGTTTACCTTCTATATAGTGATGTTTCTTGAGAATGCGCTGTTGGTATCACTTTGGTTGGCCGGAATTTGGGAGAGAAGAACCGAGCAGTGGCATGTGACACCATTGTTGATTCTGGGAACCTTCGTCATTGGGATTTTGTTTATGCTTCTATATTACAGGTATTTTGTTTTCAATTTATTTTCTTTACGTAAAGAAATAACAGTTTTTATTTAATCATTGAGATTCTTCCATGTTCGACGTTTGAACTGGGAATCAGGGGGTCGTTATCCCTGCAATGAAAATGAATTTAAAACCAATAACAATCGTAAAGCCGCCGGTAAATTAGATGGATCGAATGGCCAACCAGCTATTGCGGGAGTCTTCAACTGCAGGTTCACAAATCCAGTTGGAAAGTGAGTTATCCTTTATTGTTAACTAAGAATCAATTTCAATGTTTTCTCATTTTTTAAGTGCTGCAACAAAAAGAAAGAAAAAGAAACCAACGACATTTATTCCACCACCAAATCTGCGGTACACTCCACAACTTGGGTCCGTAAGCTCGATAATCACGAACGGGACAATGGCAATGCCTTTCTGGCGAAGACCCTTATCACGATCACAAGCTGGGTCTAGTGAAAACGAAGGAAGCAGTGCTGGTTCACGTGTAAATATTCACCAAAAACTCCAAGAGAAAAAACAAAAGCAACTTGCCGAATTGAAAATCATCGAAGAAGAAATCAAACAAGGCAAACTCGGAGGTCCAACAACGAACACTTTGAGTTCTGGTGATGATGGACGCACCTCGTTGCCCCGACAACCGATTCCAAGAACCAAAAAACATACAAACTTACTTGATGCCATGGAATGGTGCACTGCCAATCCAGGAATGTTAGAAAAAAGCTTCAGTGATTTTGATGAGATGAATAATCTTAATAAATACTGTGCCGATGAGTTGTATTCTTCATTTGGTCTGAGTGGTATAAATATTCCAGCTTTGGAACAACAAAGTCCGCTGCCCAAACCAGTTGCTTCATCGATTCCCTCCTCATCACAACTTTCAGCAGCCGAAAGTAATTCACTCACGCGACATGCAGTGCATGCTAGAACGAAAATTCCCCACAGTGTACCTTTGAATCCGATACTCTTTGAAAATTACTGTAGTAATCAACATGCGAGTTCCAATGAGCATTTCGACCATTTAACTCGACAGAACATTTTCCATGAAATCAATCATCCCAGACAAATTTCAGGAACGTATAGCAGTAATACAGCTGAGAACCCTAAAGGAGGTTTAGAAGGAGGTTTGCCTTTCCCTTATAACGTTCTGCCACCACCAAGATCAAAACTGGATAGTCGTTCAACACCTCCAACACCATCGATTACAATCACACAACAACAGCAGAAACAGCAATCGCCACAAAAAGTAGGTGCCGCTGATTTTCTGTGCAAGTTTTCTCAGCGTCAATATCAAAGGGCAAAGACGCCAGAAGTTCTCCTAGCACCTCATTATCTCGACAATTCACGGGTCTACTATGATTGGGTGGGAAGAGAACATCCATATAGGTACAAAATAAAACAGTTTTCGAATTCAAAAGAATTTTTTTCTTACAAAAAAAAAAAATCTAATTGAAGGTCACACCATAATCCAGATCGGGTGAGCAGTGGAGACGAAAATCTGGATGTATCAGCTGCCGATGATAGTGTCCTTGGTCTGAATGAACCGATCGGGCATCGAGCTTCGTCCGATATAGACAGTCAGGTAGGTTTCAATAATTTTGAATTTGGATGAACTTATTTGCAGGAATCATTTTAATTCAAGGTATCCCTTCCGCGGTCGTATACGCTACCCAGAGAATTCAAATATTATCGCAGAAATAAGCCGAGAAAAATTATAAAAACAGAAACTTTTATAACAAGCACAAATAGCAGTGACGGTAAGAAGATTCTTTTTTACTCACCATTATATGGTAGAATCTATGTTGATGGGCATTATGTTCACTAACTTGATGTCTCCAGATCAAAAGAGAAACAGATGGATATTTATGAATTATTTTCTTTATATTCTTGGAACAGGTGACGTTGATAGTGGCGATGAGAATGAATCCGAAGGCAATTCTCGTTCTGATGACTCACAATGCAAAGCCATTCCTCCTCCTAATTCAAGAATAGCCTCGAATAACTTTCACAATCACAATGGCCATAATCGTAGTCAAAATCGAATATTAACTACCACCAACACAGCTGCCCCCATTCAAAATCACCAACTGCCGCCACAACCTATTGTCAAGAAAACCCTTCAAATTGGAAGTAGTAATAGTAATACTGCCTCACCACTCAATGACGGGCCATCAATAGCTGTAAATAATTTAGATTTAATTAGTGGTGTCAGTGATGTTGGGCATTTTAGTCAGTTTTCGAATCGGCCTCGAGTTAGGACTTATGCTCTATCGAAGGGCACAGCGACTCATTTGCCATATTGCCGGCATGAGACGAAACTCTAAACTCCAATTGAATTATGTCAAATAAATACCCGGAATTGTTAAAACAATTTTTACAATTTTCCTTTATTCGCCAATATTTATTTTGTCATTTTCAAAGTGGGATCGATTGTAGACAACAGTAAGATCTTCAGCATTTTCATCTATATTTATTTAATGGCTTCAACCGAGAGAACCGCGGTACCCAGAGACGCAATTAAAGTTGCGAGAATCGAAAATAACTATTGAAAGGGGTTATCTGTGAATACGGTTTACCGATCGCCAATACTATTTGCTGCATTTTTAGGCTTTAACTCTGTCACTATTGCAGCTCTGTGTCAGGACTCATTTTAAATCCAAGAATTGGCACGTATGACTTCAAGTATTCTTTCTTATTAACCGAGCTACCTACATTTGAAAAGGACTTTTTAAACTAAAAAATTCCGGATATTTTTTTGATCAGCTTCCTCTTTTTTCTGTTCCTCTCGTCATTTCTAAGGTACACACTACTGTTATTTATATAAAATACTTGTTATTTTTTTGTTTAATATTATTATTTTTTTTTGCTCTGTAAATCATCTAGATTAGAAAAAAGTATTTATATTTTATAATGTGAAGAAATAATGTAACAAAATGTACTTTAAACATTGCATGTTTGTATATACTTATATATATATAATTTTCCATTGATTATATTAATAACAATAATAAAAGTAATATTAAAAATGTCCCTCAGTGTTTTCTTGTTTTGTTTTGTTTTTATGGCTTTGATCGGTCATGCATCGTCGTCTCAATGTCGTCGTTATGGGAGAATTCCCTCTACTTTGCACTTATTGCTTAAAGATCATCATCACCGATACCCTCGAATGCTTCATTATGCACTGATTCGCGACCATTGCGGAAGAACACCGTGGTAGACATTTTATTTTTAATCTTTCGTCGCATTGATAGGAAATTCGATTGCGATTGAATTGGCATATCGATGTCGTTATTCTGCAGACGGCAACAACATAAAAAAGTATTTAAAGAGATTTTTCGCAAATAATTTCATTTTTTGTAACATACCAAGCTAGAAAGTGTGTCCGAAGAGCTAGAATCACAAATTTGATTTGCTGAGCTGCCATCTCTTCGAATATAGCACATTGGTTGGTACGGCACACTGTCGGACTGAAAATACATGTGTGAAGTTTGAAAGATGCATTAATTCGACAGACAAATAGGGATGAATCTTTAACTTACCTTATAAATATATTGATTTCCATCTTTCTGATGGATGAGCTCATCTACCATGCCTTGCAGACAAACGGATATAAGCATTGCTTGATCACTAGCAATTGTGATCCATTTTAGGCAATTTTTGGACATGAGATACTCGAAAGATAATTCGAGGCTTTGCGCTGAGTTGTCTAACGATGAAGTGTTTTCCTCCTCGTTCTATGAATAGATAAAGAAATTTGAAAAAAAAAATTTCTAAGCGAGTCTAAGCTATATTTACATTATGAATAGTTGTTACTCGCCAGCAACGCATTCGAGTAACACGGAATTTGGTTTCATGGATTTTTTGTCCTAAATGAGATCGAATACTTAGTTCTCGATTGCCAACTGTTATAACTGCTATATTATTGGGTTCAGGGTAGTCAACTATAGCACTGGAAAACTGCACACATCCGTATGAGGGAAGATTTCTGGCTATCTCGATGTACTGAAATTGATATTTTTGGTTAAAGGTTATGTAATGAATTTTTGTATCTATTTAAAGAGATATGTACTTCTTTTTTGTTGCCGCGCTCTTGAAGATTTCGGAGCTCTTTTTTGACATCAGGTCCAACAATTATCCAGTCTCTTTCGATATCACTTATGGTTTGTATAAAAAGTAAGTTTAAAGCAATTTTATCTTGCATCAGTTGTATATCATAGCACGGATCCCAATAGCTGTGAAAGGATACAAAATTATTTCAATTTATTTCAAAAAAGATTACTACTGCCGTTTGAATGTTGAAAATAAATCCTATCACTGCGTCTGTTTATAAAGGGAGTTCAAATGAATGAAATAAGAAATTTCTTCTCTTGTCCATAAGTCAAATGTTGGATGCTTTTTGCACCCGTATTACATGTTAAACACATAATAGGCTTGTTAATACAACAATCACAATAGCCTTTATTCATATGACAACGCCGAATAACAATCCTGTTTATGAGAAACCGGTAACTGACTTATTAAAACTTATTCATTCATTCATTATTGCATACAAAAATACATCTTTATCAAGTTTGTATACTACAAATTCAGAGTTTTTGATGTAAGTTTTGGCTTGCTCGAAAGACTCAGTACACTCCTGAAAATTTTTTTCGCAGCGGCTGATAATCGAACCCATGACAGTCTTACGCAATAACCGTTATGCCAAGGAGTACTACTATTATTTATTTACTACAGTAGTACATAGAATTTTCAAATTGCTCCTCGCTTGTCTTTTGTTTTAAATTTCATTAAAAATAACAATAAATCAAAATAAATAAATAAAAAGAGACTACCCTTGTATATTCGATCCTCGTTTGCACCCATCAACTTGTAAAAATGCAAGTTAAATGTGGTTGCACTATTTTGTCTGTTGCTGCAGATTTAGTTTTGTACTTGTCATGGAATATGCAACTTGGAATTTCATCCCCACTGGATCGAAAATACTAAACTATTCGTCCCTGAGTTCCTGAAATTTTTAACCTATTATTGTGATGAGTGCAAATTAATTTCATCCGCCCATAAATGCGAGCTATTAAATGCAATAACGAGCGATTGATTGCAATAAATGAAGGAATTTCAAAATTTTCATCAGAAGTCCGCTATAACCACCTGAGATGGGTTCCTGCTAATGAACGAACATTTAGACCCAATCAACTCTTCTGTAGAAAAGAGTTTAAGCTGAGGACCTGTGGATAGGATAAGGATAGTCGTAAGGAAAAAGAATCGGAAAAAGAAACGGGGAATGTAGGAACCGAAAAGGAGATTAATTTGGACTAGCATAGGCAGGCATGCTGGCAATGCACGGCTTAGCTCGCCGAATGTTGGAATGGATTTTGCTCCTCTGCCAAACCTCACATCGCTACAAAACAAAATTTTTATACCAAAGAAACTACTATCCCATATACTTAGCTGCTGCCCTAAGATGTTATTGCAGCACTTCTCTTATCATATCAGCACTGGCATCAACGTCTATATCGAGCAAACATAGTGACCAGTTAAAAATTCGAAAAAAGTTATTCAGACCGTTCCAGTTGGCTTACTCGTAATGCCAAACGGTCCTAATGGGATGCTTCTCTTTAACTGGATGAATGGCACACAAGAAATTGGCTGATATTACACAAAGGTCCGAAGTGCCGAATGGAGAGTTTACCGTTATGATATATACTCATCAGGGTTAGAAGTAAGACACAAATCAAGAGTTTGGGCGTTTTGCTCAGCAATATCTGGTATTCAAGTGGACTCATCTATAAGCTGAATAAGGTGGTGCATCTCAACATATCTTCCTTCGGGTTTTGTCTGTCTTGAATAGCAGAACCAATATCAATTGTGTAAATTGAAGTCACCCGCAATAACAACTTCAGTTTGAGGGTACAAGAAAACAATTCAGGAAATGGAATCAGACAGCGCATCAAACTCATTAAGAGTTGAATTGCTGTCAAGATTTGGACTCCTATAAATGAAACAATATTCGAAGATGTGCTTGTGGACAGTTAATTTGAGCCAAATGAAGTTAAAGTTCATATTAGAAGAACGTCTGTATTGAGGAAGAATATGGCAATCAACATCATATCTAACACAAATAAGGCCATGATGGCTAATTTTGAAATATCAGTATTCGCACCAACCTGTGTGTCATCTACCGCTGGTCTGTACTTAACAGAACGGGCGTACACGTCAAAGAAATTCCTTTTTAGCCCACTGGAAAACACAACAACAGTAGAATAATTTTGAAACAGCTACAATGTAATAGAGAAATTTTATTATTTAAAGATTGCTGACTAAAATTTGATGGGTTCACTGGTCAAGTTTTTAAAACCTTTCCAATTGGGCATAAAAAAAACTTGCCAAGTAAACCCATCAAATTTTAGTCAGCAATCATTAAATAATAAAATTTTTCTATTACATTGTAGCTGTTTCAATATTATTCTACTTTAAATATTCGGTATTAAACCTTCATGAAGTAAGAACTTGGCGTACTTTTAGATCTCAGTACTTTTCACGGCTGACTTGTTACACAAAGGTTTTTGTATAGAAGAACTTGGCTCTTTTTTAACATTTATGTTTTTGGTCTGATCTCACTCCTTTTTGCAAAGATTTTAATATTTTGCCATGTCAAAATCCCGAAAGATATGGAAAGATAGAAGGGTGGACTCTACCTTCTAAAATCAACTTAGTTTATAGCTTCCTATTTCTTTTGGTATATTTTCATTTTGGTTATTGGTTGTTTTGATTTGCGCTTCAATTATTTCTTCTTGTCCTGGCAAGATACCTAACACATACCTACCTTAATTACAGCAATCGGAAGTGCTCCGTATAAATTAAACATTTTCTCAGAAAGTAGGCGGATACCACGCCCCCTGAATGGAAACCCCAATTTTTATTTTTGGCCCTTTATATGCAATTTGAGCCCTACCGTTCTACCAAATTTCATTGTTTTACTGCAATCGGAAGGGTGCCATATATAATTTACATCAATTCTGAGAAAGTGGGCGGATACCACGCCCCTGAATGGTGCTCCATTCAACCAACATCAATTCGCAGAAAGTGGGTGGATACCACGCCCCCTGAATAGAAAACCCCAATTGTTATTTTTGGTCCTTTATATGAAATTTGAGCCCTACCGTTTTACCAAATTTCATCGTTTTACAACAGTCGGAAATGCTCCATTTAACCAACACCAATTCGGAGAAAGTGGGCAGATACCACGCTCCCTGAATGGAAAACCTCAAATTTTATGCAATTTAAGCCCTACCACTTTACCAGATTTCATCGTTTTACAGCAGTCGAAAGTGCTCCATTCTACCAACACCAATTCGGAGAAAGTGGGCGGATACCACGCCTCCTGAATGGAAAACCTCGATTTTTATTTTTGGTCTTTTATATTCAATTTGAGCCCTACCGTTCTACCAAATTTTATTGTTCTACTGCAATCGGAAGTGTGCCATATATAATTTACATCAGTTCTAAGGAAGTGGGCGGATAACACGCCCCCTGAATAGAAAACCTCAAATTTTCGATTTTTTTCTCTACTTGCAGGACCTACCGTTGTGCAAAATTACAAGATTCTACGATGTCGGGAAGTGCTCCATAATTTTGATGATCTGTCAGTCAGTCAATCAGTCAGTGAGTCAGCCAGTTACGGTTTTTGTGATTTTTGAGGCCTTATATCTCAGGAACCGCTTATAATAGAAAACTGAAATTTGGTGAGGCGCCTGTGCTTGACTAGCTTAGCAAATATTCGGAATTTCAAGTTTCTGACTTCATTGGTACTGAAGATAGGGAGGGGTCAAATGTCGCCTGAGTTTGTTCCTGTAAAAAGGGTGTAGTGCCAGAAGTTGGCTGGGCACTACCGTGCCCTTTGATTGCCTATTCGTTTGTAAAGAGAACTTCTTTTATTTCTTGGGGAATTATTTCTATTGGAAATACGTGGAACCACACTGCTTTCAAAAACATTTCCAACTCGTTTATCTGTGAATATCTAGTCGCAGCGTTACCGAGAAAATGTACATCAGAAGTATTATACAGTGAAATCTCTCTTAAGTGGACAGAGTTTTTTGTCCACATAAGAGAGTGTCCGCTTCAGAGGACAATTCACAATCGTGACATTTAATTGACTTGTTTCTTTTGTACGTATACAAATACATACCCATGTACATACATTTACATAACATAGAATTTCTAAAAAAGATCTTCAATCATTTACAACTACAACCGCTTTGTCAGTTGCATTACCTTATCGTCTCCAGTTTTTTATCCTGTGTTTGGATGGTTTGATTGCGTAGAAAACCAGATTTCTTGAAACAGTTTGTTATTATTTCTAGAGAAATTTTGTTCCAGGCTGCAGCAGCCCAATTAATGGCATCTAGCGCATTGAATGCAGAAGAAAGCTCTCCCACATTATGAACGTTATCAATTTTAGCAATAATTTGATTTGAAACTCAGTCACGCTAAAGAACTTTAAAATGTTTGATGATGCCCTAGTCCAAGGGCTGACAAACAGATGTAGTGTTTGCTAAGAAAAATATCAAAGTGATCTTAAAGTAAGATGTGAAGTTCCATTGTCCAGAAAAAGTAAAACCTTCCTGCATAGTTTTGTTTTCGTTTTGGCGTTGAAACTGTTTAACCATTGCGTCATTTAATAAGTTGTCATCCAAGCTCGCTCGCTTATTAGAAAACCACTTAACTTGCACATTTGCTTTCGGTATGTTTTTCAAGTAGCGTAGGTTTGCGGATTTACCAATCACAACCAATGGTTCTCTTCCCCAAGCATGTTATGTAACATTTTCTGATGTCATTCAAATAATGTATGTATACAATGATCTGTGGCACAGAAGCAAAAACGAGGATTAATGAAAAAAAAATCTTATTCTTCCATTTAGGGGAATGTTTTTACCAAAATAACTGTGAAAATACTGTCCATGTCTGCTTAATAGAATTTTCCACTTAAGAGGAAAGCAAACTCAACCAAAATCATACCAGGCAACCTTTACAGTAGACCTTGTCCGCTTAACGGAATTGTCCACATAAGAGGGAAGTCCTTTAAGAGGGAGTTCACTGTATATGTATTTGTGAAGAAAACTCAATTTCAAATAAGTCTAAGTTGCACCCATTCGACTACCTGTTCCAAATGCGTCAAAGTCGAAGATTTCACACACTCGTTTTTTTATCACCTTGATCAGAGTTTTTTGGAATATAACTACTTATTGAAATGAGCAAATGAGCTGCGGGCTCTTGATCTATCCCTATTCTATTAATTGATCTTGCTAACATTCATCAAACATTTCTAGTTATTTACCTATGTTCATAATTTGAAACAAATATAAATTATGTATCTTACCTCTTTCTTATGACAATTTGGCAATCCTCAGCTATCCGTTGTGATATGTAAGGTGATTCAAAGTCCATCAATTTCCTAATTAGAATGACGCCCCCATCGTTGTCTTTTCGCATCAAAAATAGCGAAAAATAATTTATATAGCTACATGGCAAGTCTATATTTTGGCACGCCTTCGAAAGCACCTTGAGTGAGTAATCGTTCGTGTAGCAGTTCACAGATATCCGAAATCCATTCATTAAATGCACATCGATAGTTGTCTCCCGGGTATCAATGGACGAAGATTCTTGCTGTGCGCTCAATAGGAACGTTCGCAACAGCTCAGATTTCGATATGACCGGGTCCTGCCCGACAATCTGTACATAATGCTCAAGAGCTATTCTTCGTGCTTCGATTTGATTATTTGTCAGGGGAAGCAACTTCTTTGGGGGGAATGAGGGAAGAGTGGCATTTGGAGTGCTGGAAGCTGCTAACGACCGTTTAAGTTGCTCGTGAAGGCTGTGCAGTTGTTTGAATCGCAAGCAGCAATGGAAGCTGCCATTTATGTGAATATTAAAACCCTGTGGAGGATTAAGATGGTGAAACCGAGCTGCTGCAGTGGGTTGGATTGACTTACCGTGTAGGTGGAACCAGTTGTGTCATTGAAGAATTCCTGTGTGTCCGGAATTGAGAAGTGCATATTTGGTTTATTTTAGTTCAATGTTCTATTAAATATTGAAATCAGAGTTAATTGGTAAATCTATCAATTAACAGAGATTCCACGAGCTGCAAAAGAAGTAGAATAATTGTGTTTTTTTAGTGGAAATTTTCTATTCTCCTTTTGGTGGGGTGCAAGTGCAAGAATCCAGAATGAAGAAATGCTCACAACGCTCCTTCGACTGATTGAAAATGAAAACAGAAACAGCCCATCAGTAATCATAAATCATCTTTTCAATTGAACTTAATACATACAAGTACTTTTGATTTGATCTTTTTGTTCAAGCCATGGAGTAGTGGAGAAAATAATACACATCACTGTTCTTGATGCTGGCTGGAGACGTTTTTCTTTTTTCTTTTCTTCTTTTTGATGTCGCTTAATTTTCTACGATTCACTTTCGGTGTAGACACAAACACTGAATTTTTGTTATTTGTTTATTTCCTTTAATAGAATTGACACATATACTTATCAGCTATGAGTTTTGAATTAATAGAATTGAATGGTGCTTATTGATTAGACATCGACGATTGATTGATTAGTAATTCCTATTCATTTTAAACTAAACAAAAAAGATATTTTAATTCAGAGCAGAGAGAGAGAAAGAGAGAAAACGAATTTTTTAACGCATTCAATATATTTGACAGAGCAAAAGAAACTGTTTGATTCGATATTATTCCGGCTATTACAGGGTGCTTAATTTTTTTCATTGCTATGCATTATTTTTTGAAAAATAGGAAAAAGTATCTACTCATTTATATGCGCTTATAAGGGAGAAAAAAAGTTATAACGGATTTGTCTTTTTTTCGGAAAACCGATGTGTCCACGATATGTAATAAAAAAGTATGAGTTGTGAGGAATGGGGTGCAGGGTTGATTCATTTTTAAACTTATGCTATGCTCAGAGTAAATTCAATCGAAATTGTTAAACTGATCTTAGTTATTTTTGGTAAATATTAGAAGCTTCATAAGGCTAGGCGCGCACATTCAATTTTCAGTTTCGCAACTGTTTGGTTGCTAAAATGAAACACATGGGCTTATATGGGACACCGCGCACTTAGAGCAACTCGATTCTCGAAACTAAAAAGTTTGTGTTTTGACACAAACTAAACGATTGCCTCGCATCAGTTGAGTTGTTTTTTATAAGTGCAAGAGAGAAAAGAGTGCGAGCGTGAGTAAAGAGTTGCCAGTGTGCGGTTCTCTTTCAACTGGTGATTAAACTATTTGATTTCGATCACAGTTGCCAGTGCGCGACTAGCCTAAATGTTAATATTAAAAAAAAAAAACTTTTTGGTTAGGAATAGCAGTGATATTCATTTATATAATTATTTTTTATTCAGAAAATGCAAAATTTGTTGTCGGATGAGAGTAGTATGTGCGTTTTATAATCTACGGATCTATGTGGATTCAGATCTGGATTATTTTTTATACGCTATTCACACCAAATCAAAATCTAGATTTCGAGCAAAATTCTCAAAATCTCATCCAAATCTACTAGATTTCCCATACATTTTCATACGCTATTCACACCAAATCAAAATCTAGATTTCGAGCAAAATTCTCAAAATCTCATCCAAATCTACTAGATTTCCCATACATTTTCAGATTTCCAAATCTACTAGATTACGACAAAATCTCCTCAAAATCTACTTTCAAACACAAGATTGTCAAAACAAACAAACCTTTAGAAATGTTCTGCTTTGTCAGCAAATTGTCAGCAAGAGAAGAGGTAGATAAAAAGCCGATAATGGAGTCGAGTCTCGAGTGACTATTTAAATTTGAATTGTGGGGAGAGAAGGAGAGAAGATAAATTATATCCGAGAAAGCAGGATAAATGGACAGAAACGTCAAATGAAATCCTGTTTCTGTTCAGTGCGAACGCTTCAATGAGATTTCGTAATCTTGTTGCTGAAATCCGAGATTTTAATTCGGTGTGAAAAGCCTATCAGATTACGACAAAATCTCCTCAAAATCTACTTTCAAACACAAGATTGTCAAAACAAACAAACCTTTAGAAATGTTCTGCTTTGTCAGCAAATTGTCAGCAAGAGAAGAGGTAGATAAAAAGCCGATAATGGAGTCGAGTCTCTATTTAAATTTGAATTGTGGGGAGAGAAGGAGAGAAGATAAATTATATCCGAGAAAGCAGGATAAATGGACAGAAACGTCAAATGAAATCCTGTTTCTGTTCAGTGCGAACGCTTCAATGAGATTTCGTAATCTTGTTGCTGAAATCCGAGATTTTAATTCGGTGTGAAAAGCCTATTAACATTTATTACAAAAACAATTTGGGATCCTGTTCTCTATCTGGATCTATTTCAAAGCGGGTAGATGGCTTTTTATGGTAAGGTAGTGTAAACTAAAGTGAAAAGAAAAAAGACAAGAAACATTTGAAAATCAACAAACATAAGCAAAAGAAAGATGAGCATACAACGCTACCGTCACTATGATCCGTATCGTTTTATTTTTAAAAGTTAATCTATATGCATCATTGACGAAAATAAAACGCGGCTAATTTCACTCTTATCTAGGTTCCAGGTTATAGTGGCATTGATCGGAATCAACGGGCAGACGAGCTGACCAGGCAACGATCAGCCCTACATAACTCACTTGCGGATAGAATCAACATTCCACTCGGATTTATGAAGAGCAAAATTCTCTCAATTTTTCTAAGTGAATCAAAATCTAAATGGAGCAGTTTAACTTACTTCATTATATCTAGAAAGATTTGGCACACCTAATAGCAAATCCCGAACACTCTTGATCTGACATGCAGTGACCAAAGCTCTGGCCAATAGGAGAACATGAAGCGAAGCTATAGGCATTCCTCATAACACTCACTGTCGTAGTTTTAGGGACCAGTAGGAAAAGAAAACAGTCCTCCTTATCCTCTGTAAATACCCTGCTCTTGCCGAATTTAGAGCACACTTTAGGAAAGGCATTTTTTGACGACATTAAAGAACTTTTGAAAATGAAGATCAAAGACTTGATCTCTTTTCTCAACGCAATGAAATGGTTCTAGGACGAACTTCGATTACTTCTGTACTGAACCCTCAATATGACTTCTTAGATCCCGAGCTAGCGGACTGAGGGCTTTGATGGAGATTTATGGTTCGGGTGCCGGATGACCCAACAGTCAACCTGTCTAGCTTGGCACAGTGTAGATATGGTCTCGAATGAGTGTGGTGGTCCGGTTGAGTGAGTGATCAAATTTCCGATTGATGATTGTACCAAAGCAAGCACACAATAGCCGTGTTTTTTTGGAAAAGTTATCCGTAGGATTTTATATGAATAAAAAATACAACATCCGCAGTAGGATCACTGCCGATAAAAGGAGAAGTGGAATCCTGCTGCGGATAGAGATTTGACGTTTGTTCTAGTATCGGCAGTGATCCTACTGCGGATGTTTTATTTGTTTTTCATATAAAATCCTACTGTACTACGGATAACTTTACCAAAAAAAAAAACACGGGTAATATAAGAGACATAAAAAGCTACTAGCTCCTTTTATGTTTTTGAACTTAATTCAAACTAGATGACTCCATGAAAATGTCCACAATTTCCCATATAATAATTCCATTTACAAGTAGTTCATACGAGTTGTGATAAATCAAAATAGGTGTGTTTTTTTTGCAAGTCCATATAGAATTGTAAAAAAAAACGACATCGGGATTTAGGAGTTTTTTTTCCACATAGCTGGAAGCACTGTGTACGCTATGACATTTGTCAGCTTATTGACGACTAGCATCAACCAATCCAAAAACTTCACTTTTGACGTCTCTGAGCAAATTATCGATAACATATAGATAATACTATTTTGGAATCACCATTTTTATCGGGTTTTAGATTAACTCTCGAAAATTATCTGGTCTTATAGCCTTTTCACACCGAGCCGAAAACACGGTTTTCGCCAAAAAATCGGTTTTCGTCGAAAACCTGCATCGAAAACACAAGTTTTCCCATACATTTTTGTGAACTACAAGTTTTCGTTTTTGACAAGTTTTCAATAAAACCTCCCGAAAACCAGTTGAAATTCAGAGATGATGTAAACAAACACACCTAATGAAAAATTCAAAGCTCAATTGAAATGAAATGAAAACATTCAAATACCAATCAGACATACAAAAAAAACATCTGACAGCTACTGAGAAGAAAAATGTACGACAGTAAGTGTCAAAATAATTCAAATGACAAACGAAAACTTGTAAATATTTGGTGTGAACACTTTTTGAGGTTTCGAAAACTTTTAGCCGAAAACCGGGTTTTCGGCTCGGTGGGAAAAGGCTATTATACTACGTTTTCACCAAGAGTAAATCCGGGATTTAAGTGGATTTACCATAAATCTTCTTTAAATCTCGAAGATTTACCATACAAATTTATTTCGTAAATCTAGTAGATTAGAAATAAATCTCTACTAAATCTTCATAGGATCGATCGGTCGAAGTTCGAACTGACCTAACATCCATACGGTGCTAAGCTATCTCGATGATTTTTCATCGTTTGGCACAAATGAAACTTTCTTTCTCTCGCTTCTACTTTATAAGAAAAATTGAAACAACATTAGCATTTTGATAGATGCTGTCAAAGTTAATCTTCTTATTAATCTTTCAGTGCGGTGAAAACACCTCATAAATCTCTTGCCTTAAATCTCAGATTATCTTTTGGTGAAAACGTAGTATTAGCTAACTCTGTATAGATTTAAGTAGTTGTTGCATTTGCATGTAAAGCGCTTAGTCCCGATGTCGTTTTTTTTTACAATTCTATATGGACTTGCAAAAAAAATACACCTAATGTCGTACTTCAGTGCTAATTGAGCCACAAGGCTCGGCTATAAGTGTTCGCCATTTCTACCTACTTACCTACATCACAACTTTTATAAAAAAAATATTAATCAAAAAGTCGAAAATCCAAAAGGAGATCTAAAATTTAATATATTTTTATTATGTTTTTTGAAAAGTAGTATTTTTGACATTCGATGTAAGATTACATATTCATTTCTTCTTGTTAACATTTGACTAAAAATTAATAAGACATAAGTACATTTTTACTAAATAATTTTTTTTCAAGATTCTAGATTTAAAAATATTTTTTAGAACTAAATTCAAAAATAAAATATAAGTATTAACGGCGCAAAATAAAGCACGTCCTATATGTGGGAAATATTTTAAAATTGAATATTTTATAATTTGTTTCTTCTTAGCATTCATGGTGGTTTGGCAATAAGAAACATTTTTAAAAACACTTCCTATAAAGCTAGGCGCGCACATTCAATTTTTAGTAGCACAACTGTTTGGTTGCTTATAGAAAACAGGTGAACTATTTGGTTGAATGTCTGCGCAGGTGCATATAATTATATGTTACACAAAATAGCGAACTTGTTTTAGGCAATCGTTAAGTTTGTGTCAAAACACAAACTTTTTAGTTGCTCTAACCAAGCAGTTGCGAAACTAAAAATTGAATGTGCGCGCCTAGCCTAAAGGCATTTGTCCCTTAACCTGTTTTTCCACGAGCAAAATTTTATAGATTACCGAATACATATCATGTATCATTGATCAGTAGCTTATAAATGCTAAACGAAATTTTTATATCTTATAAACAACTATTTCACTTATTTTAAAAACGTTGAAAATGAAAGATCTTTGGAATGCTTAAAATTTGTATTTATTTTAATTTTTCATTAATGTAATCAACACCCACACCTCAGAATATTTTCTAAAGAAAAACAAGAACGTCAAGTAAAAAATGAAAAACAACATAACAAACCATTTTACGGTGGTTTATATTTTTAGTCTCCTTACATGCTATAATTTTCTGTAAAATTTCAAAATTTGCCCATTTCAGTTCTGACGAAAAGTAACTAGTGTTTCTACACCCATCTCTCACAATCAAAAGAAACAGTTCTATACAATAATAACCCTGTATTTTGTATGCACTTTTCTTCAAAACACAGAGAATACTTCCCTTTAACCAGTATTTCATTTATATGAAAAAAGCACACCGAAAGAAAAGATAACAGTGCAACGTTCAGTTCAGTTCAATTCAATCATCCATCTTGAGTTGTTTGTTGGATCGTAGTCTCCTTTGAAAATTCGTAAAAATCGATTGCGGTCGCGCTGAGCGTTTTAGTGAGAGAAAAAAAAAATAGAAATAAAACAAAAAAGAAAAAACCAATAAGAAAAAAGTGTAGATATTTAGTAAGTGCAGTTGTTTTTCTTATAAGTTGAAATTATACTAAAAATGGAATAAATACAAGTTTTATTTTCAAAGAAACAAAACAACAAAAAGTGTCTCCGGACGGCCGGGACGGGACTGGATAGTCAAATGAAAAATGTGCAAAATAATTTTGTTCCTTCTTTTTTTTTTGTATTCGTAGTGCGGCGCAGCTTCTTGGTATTTTTTTTTCTTATTTGAATAAATTGCAGAGTGCATTTGGTGCCAGGAAGATATTCAAAAAAAAATCTATTTTGCTTTCGCGTTACATAAATACAAATTTACAGCTCATCGTAGCGTAATTATTATTCTGATAAGCAGTTTGTACACGTTTTAAGTTGAGTTTTTTTTTTTGCTCTCACAATTCTTTTCTTTATTTTCATTGATAAGGAAAGAAAACAAGTGATTCGCTATGGTGGTTCGTGGCCTCTAGGGTTTACCGCTTACCTGAGGAGGGCCGTCGAATGTCGATTGGGTTTTTGTTCTTCGTCTCTATATTCGGTTTGGCTTTTCCCAGGAAGGGTTTTCCGGTTTCTCACTGTTCCACTGTTTTACTTTATTGATTTTTCCTTTGAGTAAAAGAGAGAACACGGGTGGATATCGACCGGTAGAAGGATGATAGCATGAGAGTGTTTCGATTTGGAAAAGTGGAGTCGGAGTTATAATTAAATAAAGAAAGAAGAAATAAAGTGGACAGGTATTTTGTGTGGTTCAAGTTTTCCTTATCATAATATATGTAGTTTAGTTTATGTTTTGTGACAAATTTGATAAAAAAAAACTCTCCACGACATTGTCATGGAGGATTAAACATGTTACAATTCCCATTTAAAATAAGAAAAGTTTGATAAAACAAAAACTTTCTCCTGTTAGGGGATGAATGGGGCTAGAGAGGTTTTTCATTAATAAGGTGGTGCACAGGATACACTGGGCCAAATTCACATTCAATGTTTCTCTATGTACTTTCATTAAAAAGCTGCGAAATGTGACAACATGGTGAAAGTAATTGAATGAATAAACTGCAGAATGATGAAGAGAAACATGAAGTTCCACAGAGAATGAGGAGGAAAATTTAAAGAAAAAAAAATTAATGGGGTAGAGATCTGCACAAGAAGGGAAGCAAGAGGAACCTTGATGGCATCGTCATATTGTCATCCGTGCAGGCGTGCACTGTCCGCAGTTTGAGTCATTTAATTTCTTCCTTCCACAGAAAAACAGTCATACTTATCTACATTTAGGTACATAGGTACTATATATTTATTTACGAACGTACATACCACCTATAACACATTCCTCTTAAGCTATTATTGATGTCACGAAGTTGAGACATTTATCTGAGATTCGTTTGTTTTCAACTAAAACAAAAAAAACTCTATTTACATAATTTGCATTGCACTGTGTACGAATTACTCGTATCTATTCTCTTGTCTGATAAGAATATTGTTCACAGACCTTGTTACACTTTATTTTCTATGCAAGAATGGTGGTATTTCGTTTTTTTCCGGATCTTACAGAGTGTGATTTATCGTGTAAGATTTTTTTTTAATTCCCACTTGCTTCGGGAATCTTCCCTGTAGGTATAGTTTCTTTGTTCTTTTGTTGTTAAAGTCTATACCTTCATAATGTGATGAGGATGGCAGGACAGTGAAGACATCTTACCTCCAATGAAGGTACTACCTACATTATAGTGTGTCTTAAGAGCTTTTTTGTGCCTCCTTTGGTCGTCATTGTTGTTGTTTTTGTATTTATGCAATGTCAGCCGAGCCAACCAACCAAGTTGAAGGAAGTTCTTTGTGTTTGTGTTTTTTTTTTTTTTTAATCAGGAGATTCTATACTTGGATGGAGGTTGAGTCATTTAATACTTATTTCTAGTTTGGGTAGTTTTTAAAAATGAAACAAGTTGTTTTCAAGGTCGTATCAATGTAGGTATACCTACCTTTTAAATTTTCGATGTCTCATTGAAATTGGTAGAACTTTTAAGGCAAGTAGATAGGTACTTATTCTGAGGACTCAAATTTTCTTTTTGTAAGAATTTTCATATCAGTTCGAGATTTTTCGCCTGTCTCCAATACGTAAGATGTACTAAGGTCCATTTCACACTTACGGTTGTTAACCTAGTCGCTACCTACCAACCGGCTTATTGTTGTGAAATAGATTAACATACATATGTATCTACATATTTACATACATTTGTAACTACCTACATATGTGTGTAGAATGTAGAGTGAGCCTTTAATACCTTTAGGTTGACCGAATCCGATTCCTTGGTATTCTTCATGATTTTCTCTGTGTTCAGCAATGCTGTTTTGAAATGGTCGCAAAAGAAAATTATAACTTTTTCGCTTTTATACATAGGTAATAGAAAATGTAGATATGTACAAATGTTCCAAACTGTTCAGTTTGCTGACCAAAAATTTGTTAATGGAACATTTAAGACCACGATTTTCTGCACTTGCTTTGTAAATTTTTGGATTAGGTACGAGTTCTGACTTGAATTTTCCAATCTTTCATGGAGAAATTTTAAAGGGATGAAGTTTTTCTATTATAGGCTTTTTTTTTAAGCTCAGAGCAGGAAATTGAGCTGTTAAAAAGAGATCTGTGTTTCCTTTTTAGCTTACTCGTATGTCTATTTCCTTTACACATTTCTGTGTGAAGATTCTGATCCCTTGCCAGATTTTAGGTTCCTTCACAGAGGGATCAAATTCTTCAAATCCATATTTGAAGAGAGACAAACACGCACACCAAACTAATAAAAATTGATCCGGGATCGAAATCCCTAGTTTGTGAAGGAAGTCGACATAACAAACCAATTTGATACTTGTGGGACAGAAAAATATTAATTTTCAAGTTTGAAATGAAAGTAGAAGTATTTTTGGACATTAAGACAAAACTTGAGGAAAAAGTATAACAAAACATAAAATTACTGAAGACAACTAATGTCAACGCATTTTATGGTAATAAAAAATAAAAGTTCAGCTACTATTCGTGCTGCGTCCTATCGGTGGATGCTCATAAGATCTTTTTTTTTATTTTATTTGTCTGTAAGATACTTCGCCGCAAGGCTTGCAAAGTATTCTATGGGTCGGTATCTTTAGTTTTTGCGTTTCTTCCAGATAGCACATTTTGATTCATCAGCAGTTCGATGCTATCCTACGGCCTTACTACAAATCTACAAGGCTATTGTCTTGAGATAGTGAAAAGTCATAAAGTGAACAGGATCTTATGCTAGATTTACATTTTCATTCAGAATCTCTATCTCCATCTTCTTTTTTACAAATAGAACAGGCGTATGTGTGAACGGATCAGCTGATTGTTGATAAGAAGCTTCGTATTTTTGCTGAGTCCGTTTTGTTTTTTTCACTAAAGGTCGAAGCAGATGGGTGTTGAACCTCATCTTGTTCGTAATGTACGCCGAGCATTATTCGGAAACAATCCAGCAAAATATATTTTATCGCTGATAACCCACACAAAATGTGGGCACATTGAGAATTAAGCTTGGTACAAAAATTAATGGATAAGAATGATCCCACCAGCAGTATAGTCCAGTCAAAGCGTCATTTGACCTTGCGCGCAGAGGCATGGTCTATTTTTTTTTCATGGATCGATAGGTGCTTATGAGAAAAGCTTAAAACCAAATTTGCACCACATGACAACTTTTTTTACCAAAGTTATTGGTAAAAATGTATTTTGTGTCATTTTTTGGTCATTTGCGAATATCTCGGCTCCACTATCTCGCACAAACAAAAATTAAACATGCTTTTATTTCTTATAACATTATCTATTATGTTCTAAAAAAAAACATTTGTTTAAACAAATGAAAAAAAAGTTATAGTAAGTTAAACAAATTTTTTGTTGTTTAAAAATCACTTTTTCGTGATTATTAAGAAAAAAGCTCATTTAACGATGAAATTTTTATGTTTTATTATTAAAGTTCTTGTAATTCCCTACAATTTAAAAAAAGAAATCAACACTACGATGAACGAAAGCCGAGTAATAAATTATTGAACATGGGTAAGTCAGCGCACCCACGCATTTTATGATTTTATGTTTTAATTAATATCTCAGCCCCAGTATGTCGCAAAGTGAAAATAAAAAACTGCATTGCTAATAACAATATTTTCTATCAATTTGCATTTAATTTAATATGTTTGAGCGTTGGTTTCAACGTTTTTTTTTCTTGTTTTTAATACCTTTTTTTCATAGTTATGTATTTAGAAAAAAACTGTATTTCACGGTAAATACTTTTCAGTTTTGGATGTTTGTTTTATAGTCCTGCTAATTTTCTTCAAATTAAAAAAAAATTAGTCCATTACGACAAACGGGAGCCAAGATATTCATGATTTAAAAACTTAGGAAAGCTTACAATTTAGTATTTTAACCTTGTAGCTTGTAATTTTGGTGTCGCCAGCAACAAGATATATTGGTATCCTTCAAACACCCCACACATACTTACACATATTTGTTGCTTCTTGTTGCTGGCGACACCAAAATTACAAGCTACAAGCTACATCGTTAAATGAGCTTTTTTCTTAATAATCACGAAAAAGTGATTTTTAAACAACAAAAAATTTGTTTAACTTACTATAACTTTTTTTCCATTTGTTTAAACAATTTTTTTTTTAGAACATAGGAGATAATGTTATAAGGAATAAAATCATGTTTAAGTTTTGTTTGTGCGAGATAGTGGAGTCGAGATATTCGCAAATGACCAAAAAATGACACAAAACACATTTTTACCAATAACTTTGGTAAAAAAAGTTGTCATGTGGTGCAAATTTGGTTTTAAGCTTTTCTCATAAGCACCTATCGATCCATGAAAAAAAAATAGACCATGGCTCTGCGCGCAAGGTCAAATGACGCTTTGACTGGACTATACAGTCAAAAGGTCACTGGAAAAAAACTCACAAAACTGAGGCAGGCCAAACTACTTCTTGGGAACTATAACCAAGATCGTTTCATAAACTTTATCAGCTTAAGTAGGAACAATCGACGAATAGTAATGGGACTCCTTACGGGTCATTGTAAACTAAGAAGACACTTTAGTATTCTCGGCCAGGTAAACGGCTCCACGTGCAGAATCTCCAATAGTTATTATACGAAACGCCGGAACACATACTAGGCGGATGCGAAGGACTAATGCACTAAAAAAACAAGAATCTGGGACGCTACCAGGTAGAAGAGAGTGATTTATCCTCTCTGAAGGTACTCCAAATACTCAAATTCATCAAAGGGATAACTTTGGAGGAACAGCTGTAGCTGGTTAGCGACTCATCTAACTCTGGATGGGTGTATAATAGATCCGTAGGTCGTAGTGCAAACTACCTCTCAATATTTATTCATTCAAATTATACATAGTTGATCGCATACTGCTGGATGGACCAAACTTCACAGAAATACTGGAACCAATACCGTAGGTTTGAGTGTCCATAAAGGGTGTGCTAAATACAAGTTTCTTTTAAAAAATGCAATAAAATGAACACAATTTTGCTTTATTAGTAAGAGCAAATATTTCCATTAACTATGGAATACAACTTCGTTGAAGTGACTGCCTCGACTGACTTCGCAGTAACGCATTCTGTCACTCCAAGCGAATAATTCCAGATCTTTGTGCAGAAATTGTTGAGCTGTTGAGATCGATAGCGAGTTTATGTTCGTGAATTGAATCTCACACTATCGGCTACAGCAGCCACACTCTAGTCTATGTGCACCGTACGACGACGGGGACCATTAGTGTTGTCCACTAGCATACCAGTCTCACGAACTTTTTGCACAAACTTGCGTACAGCAGGCGCGGTGGGTGCTTCATTTTGGCCAAAACTTCTTTTCAAAAAACGCACTGTCAGGACCAAACAGCACTCACTTTGGTAATAAGTTTTCAATACTTTGCAACGTTGTTCAAGCTTAAAACGACTTATTTTGTTCTGTGGAGGTATGATACTGATTTCGACCGGGAAATTACTGTACTATACATACAAACATATATATTAATTTTTATTACATATATAGATATTTTTTCAATGCGCCCTTCAACAAAACTTTTATCATTGACCTTCCTCTAATCTAGAAAATAGTTATGTTAATGTGGATTTTGTCCGTCTGGCATAATTAAATTGATGATGGAAAGGTAGATTACCTGAAACGGAATTTTGTAAGTGTATTCCATGGGGTTGAAAACTTGAGTGTGTAACTTTTCACCAAAAACAATCCGCTTGCTGTGTTCTAATTTTTGTATACATATTTTTTCCGTGAAGCCAGGTGATCCTCTTGGTTTTGTCTTTAATATTTTCAATTGTTTAACCTAATTGTAGTTAGGGTTTAACTCTTGCTCCATAATTTCTTATTCAACTTAACTGCAAATCTTTTCTCTTTACTGAGCACACATTCTTGGGATTGCTGTCTCGAAGTTATATTTTACAGAGACGGTTCAGCCATACCTTCTTACTTTGTAACTATACTGATTTAATTAAAGCAATTAAAGCAAACATAAATTTATATAACTCATTTTTTTTGAAAGTTTATTTAAAAAAAATACCATAGAGCTGCTTTTTTATTATCATCGACCTTGTTTTTTTTTTAATTTACTTATACATACATATGTACATATTTATAAAATAAAACCCTATGGATACCAGTGACAAGTTTAAAAGCATTTTTGGTTTGTGAAGTAGTTTTCAAGCATGTTTATACAATTTAAAAAAATGTCTAATAATACTATATGAGTAGTAATTTTAAATTTAATTAAAAAAAAGAAGATAAATATTCATAGAAGTGCTGAATTATACACTCATATAAATTAAATAATTATTTAAAATAGAATATCATATACGCCTTATTGGCGGTGGCGTCCCAAAACAACCCAAATACGTAGTTAATACGTAAGGAAAGGTTTGAAGGCCCCCTTAAAGTGTACATCAATTAACCTTCAATCACGGCGTCCACACCGCAATATTATCGAAATAAGAAAAGAAGAATTTATGCATCCACTAGCAGCACATCGAACATTATGATGGATCGGGAGAGCCTTAGCGAATGGGCTAAGGACAAACCCTTAAGCATTCTGCAGTTGGATCCAGCTGATCGAGCTGTCTTACGAATAGCAGGTGAGTTTTTTTTTTTTGCTGTCTTCAAAATTTCTTTATTATGTTACACTTTGCAAGAAAATTATATTTTAAACTCTAAAAACATATAATAATTTATACAAAGAAAAAATATAAATGTAAAATTCATATAACGAAAATCAAAACAACAATCCATTGGCAAATTTATTGCTCTCAAAATTATTTTCCCCACCTCATTTGCATTTGCGTGTTGTGGGGTTTCAAAATTAAAATCTATGAAATTAAAATTTAAAAGCATGCAAATAATAATTATTTATAAATTTTGGACTATGTGCATGATGTAGTTGTACATTTCGAAAACTTAAAAAAAAACTTAAATAGTTTGTTTTGGAAAAGCAAAGGTTTTGAAGATTTAACTTTCGTTGTCATATCTACTATACAGGTGTTTTAATTGAACGAATATTTTATGAATTTTCTCACAAACAAAAATAAATCAACATCAGGTGGTTTTTTTAATTTTGTTTTAGTGGAAACTTTATTCTTTATTTATTCTGTATTATTTTTGTTTTATGACAGATGATTGTAAATTAATTGCTATTAACAATTTTATAATAAATATTTTAATGATTAAAATTCGAAGTATGGTTTGATAATATTGTACTTTAAAAACTTAAATCAGTAACAGTGCTTCGAATTCTTCGTAGAAACCCTACTTTCTTTGAAATTTTGTTCGAAATATATTGCACATGTGATTCAAAGCTTCAATAATAATCAATAATGACACCTAAGTGCTATATTTCCAAAATTTGTCTACTAATTCTTAACCTATTGTTACGTGAACATTAATACAATCGTTTAAAACTATACATTTTGTTTTTGAAACTTTCAGTTTGAGTTTATTAGCCTTAAGCCATATATTCAACTTTTAGGTCTTCATTTAAGAGTCCTTCATATTCCTGGCTTGTTTCAGCATCGACAAACAAAAGTGAATAATTGTCTGTAACCAGATCTAGCTCGATTTTTTTTGAACAGCGCATATTGTTTATGTTGCAGTTAAAAAGTAGTGGTCCGAGTATTCTGCCTTGTGAGACTCCAAGATCAATCGGTTCAAGATCAGATTTACTGTTGATTTAATTTAATTATTTTATTTTGTTTTATTCGATTTACAATTTTAACTGTATATGTACATACATGCATCTATCAGAATTTATAATTTAACTTTTTTTTTCACATCCTTGAGTTGTGACCAGTGTGTATGTATAGTGTGGGCCATCTAGTGGTTTCTTTTAAATCTTAGTTGGTATATATTTTTCGCCAGTGGGTTACGGTGTAGTCCAGTGCAAATGCGGAGCATATTTCTTTCAAAATGCTTCATCTTCTTCATTGCTGTAGGTGATATAGTAAACCAGATCTTAAAGGAGTAGGTTAAAACGGGTCGAATAAGTTGGTTGTAGACAAGCAACTTGGTCTTTCTACTTAGTCCATTTCGCCTCCTGAGTAGAGGATGAACCAAGTGCAGATAATAGTTGGCTCTCTTCAAAATGAAGTCTGCATGCTTCTTGAATTTCAGTAGGTTGGAAAAGTTAACTTCCAAGTACTTCGTTGATGGTTCCATTGTTAATTCAGTGTTGTTTGGAAACTTTTATTTGATTGCAAACGCTCGTCTTTTGAATGACATTCAATGGTGCTCGGAAGCAGGTGAGTTCGGTCTTTTTGCTGTTTATCTTCAGTCCCCATCTGACATAATATTCTCAGAGGCTTATAATGTGCGATGGCTTGTATGAAGGAGTCGTCTGCATAAAGACATGTATATATGTATGGTATGTTAGCTGGTTGATCAGCAGTATAAATATTGAACAGCAACGGTCTAAATTTTGATCCTTGATTGATTGATTCCCTTGATTGATGATACGTGTTTTGCTACCTGTACATAAAAAAGTCTATGGGTTATGAAATTCGTACCAACTGAATCTTACCAAGTACCGAGAGTTTGAATAGTAATCCTTTTATCGAAACACTATCGATGTCCAGCCAACACGCTACAGCCGTATGTTGAGCCCAAGTGTAACATCACTATGAAGTCCCAGTAGTGGATGCAGGGTAGATTGTTTATTTCGAAAGCCGTACTGGTACAGTTTCTTCAATATTAACGCCTCAAGTTTCTTGCTCATACAGCAGAGGTAAGAAATTGCCTGATATTCTTCCGACTTCCGACGACTTTTGCCGTTTTCCAGGCTGCAGGGAAATAACTTTTGCTCAGATAGTTGTTGAACATTAAAGTTACCAGGAGAAGAGCATTATTTGGTAAATTTTTAAATACGTAATTAGAAATCTTGTTGCTTCCTTCAGTAGAAGTGAAAACATCTATAGCGTCTCCGATGAGGAGTTTTATTCGTTGAACATAGTCACGGTTTCGGATCTCCTCAAAGCGAGTTTCTACTTCTTCGGTAAAGTCAGGAAGGTGTATGGGAGGGCGGTCTTTGAAACTAACAGGGACAATTTTGATATCAACGAGTCTCTTCGTGAAATCCTTTTCCTGATGATGTTTTACTGCCTGGTTAAACTTTGTGTTGGTGCACTGAGGTTTAAATGAGGTCGTCGGTATTCGTCACCTTCCCTGGTGAAGGTGCTGTGGAAGCTTTTGCGGAGTCTTTGCTGGTAGGTATATATTGCTTGCTGTCTCTGTTTCAAAGTGATCAATGTTTTATCCATCACTTTGTTGTTTAGGTTTTTGACGCTGGAGACTTCTGGGAGTCGTTCTTCCACTTCTAAACGGAATCTTCTCCAGTTCAATTTGTCGTATCGGATTTGGATTTTGGGAATACGTCGTTCTCATGGTCAGTTCATCTCCGTATCGTTTCTAAGATAAGACCATAACATTGATTATGTCTTGCGCGCATTTAAACTTCTTTTCTACATAAAAGACCTCATTAATGTTTTAATTATAATCATAATCGCATGTCGAAAATCTCAGCTATATAATTTTTGAGTGTTTCATTTAATTAATAAGAAATAATTAAAGGCATTAATCATGAAATTCATATAAAAGTCACAACCAAAGTAATGGTTATTTGAAAGTTAAAACAATTAAATTTTACTCTAGTGTACAATAAAAACAAAATCACACCATAAAGTTACCAACAAGAAAAAGTCTCTTTTGAAGAACAAATGAGGATATTCTTTAAGTTGTTCTACAGCCTCAATATATGTTAATTCAGTTCCATGACTGCAACCCAAAGTAGACTAAGAAAAAAACATTTATGACCTTATGGGAAAGAAAATAAATTTTCGATAATTTAAGAAAATAATTATATAGAGGTTTGTTGTAATTATCACAGTGTTACTTGAAACTCATAATGCATATAAAATTGCCAAGCTCAGATTTGCCACGTGAAGTCCTGAATTTATAGTTGCACTTTTTCAAATTGCTACTGACCCTACAGAGAAGATGGTTATATATTTACTCATATGGAAAATAATCAACGGTTTTCTTCACTTGGTGGAGAAACGATGCGATACTTTGCTGCTGTTCTGGATTGCAGGTGGAAAGAACCCTCATTAGAAACAATTTTCCAAACCTTTGACCTTAAAATAGCTGTGATGTCGTGTGGAACAATGACTAATATACATACATATACTTGTAGTTGGAAATTTTCTTTTCTTTTATGTGATGTTCTCCATGACAAAAAGGATGATTCCTTAATGCACCATAGTGTGATGGATGAATATTACTCATGCTTGTTTTACTCAGTGGTTATTATTATTTCTTCAAAGAAATCAATATACATACTCCATTAATGGGAATCGCCATTCTGTCTTTTGTTGGAAGCTTGACAGGTTATTAAATTTAAAACCATTAATGCTCCTACGCACTGCTTGATAAAAGGGAATGTTTTGTCAGTGTAATATTTGCCTTAAGCTGAAAAAGGTCTAACAAACTTGTGACAACGTACATCATTTATCTGACTTAATATAACTTGTTACATTAAAATGGATAATTGTGAATTTGTTTTGCAAGATTTTACCTACCATATTTGGCCCTGCATCTATGCATGCCTTTTTTAGTTCAATATAGAAATGAATTGTTTGATATTTAATTTATGAGGACAAAAAAAAACACTAAATTAACAGAAGTGGCAGCTGGTTTGACGGCTGACTAGTCGAGCTATTTAAAGCAAATGGAAATGGTTTGGAGAAGAGATGATGGAAGGAAACTCTCTCAACTTTAACAACTATTCCTTCTAAATATAGAGCATATATGTATATACATATCTATCTATCTGTCTATCTTTATATATCTATCAATCTGCAATGGATTTTTTTTTAGTAACGGAGAACTTTAAATTGGCAACACTTTTTTCTGTGACAGCGGGTTTGAAAGCTCTCGATTGCTTTCGTTTGGCAATTCTTCATGAATAGACTCACGCCGGCCGGGCAAAGTTTCCAAATTGCTTATATTCATTTTGAAAAACATGGTTCAATTCAAGAAATATATCGGGCGCTACGTGCGTTGTATGGTGCTCATAATTGTTTTCACAATGCGTTTACTCCAAACGAAAATACGCATCCCGTAAGACGTCGCATAGTGGGGCACCTTGTATAGGAGAGCGGAAAAAACTCCATAGAAACTATACCACTGAACCGATTTTGCTGAAAATTTCAGGCATGATAAATAATAGCAACAGAAATGTACACCTTTAATTTTTGGTCACAGTCAGGTCTTCTTTAAAGATATATTTAAACCGTTTTTGTATTTTTAGAAAGTAATAATTTGTTGCCGGGGAAAAACATACTTTAACGAATTATTTAATAGGCCCTAGTTTTTAAGATATTGCGTTTGAAATGAAAAAAAAAACGACCTTGTAATGCATTTTGATGTCACGTTAAGCATTTTTACGAAATTTATAACAGTTTCAGAAAGTACAATCCTTCTTCTTCAAAGTACATTTCAATTCTTCTCGATATATTTGTTCCTCTCCGAGAAATCCTCAGTTAATTGTTAGACTTCACTTAAATCTACATACTCGTAGATATAAAAAATCTATTACAGTGGTCAAAAAGTTTTTGTTGCTGGGAAAGAAATATACTTTTCCGAAGGTTCTTGGTTTACTGAATTTGAATCCGAATTTATTAAATTCAGTGGTGGCTTAAGTTGTAGTTTGGCTAGCTCATTCATCGCAGATGGCTTTGCCCCGAAGATCGTTCAATTGCTACTGGAAGTGGTATTTGTAACAATTTGCGCTAGCTTGCCATCCATAATGGTGATGAGGGATCCATTGCGCTGTCAGTGTCTCGAATATCCCATATTTTGCTTTCCCGATCCCGTTCTCCCCTTACTACGTCAGTAGTTTCTTTCAAAAAAGAATCAGCGGTCTTGGATTTTTCCAATTAAGTATTAAGGGCATCACCGATGTAAGGAATAAATGTTCAACACCTCCATCAGTCCATCAGTGCAATGTAGGTTGTCGGTCTCGGTCTTCATGTTTCATGTTGTTTCATAACTCTGTAAAAATCCTCTTACAAGTATGATATTGTAGATCTCCAGGAGAACATGATCAGAAGTTTCATTGTTGTTGTCCGGGTAGAACTTTTTACTTGCTTCAGTCACCTTTTTTACTTGCTACTTATAGGTGCTTGCTATTAGGCAAGTTATGCATTCGTAAAAAAATCAAACTCGAGATTTTGATCAGAGTTGACATTACGATGATAGTGAAGACCAAAAAAGTGGGTCTCAAAATTCTGTCTGTCTGTCTTTTCGACTACAGCCAAAACAGCTCGGCCGATTTTCATTAAACTTGGTAGATAGTTTTTTTTTAATTTTTGCTGCCCATGTTTTTTTTTTAAGACGGTACCTGCCGTACGATTTTTTTTTCGACATTTCATAAATATTTTTTTTTCTCAAAAACTGTCCCAAAGATTTTTAAAAAAAAATTCAAAAATTTTCATTTAGCTAAAGCTAGAAAATGGTTGAAAAAACTTCCAAAAAATGGTTAGTTTTGGTACCCCCCACCATTTTTTCGGTTTTTTTTTCAAAACTCAATATTTCAAAAACCCCATGCTCGATTTTTTTTTGAACTTGAAAAATAAAAGTTTCTTAATATAAATATATACAAGATACAAGATATAAAACAAGATGTAAGAAACAAATTTTTTTTTTATCCAAAAATAACGGTACAAATGTTAAGAAATGGCTTTCCAAAATCGTCTTTTTCTCAAAAACGGTTCCGAGAATGTTGCTTAATTTTTTTTTCTTTTGATTAATTTTTACGATCTATAATTTAATAAAAAAAAATTGAAATCAAGATTCATATTACTGACTGTACCTGCCATAGAACCATTTTTCCAAATTTAGAATTTCTCATTATCGATATAACGGATTTTAATGAAATTTTACTTATGAGTATATCTTAATCCCACTCAGATTTGAGTGTGAACGGATTTTTTTTTTATAATTCACTCGCGCTCAAGGGTATGTTACGAGACCCTTATAATGTTTTAAACACAGTAGAAAGGAGAAAGGAGGTGTCGATGAACATTGGTTTTGAATGTTTGCAAATTGAAATGGCAAAGGAAAACTGTGCCGGCTAAGTTATTCCATAATCGTCTTGTGCGACTAAAAAACGAATCTCTATATTTGACGGTACGCCCAAAGTTAGGCTCAAGGGTAAACTGATGAGCATTCCTAGCGAAGCGACCCATATTTTATCTGTTTGTACTAAGTTGCGATAAAATCCAAGCTTACATATTTTTTATTTGACAAATGAAGCTCTGAAAGGATGAAGGTGTTAAGTGACATTTTTTGAAATTTGGCTGTTTGCTTAAAGATGGAAATTTATATGAATTATTAAAATGACCACTTTCGGAAAATTAAATTTTTCAACATTTTTCCCACTGTGTCATCGTGTTCAACATTTAAACTTGTGTCCTAACAGCCTTATATACTATGAAGAGTGTGTTAAAATTAGACCTCCATATTAAGCCATGTGCGTGTCCGCGCCAGCCGCAGCGGCCACATGCCCCAAATCATACTTTAACATTAATTTTCCTTGAAAAAGCCAAAATTCATGGATATAAAAAATATTTTTCTGTTTTGTTTTATAATTTTCATATAAAAATTCTCCGTCTCTAAAAAAAAACACCCTTTAAATATAAGAATGAATGTTGGTCTCTTTGTGGCTCAAAAACTACTCAACCGATTTGTCTGAAATGTTTAGAGTTTGTTTTTTTTTTGACGACGTGAAGGTTTATATTGTAATTTCTTATTAATCCGCCTACTGCCACGCCCTTTTTCAATATTTTTGAGTTTTCTTCTTATTCACTAAGCAAAGAATGCTGAAAATTTTTAATTATATTTTTTTGAACTTAAATTATGACATCGGTATTTTTTCGGAATCTGCCTTTAGTAACGAAGTTACAATTTTTTTGCAATTTCCATCGTACATCAAATTTAATGAAGACCTGATATGCTGAACATTTTTTTTGTATGCACTTTAACAATTCACAACTATTTTTCTCCCATGAGTATGGGATGGGAAGGTTAAATTTGCATGAAAATCCATCGTCCACCTTTGTCCATGTTGTACCAATCTCGTATTAAAAAGGAAGAAAACACCAATGGACACACTGATGAGTGCGTGGAGGGTGGACTATCCTAGAAGAAATTCAAGATTCAAAAGGTAACAATACTGCCTAAGACAGTAGACATATAGAGCCATGTCATGGCAGGTAGGTAGAAATGGCAACCACTGGCAGTCTAGCCCTATGGCCCAATATGCTCCATTTTGATGCCATAACTCGTATGAACCTGTGGGTGGAATTAATATGGGATTTTGTGGATATTCTCTCGGAGTCATCCAGTTTGGATTAAGTTCAAAAATATGAACGGATCTAGTAGGTTTTTGAAGTCTCTTATTATGTGTTTTCTTTTGTACAATCATCTGGATCACTTACTCAACCGGACCACCAAACTCAACCGACACCATCTACACTATGCCAAGCTAGGTGTAGATTGACGAATGGTGCTGAAACAGTAGCCAATTCGATCGAGTGATCATCCGGCCCCCCACACCGTAAGCTTCCGTCAAAGCCCTCAGTCGGCTAGCTCGAAATCTACGGAGTCAAACGTAGGACACGACACAGAAGTAACCGAAGTTCGTACTAGAGCCATTTCATCACGTTGAGAAAAGAGATCAAGTCTTTGATCTTCATCTCCGAAAGTTCGTCAATGTCTTAAAAAAATGGCCTTTATAATGATTGTGCTCTAAATTTGGCCCGAGTATGGCATTTGCAGAAAAATGGAGAAAACTATCATTTTCCCAGTGCGCTGGTCCCCACAGCTATGACAGTGTTGTGAGGAATGCCTAGCTTCGCTGCTTGCCCTTGGCTAAAGTACGCTACAGGTAGCCAAATCTTTCCGGATATAATGCAATTAGTTAAACTTCTTCACCTGCGGTTTGATTCGTAAAGAAAAATTGAGAGACTATTGCCCTTTAAGCGGAATGTTGACTCTTTCTGCAAGTGAGTTGAGAAATTCCGATCTTGCCTAGTCAGCTCGTCCGCCCGTTCGTTCCAATCGGAACCCAGATAAAAGAGCCATGCCTAGTTTTTGCTTCGCTGCAAAAACGTGCATTTACGTAGGATGCCAAAAATGAGGGTTTAAATAAGATTGGAAGCGCAGAATTGGCTAAAATATATAAAGCTCTTAACGAATGTAAAACTGAATATTCACAGAAGAATTCTTTCCTTTTACGTTCAGAGCAATCCATTACTTCTTCGGAGTAATCAACTTGTCTTTCTTTTTTCCACCACGTCTAACTCATAGAGTGCTCTAGTACGAGTAACTAAAAAAAATAAAATAAACGAGCTTATGGAGTGTAAAGCTGAGAGGGAAGAACTTTATACCATTGTTCATGTGATTTGACCGATTTGTAGTCAAACGAGTATGACAGTTCAGTGCTCAAGTGTGTTTCATAATTTTTTGATTTGAGCAAAAATATTAAAACTTTCTTGCAGCTGCTGAGAATCGAACTCAACACCTTCCGCACTAACCATTATTCCAAGGAGTACTACGATTCCAAGTGTAGAGAAGATTTTAATTTGGCATCATTAGTGTGGAAAAAGTTTTCAACCAAAAAATGTGACGTTTCACAGTTCAGAATGGAGAAAGACTTAATTATTTTGTAGGTAAAATGTACAGCAGAAATAGTGGAAAATTGAATTTTGAGGAAGCCTCAAGTCATTTCAAGATTCTGATTTTCCTTTTATGGTGATAGATGATGTGACCCTGGTTTGAGCTTTTGGTTTTGAAATGGTTTAATTTTTTTTTGTTGCCTGTAAAAATAAAAATAAATTTGGTGGTGCAACAGCTCGGAGTGAACCAGGACCTAGTGACTTACAACTCTCAACCATTCCTGTGTGCGTGTTTCCAGGAACGGAGGGGACCTACAATTTTCTGCCGATTCCGAACGGCTAATGAGCAGCACTTTCCATGACAGGAGATACTCTTGCAGAATTTGTCAATTTCCCGCAAGAGGCAGTACACCCCCGAAAAAAACTTTGTTGCCTGTGCTCTTGATAATAGTTGGTTCTTTATCTAGACATCGATAAATACAAAGGTTGGTTAGAAATACCGTCACCTTGTTCTTATCATCAATTAATCACGATAGTTTGTAACAAACAAAGAACATAAATCGATTGCAAAATTATTTGATTTTAAAACACCACCAGCGCTACGTTTAAATACCTCCAATGCTTTAATTTAACACTTTTAAACATTTTTTAGTGACAAAAAAAAAATAATCACAACAAAATTCAATCGTTCCTTCTGATTTTGTTACCAAGATTAGTTGTTGAACAAAAGAAAACATTGGAAACAGTGTTTGGTGAAGAGTCAATTTTTTTTAAGAACTGATACTCGTACAATTTTGGCGTTTATTTTGTATCTTAATATCTTCAATGATGAGGCTTTTTTTAATTTTTTTTTATTTGAAAATTTTAGTTAGCAATAATTCGCCATTTAAAACAAAAATACAATATTTTACATTAATAATTGGTTTTTATAAAATGTACAATTGAGTTTTTGATATTTTTTAAGAAGAAGAGGAACTTATGCTCCACTACAGATCTTAAACAAATTTGACCTCGTAAAATTTATGTTATTGGCTTCTTCGTGGAAACTTAAAAAAAATTAACAGGTAAATGTATATACGAGTATAATGAATGTCTGAGAATAAAATTGAAATCGGAAGTTAACTGTTGTACAAAATTAAAGGAACATACGAGTAAATGTATAAGTTTCGACCAATGTACACTGTTTGAAGTAGAGAACTGAAATGTTTTTGTATTAATTGAATATCTTAACTACCCTTTGGCGTAATGGCCAGTGCATTGGACTGTCATTCAGAAGGTCTTGGGTTCGATTCTCCGCCATTGTAAACAATGTTTTTTCCTCTAAGAATATGTCTTGTCATGGAAAATGGTGCTCGTTAGCCGTTCGGAATCGGCAGAAAATTGTTGGTCCCCTCCATTCCTGGGACGCACACATGAATGGTTGAGAGTTGTAAGTTACTAGGCTTAGACTCTACGTTATGGCCTCCAAATTTTTTTTTTGAACTTTACTACTTTCTAATAATATAATGGAAGCTAGTCAAATTTCAACTAGAAAAAAATCCTAGAACAAGGTTGGTCAAGCGGTGGAAGAGAGTGTTTGCCACATCATACTTTGTAACATAACATGTTATTCTAAACCCACACTCCTGAAATATTTTGAAACAGAAATTTCCGTTTCTATAGCTTTTAATAAGAACGAATTCAAAGGAACTTGTAAAAGCTGTTCAAAATCTCTCTCTTTTCTTTTCCCTGATCGTTTAGGCTCGCTGGCTTAGACACGTCGACTTTCCAATTTCTTCGATGCCAAGTTTTGCATACCAAGCGAGTTGGATTGGATAAGATTCTAAGACTCTGTTATGCCCTGCATTTAGGTCGCGAAGCATAACCGAGGTTGCACCAACTCAGCCCATTGCATTTTGCGTAACACTATTGCAGAAATACAAGTGGGCCAACTCACCAATAGTGTTTCGACATTGTAATTAGCACAAGAAAGGAACAACCTCAAAATGCTTTGTGCACTATTTGGTAATCGTCAAGTTTCGATTGGAAACATTAATGGTCGGTGAGTTCAATTTTAACCACAAACAAAGGCAGTAGGTAGTTTCATTCTTGATAGAAAAGAGCTCTTTTAGCTAAACTAAACTCCACTCCATGTTGTCGAACAAATATAGTTTTGGTGCGGCTCATAGAATTTGAGTGAGGAACTAAGAACAAATTTGTTTCGCCAAACCGAAGCAGCGGTTTCCTAAGGTAATTCTTCGTTCGAACTCTAGTAAGGTCTCAATTGTGGAATTGAGATGAAGATAGATGAACACCCCTTAACTGCTTTGAAGTTGTTACTATCAATAGTGACGTTTTGTGCTAGTCGGTGGACAGATGTCGGCTTTCCAATCTCTCGGATCCCAAGTCTTCTATACCAAGAGCTCTGATATCCGTGATGGCTAGGTCTTTAAACCCAAAGATCAGTCTTCCATGTAACCTCTGTTGGGAGTCAAAGACTATTTTAGCTAAATCATTGTTGTGCATTCGAACAAATGTAGTTTTCGTACAGTTCTTAGAGTTTGCGTGAGGAGCTCAAAACACATTTGTTTCTCTAAACCTAAGCAGCGGTTTCCTAAGGTAATTCTTCGTCCGAACTCTAGTAAGGCCTCGTTTGTGTAATTTATACTTACTTCGAGCTAGATGAACACTCCCTAACTGCTTCGAAGTTGTTACTATCAATAGTGCTGTATTGTCGTAGTCGGTGGACAGAATCGTCTTTTGGTTTTACGTGAGCACCTGCCGATTGCTCAATCCCACGGGAGGCCTACCTCCATCGGAGTCAGATTGTGTCCTGACCATTAACCCTGACATAGCCGAAGCCATCTCGGTCGCAAAGCTGTGACATGTTGCAGGCATGAACACAACTCTTGCTTAGGAGGCGAGGTCTATCTAACACCACTTGAATCCAGGCACGCCTGGAAACTATATGTCTCCGCATTTGGAATAAACCACACCACCACGATACTCCCACTAGGGGGCCTACCTCATAGATAGTCTGAGAAAGAGAGCACGCACGCGACGGCTGCACCTCTCTATCCGAAGATAGAATAAGAGAGCCAGAAGATGTACGCTATTGCCCTCAGGCTCCTGGGCACTATCTCCCGTGGTGCCAGAATATAGCTTCCGGTCGAGCTTCGCCACCATAAGGTCACTTACAAATGGAGTTCCTACAAAACTTCAGGGCCTGTCAACCCCAGCTATAGTCGAGGTAGAAACCATCAACTAAGAATGTGCAACCCTCTAGTGAGTTGTTACACACTCCTTAGCGGATTCCTACTCTAAGGACACCGTCCAGGATGTTCCCATCTAGTTGGTTCAGTTACTTACGCAACCTATCCACAGGCACCACGAGGAGGTGGATGGGAATCTGGAGTGCAGAATTGTCAAATAGTAGCAAAAAGGTAAGACCATGAACCATGCGTTTACCACCTCACCACCACCAACCAACCATGTCCTTATGCTAGCCACCACCTATTATGATCGTGGAATTACGCATGCTGTACGCGGACTGGCATGCCACCACGCCATGCATAATCTTGGAATTACGTTCGCTGCCATGGTCTGATGTATAGTTCAGTAGCAACACAAGTCCATTGGTCAAGTCTCTCAGAGCCCCGGACATGCCTTAAACTACTACCGTCTCTACACTCCCACCTGCAGTCGGTGGACAAATGTTAAATAGTTTGTTAATATCATGTACTTGATGTTGTTCTCGTTTACTTCAAGACCCATCAAGTTTCGCCTGATTTTCAATCGCCGCGGCCGTGAAGGTAGGAACGTGGGAAATGATCGATGATGGCGACATTGTATCGTAATAATTGTTGAAAATAGTGCCCTTGGTACTAACGTCTGCCCTGCTCACCATCTCTTCTAGAACGAGATTGAAGAAGTAGTATGACACCCTGATCTGATCTTAAAACCAATATCCAGTTGCTTTGCTTTTTTTCAACTTCCGGGTACTCTTTCGATCGTAAAACTGGAAAGCTGTATGAGAGTTTACCACCATCTCTTTGTGTGCAATCCCTGGCTAGAACTAAAAATCCCTGAGCTCTAAACATGTCGTAGTAGCTCATGCAAGGCGATCACCAAGTAGTTCGGTCAAGCTAGAATTACAGGCACCACCATTAATTCTATTTAGATAATTATTCTTCTTTCCGGCTTTTGGTGAGCGCCTTTGTGGGGTCACCTTGTCTTTGGGGAGCAAAATGAGTAGTAAC
Source organism: Philhelius festivus (assembly GCA_963931855.1). Taxonomy (NCBI): domain Eukaryota; kingdom Metazoa; phylum Arthropoda; class Insecta; order Diptera; family Syrphidae; genus Philhelius; species Philhelius festivus. The sequence goes on along the minus strand of OZ007557.1, from coordinate 46,052,592 downwards.
AGCCTATTCAACTTCGACCTGTAAAACCCCTGAAAACCCCTTCTGCAGAAACAGGTTTCAGGATTGCATAGCTCTAGATTTTAAAGAAGAACTCACCATTACCCTTCCGCTGCGTTAAAGCTTACCGTGTGGGAGGTTGTATTCAAATTCGTAAAACATTAAATACGCTGCCGTAGATATAGACCGAGAGCCCACAGCAATTTTTGGGTGTGATTGATAACAAAAAATAATTAGCATAATTAGTTAGGCCTTTAGTAGTTATTTACAAATGTGAACGTCTTGCATACTCTAGTGGGCGCAATAGTGCATTATAGTGCATTAAGTATGCAGTTCTTTCCTTAGTCAAAAAAATTGGGAAAAAAAATTTGCCATAACTTCAAAATGAACAGCTAAGTGCCCTGATTGCAAATATCGAGGTCCATGACGTTTTGAAGGTGGCCTTCTTAGTGCAAGAAGTTGCCTATTCTTATCGCGTCTGGCAGGCAGAAGGCTGTCTGTAGAACGTCTTGGACCTCGATATTTTCGATCAGGGGGCTTAACTCTACATTTTGGAAAAGTTGTTATCACAATTATTTGGATTTGGAAAGAACTGCATACTAAATGCACTTTAATGCACTATTGCGCCCACTAGAGTATGCAAGGCTTTCACATTTGTAAATAACTACTAAAGGCCTAACTAATTATGCTAATTATTTTTTGTTATCAATCACACCCAAAAATTGCTGTGGGCTCTTAGTCTAATAGGAAACGAAATTAAAATTTGCACCAAAATTTGAAAGCGGAAATTAAAATCTCTCAAAGAAGTGAAACAGTGGAGAGGAGTGCGCGAAGGAACAACATTTGAAAATAATTAAATAGAAAAGATTTCATTTGCAATTCTGTTTTTGGTGTTGGAAGCTATAACTTTATGTTTGTACCAAATTAGCACCAGAACCAGGCGCGAATAGCTAATTGCAAAATTTTATTGCAATTTTATCATCAAAGAAGATTCTGAGATATAAAGAGTTTCAAGAAATGTCTTTTATTGCCACTATTTCCACTTTGGAACACGATGCATTGATTCGGAAGACGGAGGGAGAGACTAAGATTTGGTTTGTTCGAGTACCTATACACATCTGTCTTATTAAACTGCTCTTCACAATTGAACATAAACCGGAAACCACTTAAAAGTCAGAAATAATAAAATGTAAAAAATAAAAATACAACTTTGTTAGAATATGCTGTGGTCATGCGAGTAGAGTATAATTTGTGGTCAAGTCCAATTACATGAATTTGCCTTTCAGAGTTTTTTTTTCTTGTTTGATCTTACCACAAGAAAGTTCTGGGGATGTGTGTGCCTTTTGAGAATTTGTGTCTCTTGCAATTTCTGATGAAAAGTAGCAAGAAAATTGTAACTTTATAGATTCTTTGAATTTCGATTACTTCACCTGGAAGCAGGTATCTCAAAGTTACTCGTAAGTATATTAATTCAACTTAAGCCACGTGTTTGTTTGCTTCTTCAAGACTCTAGATTACCAAGTCAGCTACTGTTGAAGTGCCTATCGACTGTACATAGTTGGATATGAATCAGTTCTTTTAAAAAGACGGGAATTAACTTAAAAATTCAAGTCACGAAAAGTCTGTGTATCGAAACGAAACGAACTGAACGTTGTCGTTGTACGTCCGTCGTCTTCGTCACCTTATTTAAATTTCTAGCGGTGTGTTACGTATTTGTTTTTTTTTTATTATTATTCTTAACCCAATAAAGGTAACAATTATGTGCGTTACCTGTAATAAGGTGACATTTGTTTCAATAGATCGATCTTGCACTATTTGTTTGTTTTTTTTTTTTTTTTTTTATTTTGAGTTGTCTATTAATAGCTCAAAACGGTAGTTAAAATTGTTTATATGTGTTGTTAAATAATTTGTCACTTTCAGAAGCTAATTGTTCATTCATTTGTTGTTATCCGGTTTCTAGTTCTTTATAAAAGCCGACTTACTTTATTCTTTTAAACTTAAAACCAAACTATTTAGATATTCAGAGAATTACTTTTCGCATAGATTTGAATAAAGTAAAGTAAACTTAATCCTTTCCGGTGTTGAGAATTCAAACACTGCAGAAGTTAAGTGGCTTATCCTTAAACCGAAAACCAGGGGCCAAATTACCGCATCAGTTTTAGAGTAATACGTGACTGAATTATGTGAGTTTGGTATTACTGCTTACGTCATCGAGCAATCGATTGCCCTAATTTGACAGTTTCATTCGATCACTGATGGGACTCACTCACTCGGTCACTGAATTTTTGGCCCCGAGATTTCTTTTACAAAATCAAAGAATCGCGGTTAGACCACAAAATTCGACAATTTGGACTAATTTTATAAATGTGTTCCAAAAACAGCATTAGGTATATTAAAAATCGCCTCATAAAGAGGGCGTGTCAAAAAGCTTCGGGTAAAAGAATTATCATAATGCACATTATATACTCCCTTTTTGAAGAACACAACTCTCATTTTTATGATGTTTTATGATTACATGATCTTTTTTCAAAAGTGGGTGTGTCAGTGGGCAGACAATAGATATCTTCTAGAATATTTTATCAATTCTGAAAATTTCATGAAATTTGTTAGACTGGTTTATAGTGTTAAGGCTTTTGCAATCGATTTTGAAAAGAATACTAGATCCATTTTGTTTTCTCTTCGAAAGAACTGTCATTCGATGACGAGACAAAAGATATCAATAGACTTTATCTGTGGTAAGGCTAAAAATTAAATCTAAAATCGTATTTTAACTTTTCTTATCGGATTTATGAGAAGAATTTAAAATTTTGCAAAATTAATTTTTGTTTTGCAGATATTCCCAACCTAACCCTCGACACCACAAGCAATAATTCACTTTAAAAAATCTGTCATGCAATAGAAAATTCCAATTCAGAGAAATAAATTATTTCATGAAATCGATTTTAAAATTTTTTCCTTACCATTTCTGTAGCAATAAATGGAGATTTCATTTGACGTCTAATGTTAGTTCTAATGACATTTGTATTGATGTTAATCTTTACATGCAGGTTGAAGGGTGGTGTTGCAATTCCAGAAGTATTTTTCAAAGACGAAAAGCATGGTATTCTGAAGTCCATATTATTTAAATAAAATGCACGACTGGGTCGCACGAACTTGCTCCTATGTAATAGACTAGGAATTTCAAAAACGAAAGTTATTAAAGAAAACTGTTCATAAGGATAAAATTATTTTTTTAACTTTTAGTAGTAAGGGACAAAAACAGAATGCTATGCAAATATGAATGTATGCAAGAACAAAAATTATAAGTCCTTGTAGTGGTTTCTTAAAAAAAAAGCTTTATATACAAACTTTTTAAAAGATTTTTAAGAAAAAATTTTGGTACGCCAATTTAAAGTTTTTATTATTGTTCGAATAAAAATTAAATTAAAAAAAAAAATATTGAGCCGTTTCTGAGATATCGAATATTCAAAAAAAGAAAAAATAGATTTTTTTTTCCAAAAATTCAAAAAATATTTATTTAAAAGTTTTGAAATGCAAAGTGTTTTAGACTTTTTAGAAGCTCCTCTATAAAAAATTTCATTTAGATCCGTTATGTGGATAATGAGAAATTCAAAATTCCAAAAAATGGTTCTATGGTAGGTACAAGCTGTAATATCTTAATTTCCAATTTTTTTTTATTAAATTAAAGATTATAAAAATTAATTTAAAGAAAAAAAATTTTATCAAAATTCTAGGTGCCGTTTTTGAGAAAAATACGATTTTTGAAAACCATTTTGTTAAATTTTTTAGCATTTGTATGGTGGGTACCTTTATTTTTAGGTAAAATAATTTTTTTTTCTCACATCTTGTAGATTATATTAAGAAACTTTTATTTATCAAGTTTAAAAAAAATCTTTCATGTGGTTTTCGAAATATTGAGTCTTGATGTCCAAACAAATTTTTTTTGAAAATTTGAATACACAATTCTATTTAAGCTTTTGGGGAGCCTTAGCAAAAAAAATGATCAAAATCGGTTGTACCGTTTTTGAGAAGATCAAAAACAAAAAAAAAATGGTTCCGTGGGGGGTACCCTCAATAACCATTTTTCGGAAAATTTGTTTCAACCATTACCTAGCTTTAACTAAATGAATTTTTTTCTGTTTTTATTTTTTAAATCTGTGGAACAGTTTTTGAGAAAAAAAAATATTTACAAAATTTCGAAAAAAAAATCGTTTGGCAGGTCCCGTTATTTTTGGTCTTCAAAATAAATAAAATGCACGACTGGGTCGCACGAACTTGCTCCTATGTAATAGACTAGGAATTTTAAAAACGAATGTTATTAGAGAAAACTGTTCATAAGGATAAAATTAATTTTTTAAATTCTTTTAGAGACAAAAACAGAATGCTATTCAAATATGAATTTATGCAAGAACATATCGAATTTTCCAAAAAAAATGATTTTTTTTTTCAAAAATTCAAAAAATCTTTTTGTTTTTAAGTTTTGAAATGCAATGGATTTTAGAATTATTAGAAGCATCTCTACAAAAAATTTCATTAAAATCCGTCATGTCGATAATGAGTAATTCAAAATTTAAAAAAATAGTTCTATGGTAGGTACAAGCTGTAATATCTTAATTTCAAAATTTTTTTTATTAAATTAAAGATCGTTAAAATTAATTGAAACAAAAAAATTTTATCGTAATTCTAGGCTCCGTTTTCGAGAAAAATACGATATTTGAAAGTCATTTTTTGACATTTGTATGGTGGGTACCTTTATTTCTAGATAAAATAAAAGTTTTTTTTTCATACAACTTTTATTTATCAAGTTTGAAAAAAATTTAAAATAAGGTTTTCGAAATATTGAGTTTTGAAAAAAAAAATTGAATTTTTTTTTAAAAATGCAAAAAAAAAATTTTTGAAAATTTGAATACATAATTCTATTTAAATTTTTGGGGAGCTTTAGCAAAAAAAATGATCAAAATCCGTTGTACCGTTTTACAAACAAAATTTCTTCCATTGACAAAGTTGTTGTTTTTCCAAGAGTTCTTATTTCTTTGTATACATATTGATAAGAAGTGAAAACAATCTTTTTTTGAATTAAGGTTACATAAAGAGCAACGTGTATCTAAAGATTGTCTGTAAGGTGATCCATTCAGATTTAGTGTTTCACTTCTTGCTTTGCAAATGAGGGATATCGCACGCAAGCTATATTTATCATCGAAATAGTTTTCTACAAAGTCATGGGTCAGTTCTGAGTTCTATCAGTTGATGAGATTTATCTTCTTCTAATAATTTATAAAGTTGACTTTTTAATAAATAAAGATTATCGCATTGAATTGATAGCTCTACACCACATAATTGCGCCCAATTACGCCACTCTTTTATCCACTCCACTTGCTTTTGAAAGGTGTATCTAACAAGCCTATTTGGTATCCTCTTAGGATTGTAAGTGAGAACTTTTACCAAAAAGAACAAAAAGATATGGAAGCCCAGTTTCAATCGCTAGGACGTAGCTTGGTGTGTTTGACGGTAGATAAAATAACTTTTTTTAGGAAAAAGCGTTGTAGTTTTTCAACTTCTTTATACGAGATATAACCCCGTGTCTGACAGCTGTAGCACATAACCGAGCGCATAACAGCTTCAAACACCCTATATTTGGCTGATGTTTGAATTTCAGCGTGGGATACAACACTTTTCCAAGAAACGTTGATCATTGTTTTTGCCGATACAATTTTTTTTTCTAGGTGGTAAGACATACAAGTATTCATGTTTGGATAAAAAAGAATGCCAAGATATTTATATTCCGTAACTGTTTCGATTTGTTTATCATCAAAATACCATTTTTCAATTTTTTCAAGTTTCGTTTGCCTGTTTCTAATAATCATTATTTTTGACTTTTCGAGGATGACAGTTAAATTCCACGTCTTACAAAATTCTGAGAGCTTATTTATCATGATTTGTAAGCTTTGAGGAGATTCTGCCAGCAAGAGTATGTCATCAGCATAAAGTAGTACTTTTATTACAAGATGACCAATTTGCACACCAGCTGGTAGATGCATCGTAATATCATCTATAAAGATTGCGAACATTACTGCACTTAGCGGACATCCCTGCTTAATTCCAGATTTTGTCTCGAACCAATCAGACGTACCCTTTCCATTCTAAACACTCTGACGGGTATTTTATACATGTTTCTTAAAATTCGAATGAGTTTAGTTGACAACCCATTTTGAGATAGTTTGTAAAACAATGTATTTCGATCTATCAAGTCAAAAGCTGCCTTGAAACCTGTGAAAAAAACGTACCTACAATTTTCTTTTTTGTCTCAAGAAGTATTGTGAAATAGACGTTAGTAATACTTTCGTTTTCATTTCGTTTCGATTTTGTCTGCAGAATTTGAATTCGTAAATCTAAAAATGTATGTAAATATTTTTTAAAAATATATCTTTAAAAACTATTTTTTTGTCTTTTATGAAATGGAAGACACATGTGTAACAGAAAACCTGTTTGAATGTTGGTACCACTGCAAAGCAAATTCGTATGAAATTAAGAACGTCGGTTTCAAATCCGTACGAAAATCAATTTCGGCAACGAATTCAATTCGGAACGAAAATCAGAACAGGGGTGATTATCTATGGTAGAGTATCCTTTCCGAAAACCGGATTGGAACTCACTCAGTATCTCATTTAGATCTATCAATGAATTAATACAAAGAAGATATGGAAATTATTTCTGTTTAAGTGGAGTGATTGAATTAAGTGACCTCAACTCCAAGGCGAAACGCACCTTGGAGTTGAGATCACTTGAGCTTTTAATTAACATGAATTAATACGTTCCAACAAAATAGACGTGAAAATTTTTACTACCGAATTCATTAAAGATATGCCTCTGTAGTAACACTGCAAATTTGCATCGCCTTTTTTGAAAATAGAATACACAATGGAATCCCTGATGCTTTGCGGTACATCTCCCGAGTCGAAGATATAATTGAATATCTCTAGCATTTTTGATTGAAAATCGATAGGAGCATTTTTATAAAATTCGTTTGAAATTCTATCTGGACCTGGTGCTTTATTATTTGCAGCTTTGAATAACGCAGCTTGTAGTTCGATCATTGATATCTCTCGATCCAATAGATCATTACAAATATATGGCTCTGCGTACAAGAAATTATTAGGTTCTGGCTATATAGAAATGAAATTAGGTGCACCATTACAGGGGGCAATATGCATACTTCATACGAATGAACTGCCACTACGCCATCTCTTCACGAAACTATACTCTGTCCAACAAAAATTGTCAGTACAGGCCTTATGGGAGAGCTTTTTCTAAAGCAGTGGCGCCTGATGCACCCTCACTACAATGCGTTAGGAAAAATGCCACTAAAAAAAGAGCAAGCCACTGACTTTTCTTAAGGAATTGTTGTTGTAATTCTTTGCAAAAAGTTGTACACCCCAACACAACCGTCGTATCCCACTGCTGATGAGATACTGTCAAGAGTGTCAAGTCTCAAGTGTCACTCAATACGATCGTGCGCTCTTTATCTACATCAAAACAGAGTTACCATTATCATTCTCAATTGCAAGCAAGGATCTTTTTCAGTGGTTTTTATTAAGGAGCTTTTGAGATTTGAAGCTTTTGAGAACACATTTTAAGAAGATGAGTATGTTGAGTGTTGTCGTATTGCTTTTCAACTTAAAAAAAACGCGCCTATTATCTTACCGCTTGGCGTTGTGGGAAAAAGTAAATTGAATATTGTTTTCAGTCGTTTTGAATCGGCAGACGGTAGCCCTACGCGTTTTTTACTCTCATTTGCGGCGATTTATAATTTAAACTACGGAATCCCTGTGAGAGCTTTAAAAGGCGACACACTTATGCATGGCAATGCAACCAGAATGAAAGACACACGTTCTATCTTCCCTGTACTGCCGCCACATGTTTTTAAACTCATCTCTTTTTCAAGATGATGACCAGACAACCTCAAATCAATAGTTGATCCTGGCATTGAAAGAAATGCTTTCTTCGCACATCCTGAAAACGTTTTAGTAGCAATGCAATGAATTGACTGAGGATGAATTTTCATTGCTGGTGCAAAAAAAAAAGAACTGAAAATATCAGAATTTCCTTGTCGCTCGAAAAGTGTCGAAAGATCAAATCTGGGACGGAAGCAAACCAATGTGTTATTGGAGCAAAGTCGTCAGAAGGACTTATAAGAAATAAAATAGAACCACGAAGCAAAATGCCCTCTTTTAATTTCAAAGGTCAATTTTTAATGCAATTTTTTTTGAAGTCCTTTCATTTTTCAAAAATACTAAAATATTTATTACTTTATCATAACTTTCATTTAATAAATCAGGTCAATAAATTAAAATAAAAAAAATACAAAAATATAGTTTTTTACTTTATTTCAAGATCTTTAAGCCGCAGTAGAGCCCCAAAAGTTATGTCCAAATCAAAACGTAAATACATATTCAGAATCTACTCGTTAATACGCAACTTTTGATACCCCTTTCGATACAAAATTCGAGACATTTTTTTTTCTTCATACAACGACGGGACACGCTTATGCTCTGCGCAGGTCCAACTATGGTCTTGTACATCATCTTGATAATTTTTGGGCTTTACCTCAGGTTTCACCAAATGTTCTGGCTTAAATCGGTGTTTCTGTAATGTTGAGTGTTTGATTGTTATTAACAAGTACTCCCTTTACAGCAAGTGAAAAACCTAGCAGCTCAAGTATAGGTACGACAACGATATCCACACCAAGAGGGGACTGAAATATCAACCCGCATGCCACATAAACTGTTTTTTCTTTCTGTCTTAATTATAGCTAGAAGCTTCCCATGCCTTAAGATATTTTCATGTCTGCAGTCAACCTAGCCAGCCTTCCTTTTGTCACATCTTTGTATGCGAATCACCCTTTATGTTTAAACGAAAAATGATTCTTCTACTATTAAATTCCTTGTTTAAGCTTTTATATTTTAATTTTTGTTTGTTCAAGTGTGGGTGGGTGGCTGTTTTTTGTTTGCCTAAAGTTCACTAACATTTATACGATTCAATTGATACTTGATGTACATAGTAACGCCCTTGCCATGTACTCTAAAAGCCTCATTCCATGCTAATTTATTAATCTCAATTTTAATTAGCTGCTATGGGCAGCAGTCACGTCTAGTCGATATACATAGGTGACGGATTTAAGTAACGTCATAGATATAAATAATTCTCTATTATAGCCATTCCAACCAACAGCAGCAGCAGCAACAGCCTTTTCAAGTACTCGATGTCTAATTGCCGGCCATGATATTGCAAAGTCTTTATACACACATAACGGGTTGGTGACCGGGGTTTATCCGAATTAAAAATTCTCACTTAGAAAAGACAAGTGCAACAGATAATTGTAAAAGTGTATCTCATGGATACTCGATGATGACTCGACCGACCCACCGACGACGACGCTAGGCGAGGCTGCTGTTCCCACCGCGCCGCCGGCATCAGTTCATTAAAAATCTCTTAAACATGCAATTTTATTTTATCTCGGATTTTCGATTGCTTTATCTGGAAAATTTGTTCATAAAATAGATAAAGTGCTATTCAATTTTCCATTTAAAGTACCATGGCAGGCCAATGTCGATGCCGGTATTTTCCACCTAACATCGAATTGCAAATGGTTTTAGTTTTGAGTTATCCAAATGATGTTGGCAGTGCTAATTCGAGAAGAAGCATACATTTTATTGAAATAGAAAAATAAAAAAAAAAAAAATGCCTATACATCGTCACTTGATTCTGTTAGGCGGAAACAGGGCGCTGCTGAGGAGTTCCAATCGGCAGCCGTCAAGAATGAAGCAGACAGGTACTAATTTAAGAAATCTTATTCACACATTTAGAATGCATGAGAGGCAATGTTCGTTTCTTTCGAAATGTGTTTTATTTTTGACGAAGTTCTTCGATAGTTTTTCGTTGGTTTGAACAGATCCGGATTTTTAATTCATCAGGCCTGTTTATTAAAAGAATGTTTTGTGGACAAATAAGGTTAGTTTATAATATTTAGTTCGACTTAAATGAAAATGCGATTAGTAGGCAATGATTGTTGGACGTTACGTTTGAATCTTTTGTCAGGATGTGTTACTTCTAAGGGGGAACATTTTGTGTAACTGATTGATGATTAAATTTGAAAAGTTGAAACACTCAATCATCAAGAGTGTTACTTAGGGTGGCGCTACAGGTAAACTAGGACATCAACTAGCAAGCTTCTCCAGCTAGCTCGGTTTATACGCTCTACATGAACTAGCCATCTCAGTCGTTTGACTTTAATTCGTTTGACTAGGTCGGTTTCGCTGTACAGTTTATGGTTATATCTACTCTACTCCCCGTCTATGCAGACGCAACCAAAGATCACACGGAGATTTTTCTTCTCGAAACATCCCAAAGCGTTCTCATCCACTTTTTACAAAGTCCATGTCTCGGCACCATAGACAAGGACCAGGATGATTAGTGTTTTACAGAGGGACACTGTTCGAGAGAGGACTTTGCTACTCTTCTTAGTCCAAAAAAGCAATGATTGGCAAGAGTTATTCCGCGTGTTATTGTCTGAATAAATAGCTGCACCTAGGTATACAAAGTCCTTAAATACCTCAAAATTATAGCTGTCTATGGTGACATTCTGTCCAAGATGTCGGTATTGTGTGTCCTTTCTTGATGACAGCATATACAATTATACATACTTGGTCTTGCCCTCATTGACCGCTAAGCCCACCCATCACGCTTTGTTCTTCGAATTATGTCAATAGTCAATATCGTAGGCGTATCAGAGTAATTGGAGAGACTTTTGAAAGATTGTATGTACCTCTAGTTTTGACGCGTTAATGTTGCATTTATTCTTCCAAGACCGATGATGAAGAAGTCGCACGACAAAGCATCGCCTTCTCTTAAATCTTTTTTGACATCCAATGCATCGGGCTCGGATGACCTACCTGCGAAACTCTTTAAGTATGGAGGAGATGTCCTGATAGGGTGCATGCATCAGCTCATCAACCAAGTGTGGGAGGAGGAAAGTATGCCCGACGATTGGTCAAATAGCTCCATATGTCCAATCTACAAAAAAGGCGGTCCTATGTCCTGCAAAAACTACAGGGGCATATCCCTGCTTAATTTTGCCTACAAGATCCTATCCACCGTACTATGTGAGTGTCTAAAACCTTTCTGCAACACTATAATCGACACGTACCAGTGTGGCTTCAGGCCAGGCAGATCAACGATAGACCAAATCTTCACATTGAGGCAAATCCTGGAAAAGACCAACGAATTTCAAGTCGAGACCCACCATCTTTTCATCGACTTTAAAGCCGCATATGACAGCATAAGTCGCCAAGAGCTTCTATTGGCAATGTCGGAACTCGGGATCCCGAAAAAACTGATCCAGCTATGCCGCATGACGTTACAAAATACGCGGTGCAACGTACAAATGGGTAACAGCTCATCCGAGCTATTCCAGACATGTACAGGCTTCCGACAAGGAGATGAGCTATCATGTGATTTCTTCAACCTAGTCCTGGAGCAGATAGTGCGCAAGAGTGGTGTTAACCTGGAAGGCACTATCTTCAACAGGTCTTCCCAACTGCTTGGCTATGCGGACGACATCGATATCATCGGCCGCTCCAAGCGAGCTGTGCTAGAAGCGTTCACAGCTATTGATGAATAGGCGAAACGCGTTGGTCTTAAAGTTAATGAGGACAAAACAAAGTATATGCTATCAACAAACAAAGCCTCATCTGTCCATCGCCTAGGAAAAGACGTCACTGTTGGTAGCAGTAATTTCGAGGTAGTCAAGGAGTTCACCTACCTCGGAACGAACATCAATCCCACGAATGACACCTTAGTGGAAATCCGACAAAGAATTACCCTAGCAAACCGCTGCTACTTCGGTTTGACCAAGCAAATGGTTCAAAACTCCTTTCTCGAAAGACAAAGTGCACGCTATACAAAACGCTGATTTTACCAGTTCTACTCTACGGCGCAACCGATGGAAGACCGCAATAACTCAGGCAGAGACCCTCCATGGATTGGGAGCCGGTTAAGTAAGTAAGTAATGCATCGGTGAGATCTTTTCCGACCTTGATAGATCAGCGTCCGTTCTCCATCGTCATCCTGCATAAACGGACAAGTTTGTCAGAGATGCCAAAAGTAGACATTGCTCCATAGAGTTCGTTCCTATTGATGCTATAATACGCGGCTTCGAAATCTATGAAAAGGTGCGGTAGCTGTCGATTTGAAGCTCCTGGCTTTTTTTTTCCCTGATCTGCCATAATGTGAATATTTGATCGATAGTGGACTTTCCTAGGCGCACTGATATGGACGTATCAGATTGTTGCCGAAAGGCTTCAGACGTTTACATAATACCGCAGAAATGATCTTGTATGCGATTTTCAGGAGACTTATGCCTCTGTAGTTTGCGCAGTTCAGAGAGTCTCCTTTCTTGAGGATCGGGCTGAGGTTCCATTCATCGGGCCTGCTGTCTTCCGACCAAATTTTGCAGACGAGTTGGTGCATGCTCCCAACCAAGTCATCGTCAGCAGCTTTAAACAGTTCGGCAGCGAATCCGTCAGCGCCAGCAGCTTTGTTGGATTTGAAATTCGATATAGATATCTTCACTTCATTCAAGAATTCTCTTCTTCATTGTCGTTATAAAGTAAACTTTTAGTAAAACTTCTGAACCACATTCCTACTATGGCATCCTTCTATTTCCTTCTAAATGGTCCTTAAAAAATTAATCGGAATTCGTCTTCACGTAAATTTTTGTGCTTACAATTCTTTGCAGATATTACTGTCACAACACTGACAAGTAAAATATTTTTGATTTTGAGGGAGAAAACGTAGTTAGGTAAGGTAGTGGTTAGGTTAGGTGACTGCTGGCCGGAAAAGACAACACACTTAGCCCAATATTTGGTCCGTTGTGATTCCACAGGATTTCAAAAATCACCCTTACTCGTTAAACCATTTGGAGCTAGCAATGAAACGTTTGAGACAGTGAATGTCGGAATTTCTTAGATCACTAGGATCGTTATAGTAGAAGTCTCCCAAGTGGAGTCTACGTCTTTGTGCTAGGCCAGGACAAGAACATAGAAGGTGAGAAACTGACTCTTCTTCTTCTTCATCCATGCAGCTTCTGCAAAAATCATTTGCAGGAACTCCAAGTCGAACAGCATTTCTACCTATTAGGCAGTGTCCAGTAAGGACACCTATAATGGAGCTAATGTGCAATCTACCAATAGAAAATTAGTTTTGTAGACTGGCAAGTTGGGGTGCTGGTTCATCCATGGTTCGCTTTCTTAATGGTATCATGCTTTAGCATAAGTTTAAAAGTAGCTAGGGGTATACCGATGTTAGATTTGCTATGCGACAAAGGTTAGATTGTTCCATTTTTTGCCAGTTCGTCGGCTTTACAGTTACCTGGAATGTCTCTATGACCCGGCAACCATATTAGGTGAATGTTAAACTGTTTTGCCATCTCCACTAGAGATGATCGACAATTTTGGGCTGTTAGTGAGTTTGTGGAGACAGAGTCCAATAACTTTATGGCAGCTTGACTTTCTGAGTAGATACGTACATATATCAGTAGTCGATATCACGTTTTCTTTGAGCCAAGAGAGGACTTCTTTGATTGCTAGAGGTTCTGCCTGGAACACGCTACAGTGACTGGAAAGACGAAAAGAGAGACAAAGATTTAATCTTTCAGAGTATACGCCTACACCGACACCGTCCTCGGTTTTAGATCCATCTGTGTAGAAATGAATCGCTTCGTCTACCAAAAATTACTCATTTTCCCAAGTAGACCTGGAAGGGATGGACACTTGAAAGTTTTTATTGAATTTTGGATGAGTGGTGGTATAATCGACGTTACTGGGTAGAGATCTGAACGAGTTCAGTATAATGGAGTGACCAATATCAATACTGATCCACTGCAAGGAGGCTTTAAGCCGAATGGCTGTGCTAGCAGCCGATTGTTCGTTGGACTTTGTTGAGCTTGTACCGGTTTATTGTTGTTTCCAGTGCTGTCCACCATACTGTTACTCCATATGTAAGGATCGGTCTAATTACTGAGATGTATAGCCAGTGTGTAATATGGGTTTGTAGAGCCCATTTGTTACCTACGACTTTTTTTGCAAGAGAATAGGGCTATATTAGCTTTGTTGATTCCCTCTTAAATATTGGGGTAAAACTTGAGAAATTTAACTAAAAAAATCATCGAAATCGTAGAACGTATAATGAAACGAGCTTAAAAAAACAGGAAACGATATGCCCGACATAACCCAATTATGTCGGAAAAAAAACATTTGTTTTAAGTACATCATACTTCATGCCAATTTTGGTTGTACATTTGAGGAAAAGGCCCAGCAATCAATTGGAAAATTCCCTTTTTCCCCAAAAATCACCATTGCTTCTACCCTTTTTGTTTCCCTACAAAATATGATTTTTTCAATAACTATAGTACTATATCAGATACAACCATCGTTTATTCACAAACGTCAAAATATTCACTTTGTTGAGACTGACAGTTTTTTACATGATTTTATTGATGAATGTAAATTTTTCAAATTGCTTAAGGATCTAAGATCGTTGTTGTTCTAATTTTCTAATTAAATTTTCCAAAGCAGAATTGATCATAAGCTTCTTAAAAAAAACCCATATGTCAGTTTCAACAAAGTAATGGATGTCAATGTTGACATATAGATTCGAAATATGTATGGCATTTTTGTGTTATAGCTAGTTCGCGAAAACTCTTGAGGTTCCAGAAACGCATCATATCCGTCAAGTCAGCATTACCACTTCAAAATCTAAAGGGTTTTTACGGTCGTAAATTTGTCGTGAAATACAATACAAATTGAAGTGCTTATTTTTAAGAAAATAACTCTTAGTAAAGCTGAGTTGATAGTGAAGTTAGCACTAATACACTTCAAAATGGGGTAAACTGAAATGAAACAAAAAAAGAAATAATTTGCAAAAAATTCCCAAAAAAATACCTTAAATATGATAAAAATCCCTAAAAAATATTACTTCCAAGTTTTTTTTCTTCTATGAAATTTTCTTAAACGATTGTGGCTAAATGTCTTTTAATAAATTGTGTCATTAAAGATTGTCCATCTATTGTTCCCAAAAACATCCCTTAAATATAAGACAAATTCCTAAGGATTATAAGGATTTTTGTCATATTTAGGGGATTTTAAGAGGACAACAATTTGTTTGCTTTTATGGCATTATTAACGACAAACTTACGACAAATACACATGATATATTTATTTTCAAATTCAAAGACTGCATAAATTCTCAGAAGATTGCATTCAATTGATTGTTACAAAATTAAAGTGAAAGAAACGTCTGTTATTCTTTTAATTTGAAAAGAATGTTGATTCCCGAAATTGAAGTCGAACTGTCAAAGGAGTGATATCAGATAAAGAACTAAAAATACAAGTTGAAGAAAGCTTATACCCGATTGTTCTTAACTCTTTTCACCATTATTGCTTTAGACATTAACTTTGAATTTTACGAATATACCAAATAGAATTGTAAAAATTTTATATTTAACTAAAAAAAAGCTAATTTTCAAAACATAGCGAGTTTATATGTTGAGTATTCCATGGTATCTTAAACTTAATCAATCCGATTTATTCAATTCTTATAATTTTTGTAAAAACAAAAATTAACAGCAATTCAAAACCCCCGTGGTTCAACAAAAGGCTTAGCAATTTAAGTACGAGTAATGAAAAAAATAAAGCTTACAAACTTGAAAATCGTTCAATAATTCTTCAATTAAGGACAAGTATATTTAACTTGAAAAGGAATTCAATGTTCTAAACAAATTTCTTTTTAAAAGCTATGTTATTTCAGTTGAAAATAGTTTAAAAAATTATAGTAAATGCTCTTGGAAATTTAAAAAAAAAAAAAAAAAGAATAGTGGAATTCCTAAAAATATGCAATATAAAGGTGAAACTTATTCTGATATGCCAAAAATTTTTAATGTATCCAACTTAAATCCAATGCAATTTAAATCCAACTATTCAAGTCCCTTTCAAAAACAGTAAGTTGATATTAACGATAATGCTGACAGTGTTATTAATATCGGACGTTTAGTTATCAGTAGTTCTGAAGTAGAAAAAGCACTTTTGAATTTGAACTGCGATAAACAGCCTGGTCCAGATGGAGTGCCTCCAATAGTTTTAAAAATGTGTGCTGCATCACTTTCAGAACCTGTTTCCTACATTTTTAATTGCTCTCTTTTTAAAGGAGAGTTTTTTTTTTTTGATTAGAAAAAAACTTTTATAATTCCTATTCACAAATCAGGTCCCAAGCAGGAAATCTCTAACTATCGCCCTATTTGTAAGTTGTCAACGATTCAAAAACTTTCTGAAAAGCTTGTTTGCAATAAATTAACATTTATGCTCAAGGAAATAATATCACCTTTCCAGCATGGCTTTATTTCCGGTAGGTCAACAAATACCAACCTTTCTATTTTTTTCTAATTTTGTTCTTAATCAACTTGAAGAAGGGCATCAAGTTGAGGTGATCTATACCGACTTCGCAAAGGCTTTTGATAGAGTCAGCCACGCAATTCTATTGAACAAACTTTTAAGAATCTGATTCCATTCTAATATTTTGAATTGGCTATCATCTTACCTTATAGGACGCACTCAGTTCGTAACTATTGACAATTTTCTTTCTTCTCCAGTGTTTGTGTCATCAGGTGTCCCTCAAGGTAGTCACCTTGGACCGCTTCTTTTTCTTGTTTTCATCAACAACCTGCCAGATTTTTTTTTTTTTTAATTCTTTTCGTCTATTGTTCGCGGACGATCTAAAGTTTTTTAAAAAAGATGATTTCAACAGATTTCACAGACCCTTACACTGTTAAATCTCTGTTTTGTGCATATGTTAGGTCTACCTTGGAATATAAGAAAAAATATTTTTTTTTTCAAAAATTCAAAAAATATTTATTTTGGTTTTGAAATGTGTTTTAGACTTTTTAGAAGCTTCTCTATAAAAAATTTCATTAAGATCCGTTATGTGGATAATGAGAATTTCAAAATTCGAAAAAATGTTTCTATGGTAGGTACAAGCTGTAATATCTTAATTTCAAATTTGTTTTATTAAATTAAAGATCGTAAAAATTAATTGAAAGAAAAAAAAATTATCAACATTCTAGTTGCCGTTTTCGAGAAAAATACGATTTTTGAAAACCATTTTTTTTAATTTTTTAGCATTTGTATGGTAAGTATCTACCTTTATTTTTAGGTAAAATATTTTTTTTTCTCACATCTTGTAGATTATACTGAGAAACTTTTAGCTATCAAGTTTAAAAAAAAATCTAGCATGGGTTTTTCGAAATATTGAGTTTTGAAAAAAAAAATTTGAAGTTTTTTTAAAAATCAAAAAAAATTTTTTTTTGAAAATTTGAGTACACAATTCTATTTATGTTTTTGAAGAGCTTTAGCAAAAAAAAATGATCAAAATCGGTTGTTCCGTTTTTGAGAAAATCAAAAACAAAAAAAATGGTTCCATGGGGGGTACCCTCAAAAAAAAAAAAAAAACGTGGGGGGAAAAAAATTAAAAATCGACGCAAGAGCTTTTCTGTTTTATTTATTTATGATATTTTGTCCCATCATATCAACTGTCCTCACCTTTTATCTCTAATTGATATAAATATACCATCTGGCCAACTAAGAGAGACAAATTTTTTGCGTGCAAGTTAGAGAAACTAATTCCATCTCCAATTTAGTTGATTTTAACTTTCATGATACTCGTAGTAGAGACACTTTAAAAAGAAACTGATTATACGCATTGCATTTTTATTATAAATTTATGTAAATAATATTTGCACTTAATTTTTATTTATGTCTTTATTTGTTTGTAGCCTGCAAGATGATTATTGTAATCTCTGATTGACGACTAATAAAACTAAACTAAATCAAGGAATCCAGTTTTTGAATTGAATTCATTAAAGATTGCATTCACAAAAAAAAAGATTCCATTCACAAAAGATTGCATTGTTTTACAAATTTAGCTAGATACTGTTGCTAACGGCTTGTTTGAAGTTGTTTTATATTTGATAGTATTCACATTGCAAATAGTCATTAGATGTTTATTTCTAAAGCACAACATTTATTGTATAACTCAGTGTACCTGTACACACTCTGATGAGCTGAACTTTAATTAATCAATGAGATAATCTATTTAAAATGATACACCAAAGTCTAGCTTGATTAATTTGTTGAGCTCCTATAGAATGTTTTCGTGAGAACTAATAATAATAATTACAAACTGATGACAGTAAATTCTTTTGTTAACTTATACGACATTGACATTGAACTATATGTCGTCATACTTCAAAAATTGTCTATCAAAGTGGAAAAATAACCCATTAACATTTCCATTGCAAATAAATTACCTACTCAATTGAATCTTTTTATGTTTTTTTTTTGTATGACCACACCAACAATTGTAATAAGTGATAAACTCCGGACAGCTATACGAGTACAAACAACAACAAAAATCGGAGAGTGCAACACCAGTGAATAGGGGAAAAAAAAAGTGTGCCACTGCCCCAATGGCCCATTGAGGGCAAACCGTTTATCGTATTATTTAAATATATATTTTTTTTCTTAATTTTTTTTTCTACACCAGAGTGGATGCATATCTAGATAGTATTATTAACATTGTAACACGTTCTCATTCTATAGAGTGCGTATATGTTCAAACACAGTGACGGATTTACTATGGGCCGCAACAAAAGTTAAAAATAAAAATGTCACTGCAAATGAATATTAATGAGATTTACAAAATTCTAATAAAAGTGTGGCTCAAGTGTTGAAACAATGGCAAGGTAGGGGCAGGCTCTTTACAAAGGCACTAATACCTTTAAATACAAAAATATTTAAGGGAAGTTTCCAGTACATGTAAAATTGTACACAAAATTCTTATAATCATAAAACTCAGCAAAAATGTTTTATTTTCCAAGAGATTGAAAATTTTTAAAGAGTTCATAAAAATATCTCAGGGTGGAAGGGTGCATTTTTGGGGGTAGTGTGTTTTTTTTTAATCGTGGAATTCTAAAAGAATATAATATTTTCTAAAGAAAATCTTAATCTTCAATTGAAAGATTGCATTCATTCTCTTTGAGACCTCAGCCTTACATTCTCTAAGTATGATTGCATTCAATTGATTGCTGTAAAATGAATGATTGCGGCTAGACTGTAGCACCATCTGGAAGCCGAGCATCTGTCACTACATAGAACCCGAGTTTAAAATAACAAAAGTAAAATTTATGGTAAACTGTTACTGAACTATTAGTCACAAACTAAATGATATTTTTAAAAATCAAAATCAACAGAAACTGAAGCTTTGGATATTTTAACAAGCTTACAAACAAATTTACCATCCAAAACAACCTCCATTCCCGCCATTAACATGAATACATGAAGTGTGGAGACTTGTGCGTAACTAGAAACTAGATCCAGATTCTCTACGAGCTGTTGTGCCTGAAATTCATTGAACACGTTGCAGAGAGTTCGTTCCATACCCATAAAAAAGGGACACGGTTTAAGGTTCGCTGACCGAGGTGTCCACTGTTAGTCTCTGTACTTGCTGACTAATTTATTAGCGACAGATAATCTCAGGTTGTCAATGGAAATTCTAGCTGTGTGTGCAGTGGCCCCATCTTGCTGCAATTGTTTTCGATTGTTGAACCCACGAAAGAACTCAACTCCAGTTGGGATACCATCATCCAGTTGCTGTATCAAAAAATCAGTAAATGGCTCAGTTTTAGGTTAAAGCAAGTGTTCCTCAGAGTAGCTAATTGGGTCCAATATTGTTTTTTTTTTAATTATAAATGACTATAAGAAATTCTTATGGTTTTATTTTTGGCATATTAAGATCTTGCTAGGTTTAAGGGATGTAATATAATTCGTATCTTAAAACTACCCCAGTAAAATTTTATAGTCATGTATACAACACTTGCTCAAGAGCATCTCATTTTCACCACTTGAATTTTTCTCTAGTTCCCGTAAAGCAATATTTTTTACCTGTGATTATGTTCACAGGTTTCACGATGCTACTATTAGAGGATTTTATTAGGGGTCTACATCTTAGATAGGTTTTACCAATCCAACTCGTGCACATGACACCAGAATGAAGACACAGGTTCCTCGATTCTGCTATTTGGGGATCTCATTAGGGGTCTACGTTTTAGATAGGCTATGCCAATCCTAATGGTACCCATGACACCAGAATCAAGACACAGTCGTATCAGAATAAAACTTCCGCTGTAGATTTGCTACTGTGAAGATCACTTCCAGATGAACTCCTTACAGTTTGAAGACTGACAGACTCTCCACATATTTTGCTAGGCAAAAGACAACAAACAGCGTTGAAAAGAAGAAGACAATAAGTGTACAGAAAGAAAAAGTAAATTAAATTTGGTGGTGCAACAGCTCGAAAAGAACTAGGGCCTTGTACTTACAACTCTCAACCATTCCTGTGTGTTTGTGTTACTAGAAATGGAGAGGACCTACAATTTTCCGCCGATTCCGAACGTCTAATGAGAAGCACTTTTCATGACGAGAGATACTTTTAGAGGATTTGTCAATTCCTCCCGAAAAAAACTTTTTTGCAGCGGCTGAGAATCGAACTCAAGACTCTCTGCATGACAGTCCAACGTACTAATCATTATGCCAAGGGTCGATTACAGAAAGAAGAAGACAACAAGAAAAACTGAAGATGGTTCAACAACGAAAGCTATTCTTCATACTTCAGTTTAATTATTCTTCTAGGCCTTTTAAAGACTTCAATATCGAAGATTGGAAAGTTGTCTGTGACGTTCCTTGTGAAAGGAATTTTGCTGTGAGCCCAGGTGTCTCCTTTCCTATAACCACGTCCATAGAAGATAGGTTAGCATAATGCGGACAGTCAATCAACATAATGTATGTCTGACTGATCCTCACTTATTATCCCACACGAGTAATCACCAAAATCAGCACGACACCTTTTATGTAAAATGTATTAGAAAAGCCCAAATCAGTGCGGATAACTGCCTGAGCTAGGTTTGGTGGGAACTTCATTCTCCGTTCATCTAAATTGCCATCTTGGTATAAGATGCAGCTCAATAGGAAAGTCTCCATTTCCTTGAGACCTACAAAATTAGGTATTTGAACACTCATCACAACCTGAGCAGGGCAAGTTTCAAATGTCTCTGCAACTTGTAGGCAACACCCATTCGTATTACCTTCAAGTCCTAAGGTATAAGCTCGTACCAGCATCTCCAACGTCTCCGTGACGGTACGGCATGCATACTGGAATTTATTTGCAAGACAAGACCTTTTACCAGCTAGAGACTTTGCAGCGTAGTAACACACCATAATTTGCACTTGTAACAAATATCCCCCCCATAAACGGTACGTGTTGCCCTTCTAGATAGGCTGCATTCCTTTTTAAGAATATGCAAAATCCACTGAAATACACCTACCAATTTTTATTAATCCAATCAAGGACCGACAGGAAGTTTTTTCTTTCACTAAAAGTTATTTTAAGGCATGTGAATTTGGCAACGTACCTTAGGCTTACATCACCCGTTCTGAAAATTGCAAGTCGACTTGGCGATATTTTGCTCTTATGCAGCATCATGTCCGTCTTGTCCACTGCTTGATCGAAACCCAAACTTACTTTCCAAGCACGTACACTGACCATGTACTTTGTACCCCTGCTTTGAAACTCAGCGCTAGACTGTCCTTCGGTAAGAAAAAGGAAATCATCAGCAAAAGCACTACACTAGTAAACTCCCATTCTGAAGCTGAAGCTTCTATAGATCAAGCATGCAGATGCAATCTCACAAAGATCTTCTTAGATTCTATTTCTCTGTGCACTTTTGGTACGAGGAACGACAATTCTCATATTAAATTTGATGTTAGGGTAATCGGTTCAGTTTTCGTCATTCAGACCTGATGTTTTCAATGATCGCTATTAATTTGAAAATCAAGTGCTTTTGTGCTGTGTTGTGTTTCTCTTCATTTGATTCCACAAAGCTTTACTGATCATCGCTCGGTAGCCACCACAAAGGCTTAGTTCTATGTGGTTTATTTGCATAGACCTGCGACTTTAGTAAACCCCACAAGAAAAAGTCTAGCGGGGTTAAATCGCATGAACTTGGTGGCTAATTTACGTTAGAATAACTATACCCTCAAATTGTCCATGCAGAGTGTCAATCGTGGTGTCCGCTGTGTGTCACGTAACGCCATTCTCCTGGAATGAAATGTCGTCTAGGTGCATATGGTTCAATTTGGGCCATAAGACATCGGTTATCATCTTTCTGTAGCTCTCACCATTGACGGTGACCGCTTCATTTTCCAAAAAGTACGGACCAATGACGCCATCGGCCCAAAATCCTCACCAAACAGTAACTTTTTGAAAATGCATTATCACCTGCTCGATGGCAATTTTGCTTGTTAATACAGCCGTTCATCCGAAAATGTGCCAATTTTGGCCAAAATTGGTGTGCAAGTCCAAACGCTCCTGGGTCACTTGCATCTTGTTCGGGTGTAGGCCCAAGACCCGAAAAAAAATGATTCGCCAAGTTGTAATCTGCAAAAAGCCGAGTTCTTGTGTACTGCGAGGAATCAACTGACTTCAGGGACTTCCCTTGACGTACGAATATCTAATGGCCAATCGTCTCAAACTTGGCCACCAAACGTTGAAGAGTCGACTGTGAAAGTTCACCACGTATACCGTAAAATGGTTGCCACGTGAAAACAAAAACTCATTTTGGTAATAAAGGGCGTTTTCCTAAATGCAGTGTTGCAGCGCATCGTGAATTTTGATGCTTTTTTTTATTCACTTCAGCTTTTAAATAAGTTGCGAGGGCATCGAAATCCACGATGCGCTGCAACACTGCATTTTAGAGAACGCCCAAAGTTTTATCATTTGGAAGTGCTGTTCAAACGTGTAACCTGATTGGTGATTTGGCATCAGTAAATGAACATCAGATTTGACAGATGTCACCAGAACAACATGGCCACCACGGGTCGCGAAAATTACCCGTCCCAAATGAACATATAAGAAGATGCCAAGTTCCGAAAAATCACCTAGAACAAAACTGGAAAGAACAGAAAATTTTTCGACCTCTATTTTTTCCACACTTTCTACAGAAAGTTGGGTCCATGGAAAATGCACAAGCTAAAAACATAGAAAAAAGAAAAATACGGAGGGAGAGGAAAGCAAAAGGAATGTAAATTAATAAATACAAAAAAAAACTACAGATGTATCAAATTCTTTAGAACTTGGTGTAAATTGAAACGATTATTACTCAATGCAGTTTGTAATTTCTAAAAATTAAAAATTTAAATCACCGTTTTATTGATGAAATCCAAATCGCTTTCTTCGGTCATTTCTATTTTAGCCTTTAATAACAATAATTTATTTGTTTAACTTTATAACCAGAACAAATAATATTGTAATTTGAATTTAATCCACAAGGAATTTTTTTTTTAATTATTTTAATCATACATTATTTTTATAATACTTCCCCATTAATTCAGATTTTGTCAATAACCATCAAGGTCTCTGTCAAGTTATAAAACAATTCTCCAGACTTAACTGTTTTAAAGATTTGTCACAATTTTTTTTGTTTGTTTTTGGATTATCTGCAGAACCAGTTTTGATTGAATTGATCCATAACTTCACACTTAGACTTCTTACCTTCACTTTTTATTTTATTTATAATAAATTTGATATTTGTATCATTCAGGTTGTTGTCTACAAAAATTGTTATAAATGCTATCGGAATGTGGGCTAAGCTAAGTTAAGATTATTAATTTGTTTGTTTTGTTGAATGCTAATTTAATGTAATTTTTGTTTATTTTATTTAACATTTGTGGGGTCTGTCTAATCGTTTTGAATGTTTTACGCGTTATCAATTTGTAGTTTTTTTTTATATTTTCTTGCAAATAAAACGTATTGAAAAGGATTTTTTTAATGATCATTTTGAGGTCATTTATTATTTTTATTTGTAATACATGCAGTGAAAAATGTAATATCAACTACAAAAATATTATTTTTTATTCAAATCAAAGGTTGTGTTTTTTTTTTGTTTGTCAATTGATTTTAATTAATCTTATCTTTTATTATAATCGATTTCGAATTCGATCTTGTTGAACTTTTATTAGCGGCTTCTTTGCTAGATTAGCTTTTAAGAAATAAAACTTAATTATTTGAATATGGCTACTGAATGGCTGCTGATGCGGTATGCCTTTGCAATAATAACCTTTTGTGGAATTATCTAACCACGTGGAGTGTTGCTGCGAAATTACTAAAACGTTTGTATACAAAGTACAAAAAAGCTCGTGAGTTAGGGCTAAGGAAAGAGCATTTAACTGAATTTTTTTTTTTATAATTCACTCGCGCTCAAGGGTATTTTAAGAGACCCTTATAATGTTAAACACAACACGGGTGATGGGGAAATTAGGAGGGGAGAGAAAGGAGGTGTCGATGAACATTGGTTTTGAATGTTTGCAAATTGAAATGGCAAGGGAAAACTGTGCCGGGTAAGTTCTTCCATAATCGTGTTGTGCGACTAAAAAACGAATCTCTATATTTGACGGTACGACCAAAGTTAGGCTCTAGGGTGAACTGATGTATCACAGGTGAACTGATTGAGGGGAGAAATGCAACTGGCTACTTCGAGTGAGCATTATTTGTGAAAGAAGCGATAAAACATGAAACATTCCTATCGTGTTCAAGAGATGGCAATGATTCCGTTACAATTCTGTTTCCTAACAGTTTAAACAGTCTGTTCTGGATTATATCCAATAAATGAAGAGAAGTTTGGGCTGCACCAGCCCATAGATGTGAGCTATACTCGAGTTTTGGGCGTTTAATCGCCCTATAAATGGTAGCCAGATCAGAAGGGGTGAAAAATTTCTTACATCGATATAGAAATCCTAAGCATTTAGCAGCATTTTTGGCGGTCTCGATAATGTGATCATTCCAACGAAGATCGTCGTTAACACACATACCGAGTACTGAGAGCTTTTCGGTTTCTTCAATGCAGTGTCATTCAGCGACAATGACATAAGGGGGACATTTTGCTTCAACGACAATAGACAGCATTGAGTTTTCGAAGCATTAAACTCCACATGGTTTCTTATACCCAATTTAACAATGCTGTAAAGATTGGAGTTTAATGAGCTTATCATACCATACCGTTGCAAATCCACTTCCGAAGGAGATGGACGTGAATTTGGGAACGAGTAAGAAAAGCTGAGAGTAGAGTCGTCGGCAAAACAATGATGTGGATTAGAAGATCATTTATAAAAATTAGGAAGAGAGTCGGAGACAAAACGGAGCCTTGTGGGAACACCAGCATTTATTTTTTGAAGATCAGACTTAAAACCATCAAATACAACATGTATTGAACGATCTAGAAGGTAATTTTTAATCCAACTAATAAGGGTTACGTTGATGCCAAACGCACGCATTTTCGATAAGAGAGCCTGGTGCCAAACTCTATCAAATGCCTTAGAAATATCAAGCGCAATTATCTTACTTTCTCCAAAACAATTTAAAGATCTGTTTAATTTTTCGGTGAGATATGCCATCAGATCACCAGTGGAACGATTGCTGCGAAAGCCGTATTGCCGGTCATTAAGAAGCTTTCGATCTTCGAGATATTTCTCGAGCTGATGATTTATCAGCGATTCCATGACCTTGAAAAGAAGGGACGTAAGTGCAATTGGTCGATACGAAGAGGGGGAGGAAGGGTCACCTTTTTTAGGAATAGGCTGGACAAATGCTGTTTTCCATCTTCTATAGGGAAGATTCCAGAACAGTAGGAGCGATGGAAAAGCTTACGCAATGGTTTTGCCAGCGATGAAGAACACCTCTTCAGAAGAATGGGGGTATACCATCAGGACCAGCGGATTTGTTTATATCGAGATCTCGAAGTGCTCTTGCAACTGTACGAGTGCGGAAATATACCTGTCCAATTGAATGATTTACATTCTCAAGTACAAGAGGGGCAATGTTGCTAACAGGCAACGTGGAGCTAGCAGCAAAATGAGCTGCAAGTATATTTACCTTCTCTAAAGAGTCGAATTTTTTACGTTCTTGACAAATGACCAGAAATTTCTACTGCCTTTGGGACATTGCAGGATTTTTTGCCTTAATTTCTGGTCATGTAAGAATTTGGTTCTCTTTATAACAGCGTTGCATTGGTATCTGGCTTGTTTAAACTTTTTTTAATTTTCCTCGGTTGTTTGGCTTTGTAAGAGCGGAAACTTACTTCTCTCGACCTGATAGTTTCTTTACAGCTTTATACTCTTAATTCTGCAAGGAATAGTACGCATCCCAAGAAAAATAACTTCTGTGATCATATAAGCACTGGCATCAACGTCACTTTCGAGGAAACATATAGTGACCAGTTAAAAGTTCTAAAAAAGTTATTCAGACCGGACCGTCCCAGTTGGTTTTCTCGTATTGCCAAACGGTCCTAGTGGGATGCTTCTCTTTAACTGGATGAATGGCACACGAGAAATTGGCTGAACCTATGTTTGGTTTTACGTGAACACCTGTCTATTAAGACTCAATTCCACGAAAGGCCTACCTTCATCGGAGTCAGATTGGATCCTGACCATTAACCCCGAGATAGCCGAAGCCTTCTCAGAAGCAAAGTTGTGAAATGTTGCAGCATGTGCACACCTCTTGTTTTAAGGCGAGGTCTATCTAACACCTCTTGAATTCAAGCAAGCTTGAAAACCATATGTCTCCGCATTAAGGAATAAACCAAGCCACCACGATACTCTGACTAGGGGGCCTACCTCATGAATGATTGCACGCACAGCTCAACCTCACTATCCGAAGATAGAATAGGAGAGCCAGAAGACGTGACAGCTCTCAAACCTCTGGGCACTATCTTCCGTGGTGCCAGAATATAGCTTCCGGTCGAGCTTCGCAACCGTGAGGTCACTTACAGATGAGTTCCTGCAAAACTCAAGGCCTGTCAACCCCAGATACACACACACCCAGCTATTAGTCAAGGTAGAAACTAACAACTAAGAGTTTGCACCCCTCTGGTGAGATGTTACACACTCCTTAGCGGATTCCTAGTTTAGGGAGACCGTCCGGACTGTTCCTATCTAGTTAGTTCAGTTACTTATGTAACCTATCCACAGGCACCACGAGGAGGTCGATAGGAACCCGGAGTGATAGAGTTGTGCACCGATCAATCAGTGGAAGAGCCCATTCGAACTACTTCAGCACCCATACACGTTAGTGCATGGTTTGTGCATCCGTAGCAATACCAGCAGAGTTGACAAAGCCCCGGACATGCCTTAAACTACCAAGCACGCTATCACCCCCACCTGCTATCAGGGTTAGAAGTAAGAAAAAAAACAAGAGTGTATGCGTTTTGCCCAGCAACATGGGAGGTCCTTCATATCTCTTGGTTTCAAAAAGTAATCAAGCCCCGATTTGTTAAAGCTTACCCTATGAGTGAATGGGGGCGGGGGTCTTGATATTTCCTTTCTAATTGCTTCTAAGGTAAAAGTACGATTCCTAATTTTTAATATCTCAAAAATGACAAAATGTTAAACAATATTTATTTAAGCGTTATTCATTTATTAAAATTATTTAATTGGCACCTATTTAAGCAAAATATTAATTTTAATTTTGTAAAATTATGAGCAACTCTGCGCAGAGATACATTTTTTTTATAATTTCTTTCATTTATTTCCACTCTTTTGGATTTGGTTTCTTCTTCTGTTTTAAATTTGTTTATTGTTTTTTGTATACTTTTCCAACATAAAAAGATTTAAAATATTTGTTGTTATACTTTACCGCATAATTTTATATATATGAAAAGCTTGGCGTCTTCCACCATAATAAAAAGCACACGTGTTCGATAGAATTTTTCTGGAATGCCAACAAATTTCACAATCGATCGAAATGCCAGAGTCTGAGGAAGCTGCAGAGATTCTTTAAAAAACTAAATTTAAATCAGGTATTCTTAAAAGTTCATTATAAAGAAAAAAATAAAGATCTTACCTTCAAATATGTATCTACATTTTACTATCTCATGAATCATTATTTTATCACTCATTGAAACTGTAAATAGAAAATTAATTTCTAAAAAATCCAAATTTGTTATCCCCCGAATCGAAACTTAACAGATTTTGGTGATAGATGGCTCATATTTGATGGCACTATAAAACTCTACAAGTAAAAAGTTCCTTTTAAACAAACTTATTTTTAGAAATTTTAATTTTGTGTGTATATCTACAAAAAGTATAATGGTGTCTGAGTTTTCCGTCGCTATCACTCTTGCATTTCTAACATTAAAAAAAGCAATGATCCAAAAACCTCTCAGAAAAAAAAAATATTTTCACTTTTGAGATAAATTGTTGAGTTTGGTAAAAGATAGAATAAAAAAATATTGTATTGACATGCGACACCGTATCAAAAAAAAAAAAAAGAGTCAAATATGAACTCATAAAAAGTATCAAGTCATAACTTAAATTACCCACAATTAAAGGCTACAAAAACATGACGTTCACAGCCTCCTCCAACGTTATTTATCAATTCAAAGCAATAAAAGCATATGAAATAAAGTGAACGATTGGGGCGCACATACTTGCTCAGAATAATTTATTTTAAAACACACGACCAAAAATATAAAAGTGAGATTTTCAAATTAAAAAAAAATACAAGGAAGTCAAATTAAGGAAAAGAAAATTTTAAGTGTTAGATTGAAAAATTCCAATAAATGTCTGGAATGCCAGTTATAAACATCTAGAAATGTATACATACTTAAGAGTAATTAGGCACTTTACAAATTAAGTACTTAATACTATCTAATCTTTAAATGTAAACTTAAAAACTAATTGGATCATCACTCTGTTCAAAATATAAGTTTGTTTATAATTGTTTTTAAATATTGGAATTAATTGTTGATCTCTGCGATTGATATGATATGATTTTAATTCGTAATAATAATAACATTTTCAAAAAATTCTGTGACTGCACATTTTACAATTCAGAGTGTTAATATGTTAATCTTACAACTGAAACATTATCTTGTATAGTAAAAAGAGTATATATGTATAATTTAAAAGAATTAATCGAAAGAAAATACGAAAAAAAACTTCATTCAAAAATTTTAAAAAAGAAAAAGATACACGAAAAGAAATAAATAAAATCTTACTTATTATTTAAAATAATAAACGACAGATAATTTAATTAGCGATTATTTAATATATAGAAAAAAATAAATAAAATAAATAAATATATAAATAAATAATTTAACAAAAAGCTAAGTACAAAAAAAGATAAAATTAATAAATAAATAAACAAACAACAAAAGAGAAATATATAAATATATTAATATGTGAATAAATAAAGGGTTTTTCAATAGGGACGCTACAAAAGTAGAGCGACAGGGACAGCAAACGACGCCATATTTCTTGCCGTTTTTTTGACATTTCTCTTCAGTAAGGTTTGCCATTTCATGATGGAAAGATATACGAGCCAACAACGAGTCGAAATTATTAAAATTTACTACCGAAATTCGGAGTCAGTGGCTTTAACGTTAAGCGCCACAAGCCACACAGCGAATGTCACAATCAATTTATTGGAAACCAAGTTTGGAGAACGTGTTATCTCACGAAACGGTCCAGTCGCTTGGCCGCCTCGGTCGTGCGATTTGACGCCGTTAGACTATTTCCTGTGGGGCTACGTCAAGTCTATGCCTCTATGGTCTATGCCAACAAGCCAGCGACAGGAATAAAGAATTTCATTGATATCCAAAACCGGTTTTGTTTTCTTTAAAAAAACTTTTGTAGCGCTCTTATTGAAAAACCCGATAAATAATAATTGATTAATTAATTAATAAACTGACGAACAAATAAATAAATAAATAAAGGATGGGCCATCTAATGGTTTATTTTTAAATCATAAGTTATTTTGACACTGACAGCTGCTTCCCGCTCGAAATCTTGACACAGGGTCAGTATCATACCCCCCCGGAATAAAATGAGTCGCTTTACGCTTGAACATCGTTGGGAAATATTGAAAATTTATTTCCAAAGTGTGTCCTTTTTGTGTTCTTGACGCTGGTCCACTAGCAACAACACTCATGCTTCCCGCCGTGCAGAAATGCAATTTCTATGTTAATGCTCTAAACCTCTTTAAAATCATCTTGAACTACTTAAATTTAATATTGTTTTGTTTTTGTTTTTTTCTTCTTCCTGTATTAGCGGGATTTTTGTG
Source organism: Philhelius festivus (assembly GCA_963931855.1). Classification (NCBI taxonomy): domain Eukaryota; kingdom Metazoa; phylum Arthropoda; class Insecta; order Diptera; family Syrphidae; genus Philhelius; species Philhelius festivus. The sequence continues at coordinate 46,022,325 of OZ007557.1, read as the reverse complement.
AGAAATTGAAATACTTGAAGCTGCAATGTAATTGAAAGCTGCAATTTTGTACGAATTTGTTTAGCTAGCGTAAGAAAAATATTTTGGCTATATAAATTTTTTTGTTTGAATATTAATAATGTATACTTTGACCGCAGGTATAAGTTATTGTTTTGAATTTTTCTTATAAATTTGAATTTTTGTGATTTTTTGAAAAAATACTCTTTTTTTGAGGCTTACAAATTGTATAAAGTTAAGTTTTTAAAAAAATATTAGCAAATTGTAGCAAAACATTAAATGTAATTATGTATGTTCTGTTGTTGTTGTGCTTTGAGAATATGTTTACTTTTCTTGCTACTTCTTGCTAACCTTCAAAATATTTGACTTTTTGTAGGGCAAGGTCAAACCATAAAAAAATCAAAAAATTGAATTCTTTTGATACAAACACGAAATTAAAAGTGTTATTGAATCTATATTGAATGAATTAAAAATTATAGGTTGTCCGGTTACAACTAAGTACGATTTGGCGGAGAAAGTATGACTTGAACGTAGGTTGAAGGCTTGTGCACGAAACGGCGCGGCGCTCTTTTTGCGACATACCACGGAGTGTGGTTGGGAACTTCTTTTATTCCAAATATTATTCTTAATTCATCATCTTGTGAATAAATTGTTCAAAAGAAGATTGGGTCTCATTGTCTAAGCTAGGATTTGGGTCAACAAATGATGGAAACATAGCAAGACGTTTTTTTTCGGAACTCGAAAATAACTGCATGAAGACTCATACATAAATCTTTAATCGCATTAAGAGTCTTAGCTTCAGGATTTTCTATACAATTTCATCTTTTGAAATACCTAAAATACAGCTCTCTGAAAAAGCACCAGAGGCAAGTCAAGGAATTCCGGAAATATCACCTCTCTCACAAATACCACCTCTCTCATAATACAAACGAAGACCTCTTGACAACATTACTTTTAAAGTCTGATTCAAGACTTTCAAAAACTGACCAATGCTATATCGGGCGATATTATATTAAAATGGATGAACATTTTACAAATTCATCATCTTCATCACTTACTCTTGAAAATAGTGATCTTTCTAGTTTATTTTTCAGTTTTTCCTTTTGTTATATTTGAAAACATTCATTTTATTTTGCAAAATCTTTTATGGCTATATATTCTGTGGTTTTTGTGCTTTAAGAAAACGTATACATTCCTACTAACCTTTAAGATATTACATCTTTTGTATGACGTAAAAATCATAAATTTTGAAATGTTTGGCTTCTAACTAATAATAATACAATTGTGGGCGTGGAAGTGGATGGATTTCGGTTCAAATTAATTTTCTTATCATACACATCAATTCTGGACACTTTTTTTCAATATCGTACAAGAAGTTAAAAATAATTTTATAGAAAAAATGGGCGTGGCAGTGGGCGTATTTCGCGCTTTTCTTAATTTATAATTTCTTAACTAACCGGAATATTAATACTTGAAATCACTATCGTACGGAGGTTTCCGTGAAACCAATTTTTTCCCAGCAGTGGTCGTGGCGAGGGGCGTTAAAATTCCTCAATTTGACTCAATTTGAGTAAAATCCCTTATTTATTGCATTTATCAACCAACTTTTGTGCACAGTTACCTTACTTTTGAAAAATAGATTTTTGTCCACTACCACCATACAATCGACGCACTGTGCGTGCACAGATGAGAATGTAGCTGCGGTAGCCGAGAATGTGAGACTTAATTCACGAACATCAACTCGCCATCGATCTTATCAGCTCAACATTTCCAGCACTAGTCTTAGAGAGTTCTGCACAAAGATATCGGATTGTTCACTTACAAGGTCCAATTGACTCAGCAATTGAAAGCTCACGACCATCTGCTTCGTTATCGTTTCGCAGCTTGAGCCTTAGAGCAGCTTGAATTGAACAACGATTTTGGGCGAAAAATCATCTTTTCTGACGAGGCGCATTTTCATCTCTAACTAACAAACAAAATTGCTCCATCTGGGGCTCGAAAATGCGCAAGTTATTGTCCAGAAGCCAACACATTTATAGGTGGTGCGGATTTTAGAGTGGTGGCATCATTGAACCATTTTTCTTCAAAAATGAGGCTGCGAACAACATGGGCGTTACAGAGCCTGGTTAACCGATTTTTTTTTTAATACTGATATTGAAGACATGGATTTTTTTCTCAGATCAGCTCTGCAATAGGTGTCATAACTGGACACTGTCTAATAGGTAGACACGGCGCGCCGCACGACTCGGTGTACTATCAAACGATTTTTGCAGGAGTTGCTTGGAAGAGGAGAATATTTCTATAATGAACCAAGCCATCTCATAAACACAGACATTAATAGTCTCCTTCGCTTCATCAGAAGCTCAAAATGGTTTTAACTAGTAGGGAACCTTTTTGCTCCCTATTAGATCGTGGTGTCACAATGGACCTCTAATGGTCTAACCTAACCTTACCTAAGACATGGATATGGACGACCTCTGGTTCATGCAGGATGGCGCTCCATGTCTTAATCAATCTTTTGCGCACCGAATTCCCAAATCGTGTTATCAGCCATCTTGGAGCCGTCTAGTCGAAAGAAAACGAATCCTTTTCTGTGGAGATCTAATGTTGAAGTATGCCAAGGTAGATTTAACATCATTTTTAAAACTTTTTTTTTGTGATACCTATAACTTTTTAATATGACACCCATGTAAGAGTATTGCTTGACAAACAACTTTGCAAAAGGTTATCTTATTTTAATTGGTGAGTGAAGACTTTCGATTTATGAAGGGTTTCAAATATGTTCGTTAAAATTTAGTTTTGTGTTAAGATGAACTCCAAGATACTTAACGGTTTTCTTTCGTTTTATTGCGCTAATATTTATTTGAAGCTGACTATTGGGAAGAAGGCAAGCTTTTCTTTTTCGTGTGAAAAAGATGGCTTGCATTTTCCCAACATCCAACTTAATTTTCCATTTGTTATAAATTATAATATTGTTCTTGTATTTAAGTCGCATTTTTTTCGATTTGTCTAAATGTTGAGAGCGACTTAAATTGACGCAAACACTGCAGTGTCATCAGCGAATATAGCTGCTTCACATTGCGGTAGACTAGGAAAATCAAAGGTGTAGAGTTTGTATAATGCTGGACCAAAGACTGTTCCTTGGGACACACCAGAATCAAAAATAACAAAATAAGCTAGAAAAACAAAAATTAACATGAACTTGAAGGCAATTATTATATTAGAAACTCTAGACTTTTTTTAGGAAATTCAAACTGCAATATTTAATTTCCATTGTGCCAGATAGAATCATAGGCTTTTTCAATGTGTATTAATACCATTCCCGTTGACTGTCCCCGTAAACGATGTTCTAAAACATGGTGCCCTGATGCGATGTGCTAAGATTGCGTCGAAAACCAAATTGTACGAGTATGTCAAAGAAAATTCCTTTTTCTAAAATTTGTTTTTTTTTTTAAGGACTTTTTCATAAACTTTACACTGATGTGTTGCTTGGTAAACTTTTAGCCTATAATTTTCAGCTTTATATGGAATTTTGCCAGCTTTTAGCATAGGAATTGCTTTTTTTTCAAACCTAAGGAAAATATTTGCATTTTAGACATGGATTAATTAAAAATGTTAGATAACTAATTCCAATTTGAGGTACATTTTTCAAATATTATTTTGTCGAGCCCTCCTATTTTTCGGGTGGCCTTAAGACTTATTTTTTATATTTTCTTCCATTACAAATGCATTTAGAGGAGTCACTTCGTTTGAAGTGTCTTATTTTTCTGGGTTGGGTACGAAATCCCGCATCACAAAATCCCGAATCACGAAATCCCACCGTTTCAATACTAAATTGACAGCACATTATGGATTTTCATAATGTCCAAAAATATTTTTGGCAAAAGTCCAAAAATATTTTGGTCAAATGTCAAAAAATAATTGGCCAAGCCATTGAAATTCGAAAATCATCTTATCTCTTTAAAGATTTAAAGGTCTTACCTCCTCGGAGTTCTTACAAGAACAGAATTTTTCCCGAACCAACAGTTCCTTAAATACTTTCCATTTGTTTAAAAATAAATCAAAATAAAATATTTTATTAATAGTACTAAAATAGTATTGAAAATTCCGCCAAATATTTCCAAAAATATCTGTCGGCGGGATTTTTATTTTTATTTTCGGCGGGATTTCGTTACTCTCCCTATTTTTCTATTAAATCACTCACAAGTTCATTTGTTTCGAACTCACCCAAATGTTTGAGAAACTAGGTGATTTTTTGAAAAATGTTCACCATTCGTCTTTTCTTAATCAGTGACAAAAATTTTGGATGAATCCTTCCTTTGTTTTATCTCTGAACCAAACAATTCTTTTTTATTATTCTTAAGTTGTAATAGTCGTGTTTAAAAAAAAAAAAAAATTAATTAAATCGAGGATATCCTATATATCATAAATTAAGAGCCAACGGCTTGTGGAGACCTTAAATTTTATGCCGAGTCCGAACGGCTGAGATGGGCGGCACTTTCCATGACAAGAGACACTCTTGGAGGATTTGTCACTTACTCGCACGATACAGTACCCCAGAAAATCATGCCCAGACCTCAGACATGACACTCTTACGCACTAACTATCTTGCCAAGGGTTACTAAATCCTGTTTAGTTCCGGAAAATCGTATTCGAAGAAAGAGACTGGGTTCGTGTTATATCGTGTGTTATCGGTCATGAAAATATTTTCAATAATTTTTACTCCAAATATTCTTCAAAATTTTGAGAATGCAAAAAAAAAAAAAGTTTTAACCTTCCATACATTTTATTCAACATGGCGGTGCACTATTGCAAAAATCAAGGCACGACAAATTAATCGGGTGCAGTTTTCAGGTGATACAACCTATACCAATAGACTTCGGACATAATTGAAATCAATTCAAATAAAATATGTGAGTGACGAACGGTGTGCCTTACCCCTTTTCATCTTTTATTTATCACTTCTGCGTGGGTCTGGTCATCGACCATAGCTGCTGTGTGAATAATTTTTTGTTCACACAGTTAATTGGTTCGATGAGAAGACTCATAAAACATTATGGCGCATAGCTTAGTGATGGTTGCCAACTGTGTTGACTTAATTGGATCAACATAGTTTTCTATCTGTTGCCAAATTTGTAGGTTAGGTTTTTGGGCTGACAATTGATGTCGTTATCGTCACACTTAGATCAATGTAGATCCATTGTGTTACCCGTGAGTGTAATCACTCTTTTCCGATAAAACCTACATATGTATTCTATTAATTAGTCAAGCCATTTTGAGGCATTGACGAAGTTCAATATGTGAATTCCTGAAATATTGGAAAGATCTTCTAGAATCTAGATCAGTGTTTTTCCAACTTTTTGAGTACGCCACCCCTTTGCTATTAACAAAATTTTGGCGACCCCCTATTATAATGTGTCAGTTATTTAAAAAGCTACATACACTGAACCCATTCCAAGCCCGGTCTAATTACACAAGGTTTTACTTATTCGCGATGAAATTTTTTCCCGTATTGTCAAAAAAATTGTAGCAGGCCTTGTTTCATTTTTTTTTGAATTCTTAAGTGCGCATCAGACTTGTCATTTAATGTTTTTTAACTGAGAGTAAGTACTTATTTAAAAATTAAGCGTTGTGTTGTGTTGTTTACGAGTGATTATGGACAAGTTTCTCAAAAGACCGTTGCAGTCTTGCACATCTTGCAAGTGGAAGCGGAGGAAGCAACGAAAGAAAATAGACTTTATGACGTAAAATATCTTAAATATGGTTTCAGAGTTTTAAATAATAAGCCTCAATGTGTTCTTTGTTGTGAAGTTTCATCTGCCGAAAGTATGAAACCATCAAAGTATGCTACATCTCTCAACTAAACATTCCAAAGATATCTGCTTCTTTGCCGTTAGAATTTTTCGAACTAAAATTGAAATCCCTTAACCAGCAACAAAATACTGTGGTTCAGGTCAGAAAAATAACTCTTATTTGAATGCCCTTTATTATTTTTGGATCAAAACTAATATCTGTTTTTGTTTGAACGTAATCGCGATCTAAATAAATACATACATATGTATTCTTTATAGCAGAGGCATTCTCTTCTTCATCGCCATTATAAAGATTGGAGAAAAAATGTTCTTTCCATATTCTAAGCATGGACTGCGGTTCTATCGGGGATTATATCCTTGTGATGTTTTTTTACCTTTTGGTAAAACTTACGAATCTCATTCCTGTTATGGCATCCTTCTATTTCATCGATCAAGCGCTTCTCATGCTCCTTCTTTTTCTTTCTGAGAAGCCGGTGTTCTTCATTCCTTTTCTGCTCGTAGAGCTCGCGAGCAGCTCTAGTCCTTCTTTGCAGCGCCGCTTTGTATGCCTTTTGCTTTGCTGCATGTGCTTGCCGGCACTCATCGTCAAACCAGGGGTTTCGTTGCGGCGGTCGTGTAAAACCCAACACATTAGAAGCAGCATCGCTGATGGCTGCTTGGCAACGTTGCCACTGGTCCTCAATACTTGATACTGGCGGCACAGGACTCCTTAAGAGGTTTTTAGAAACTCGATCGGAAAAGGACCTTGCGATCTCTTGTGATTGTAAACGTGCAACGTCGAACTTCCTCGCAGTACTGCCTTGTTTTGTCTTGGGTCGGGATAGCCGCAGCCGAACCTTGGCTACAACGAGGTAGTGGTCCGAGTCGATGTTAATCCCTCGGAACGTGCGGACATCCTCTATACTTAGAAGTGCCTTGAATCGATCGCAATGTGGTCAATCTGATTCACGGTTGATTGATCAGGAGATCGCCATGTCCCTTTGTGAATATCAAGATGTTTTAACTGCGTACTGGCTACAAGAACGTCTCGTCCCACAGCGAAGTCGATCAGCCTGAATCCGTTATCGGAGGTGGTGTCGTGCAGGCTATATCTTCCGATTGTATCACCAAAGATGTCTTCTCTTCCCAGCTGGGCGTTAAAATCTCCAAGGACTATTTTAATGTCATAGCTAGGGCATGTATGTTTTGTCCAGGAGCTCGTAGAATATGTCTTTGGTGTCTTCATCTTTCTCCTCCGTTGGGGCATGTGCGCAAATCAGGCTAATGTTGGCAAATTTTTCCTTGATACGGATTGTCGTGAGGCGCTCGTTCATACAGTTGAAACCTAAGACTTTTTGCCTGAGCCTTGTTCCAGCAACAATCCCGCATCCAAATAAACGCTGCTTTTGTTCTCGATAGCAGTCGCCGTAGTATATATCGCAGTCTTTTAATCTTCGTTTCCCCGGTTCGTCCCATCGCATTTCTTGGATGGCGGTAATATCTGCTTTGCAGCAGTTTAGGGCTTCAGCTAGTTGTTCGGCTGCACGTGGTCTATTAAGGGACCTAACATTCCACGTACAGATCCGAAGTTCTTATTTCGTTTGCATGTTTCGTCAACAGTGAATCCGTCCGTCTTCGAGGCTTGTTTTGCTTCGCAACTAATGTGTGTTTTATGTGGCCGGGAAGTCACCCCGACGCGACGGCACAACCCCCAACCTGGAGGGCCAGGTCCTTAGTATGACTCCAAGAACGGGGAGCCGGTTAAACCGCTTCTTACAAGCCTGAGCTCCGAATATGTCGGAGTAGCCCTGTAAGGTGTTCACTAAGTCGACTTTTATTATAGTTATTTTTATAAACAGTGTTTTAATGAAATAGCGATTTGTATTCCTCTCCTAAAACAATTCAACCGTAATAATCGCTTAAAAAGGGATGCCTATAAGTTTACCCCCTGGTCCCAACTTAGGGCGTACTGTTAAATTTAGAGATTTTTTCTTCAGGAGCACTTCACGAATGTGAAATGCTTTGCCCGGCTTAATATCTCCCTTCCATAACAATATTCTAACATTCAAAAATCAGATTTTGTCATTTTAATTTGAGGCCCGGTTTATATGGAATCACTCTTTGAGTTCCAAGAAACACCTCGGCCTTTGACCTTTCAGGCCACACCAAACTAACGTCCTTTGATTTTAATCAAAAATGTGTTCCTTTCCTATAAAAGTATTATGGTAGATAATTTTTTTTGCAAATCCATTAAACATCCTTACCTTATTGCTCTATCTACCCAATATCTAAAGTTAAAAATGTGTATTTACATAATTGTACTCGGATACCCAACTATCTAAACTAAACCAGACTAACTAAACAAGTATCTTTTAGATTTGACTCGCCTCTTCGTGCTCTAGCTCATTCGATTTTATAATTCTTTAGCAATTTAGTTTAATTAATTTATTTTTTATATGTGCTCTTAACATTCGTGCCAAGAATAATTGTACATGTGAGAGTTTTAAATTCATTAATTTCATTCATTCTTTCTTTCTGTCCTTTAGATTCTACATAAATGCATATCACAACCTACAAACATAGTACTAGTGACATCATCTTACATTATGTACCTACTACAATATGTGTGCTGTGCATTCTGTATGTAGATATGTATCGTTTTGTTGTTGTACATACATATGTATGTATATGAACAAGGGTAGTAAAAGACATGATATCATTTTTTAGTTATTTTTCTTTCCACTTAAACTTTTAAATGTGGCATTGTCCCTGAACCTATCCCAATTTAACAAGTTCCTTTTATTATTCCGTACAATTTACACGATGAGTGCTAAAGTGAATCATGCGCAAGATTTGTAAAACAACAAGAAAGCAAGCAAAACGAAATTAAAATGCCCCACATGAGAAAGAGAGATGGAAAGCCAGTTCAACTTGCAATATTCCATTCGATGAAATAAAAACAAAAAAAAAATTGAACAGAGCGATGCAGAGGAAAAAAAGGTTCAATGCCCCGGGTTGAAGCAACGTGAACGGTTAAAATACACGTTAATATACCTACCTAGTGCAGTCGAAGTGGAAGTCGCGAAGTAACAGATGCAAGTTTTGTTTGGGCGATGTAGTTTGTTACAAGACAACAAATCTCCCAACACCAACTCCGGGTGCTGCTTATAGCCTTTGAAAGTATCTCCGAGATACCCACTTCTGCTTGCCGGTGCATGCGTTACGTCGGTCGCCGCCGCCGCCACCACCGCTACCGCCGTGGTTTAGAAAAGAGGGGTCAAACCGAACGCAGCAAATGTAATGTAATGTAACAACAAAAACTATCTTTTTCTGCATGGTTGGTGTAGCACGCAATACAAACACAAACATTTACTCCACGATTCACTACTGCAACACATCAAACGATGTGAGTGCATTATGCTGTTGTTGTTGTTTTTTTGTCTTTCTATCACCTGATCCAGTTAGAAAATACAAGTAGATGGAGATGGATACAATGGCTGCGACCAGCGCGTTTGCTGAGCTCGAGACACCATCTCAATTGATGTATCTATCAGCGCGATTCCCAATTAGAGATAGAAGGAAATGATGAAGATATTTCGTATTACGAGTTGCGATACATGTTTAGATACATCGTGCATGTATTTTATTGCATGTTTTGCGCAGATTCGTGGCGAGAGTTTTGGCAACTCTCCGATACCACTATTTTGTCGGTTAATTAATAAACAAACAAACCTACTAGGTGTCTAACTACCTAATCAATTTTTCACTCATTCACAAACAATACTCGCGTGGTATTTCTCTTACTCACCACAACCGCATGCGCTCAGATTAAAAAAAAAGAAGAGAAGTTAAAGCTTTTTTGTTATGAAAATTGAGAATTGATAAGAAAGTTTATTCTTTCTTTTCTACAATTAAGAGAAATTAAAGTGCAACGTTGGGTCGTCGTCGGCCTCGGTATCGGCATTTTGTGAATACATATTAGACAACTAACGTGTGTTTTCCAGGCACGTGATGAACACATACAGTACATGCCGAGAAATAACGTGCTCTATTTGGCACATTTTCAAAAGCGTGTACGGTAAATTGCGAGAGAGAAAATTTGTATTCGCTTTTGGTTTTTACTTCAGATTATTAATGGTACAAGTCGACCTTTAAATTGGGGAAGCTATGTTTTTGAAAACAAATTAAATAATTAAAAATGAAACCCCAAAGTTAAGGGTTTCTCCCCTTAAGCTTATAGTTTTCTTTTTTTGTTAAGTTGAGTAGGTACTTAGCCGGGAGAGCTGAAAATATTCAATCTAAGAAAACTTGGATTTAGAGACCATAAGAACTTTGTATATGGCAGATTTTAATCAATCTTGGTATTCTGCCTATTGTATGGTAGTGAAAAATCCTCCAAGAGTATCTCATTTCATTAAAAGTATAAATGGTTACCAGCTTTTTAGAGGTGATCGAATAGGTCGGATAGACGGGGCTGTAACTGTTTATGTGCGAAATGGATCACGAGACAAAGTTATAAGCAAATCAAATGCAAACCACCTTGGTTTAGTAGAGAATTGTCCGTTTTGATACAGAATCGTTTTAGACACTTTAAGAATCATCGTAATTTAGTTGTTGTTCGTATTAGGGCTGCAAAGCGACTCTACTATGAAAACTCTCTTAATCCTAAAGCACAGTCTTGATAAAGAACGGTTTCAGTCGAAAGTATTTGAAAAGAGCATTTTAAAGTCAATTAAGTCCCTTTAAATCCGGTTTTCGTGCTGGAAGAAGTTGTAAAACTGCTTTCTTACTTGTTGTCGACCATATTCACCAAGACTTCGACGATAACCGACCTACATTCCTAACATTGTTAGACTTCTCAAAAGCGTTCGACACAGTAAACCATTTCATTCTCTGCCAGAAGTTGATGTACGCTTTTAGATTTTCGTCTTTAACCGTTCAACTCTTGGCTTTGTACCTAGATGATCGTCAGCAATGTGTAGCTGTTGAAAATGATAGGTCACCATTTCTTAGGGTATCTGCGGGTGTTCCACAAGGCTCCATTTTCCGGCCTTTACTGCAGAAATTCCTAAAATAATAAAACATTGTACTGTCAATATGTTTGCTGACGACGTTCAATTATACTTCAGTTCTCAACTGGAGATTTAAAAATAATTCAACAGTGGTCACTCAAGCACAATTTATCGCTTGATACAGGGAAAACAAAGATTTATTTGTATTTACAAGCGAAAATTTAATACTTCATCGTTTCCACCAATAAAGTTAGGTCAAACGTCGCGATAGTCGTGAACGATACTCTCACTTGGTAAGATAACGCTTCAGTTACAATTGGTAAAGTTTACAATGGTCTACGATAACTATAGCCCACTCAATGTTTATTGCCTACAAACACTAAAATGCTACTTGTCAAATTCCTTTTATAACCTGTTCTGTTATATGGCTGTAAGGTTTTTGCTATGTTGATTACAACACCAGGCGTAAACTAAATGGCATTTACAATAATCTAGCAAGATATATGTATGTATCCTTAAAAAACGTCTTAGCTAATTTTCGTTTTTGACATTACGATTATATGGAAGTCGGGTTGCAAAAGCTTAAGTCACTTTTTAGCTTAAGCTTGGCTTTAATTCACAAGCTAGTGAGTGACTTATGAATTAAAAAAAAATGTAATTCAGCAGCTAGTTACTGACTTATGAATTAAAAAAATTAAATTCACAAGTCAGTTGGTGACTTAATTTTTATTTAATTCATAAGCCAGTTATAGGTAGTGAATTAATTTTTTTTTTAATTCATAAGTCACTTATAGGTAGTGAATTATTTTTTTTAATTCATAAGTCACTTAGTAGCTTATGAATTAAATTTTTTTCACATCATAAGTCACTAACTAATTTATGACTTAAATTTTTTTAATTCACAAGTCATCTACAGACTTATGACTTATGATTTTTTTTTAATTCAAAAATTCGCAACCCTGTGTGGAAGACGAAAAGTTGGTGTCATAATTCTGTTTTTGCTTTCGACTACCGTCTAAACAGCTCTAATATTTTATCATTTTTATTTTTCCCCCACAGGTTTTTTTTTTCTTTTTTTTTAAAGACCAAAAATACGAATTTTTTTCGAAATTTTTTAAATATTTTTTTTTTCTCAAAAACTGTTCGACAGATTTAAAAAATAAAAATACAAAAGAATTTTTTTTAGTTAAAATTAGGTAGTTGTTGAAAAAAATTTTGCGAAAAATGGTTATTGAGGGTACCCCCCATGGAACCATTTTGTTCGTTTTTGATTTTCTCAAAAACGGTACAACCGATTTTGATAATTTTTTTTTTTGCTAAAGCTTCCCAAAAATTTCAATAGAATTGTGGATTCAAATTTTCAAAAAAAAAATTGTCAGGATTTTAAAAAAAACTTAAAATTTTTTTTTTCAAAACTCAATATTTCGAAAACCCCATGCTAATTTTTTTTTAAACTTGATAATTAAAAGTTTCTTAATATAATCTACAAGATGTGAGAAAAAAAAAATTATTTTACCAACAAATAAAGGTAGGTACCCACCATACAAAACGGCGCCTAGAATTTTGATAAAATTTTTTTTCTTTCAATTAATTTTTACGATCTTTAATTTAATAAAAAAAATTTGGAATTAAGATATTACAGCTTGTACCTACCATAGAACCATTTTTTCGAATTTTGGAATTCTCATTATCCACATAACGGATCTTAATGAAATTTTTTATAGAGAAGCTTCTAAAAAGTCTAAAACACATTGCATTTCAAAACTTAAAAATACATATTTTTTGAATTTAAAAAAAAAACTATTTTTTCTTTTTTTTTGAAAATTCTATATCTCAGAAACGGCTTAATATTTTTTTTGTACATTTAATTTTTATTCGAACAATAATAAAAACTTAAAATTTGCGTACCAAAATTTTTTCTTAAAAATCTTTTAAAAAGTTTGTATATAAAAGTTTTTTTTTTTTAGGAAACCACTACAACGACTTATAATTTTTGTTCTTGCATAAATACATATTTGCATAGCATTCTGTTTTTGTCTCTTACTGCTAAAAGATTTTAAAAAATGATGATAATTTTATCCTTATGAACAGTTTTCTCTAATAACATTCGTTTTTAAAATTCCTAGTCTATTACATAGGAGCAAGTTCGTGCGACCCAGTCGTGCATTTTATTTTTTTGAGTTTTCAAAACTCAGTATTGCGAAAACCCCGTGCTCAATTTTTTTAAAACTTGACAAAGGTTTTTAAATACAATCTACAAGATTGAGAAAAAATGTTACAAAAATGATTTTCGAAAATCGTATTTTTCTCGAAAACGGCACTTAAAATTTTGATAAAATAAGTTTTCTTTCGATTAATTAAAAAAAATTAAATTATGATTATAACTAACTGTAACAACCATAAAATCATTTTTTCGAATTTTGAAGTTCTCATTATCGGTATAATTGATTTTAATGAATTTTTTTTTATAGAGGAGCTTCAAATAAGTCTAAAAATCATTGTTAAAACAAAGTTAAAAAAAAAATATTTTTTGATTTTTTTAAAATTCCAAAATATTGACTCAAAAACGGGTCAATATATTTTTTTGATATTTAATTTTAGTTATAAAAAAAAATAATAAAAATTTAAAGTTAGCTTTCCGTTTTGTTCCGAAGAAAAGAAATAAAATATAAGCAAAAGTACAAAATAAATTAAAGAAAAATCACGCATACGCCACAGTGTACCTACGAGTATGTATGTTTCATCGTCGCCCAGTTACTAATAATTTTATAGTTTAATTATTAGTAACTGGGAGACTGTTTTTTTTTTTTGCGAAACAAAAATTCTTTATGCTTGTAACGGGTGATTTTTTTGAGGTTAGGATTTTCATGCATTAGTATTTGACAGATCACGCGGGATTTCAGACATGGTGTCAAAGAGAAAGATGCTCAGTATGCTTTGACATTTTATCATGAATAGACACAATTCGACACAACGTCGAATTTTCAGTGAATGGGCCCTAGAAAAGTTGGCAGAAAATCCGCTTTTTTATCGACAAATTTTGTTCAGCGATGAGGCTCATTTCTGGTTGAATGGCTACGTAAATAAGCAAAATTGCCGCATTTGGAGTGAAGAGCAACCAGAAGCCGTTCAAGAACTGCCCATGCATCCCGAAAAATGCACTGTTTGGTGTGGTTTGTACGCTGGTGGAATCATTGGACCGTATTTTTTCAAAGATGCTGTTGGACGCAACGTTACGGTGAATGGCGATCGCTATCGTTCAATGCTAACAAACTTTTTGTTGCCAAAAATGGAAGAACTGAACTTGGTTGACATGTGGTTTCAACAAGATGGCGCTACATGCCACACAGCTCGCGATTCTATGGCCATTTTGAGGGAAAACTTCGGAGAACAATTCATCTCAAGGAATGGACCGGTAAGTTGGCCACCAAGATCATGCGATTTGACGCCTTTAGACTATTTTTTGTGGGGCTACGTCAAGTCTAAAGTCTACACAAATAAGCCAGCAACTATTCCAGCTTTGGAAGACAACATTTCCGAAGAAATTCGGGCTATTCCGGCCGAAATGCTCGAAAAAGGTACCCAAAATTGGACTTTCCGAATGGACCACCTAAGACGCAGCCGCGGTCAACATTTAAATGAAATTATCTTCAAAAAGTAAATGTCATGGACCAATCTAACGTTTCAAATAAAGAATCGATGAGATTTTGCAAATTTTATGCGTTTTTTTTTTTTAAAAAAGTTCTCAAGCTCTTAAAAAATCACCCGTTAAAATGAATCGTAGTACCACAGGGGGAAATGCTTAGTCCGTTGGACAGTCACGCCGAAGCCGTCGACGGGATAGAATCCCAGACTCTGCCACATCAAAAAAAAAAAAAAAAAAAAAATTAAGAGTGATTCGGAAGAAATTTTTAAATCTTTCTGTACCCGTTCTTTTCGAGATGTTGGGAAGATTTTTGCCAGTTCAACAATTAAAAAATCGAACTTACCATTAAGGTATTCGCAAACATTGTTCAAAACATAAATGGTTGAGTGAACGTATGTTCATTATTTTCTGCGAAAAATATTGATGTTGTCGAATTAAATTTTAAGATTTAAAGTGAAATAACTGCATAATAGATTCGGTGGATTCCGTTACTAATAAAGATGACGTCGACCACTATCTAACCCAATTTTTGAACTCACTGAAATGGGTTGGATTGTCGCTTGATGGGCTTCAATTAAAATTCGGATCGGCAAGAATTATGTTGAGAAATATCAATTAATCTCGTTTTTATAATAGTACCCGGTTTGAAGTGAAAAAACTTATGAACGACGTTATCGAAGCAAGATTGTGACGACACGATATTCGGGCAATAGTTTCTCGAATGTTAGTCTCGAGGTCGTAGAGTATGTCATAAGCGTAGACTAGGGACCTGAAGTAACCCCAGAGAAAATATTCGAGTGGTGCCAAGTCGAATGATCGCGGCGGTCAATTGATGAACCGCTCACTGTGAGGTGACCCAGGGTTACGTCGCTTGTACGATGATGCCGCCATGCCATAAACGACACAAAACAACCAATCCATGGATGCCTTGATGTTTGGTCGAACACATCTGGAATGTGTTCGCTCCAATAACGGCAATTTAACCTGTTATTGTTGTTGTTTAAGCCGCTGAGCCAAGGATGGGACTCGTTCGGCCAAAAGCCGAATCTACGACCAACATTTCTAGAGCCCAATAAGCGAACTCACAGCCTTATCTTACAGTCATCTGTATGAATGGGAAAGCTTGTAGATGAACCCATTCGAATACCATATGTTTTTGGGCAAAACGATCACACTCTGGACATGTACAGGGTGGGCCAAATACAAGTTTCTGTTTACAAATGCGATAAAATGAACAAAATTAAATTTTGTCCATGTATTATGGCTTTATTAGTAAGAGCAAATATTCTCATTAATTATGGAATATAACTTCGTTCAAGTGGCTGTTTCGGCTGGTTTCGCAGTAGCGAATTTTTTCACTCCAATTTTCCAAGACCTTGTTTGATGTTTTCGGGCTTTAGCTCACAGATTGCTTAGATGATATTGGCCTTATGTGCTTGAATCGTTTCCGGATTATTGTTAGCATACCATTGGCCCTTCACGGTTTCCCACAAAAAAAAAGTCAAAGATGGGAATTTGTTAGGCAAAAAGTCGATTGTGGCATTGGCTGTGTGGCAAGACGCGCCATCCTGCGTGAATCAGAGTTCATTCAAACCCATGTCTTCAATTTCAGGAAAAACAAGTTGGTTAACCAGGCTCCGTAAGGCCCCCCGTTGGCCAAAACGTTGTTCGCAGCCTCATTTTGGAAGAAAAATGGTTCAATGATGTCATCACTCCACAATCTGCACCAAACTGTCATTCTCTGTGGATGCATCGGCTTCTGGACAATAACGTGCTCCGAACCGCAGATGCTAAAATTTTGCTTTTTAGCGTAACCGCCGAGATGAAAATGCACCTCGTCAGAAAAGTTGATTTTTCGCCCACAATCGTTGTCCAATTCAGGCTGCTCTAAGATGGTCGTCTGCTTTCAATTGCTGAGTCAATTGGACCTTGTGCAGAATTCTCCCCAGGCTAGTGCGTGAAATGTTGAGCTCGATGTTCGTGAATTGAGTCTCGCACTCTCGGCTACAGATGCCACATTCTGGTCTGTGCGCACCGTACGATGACGGAGACCATGAGTTAATATTCCGGGGGTTCTGATCAAACCCCTGCCCTAAATTCAAGCGTAAAACAACTCATTTCGTTCCGCGGAGGTATAATACTGACTTTCTGTCAAGATTTCGAGCGGGAAACAGATGTCTGTTGCAAAATAACCTATGATTCAAAAAGAAACCACTATATGGTGTACCTACTCTTTATCTTACTTCTCACCCTGATAAGAAGTATACCATAACAGTAAGTTCACCATTCGGCACTTCAGACCATTGTGTAATATCAGCCAATTTCTCCATCCGAAAAAGAGAAACATCCCACTAGGACCGTTTGCCAATACGAGAAAGCCAACTGCAACGTTATAATTAACTTTTTCGAATCTTTAACTGGTCTCTATGTTTCATCAATTGTAACGTTGATGCCAGAGCCGATATGATCGAAGAAGTGATTTTTCTGTGTCGTTTTATTTCTAACAGAATTAAGAGTATAAATCCTTAGAAATAAGTCTTGGTCCTGTATAATCTCTTACAAAGCCAACATGACTGAGGAAAATCGGAAAAACCATAATCACAGTCTTTAAAAGAAACACTCAGAAATTAATTTTTTCCTATTTTTATTATTTTTCGATAGGTTTTCAAAAATTCAAAAAACCACCACAACTTCTTTCCGGTCAGGCAGTAATAAATAATTGCATGTTTTTGCTGTGACATCACGTGTTTGTAAATTGTAAATTACGTTGAAATGCAATTCCAACTGCATTGTTTATAAGTGGTTATTATTTTCGAAAATCGTATAATTAATCAAGGACGAAAAGTGTATTAGCATGAAACGCGACAGTACAAAGTACAACACTGTTTTGTCGATAAAAAAAAAAAATGCCAAATCGAAAACTTTTTCAAAATATATTCCTACAATATTCTTCTAATTCTTCAATAAAGTTCAAAACCTTTTATTTTGCAGAAGGCAATTTTTATTCAAACTCTTATGGCAATTGAAAATTTTGTTTGTCTGATTTATACAAACCAAGTGTTCCGTTCTAATTCGACCAAGTAGCAGATATCAAACACGCTGATTTAAAATGTTAAATAAAATTCAGACAATCAACTCTAAGAAGTCAATTCAACAGTTACCCATTTTCCAAACCAACACATTATTCTGCTAAATTGGAATTCAAGTATGTACGAGTACATACATAGGTACGCCTCTAAAAAGATGTCATATAAAAACAACAAACTTTCATATATACGCACCAACACCAACTAAATTAATTTAAATAGCAACAAATAGAATAAGAGCTGCGTGCCTGCCATACCTACCGCTTTCAATTTCTACAAAAAAAAACCTACAACTTTGTAAATATTTGATTAATCGGAAACCATTAAGTAAATTACTCCATTTAACCGTTCGAACTTGTTTTTTTTTTTTTTAATTTCTAATCAGTAGTGTTGTTAAGCATAAAAAACAAATGTTTCCAGATAACAAGGCCCATTTACTGCTCTACAGCCGAACTTGATAAGAGTGTGCGCCGAAAGATCGACCCCAATTGACACCATCCACCCCAATTAGAATCCACCACATGGACGGATAAATACACACAAATGTGGATATAACTTCACTTATCCAATATCACAACCCAATGGTGTGTGTTTATTTATATTTTCAAATTCTGCTTATCGGTAAAGTAGTTTTCATTTAAATTAGTTTTTATGTGATTCCAGAAGGTGGCAGCACAACAGCAATACAAGATTTACGAGTATGCCTAAATGCTTTTGCGGTGGTTCGTTGTGCTTGTGCGTGTTGCCAATCACTTACATGGTCGACGATTGGCTTTTAATCACCCATCATTTGAATTTGTGTATCAGTGCAGGGGGGTCAGTCGGTCGGGCGGGCGGTGGTGTGTTTTGTTCGATGGTTTCTCTTATCTTATAAAGAAAATAAAACAACACACAAAATCGAAGCTAATTAGCCGAGTTTGGAGTTCCAAAGTTTGCAGATACGAGTTAATTGGGGGGAAAGCCTAATCGAATATTTACGAGCATGTGGTGCAGCGCTGAAGAGTTTTACAAGTCCATAAAATACAAGCTTTGATTTTTGAAAAAAAAACCAAAAAAACAAACTCATTATTAGGTAGCGTTGCGTTTGTGGGCGGATTTTATATATTTTTTGTTCGTTCGAACCCTAATTATAACAATTTGTATGGCACACAAACACACACAGTATACGTGAACCATTGACGTCGCACGCCCCCAAAACTATTGTATTATTTAACCTGTTGCTGCTAGAAACCTTGACCTTGAGGGTTCTGCTTGACAAGCATTGCAATGCCTCTGCTACCGGCTTAGGTATTTCCTCCTCGCCTCGTTGCTGTTGAAATTTTTCAACTAAAATAAATAAATAATTGATGAATGAAATAAATTTTGTTTGATGAATGAACGATGAGTAATAGGCTTTAGCACCACATCACCGGGCGCCAGCATCTAAATGACTGTTGGGAATATTAATAGCTGATAGGTTCATTATTCGAGGTTTTTTTTTTTGTGGAATGTGTATTAGCAAAATGAAGTGTTAAGTCCATATTAAGTTATGAATTAGGCGTCTTATAGGGTTGAGAATTTTAATTTAACTTATGATGAAATTCCAGCTTGGAAAATTAATTTTGATGAAGTTTAGAAAATTTATAACAAAACGAATATAAATAAATTTTAGTCAAGCTTAAATTACTGTTCATGACTTGAATGATGACAATTTATGTATTTTTTTTTCTTTTAATTATAGAAATGTATTTGATTGTGAAATAGCTATATCATATAGGCTAGAGATTTATGGCTAAATATTTCATCAATTATAATCTTAGGGGGAAAAGGCAGTTGAATATGATGAAAATATTTTGCAGAAGCTACGAAATCTCCTTGTGCAGAACGGGGAGGAGTTCATTTACCTACATGAAAAAGTGATTGATTGATTAAGGTATAAGCACCGAACCAGTTGAGACAGATGTCCATCGTTCCCTTTTAGTAAAGACATTTGAAAAGGTCTTACAAAAATAAGTCAATTACCACCTTTCTAGACATAGACTTCTGTCCCCCAAGCAATCTGGATTCCGGATGGTCTTATCTATGCAAGCAGTGATCATAAATGATAATTTATTTGGTGTTCCACAGGGATCTATCTTGGGGCCTTTGCTCTTCTCACTTTATACTAATTTTGGTGGAGGCAATACTACCATTTTTAAGGCTTAAAACGAGCTAATTTTTAATCTAACTTAAATATTATTACGGGAATTAGTGTTGAAAGAAATGGAATTGTAGAGAGTTGTGCAGTGAATAGAACCTGAAAGTAGTCAATGAATGAAGAGAATGCCGCTTATTGCTCTTCGTTCATCCAGCGAATTCAAGTTAATCAACAAAAGTCGGTTTCGATACGGAGGTAGAATAAAAGGGTTATTCCAAGGCAGACCAAGATGGACGAAGCGATTGTGGATATATGAATTTGTTGATAAGGTGACAATACTTGACAGGCGTATTCAAGGGGGCGAAGAAAGGTTATGTATAAAGATAGGGTCACGTACGGATCATAGAATTCTTAAGACCATATCGGTTCACAAAGCCAAGTTTGCTTTAGTATAGTTTTTGTATAGTATGGAGTTTGCTTTATGTATAATCTCGTCAATATGTGTGAGAAAGTTGAACTCCCTATCACATAAAACACCAAGGTCTCGAATTGACTCAGCGATGGATATGGGTTGGTAATGAAGAAGGTATCGATGCGGAGTGGATTGAATGCTTTTTCGTAAAAAAGTGATTGAGTGACATTTGGAAATATTTAGCTCTAAGCTATTTTTCAGGCACCAGACAGATAAACTGTTGAGATCAAGTTGTAGAAGAGTGGAATCATGTGTGGAAGAAAAGATCTTGAAAAACTTTGTATTGTCGGCGTAGAGTGAAATATGGTAATATTTGATGACCATTTCAATATCGTTAATAGTAAGAATAAAAAATAGAGGTTATGAGTGGCTGCCTTGTGGGACCCCTGAGGTAGCTAAGAAATACCAGAGAAGGAAGATCTGAATCGAACTTTGTAGTAACTGGTTTTCAGGTAAGAAGAAATCTATCTTAAGAAGATAGAGTCAAACCCAAGGGTGGACAGTTTGAATAGAATAAGCTTATGTGAAATTTTGTCAAAGGCCTTACTGAAATCGGTTGAAACAACGTCTGTCGACTTCCTTTCCGTTCTCTAAGGCTGAGAGGCAAAAGGATACGAATTCAACGAGGTTAGTTAGTTTGTTAGTTAGGTTGTAGACCTACCTTTGACAAAGCCTTGTTGTCTAGGGAAATGGGAGACTTATAACTAAAACTTAAAATGCTTTCAATGATTTTGGGAATATGTGAAAGTGTAGCTATTGGACGATAGTATGAGGTATAGAAATAGAACGAAGGAAAAATTCGGTAAATAATTCAAATTATTATTAATTAATAGCGCTTGCTTGTGATTCGTTTGAAGTTTCGTTATTGAAAGAGAGAAAAGGAAGGAAACCATCGGATTTTTTTCTTAAGTCCACAAATTGGAATAAGGATTTAGGGTCTTTAATAAGATTGCTATAGTCTCGGATTAAATAGCCTTGAGTGAGATTCCATCCCATAATAAGCACTGTTTCTTTAATATACATATAATGCTGACGATATTCAGCTAGTTTTGAGTTGTCCATTGGGTTTGATTGTGCACGGTGTAAACTATTTGAATAAAGATCTAGCTAAAATAGCAAGCTGGTCAAATTATTTCAGTTTTATTTTGAATCTCAAAAAAAAAAAAAAAAATAAAAAATCTAATTGTATGGTAATTGGTAATTTAAAAAAAAGCCCTTTAAATTTATCTTACTTTCACTCCATCTTTTTCTTAACAATGACAAAATTGAGTACGTAGAGACTTAAAAAAAATTGGTGTCGCCTTTAATAGGAAATTAACATGGGGCAATCACATTAATATACATATGTGTTGAAAAGGCGTATGGTGGTCTTCACACTTTATGGACCACCCATTTCATTATCCCTTTTAAAACCAGATACCTTCTTGCGAAATCACTTGCTGTATCCATCCTAACCTATGATTTTGAAGTATTTTTTACCTGTAGCTATGTATCCAAACGAAAACTCTACTGTTTTTAACAGGATTCTGCGCTATGTTTTTGGACTGAAACGTATTAGAAATTAGACATGTGTAACGCAGCGCTGCGTTAGCGCAATGCAATGTTGAAGCAGCAGCTGCGTTATGTGCGCTGATACATCAGTTTGTAACTCAGTGACGCAATAGCGCAGTTCATCAACTCAATAATCGAATAGCGCTTTTGACAAGCGCAGGGCTCCGCTGTACAGACAAAAACCATTCAAGCAGATACAAAATGCGCTGACTTCCTTGTAGCGCTCCCATATTTTTTACATTTTTGACAGAATTCAAAAAAATTCCATGATGTGGTATATGGTATTTTTGCTATACCGTATGCGGTATAGGGTTAAAAAATGTGTTATTACGATCTTAATGGGTAAAAAGAATGAATTGTTCCTCTGTCGAGATTTAATTTTTTTAAATTTTGATTTAAGGGTCTTTGGGTGTCATTTGGAATGAAATATTGTCTTTGCGTCAAAATATAGCATGTTGTCTACCTAATATATGTATACTAGTCGATACCCTAAAATAACCCATCATACATGAATTTTCAAACAAAGAATTTCAAAGAATAGATTTTTTCTAGATTTCGCGTTTTTAAGTATTGCAGAAGAATTATTGCAGCTTGTGGGTAACGTAGGAAAATATTTCATATACCAAAATGACCGCTGATTGTTAAAGAAAATAATAAAAATTTTATTTTTAAAATCGGTTAGAAAATGTAGGCAGAATTGTCAATACTGCCTAGGATTTCTTTTTTGATCTAAACCAGCCTCTAAACTATTTAAGTTCTATGGCAACCTTCATTTTTTTTTTTAGTATTCATATTTGACATCCGTGGACACCTCAATCTTAAAGATGGAAGAAGTATTTCTCGAGTAATAGTCAATAGAGTGCAGCAAAATCGAACATTTTGAAAATTTTCTTGCATTTACCTTTAAAATAAAAAAAATTCGAAGAAATTTTTTTTGAATTTTTTCACATTAGATATTATAACGAAGCTTTTAGGCTGTGCACATGCATGTTGTATATATCAATATAAGCGGTTACTTGTTCTTAATCGAATGAAAGATATTTTGTAAAAATCCGTTAGGAATGCCAAAAGTAATGAGTGGTATCTGAAGCAAGCACTGTGTAAAAAAAACAAGTCAAAATTATAAGAAAATAGTTTATATGTATCTGCCCTCATGTTGGACTGAGAACTTTTCAATCTTTTTCATATATTTAGGAAATATATTGAATAATAATAAAAATTAGTTTTAATTTTCTATTTTGAGGTTATTATATTTATTTAAATTTTTTCCACATTTTTTTAGTGTAGTCTGGTAAAAGTTGATATTTGTTTTTCATAAATTGCATGTATGTATGTCTAATGTCTACAGTATTTTAAGACTTTAATCTTAAAGATCTGTATGATATTTTCGAAATAAAAAAATAGTTTATGAAATCATCTCTATTTCTTTTTTGTATGAAAATCGATTTTTTTCGTTTCAAATCCATTCAACCAATTTTAGCGTGTTTCCTGTCGAATTTATTGTAAAATATTGTTCAGCATTATTTTAAAAGGGAATTGGGGCAATAAGTAGGTGGTAATTTTTTTTTTCCAAAATTATGAAATTTTTCATCAACTTTTGAATTTTGAGTGATTTGAATCGAATTGATTTTTGCGTCATTCAACTTTTAAGTATGAAATTTCTTGTCATTTTGATTTTTTTTTTAAACAGAATAAAGTTTGACATTTCTCAATTAAATATATACTTTAATAATTAAGATCTGAGAACTAATACTCAAGTTAGAAGCCCTAGAAACTATTTAAATGGGCATATTTTAAAGGTTTTAATTAAATTTTTAATCAAAATTTAATTTTTATTGAAAATTTGAGAAAAGTCACCCTCCCTCCCTCCTCAATAATTTTTAAACCAATATTTAGGATATTTTATCTTTCTTCTAAGACCCTAACCTTGAAGATTGGGCTATTAGAACCAAAGATATAAGTACAAATGTCCCCACACCTTTTTTTGAAAAGACACCCCCATTCTCACTCAGACTGTTTGGTCGGCGGAACAACTTGTGTACGCTACGAAGTTTGTATGATGTTGATGATGAGGTAACAAAATACAGCTGCGTTCCGCTGCGCTGCGCTGTTTTACTTCAAATGAGTTCAAACCAGGCTTGCGAATTTTTGAATTAAAAAAACCATAAGTCATAAGTCTGTAGATGATTTGTGATTAAAAAAAAATCTAATTCATAAGTAAGTTAGTGACTTATGATTTAAAAAAATTTAATTCATAAGCTATTAAGTGACTTATGAATAAAAAAAAATAATTCACAAGCTACTAAATGACTTATGAATTAAAAAAAATTAAGTGATAAGCTACTAAGGCTGAAAACACACCGGATAAAGCAAAACGCTTTTTATTCGATAGTCAAAAAAACATTTTTTATTTGAACACACACCAAGCGAAACAGAATAAAACAAAACAAAACGTTTTGTTTTTTTGTTTCGTTTGGTGTGCGTTGAAATGAAACAAAATACGAACTATCGTAAAAGCTTAACTCCGGCTGAAAGATTATAACTCTACGGCAAGTAAACACAAATAACAATTTTGTGTTTACAAAACAGACATTATGTGTTTACTTATAAGAAAAGAGAAAAGCTTTTAATCTTGCTAATCTTCAAATGTCATAGTAGGAAGTAGCAATCCACAGCTTATCAATAGTAAGTTTATTGGCATGTTCCTTATCTTTATAATTATAGGGCTTCTTGCCTTAATTAAAAAAAATGAACTTCTCTCCATCTACATTTTTCATATTTATTTAAAATTTGCGCACAGAGTAAACGTAGAAGCAAATAAATCTGTAAAGTGCAACGAAAGAAGAAAATAAAAAGAACGGAATCCAAATTTCGTTTTGCAAAAAACAATAGGTCAGCTATCGGCAACGAAACATGTTTTTCTGTTTTGCTTTTGTTTTTATGTTTTGTTTCATTTGGTGTGCGTTGCGCCATAAGAAAGTATGCAATTATCGTCAACGACCCTTGTTCGAAACAGTTTTGTTGCATTCGGTGTGTGTTGCTCGTATACAATACCATGTATTTTCGACAACCACCATCGAAACACTTCAAACAAAAAACATGTGTTTTGTTTCGTTTTCTTTGGTGTGTTCACTCTCATAAGAAATAATGTTCTCTTGTTTCACGAAACAAAAAAACATGTTTTGCTTTATCCGGTGTGTTTTCAGCCTAAGTGACTTATGAATTGAAAAAAAATAATTCACAACCTACCAAGTGACATGAATTAAAAAAATTTAAGTCATGAGCGAGTACACTCAGAGAAAAAAGGCAGGATAAATTCAAGTACGAGCGGGCTTATTTTAAGATTTTTGTATTCTTATTTTTGTTATCCTGAAAGTGACACCTTTCATTCCTGATTCAAGAATTTTATTCTTAAAACAAATTTGTATTCCAAAATTAAGAACAAAATCTTGATTTGAGCCACCGCGTTGTTAAATTAAGTTTTTACATTCTCAAATCAAGCCGAAGCTATCTTAAAATCGTTTGCTGCAAGAATGTTTAGATGGTTGTTTCATTTTTATGTGCGGTATATTCCATGTTCGGACATGATAAGTTAGTGATAAAAGTGATTTTTGAAGACCTCAAAGAAGCAATACCTCATCTTTGGGGTCCAGATAGAATTCAGGGAAAAATTGTTTTCTTGAAAAAACTAAGGTAATTAATACTTTAAGTTTATTAATGCTGTATTTAATGTCTATACTCGTACTATATTTTTAGTTTGCAATAGATGATGAAACAAATTCTGTGCCGACAAAAATATAAACCTCGCTACAAAACACCCCAAGTAGCAGCTCGTCAACAGTTGTAAGTCCACCATTACATTTGTACTCATTGAATAGTGGAAAAAACTCATTTTTAAATTAATAATGTATATTTAAGTATTTTTCATAAAATAAAATAAATAAAATAAATAATACAAATTTGAATACATAAAATTATTAAAGATGTTTTTTATTTTGGTTGGTGGTGAAGGCAGGGAGCTTGGGGAGAGGGGTGGTGAAGCGAGCAGACTGATTCTGAAAGTAAGACCACTTCATCTTAAATCAAGAATAAACAAGCTAGAAACAATCCGAAAGAAACTTAAATACAAGAATATTTGTTCTTTTTTTAAGAATAAAAAACTTGATTTAAGTATATATTGTTCTTATCTCTGGTATAAATAAGAATTCGTGATCTTAATTTAAGGTTGAAATGGTCTGAAACAAAGCTTTTGTATTCTTAAAATTAAGCTTCCACAATCTTGAAATAAGAATTCTAGGCTTATAAAAAACAAGCTCAAAACAAGAATTTGAGGCTTGAATTAAGAATTTTCGAGTTTAACAGACTTTCGTCAACGAATCAGCTTGATTTGACACCGATATTCTTGATTTTAGCTTGTTTTTTTTCTCAGTGTAAGTGACTTAAGAATTAAAAAAAAAATTTATTCAAAAGTTACCTAGTGACTTATGAAATAAAAAAAAATTTTATTCATAAGCTAATGGATAAATTCTGATTAAAAAATTATTAATTGGAAAATTTATAAGCTAACATGATAATTGTATGACACACAAAAGCTTGAAATCTACTTTCGTTAATAATTAAATAATTATGTAGTCAAAACAAGCTTAATTTACCAACTAGCTTATGAATTATTTTTTTTTAATTCATACTCGTAAGTCACTTAGTAGCTTGTTAATTAATTTTTCTTTAATTTATAAGTCACTTAGTAGCCTATGAATTAAAGTTTTTTAAATCATAAGTCACTAACTAACTTATGAATTAGATTTTTTTTAAATCACAAATCATCTACAGACTTATGACTTATGGTTTTTTTAATTCAAAAATTCGCAACCCTGCTAATGAGAACGGCAATAATGGTTCGCTGCCTCATTCAAAAGAAATGCAAAATATCTATTCTCAAAAAGTTCATACGTTCACTGTGTGGCACGAAGCGACATCTGTTATTCACGTTCATATCGTTTACTTCGGGGCAACATAAATTGGTTACAATTGATCTGCAGTGCTCTCAACTGACGTTTGGAATTTATTTTTCGTTTGGCTTTAGCTTTTGAGAACATCACAAAACATTAATTGCAGACATTAACGTCGTATCTCTCAGAAAATCGGGTTGAGCCCAAGTTTCCAAGGTCGAGCAGCACCCCTTTCAAAATAGGGTTGAAGGTGCTCTAGCCGACTGATACTGTGACCGAAAATCTTAATCTTAACCTTAAGCTAGCATGTGCAGTTACAACTGTATTTCTTGCTGCACCATTATATTCTTGATCGCGATATTTTTTAAGGATTATTCTTCTTCAGGAAATCAATCAAAAGATTTACCCGCGCTGCAGCTGTTCGATCTCTCATAGCATGATATTATTTGAGCGTCATACAAGCTTTAGGAAACTACTGATAACTAAGATTGGATCTATGGAAGACAAGGATTGAGAAGGTGGAGTTTCAAACAAGAAGTACCGAAATTGAATTCGAAACAGTTAATGTTCGAATTAAACCTCTGCAAAATACAATACAAGGTGGTCATCTCGTATGCTAGTGGACAACAGTCATTGTCCCGGTCGTCGTTGTTGTGTTCCATAATTAATGGGAATGTTTGCTCTTACTAATAATGTCATAATACATAGAATTCATTTTATTACATTTCATTACAAAGAAACTTGTATTTGGACCACCCTGTATATGTTTGCTGGAGCTCTTTAGGGTACGATAGGTAGGTGGATAGACACGAAGATTACGGATGTTACTAGGGTTAGTGACGTTCAGGAGCTGTAAAGGATAGATCAGTCAACTAATCAGAGATTCTTTTTTGGGCTACACTACACGAATGTGGAATGCTTTACCCGCCTCAATATTTCCCTTCCTGTACCTACGATATTCAGGCATTCAAAACCAGTGTGTATCGGTGTATCCTTTTAATACTCTCCATTCTCCAAATTTGCTAAACGCTCACAATGTGCTCAAATATTTTAAGAGTAGTCATAATCCCTTTAGTGCGCACAAAATTTCCGCGAATTTAAATTGATGAGTTTAAAGCGGACGAGATACACAGGAGGCCCAAATGGTTATTGTAAAACAGAACTCGAAGAGCGAAACGAAGATATCGACTTTGGATGGTTTCGATTCTGAAAATTTGAACGCACTTGACAGGAGTATTCAGTGAGAAGGCGACAGAGGCTTTGCATGGGGATCGAGTCAGATAGAGGTTGGAGAATTCGTTAGACCGTCGTTTCATTTTCCATGTCCTGAAGTAGCTTAAATAATTTATGGTATCAATATATGCGGCAAATATAATCTCTTGCTCTAATAATATGCCAAAATTTTGCAATTTGTCTAAATGGTAGCTGTGGTTTCATTACCAACGTGAAAAAGTGATTCATTGGGACTTGGTGTTGTTAAAGCATAAGCAGTTTTTAAAACACCGAACTAAACAACTTTCTAGATCAATTTGAATCATGTTTTTCGACGTACAGTAAGATATATCAATAGAGGACCTAAGTGGCCGCCTTGGGGGACAGCGCCAAAAACTTGGCAATCTCAAGTAAACTAACATCACCATTTGAACCACTGTTTGTGTATTCGGATTATGAAAGTAGTCTTAAATGTCTGAGAAATTTTTCCTTCCTAGAGCAATAAGCTGAAGAGTTTAGATTTAAGGATACCATTAACACCAGGAATTAATTCTTCTTCTTGATTAGATTTATTTTTGATGAGAAAAGATCGCAAGTACTAGGAAGAAATGGACCAAGGAAGAAATTGTGACTATATGTAGCAGAGTCACACGGCTAAATTTTTTTTAAAGAAGTTTAAAACAAAATTGGCTATTGCGTGAAAATCATTTTATTATGAAAAGAGAGAGATAGAGAAAGGGATGACTGAAGAAGTTGCTTCAAGTTTCGATTAGTAAGCAATGGTGAATAATGTTATAAAATTCGTTAACATGAAGAAGTTAACATTTGTCAGCCTGAAGAAATCAGAATTGCTTTCACTGGAAAAGTGTTACCAATTCGAAAAACAATCATCCTGAAAAAACACCACTTACACATCCCCCATGATGAACCCGTCTCTAAAAGATTCATAAATATATGGCTTCCTAAAAATTCATGTTAAATTCGATGCTTTCCTGCCATAAACATTACTAAACATTTTGAATTAAAACCTCCAATGAAAAATCAATCCAAAATACTAGATTCAATTGAAACTCCATCAGACGATTAGTTTAATTGTCCCCTCAATCAATTGTAAAACTGTTATTGATGATATTCCATTTACTTAAATGCTTAACTTAAATAAATTTTATATCTTGACGTCTTCAACGACGACGATACTATATATATGTTTAATTTGCAAAACCAGGAAGTAAGCACACGAACGTACAGTACATATACGAGAGGGTATGCACATTTTATGAGCCTATAGACTTAGACTTGATGAATTTTTACAGAAGTGTTTATTTCTTGATGTGTATAAATGTAGATGATGGTTTACATTTCTATTCTCGATCTTATACTCGTATACGACCGTATACCCTATTCTATATTTCTATCTGTGCAACTGCAACCATGCCTCATCCATTTATCTATCATGGTTTGGTTATGGTGACCATCTGCCTTTTCTTCCAATTTTTTTTTTTTTTATTAAATTATTGTTTAAGTAATTCAATTATCACTTTTCAATCATGGGACGCATTAATAGGCCCCACATTGATAAAATGTAGTACCCCTTAGCATAATGGTTAGTGCGTTGGATTGTCATGGATGGTCTTGGGTTCGATTCTCAGCCACTGCAAAAAAGTTTTGACAAATCCTCTAGGATTATCTCTTGTCATGAAAAGTGCTGCTCATTAACCATTCGGAATCGGCAGAAAATTGTAGGTCCCCTCCATTCCTGGTAACACGAACACAGGAATGGCTGAAAGTTCTAAGTCACTAGGTCTTTCATAAATATTCAAAATTTGAAGAAAATCAGTCACCCCGTTTAAGCTCAAGCTCCATGTAACTTTTTTAATTTAATTTTCAGGAAAATAATTCCTCAAAAATACCCCCACCCCTTACATCGTTTCATATAGATGTGTTATTATCTTCGCACAGTGGTACCGAAATGGAAAATGTCAAATAATTCAAAGTGCTTAATTTAGTATTGTGATATACTTTTCTTGCAATATTTTTGCACGACGAATGCGCCTGAGATAATGGTTTTGGGGTACAAAATTTGCTCTTAGCAGAAATAAGATTTAAACCGGACCTTAAAATGTTTAGACCTACGTAAAAGTCTCGATTATTATTTAAATATTTCCCTTCGATGTATTATGTTAGTTTTTATATAACATTTTCCTAAAACAAAGATTTACCCTATTTATAAGACTGCACTGGAAAACTAACACCGAAATCTGGATCTCGGTCGCATTTTAGACTTGAGTAACCATACAAACATAGCTCAGTTTTGTTCTCCAAGTTCTGTCAGTAATGATGAAAATTCTTTTCTCACCTTTTACATTTTCTTTTAAAATTCAAAATATTTCGTATTCGAAAAATCCTGAATTACTTGTTAGTTTTCACTTGAATCTACTAAATTGCTAAATATCCATTTAAAGTGAAACAATCATAACTTCCCATAGACTCTAGTCATAAGACGGTAAGTATACTATACTTACCCGGTTAAAAATATAATAAATGTTTAAAGTGATTCACAAAAATCACACGTTTTGTCCCACTGTGTGTGGTTTTTTAACTTTAAGCTAGTCCCAAAATACTCGTAGTTTACTACTATCACTGAACCAAATCGCGTAGGTGATATTGAAGAAAATATTTTGTTAATTTTTGAAGAATCAATTATTCAAATCAACAATTTTTCATAGTATTTTTCTTCATATTGAAGACTGAATATTCAAAATGAATAAGGTTTCTTCAAATGATGAATGATTTAGTATTTTATTCAAACGAATGAAATTTTGTCATATCTACGAAAACAATTTGTTAATTTTTGATGAAGCAATTATTCGAAAAGACAAATTTGTATTAATAGTTTTTTTTTACTATGTATGTATGTATTTACATCACAAGTAGCACAAAATGGTATAATTTCGGTATCAGATTTCTTAATTCATACGAAAACACGAGAGAGTTATTTGAGTAGCACTTTGAGACAAGATATTTTATGTATCACAGTGGCACAATAGGTAGAGCACAAGCACGGCAAGCGAGAGGACTCGGGTTCGAATCTCGGTAGAGGCACAGAGGTAAATTAAAAAAAAATAACATTTAAAATTCTTTCATTCCAGCAAAAAATCACATAAAGAGGCGAATATAGTCAGAAAAGGAAAAATGAAGAGAACTCAAAAATAATCAACAATAACCAAACAGTTAATAAAAAACTTTATTTTTATTTATATAATTTCAAGAAAGAAGCACGAAATTTAATCAATTTCACAAAATTTTGTGGATTTAACACCATAACGAAAAATTTTATGCATTTCTTCAAAATGACAATATTTCTTGAATATAACAAAATTTTCTTCAAAACAACGGATAGGTTTCATTGACCGTATATTGATCACCCTTTCTTCAATTCTACCTACTTTTTCTTCAATATGACTACCAAATTTGGTTCAGTGTACCTGCAATTATGTGTTTATTCCTGGAGACAACACTGGTGCACTTTAAATTGAAACTTTCAATATTATTAGTTCTACTGATTTATATTAATTCACAATAAGTTTATTGGAAATATTCGGAGAACTGCAAGAAAAAGTGTGTGCATTCGTTCGAGTACCGAATTTTTGTTATCGAACATACCCAATTAACATACATAATAATGCAATCGTAATGTTGTCAACATTGTTTTTTAAATATTGAAAAAATTTTCAGAATTGAAATTCTCGAAAATGTACAGAAAATCTTAGAGTTCGAAGTAATGGAACGAACCTATTTATTTCAAGAGTTAAATATTGTTAGAAAAAGAACGTAACATCGGACTCCGCTACGTAACGTTAAGATTTTTTGACTTATATATAAACAGGGATGTTATATTCAAACAGAGATATTATCTGATACGTAGTACTACAATTATTTGCTCAAATTGTTTGACAAACACGACATGATGAATATATGATAGATGAGAAATATTAGCGTTCACATTCGTCAAACATGCTGTCAAACATCACTTATTATTAGAATTTCGTCCAAGTCAGAGCATAGATTAAATTTTAGATGAGGAAATTTACTTGATTTTTATATTGCAAGTCTGCAGAAAACTTAAATTAATCTAATTAAATCCACTTAAATTACCGCTGTTTCTTATAAAACTTATTTTGATATATTTGTGCAAAGCTGGAGAACTTCATGGAAAATGAAATTTGCTTCAGGCTTGACAACCATGTGTTCACATTCTCAAATATGCTTGTCATTCAGCCAAAATATCAAAACATTTTTAAAACCATCCAGAATGCTTGACCAGCCGTTGGATGGAGTGTTCACATTAGAAAAATCAAGACAATCATGCCGTGCTTGTCAAAAACATATTTAAGAATGTGAACGTCCCTAAAAGTGCACGAAAATATGATACTTCAGTCTAACTTTTGGAGACTGAATTACACGATTCTTTTTTTTTTCGTTTGTTTCGTCTTTCTTGAAACTTTGGGGAAAGGTGTAGAAATGAAGCTTCATTCCACAACACTTCTTTACCTCACACCAAATATTACATATGTCAAAAAGACGAACAAAAAAAAACTGAAATAAAAGAACTGTGTTATCAGTTTTTTTCTGCTATGGACGGTGCTCGCAGTAGAGAACAATCTTTTAATTTGAAATGTGGCATGAGGTGGTTTGCCTAATCTGGAAAAATTAAATTTTGACGTATCGAGAATATTTTGTTGCAAATGTCAACCGATTGCCCTGAAAATACATTTTGCGGAGCATAAAATAAAATGCAATCGCCCTTAACAAACGTAAAGGGGACTTCTTTGAACCTCCAATGAAATTTATTTCGTTTTTCGTTTTGTTGACATATTGAGTGATAGGTGAAGAAATGTTGGGGAAATCAATGAAAATTACTTAAATCAAGATTTTAAACCATTGACACCATAGGCGAACTCTCTTTGAGGAGCCTCAAAGTTTTAGTGTAAGCATGATGTAGTTAGTACGCAATATTCCCAATGTAAACAGGGTCTTAAATGCAATCTTCCGTAAAGTAATGTGCGTAGCGGGCTACACGGAGCTTTAGACCCACGTTTTGGGTTTACCCTACCGCGCGCCGGCATAGATTACTCATCTAAAAAAGAAACCTTCAACATTTAGGACGTTGATGAGCAGCTGTTCAGAACTTCATTTTTACTTGCGACTTATAGGTACTATTCGGAAAAAAAATCGAACTCGAGATTTTGATCAAAGTTAATTTTCTTTAAACTTGGTAGATATCATTTTTAATTATTCCCCCCCACAGGTTTTTTTCTTTTTTTTTTAAGACCAAACATAACGGGACCTGCCATACGAATTTTTTTTCGAAATTTTATGAATATTATTTTTTCTCAAAAAGTGTTTGACAGATTTAAAAAAAAAAAAATAAAAGTACAAAAAAATTTCATTTAGTAAAAGCTAGGTAATGGTTGAAAAAATGTTTCCGAAAAGTGGTTATTCAGGGTACCCCCTTTTTTGTTTTTGCTTTTCTCAAAAACGTTACCACCAAATTTGATCATTTTTTTTTTGGGCTAAAGCTCCCCAAAAACTTGAATAGAATTGCGTATTCAAATTTTCAAAACAAATTTTTTGGATTTAAAAAAAAATAAAATTTTTTTTTCAAAAATCAATATTTCGAAATCCCCATACTAGATTTTCTTTAACTTAATAAATAAAAGTTTCTCAATATACCTAATGTACAAAATGTGAGAAAAAAAGGTACCCATCATACAAATGTTAAAAATGGTTGTAAAAAATCGTATTTTTCTCGAAAACGGCGCCTAGAATTTTGATAATTTTTTTTTTCTTTGAATTAATTTTAACGATCTTTAATTTATTAAAAAAATTGAAATTAAGATATTACAGCTTGTACCTACCATAGAACCATTTTTTCAAATTTTGAATTACTCCTTATCTACGTAACGGATTTTAATGAATAAGGATGCTTCTAAAAAGTTTAAAAAAAATTGCATTTCAAAACTTAAAAAAAAAAATAGTTTTTGAATTTTTGATCAAAAAAAACTCGATATCTGAAAAACGGCTGAATAATTTTTTTGGAAATTTTATTTTCATTCGTACAAAAAAAAAAACTTAAAGTTGGCGTACCAAATTTTTTTCTTAAATTTTTTTTTTAAATTTTGTATATAAAAGCTTATTTTTTTAAGAAACCACTACAACGACTTATAATTTTTGTTCTAGCATAAATTTATATTTGCATAGCATTCTGTTTTTGTCTCTTCTCTAATAACATTCGTTTTTAAAATTCCTAGTCTATTAGATAGGAGCAAGTTCGTGCGAACTTGTCGTGCATTTTATTTTATTTGGTATAATGATCCAGAGGTATATTTGTTTGTGTTTTTTTTTCATAAGTTAATCAAGTTTCCCTTCATGCAAAACATTATTTATGTCTTAAACTACTTGTAGGAAGTTTACTTCAGACACGGCCTAGGTCGTAAATATTAAGTACATGTTGTTTGTATGCCACATTCAAAAAAAAATTTTCATCGGTATCTCTTAAATCGTCTCCAACTTTCCTAAATGCTCGCGCTGTGCTCAAACATATTAAAGGTAGTCAAAATCCGTTTAGTGCTCGCTCTATTAATAGAGTTTTATATTTAAAAATCGTTTTGTTTTAATTTTTTGTCTATTTTGTATTTTTAAATATGGTCACCTCGATCATAATTTTCCAGACCGACGACGACGACACTGTAGGCGACCGCGCCGTATTTAGCGCATTGGCCGGCCTGCTGCACACTTTGCCTGCCACCCAATATAAATAATTTCAACGCATAAACGGGATGCCGGCCGGTTTTTCATTTTCATTTTCAGTTTCTATTTTTTTTTCTTTGTATCTAATTATGTTTGGTTTATTTATTTTAAGAGTATGTATCTATGTTTCTGTAACATTTGTCTTTAAAAAACAAATAGAATATAGGAGGAGAATTGTTTTCCAACAAATGTGCAAACATAACTCACACACTCACTCATACGCATAGATACAAAAATAATTGAGCTATTACTGAAGCACGTTATGAAGTATCATGAATTTAATTTGGGAAACTTCATAATAATATTTCACAAAAACAACATCAACATGAACATCAGAGCAACGTACTCTTAAATTCTCTTTTTATTTAATTTTTTTGTTATTAATAATAATTCCTAATAAAACTGACCTAGGACTTTGTAGGTTTTTTTTTACTTTTTTTAATCGCATTTGTATTTTATGCACATGTATGGGTTGAGTTGTTTAACTTGTTCACTGATTACAGTGATGTGTAAACAAAATTAGGTCAAATTGCTTTTCTAAGTTTTTTTTAAGTTATATGGAAATTTTTTGAAAATATCGTCTTACTCAATATGAATTAAAGACTAATGTAATCACATTTAGCTTAAATATTCTCTGCTAACCTTTAAGATGTGGATCTTTCGAGCCCGCGCCACATATTTTGTTTTAATATAATTTAACAATAGCCGTGTTTTTTGAAAGAGTGAATATCCAAGTTAGCAAAATATTACATGGCAAACAATAAAAACATCAAGACTGAATATAATTTGGTCAGCAATCAGAGTGAATATAGAATGAATAAAAATTGTTGATATATTGAGATGAAGATGGCGCTTAAATCGAGTGCAGAAAAACATTTGCTTGGTAAAGCTTCATATCTATTTTGTAAAAGGCGTACAAGAAACCTCAAATGTCAATTGATTGAAAAACTTCTGAAAAATCTTAATTTTTTCACCGGAAAATCGAAATTTTTTGGATTTTCTTTTTGTTCAGAAAAATTGCGATTTTAGAGCTTTTGGAGAGCATTTGAAAGAAATACTCTAAATAGGTCAAAATATAATATATTATCCACCCACCAACCAAGCCATAAACTGTCAAATTCCATTGGAGGATGGCTGAGATCTCTATGGATTAAACAACATCTACAAAATCTGATTTTTTTTTTAACGAAAAATCGATTTTTTTTAACGAAAAATCGATTTTTTTTAACGAAAAATCGATTTTTTTGCTCATTAAAATTGTAATTTAGAGGCTGGCAAGAATATGGAAAGAAATATTCTAAATACGTCAAAATAAATTTGAAATTACTCTAAAATTCGTGTCAAACTTTGAGATTAAAAAAGAGTAAATATAAAAGTGACTAAATCGTTTTTTTTTCGATTTCCTTTACTGAGTGGCTATCAATTATCCATAAAACACGGCTGATATTTAACCAACTGTTTTGATTTTGATGGTGGTTTTGGGTTTTTCGGAACCAGATTTATAGGGTAGGCACCATTATCTTTTATCTTGCTAAAACTAGACAATCTAATTATTTGTTCCTGTCAAATTGTCTAAAGGATAAAAGAAGCATGTCTTCCGTGAGGTGATATTTAAGATCTCGAACAGAAACCGACTATTCTCTTCATCTGGATTCGTACAATTAATTTTCCGCTCTCTCTAAACTGTTATATGATGCATATTTAAACCAAATGCAATTCGATATTATCACTGATACTAAAGGGATTTTTGACTACCCTTAAAATGTTTGATCACAGTGCGAGCGCTTAGCAAAGTTGGTTTTGAATATTTGGATATCATAATGGGGGGAAATATAGAGTCGGGTAAAAGCATTCCGATTTAACGCTAATTATGAGCAAATCGCCAAATTATCGTGCATTTCAAAGCATTTCGAAAGATGTCTTTGACACGCTAAAAAAACCACGGGTTTCTTAAAGGAATATTTATGACCACAAATTTCACAAAATTCGTTTCTTATTTTAATTGAGCAAATAAAATGTCACACGAACTTACTCTTATGTAAACGGTAAGAATTTCAAAAATGAATGCTATGAGAGAAAAAGCATAAAATTCATTTTTTAAATGCATAAAACAAATTTTTAGTAGTTGGAGCTGAAAACAGGATGCCTAATGATTTCTCAAGCAAACATTAATTCATGCAAGAACAAAAATTACTCGTATAAGTCGTTGTAGTGGTTTTTTTCAAAAAATAAGCTTTTATATGCGAAATTTAAAAAAAAATCTTATGAAAAAAATTTGGTACGCCAATTTAAAGTTTTTATTATTGTTCGAATAAAAGTTAAATTTACAAACAAAAATATTGAGCCGTTTCTGAGATATCGAATTTTCAAAAAAAAAAAAGATAGATTTTTTTTTATAAAATTCATTTTTTTTTTAAGTTTTGAAATGCAATGTTTTTTTAAAATTTTTAGAAGCTTCTCTATACAAAAATTTCATTAAAATCCGTTATGTCGATAATGAGATATTCTAAATTTGAAAAAATTGTTCTATGATAGGTGCAGTCAGTAATATCTTAATTTCATTTGTTTTTTATTAAATTATAGATCGTAGAAATTAATCAAAAGAAAAGGAATATTAGTGAAATTCTCGGAACCGTTTTCGAAAAAATACGATTTTCGAAAACCATTTTTTAACATTTGTATGGGTGGTACCGTTATTTTTGGGTAAAATAATTTTTTTTTCTTACATCTTGTAATTTATATTAAGAAACTTTTATTTATCAAGTCTAAAAAAATCGATCAAGGGATTTTTGAATTATTGAGTTTTGAAAAAAAAAATTGATTTTTTTTTTTAAATTGAATTTTTTTTTTGTAAATTTTGAAATCAAAATAATGTTCAAACTGCTGGGGAGCTTAAGCATAAAAAAAATATATACATATTATGATTTTTTGTTTTGCTGAATTATATTATTTGTATATTTTATTTTACAAAAGGTAAAATAAAACATAAAAAAAAATGTTCAAAATCGGTTGTACCGTTTTTGAGAAAATCAAAAACCAAAAAAAAAAAATGGTTCCAAAAATAACAATTTTTTTTTGATTTTTTTTTTCAACCATTTCCTAGCTTTAATTAAATGAAATTTTTTGA
The DNA here is from genome assembly GCA_963931855.1 of Philhelius festivus. Taxonomy (NCBI): domain Eukaryota; kingdom Metazoa; phylum Arthropoda; class Insecta; order Diptera; family Syrphidae; genus Philhelius; species Philhelius festivus. The sequence continues at coordinate 45,984,555 of OZ007557.1, read as the reverse complement.
ATCTTTTTTTTTAAATCTGTGGGACAATTCTTGAGAAAAAAAAAATATTTATAAAATTTCGAAAAAAATCGTATGGCAGATACCGTTATTTTCGGTCTTAAAAAAAAGAAAAAAAAAAACGTGTGAGGGGGAAATTGAAAATTCTATCTACCAAGTTTAATGAAAATCGGCCGAGCCGCTTAGGCTGTAGTTGAAAAGACAGACAGACAGACAGACAGAATTGCGAGACCCACTTTTTTAGTCTTCGCTATCATCGTTATGTCAACTTTGATCAAAATCTCGAGTTAGATTTTTTTTTCCGAATGCATAACTTCCATTATAGTACCTATAAGTCGCAAGTAAAAATTAGGTTGATGGACCATTGACTTTACACACACAAAATTATCTCGTACCTGCTGATGTACCAGAGCGTTTAGCCTGTTGTTTTAGTGCCACCAGAGGCGTAGTACCTCTTCACCTAATGATTCCTTATCTTTGCAGAAGGTTTGAACAATTTTTCCAAAAGAACAATTTGGAACTTAGGCTAGGAACGCACTCGCGGTTATTTAGTCACAAAAATAGAACACATGAGTTTAAATGAGAATAAACGCACTTGATACCAACAAATAGTGACGATTTAAAGTTTGCAATTTGTTTCATTTTTCACGCGATGCGATTGTCGTAAGTTAAAATGAAATAAATGCACTCAAATGAATATGCTCACATTTGCGATTTAAATTACTACGACTTAAAAATCGTAGTCGCAACAAGAAATTGTTATGCACGCACTTTTAATTTTTAATCCACGATTTTTTAGCCGCAAGGAATAAGACACATGGCGTTAAAGGTGAATACACGCACATGCGACTTAAAAATCGTAGCGATTATAAAAATGAAACAATTTCATTTTTTCAAGCGATTTTTCTGTCGCTACTTATTTGTACTCGTAGCAAATGCATGCACTCACATAAAAAGTGGTGTGTTTTATTTTTTTTGCGATTAAATAATCGCGCGCAAAAAAATCACAAGTGCGTGCATGACAATAATTTGTAGCGACTACGACTTTTTAATTGCCTCGACGAAAAATCGCAAGTGCGGTCCTAGCCTTAATGTGAATGAACGCACAGCACATGCGACTAAAAAATTGTAGCGATTATAAAAATGAAACAAGTTCTATGTTTTAAGAAATAGAACTTGTTTCATTCATTGCCTGCACGAACTTGATCACACAGAAATTCCAGAGTAGCCACCATTCGGGATCAAGGAGTTATCGGCGATAGTGAACTCAAATTCAGATTCCATTATGATAACATTGCGGCTAGGACTAATTCAGCTCTTGGTTTCGTCAAATGTTGGTCAAAGGAGTTTTTAGACTCTTTCGTTAAGAAACGGCCATATTACGAGCTGCTATTAATATTATTTTTTGCACAGTATTGTAGAAATATTTTAGTTCGCGTTTTTTGTCTGTCTCTGCATTCTGCAAACATGAAATGTATATTATTATTCAAAATACCATCAGTTCTAGAAAAAAGAGGAATCGACAAACGCCGAAGAAAGACAAGAAAAAAAGGTTTTTGTATTAATTCCACATCCGTCCAATTGGGTTACCACGAAATTCACACAACGATGGTATTAAAGCTCGTGGTTACTCAAAGTAACCACTTTTGGGTGACTATGACGACTGCTGTGATGTGTCATACAGATATTTAAAGCACTTGATTGAGAGCTTATTTGCTTGGATGTTGACTTTATTATTTGTTTGCCCATAGTAGGAGTTCTTAAGAAGCCCCAAGTCCAAGATAAATGGGCAATAAAAATGTACATATTTGTGGTTAGAAAGAGAAATAAGATTATTTTGCGTATGTAGGTTATTTTTTTTTTTGGTCTTTTTACAATAAAAGAAAGTTTGAAAAAAAAAGATCTCGAAATTGGATACTTTTAACTGTTTCCATTTTGTTTACAGATCAATTTTTAAATCTCAAGATGAAACTTTAGCCTACACCAGAAAATGTGAATAAATCGTCAAGAATGCGAAGGGTTCTTCCTCTGAGATTTTCGAAATTCTTTCAAAAAAAAAAAAATATCTTAACAGCAGAAGAAGTTGGAGTATAGTAGAAATGTGAATTTGTTAAAAAAATAACGAATTTTAACAGAATGGTTTGGTCGTAAGAAGTATACAAAAATTTTGTGAACTAGGATAGGTTTCTAATAGCCTTTTGACTAGTGTGGTTGTTTATCTTTAACCAACATGGTTAACATGTCCATCAAAATTAAAACCAGTGATGAATCCACCAGGTGCTTCATAACCAAGTGTTCAATAAAAATAACACCTGATATATTAAAGTCACAGATTTTATCATCTGTGAACAGCTTAGACCTAAAAAAGTACAAAAGTTATTGGTATTGACCAAAATTGGAAAATGTCGCCTAGCTTATTAAAAGCTAAACAGTCAGATTAAATAAACTTAATATTTTGAGCTTTTTACGATAATTTATAAAAAATTCGTTTCCGATTGAAGTCCAAGATATCAAAGGATTACAATAATGTCCGACAAGTTAGCATTATAACTTAAAAATTTTGGAAATGTAATAATTCGATTAATTGTTGTAAATTTTTCAGGACACAAACAAATTTGTAACGCTTGTTTGTTTTTTTTTAAATATCCCCTGGTTATACTAAATTGATAGTCAAGTTAGCACTACCACCCCTCAAAATAGGGTAAAATTTACACGAACAGGAAAAAGGACAGTAACTGTCCTAAATATGTCGTAAAATCAAAAAAATTGTCGCCCTTGTTTTCTTAAAAATAATTCCTGGTAATGTTTTTTTGAAAGTCAGGTTGTCAAGGGAAGTCAAGGGATTACCATCCCTCAAAAAAGGGTATGTAAATTTGTTAAATTTGTAGTAAATGTAAATAAAACAAAATGTAAATCAATTTTTTTTTTTATAAATATAATCCATTGTAATACTAACTTGAGAGTCAAGTCATCACTACCACCCCTCAAAACTCAATGACAGTATTAAGAACCGTAAATTTGTTGTAAAATCAAAAATTTTCTTTTTTCTTTTTAATAAAACCTGGTAATGCTAACTTGGCAGTCAAGAACTATCACCTTTCAAAATAGGGTAAAAGGAAAAATGACGATGTTAATAACTGTCGTAAATTTGTCGTAAATAATTTTAAAATGCTTGTTATTTCAAAAATAATTTATGGTAATGGTAACTGGACAGTCAAGTTAGCACTACCATCCCACAAAAAAAGGGTAAAATGAACTCCAAAAGGAAAGAGGACAGTGTTAATAATTATCGTTGAACTTGTCGTAAAAATGTTGTAAAATAAAAACTATTGTCGCGCTTTTTTTTTAAGCAAATCCCCTGATAATGCTAACTTGAGAGTCAAGTTATCACTATCACCTTCAAAATAGAGCAAAAGGAAAAATGACAATGTTAATAGCTGTCGTAAATTTGTCGTAAATATTTTTAAAATGCTTGTTTTTTCAAAAATAATTTCTGGTAATGGTAGCTGGACAGTCAAGTTAGAACTACCATCCCACAAGAAAGGGTAAAATGAACTCCAAAAGGAAAGAGGATAGAGTTAATAATTATCGTTGAACTTGTCGTAAAAATGTTGTAAAAGGCAGGAATGCAGAAGATACGCATAGAATAGTTAGAATCAGATATAATGAAAACAAGTGGAACACTTAATACAGTAGCGGTGAACTTTGGGAATCGACTAAAAATTTAGGTGATCGCCTGTTTGTGTTCCACATCAAAGTGACCTTCCTACTTTGGAAGCCTACTTAGGAATCTGAAACAGCTATCAAAGAGGAGTTTTCTAACCTCCCGGCCTCATTAATAAATCTCAAATCTTATGAGAACTATCTTTACATTCAAAGTTTTGAAGTTATAATATTCTGACACTCGTATTCTGAGATTCTTTCATCAACATTCTGCTGCTCGCTACTGTTTCAGCACCAGTCAACAACCTGCCTAGCTTGGCATAGTGCAGATGGTGTCGGATGAGTGTGCTGGTTGAGTGATTGTTCCAAATTCCGGATAATTGTGTAAAAGCAAACACACAATAAGAGACATCAAAACCTACTCGATCCTTTCTTCGTTTAGAACTCGACTGGATGACACCGTGAGAATGTCCACAATTTCCTATATCAATTCCATGAGTTATTACATCAAAATGGCGCATTTCGACGGTAATTGGGCCAAAGGGCTACGTGGTCAAGTGTTCGCCATTTCTACCTGCGTACCTATTCTGCTTCTCATTCGAGAGTGAATCTGATTTACGTCGGTAAAGTCGATAACATTGTGCGGCTGTTTTTATTCAACTGAACGCACTCGGTGCATACAATACCGATCCCCATATGAATTGCCACGGACTTATCATTTGTTCTATTGTCAATCTGAATATACAAATTGAGTACAAGTTGATAAATTTCGAAAATGGAGTGTAAATATTTTTAAGGCCACAAACAGAGACAAATCACAACTTTAATTTCCACAATGATATTAGATCCTAAAATTGGAAGAAGCAATGCCAAAAGTTTACCCGAAGATCTGCAATAATTTTGAAAATTCGCTTCTTCCTCTGTTTGGAAATGAAAAAAAAAAAGTCCAAAATACTATTCATACATACTTCTACTTTTCAACTTCAATAATTACCCAAAGCAAATTATCCACACTTGAAGACATCTTCTCATGAACAGCTGCTTACGTTTATGTCAAGTTGGCTTGGAGTAGTGCATAGGTAGGGAATAGCATGGTAGGGCTTTTAAATTTTATTGAAGTTTTCATTAAAGTGTTTCACTTGAGCACCATTAAATCATAACTAAACATAGATTATTGCCTTATTATTTACTTAATTAATAATATCTTTCCAATGTCACATTTAGTAAACAAAACAAATTAATTACCTACATACAAATAATTACAATCTAATTACCAGGCACAGACTTACTAATGAATTCCGATAAGTAGAACAAATTAAAATACTTCAACATCATTTGCGCTAAGCAGGTTGCATTTAAAGGGGGATGACCTACTCAGTTGTCCACAATCTTACACTTCAAAGATATTGTATGTACTTTCTATTTGAGCATTGACCACGACAGCAAGACTATCAATAACACCAACAATAACAGCCACATAACAAACTGTCAGTAGGCTGAGTAAGTACATGTGTGCGTATGTATGTATCTATCCCCCGGCACACTGGTCAGTCAATGGAAATACCACCAAGTTTTAAGTTTTTCCCGAAGTGGCCAGCAGCTAAGTATCTTTGGCTAAAAGAAAAACTACAAAAACGTCGTCGTCGGTGACTTGCGCCAACACACTTCTCTCGGTAAGTAGTTGTTTCTAATTCTCTCATCAACAACAAAAAAAGAAAGACTATTTTTTTCATTTCGTCGTGGTGTGTAGTTGAAGTCGCAAAAAGAACATAAAGCCCACAACTCGACCATAAGAACTTGCTCTTAATAGACTTCTCACCTATAGATGAACTTGGTTTTGAAGCAAGCACATTCTATATAGGGTCAGAAGTTGGAAGTTATTTTTGCTTGGAAATTATTTCTGGTAATATTTTAAATTCAACCTACAGGTGATGTCCGAAATACTGGCGTTTAATTAATTTGCTTGGGTTGGTGAGAACGGGTTCTCAAAAAATGTATAGCTCATTAATGTAAACTTTTAACAACATCCTGACCGATTCTATTCTTGATTGAATTCCTAGTTGGAGTTGACATAGAGGATTTATAAAATTCATGGTAAGGGATATAAAGATTTTTGTCATATTAGAAAATATAAACAAGACCAAACACTTTGTGGAGGAACACCTCAGGGTTCTCTTCTATCTCTTCTTCTTTTTGTTTCATGAATAAAATTCTCTTGAAGTTGGAAAAATGTGAGCGGTTGCGTATGTAGATGATCTGATACTAATGGAAATCTCTCTTCTGTGATCAGTGAAATCATGCATATGGCTTTGAGGAAGGTAGGTAATTCAAAATTACGTATTGTGGACTAGGTGTTGACCAAATCAAGAGTGAATTGATGATATTTGTTGCCTAAAATGAGATACGCCTTTCGACTCTATTTCGACCTAACATTTTCGCTCTCATCCAGTGCAAATATTTAGGTGTTATTGTCGACCCTAAATTAAACTGGAGTCAAATTTTTGGTTTTCAAAACACTACGTTCACAGTTATATCAAAAATTTAATTTCCATTAAGGATCCCTTAGTTGGTTTTCTATCCAGAAGAGATTATAAGGATGATGTCATGGCTTTGACTGGCTCAAAGATGTAATATGGTGTTTCCATTATTTTTTTCAGAATTTTTACATTAGGTTTTTCGGCTACCCAAGTTCTCCGTTCCACAGTAACAACGCTAAATTTAATTTGACGCGATAAGCTCGGGGTGAGTACTCAATAAATTGCACTCTTTATATTTTAACTACGTGGCTAATCCGAAAAAATATATATACGAGTAAATTGTACCCAATTTCGTTTGTGTTTTTCAAGAAAAAATCACTGGCAATCAGGGAAGTATTCAAAATATTCAAACCAAAATATCTTCAGATAACACAGCCCCACAAAAAAAGTCCTCTGACTCTTGGACACCATGTGTCTTATAGGTTTTTTGGCTCGCTGATTTCAAATCCGGAGGACCCAATCAGGTCAGGTTTAAGGGCATTTGAAGGTCAAATTGCGAAAAATTCGCCGAAAAATCTGAAAACCTATAGATATATGTTTTTGGCACCGCTGAATTCGAATCCGGGCTTCTTTTGACCCCAACATGTAAATGTCAAGGTCAAACGAAGGTCAAATCCCTAAAATCTAACGATATGATATTTTTGACCCCGGATTCTGAAAGAGCGGAATATTATACATCTAAATTCATCTATACCTGTTGTATGAAATGACCTCTGGATATTCCAAGGTCAAATACTCCTTTTGGAGCTCTAGGCTGATGTATGGACAGTAAATCGGGTCTCCAACCAGTAGATTCTTATGTTTTTGGAGTCACTGAATCCGAATATAAGGTGCGTTTAATCCCATTTTGCAGACTCTAGGTCATTTGAAGGTATCCATATCCCTTCAGAAGTAGCCTAAGTAACGGGATCGAACATCGCACCATAGCCGTATGATATCATGACTTTGTAGTCTAATGTGATCTTAGGTTTTCAGATTTTTCAACGAATATTTCGCAATTTGACCTTCAAATGCCCTTAAACCTGACCTGATTGGGCCAAACGGACTCCGGATTTGAAATCAGCGATGCAAAAAGCTGTAAGACTTATGGTCTCACCCAAGAGTCAGAGGACTTTTTTTTTGTGGGGCTGTGTAATCAATCCTGACAGATAGTGGGTCAAGTTTTTAAGACTCATTGGTTCGGCTTCATCATCCTGTTAATTGGTTCAGCAGCAATGTCACTATGAGCTCGCACGTCTGAATAAAAGGTCACTGCCATCAAATTTTCAAGTTACAATGACATTGAGGTAATTGAACAGCCAAGCGAACTGGACAGGCATGGATCAGCCCTTCTCAGATCACTTGCGAAAAGAGTGCTTATTCCATTTGGGACTATGATGGTCAAAGTATTTCCAGTTCTTTAACGGAAGGGAATCACAGAATCGAGAAATACTTGGCCCACCTTTACAACATGCCTGAACACTAGACAATAGCAGAGAACATGGGGTGAAGCTGAACATTTTTTTACATATTCACTGTCGTAGTTGATGTCGGCATCAGCAGAAAGAGGTCACTGTAAATATCTTTATTTGGCCAGAAAGAAGTGCGATCACATATTTCGAAGATCGTAACGAAAATGTCCAACTGAAAAGAAGATTAAAGATTTGATCTCTTATCTAAACGTGACGAAATGATTCAAGAAGTAAATTTAGTAGTCTCTGTCTAAAGACCACAAGATCGCAGGCTAAGAATTTTCGAAGGAAGTCAATTCATTTGGTAGAGACCTACCGATGGGTAAACATTTGGTTTTGTTATGGTTTAATAAGAGCAGCTTTTGACAAGACTAACTTATTACTGACCGTAAATCTTCTTTTACTGCATCGCTAATTGAATTCAAATGAAAGCTGTACATCATCCGCGTAAATATGGAATTTGCAGAATTTTAAGATCTGAGGTAAATAATTAATAAAAAGAGAAAATAGCAAAGGTCCTAGTATAGATCCCTGTGGTACACCTCTTCAAACAGGGAGATATGGTCAAAGCTTGAAAACGGTGGATAAGATAACCATTGATGAGATTGGTGGATTGCTAGAGAATGTTGTGTTCAACCGAATAAAATGCTTTAGAAAAAATCTAATAGGGTCCACGGCTAAAGGAACATCATCTGAAACTTTAAATAATACTGTTACGCAACTATGCTTTGATCTAATTCCGGAAGATATCACAGTCAGATTGGTTTCGTTCCAGTATTCGAATATTTTTCTGGCAGCTGTCTCGTTTGTCGCAACGAACATGACGATCCTATTGAGTGAGAGAGTCTAACGATCCACCTGTTTATGATTCCACAAATATACAAGATATCACAAACATACAAGATATCACAAACATACGAAATATCACAAACATAATCTTAATTTGTTGAATTTAAACCAAGTAATATGGCTAGAGCGTAGTGGTTTTCGTTGAAGAACGCTTATCAGAGAGACGGAGCCCTACTTGAATATCGCATTCAAAGATGTAACTGGGAAGGAGTTTCTCAAGGGTCGAAGGTGTGCACCTCTGCACCAGAAAATTAATTACATAGCTTGGTTTATTGTTGTCCAGAGGGCAAGCCCTCTAATCCCTAATTCAAAAAAATATATCTTACTTCCATAAGTCCAACGGTACATTGTATAAAAATGACGCACTATGGCCCTCTTTGTCCATGATTATGTTGTCATCCAAAGTTTCCATCACACTAATGTCGTTGTTTAACGGTTCTCCTTCTCTTTAGCTGATTCTGGTGGTCGATCATGTTCGGCACTAGTTTCTTCGTTGAAAGTACTAGGTGTTTGTCCATTAGAGTTAAATTCGCTTCTTTGTAGAGATACGAGCATCTGTCTCTGTAGTGTTTCTGTCGTTGCTGGTCGAAGTAGAGTCCGGTGCAGATCCTCAGTATCTTCCTTTCGAATAGTTGAGATGGAAAACCAGACTGGGAAGGGATAACTGATCACTGGTCACAGGATCGGCTTGCCAATTAATATCTTTGTTGGTTGGCTAAGACTTGGTCTTCTTTTCAGTAATGTGTGCAAACGGCTGGTCTTTTTGAGCACATTTCTTGAGTGCATGCTAAACCTTAGCAACTCGTTGACGTGGATTCGCAGGCACTTGACGTTTTGTTTGGCAGCTATAGTGGAGCTGTCAGGGAGTCTCAGTACCAGCTGCGGTGTGTTTTTACTTTTCGGAGAGCGATTAGTGGTGACTTTGGTGTGATGTAGATGAGCGACTTATCAGCATATAGAAGCTTCTCGCATCCAATTGGAGAAGGTTGGTCGGAATTCATCAAGTTGTAGAGGAAGGGGCCTAATTTTAAGCCTTGGACGCTTCCAGCTCTGGTGGCCTTCAAGTGTGACTCACAGTTATCTAGTTGGACACAAAATTTCTTGAAAGAAAGGTGAATTTTTATTAATGACGGAGGTACTTACATTAGATGGAGTTTGTGGATAAGGCTGTATATCCACACTTTGTCGAATTCTTTCTAGAGATCTGGAGAGCATCCGATAGTGACACTATGACTGTTCAGGTAAGTGGTGATATTGTGTCGGAATTTTAGCAGTGAAATTTTCACTTTAGAATTTCTACAGTCTTCGGAGGAATACTTCTTCTAGTAGTTTGCTGATGTTGAGCAGTGATATCGGTCTGTAGCTGGAAGCATCTTTCTTTGTTGAACTATTGGTTCTACTTGCTGTAAGAACGTTGGGTCAGTAGGTTGGTTCGAAGTAATTAGCGAAAGATTCCACCTTGTCTTGGGCTGAGGAGGTAGCTTCAGTGTTGTTGCTAATGATGGTTTTCGGTATTTCTGGCTGTTGTCCAATGATCTTGTTGATGTTTTTGAAAGCATAAGATCTTGGCTTGATTGCTTGCAACCTTTTCCGGTACTGAATATTATCGTGGTGTTAAATGAAGTTCCGGAACATGATGTTGACATGCTGTAGTTGATTACAAACTATCTGGTTGGTTATATTCAGTTTACTTTGATGGATCCAACGGAGACGTTTTCTTAGACTTTGTCTGTGACCATACAGACTCGGGAAGGTGCTGGTAGCTATCCTTTGACGTTCTAGGCTGCTTTATCTTTTCCAGGACATCAGATACAGCATGTTCAAAGTGGAAGAGTTAAGCTGTCTTCAATGTTCCTGTGAAGTCTTTTAATATGCAGCCGTCAGAAGATAATGAAATTGTCATTGGAAAATAAAAAACTTATGTCACATATGGGGCCTAACCTTATACAATGGGTTCATTTTAAAGAATATAAATATATATTTTGAATGTCAACTTAATATTAGAAGTCGGGTGACTTTTTATGTTCACGGGGTGTTCCGTCCCGGTTGTCCAGTGGAGGTTTGGATTTGGTTTGGTAAAAGTGTTGGCATTTAGCCGCGGCGGTTATTCTGACCCTGTGTCAGCGTAGAAGGGAACGGCTGCTTCGCCGTTGTCCCTGAAAATAGTGTCGTCCAGAGTTTTCATCTCACTCAGGTACCTCGGCTTGGGATGTCGTTGCTCGGTGGCCATTTTTCTCATTAGTTCATTAGGGTGATTGACGGTGTTCTGTACCAGCTTCTTTACCGAATTTAAAAGGTATTTATCGAGTGGCATTATATTTGCTTCTGTGTAAAGATCCTCTTCCTGTAATGTTTTATTCGCTGCCGGTCGAAGTGGAGTCCGGTCCAGGTTCTTAGCGTCTTCCTCTCGAAGATTCGGTGTTCCTTCATCGCTGTCTTTGAGATCGTGAACCAGACTGGGAAACAATAGGTGATAACTGGCCTCAGAAGATGATCTTCTCCTCATCAAGAGGTGTAGCCGGTGGAATTCCCAGTTGACTTTTCTGAGTATACTTTGAGTGCGGGTTGAGCCTTAGCAAATCGTTTCTTTTCTACTTTCCCTAATACTTAAGTGAACTAATTTTATTTCCTGTCATAACGTTGTGTGAAATGAAAGGATGGCGAGTGAATTATATACATTTTTGATGACGAGGGCGACATCACCGAATTTGTGTGATGTGCGTTAATGTTGATGATGATTCGGTTGATAATAAGGTAGACTGCTGTGTGATCGATAAAATTCATATTTTTTTTACCATTTTATTCTTATTTAGATTTAGGATTGAAACCACTTAAATTTTTTTAATGACTCCATAACTTACCCTTATAGTTCCCGTACCTGCTATAATATCACAACCAACAAAAAAAAAACCATTGTAGAAGAATGGAGCACTACCAGAGTGGGTTTGCTGGGCGCGCTGCTTCGGTAGATATTTGATTGAATTTTTTTTTTAAGTTCAAAAAATGTTTAGTAACGAAACTGGTTTGTACATGGGCGGTAGAAGTTGTAGTTGGCTTTTGCGAATGACGCAGAAAAAATACCTATTCGTTGTATTTAATCTCAGTTAATATTTGATCTACCTACGCGCGACTTCAAGTGTATCATTACAGAAAAAAAAAAGAAAATTTACTTTTCTGTTCGGCTTCTCTAAAAATATGAAAAAATTAATAATTGTTATTAATTTAGCAAATTAAAAAAAAAAAACGTCATCAATGTAAATAAACAAATGATATCTATGCTTTCATAATTTAAGTATCGGTTTGATTTTGAGATAAAAATAAATATTCCCAACAACAAATCGTGCCTAAGCTAAACAGTTAGTCATTCAGTCAGGTCCTTGGAATCAATTAACTTATCTAACTCGCAGTGATGTCTTGAGCTTTAATTGAATTTAAGTTCTGAAATTCGTGCAAAATGTATCGAGAGTCAGCCGCAGCAGCTGCTGTCGTTGATGTCATATTTAATTCTCGGCAAATCAATATAACGTCATCCACATAATCCACAAAGGGAGCTCTGCATATATCTACATAGTTTGCGAAGTGATGTTGCAAAAAAAAAAAAAATATATAAGAAACTCCTAATTTAGCAAAAATAATAGATATTAAAAAAAATTTTAAGCCGTTTTCTTAAGTATCGTTTGCTTAAATTATCAAAATGCCGAGAAAAAGATTTTTAACCGCGCTAATTGGAATTTTAAGAAATTTCTGCTTAGTTTGGATAAATTTATGTAAATAAATAATTTTTCTAAAGTTGGGAAATGTTAAAAATAGATTGCATTCTGTAAGAATGTAAAAAATGTATACATTGACTAAATTTTACATTTTTTTGTTTTATGAAAAAGTTAAACCGATTTCTTTTTGGTTACGCTGAAAACATATCGGATTATTGATTATAGTTGATTTTACAGTCCCGGTGTGTATTTGAAGTTACACAGCCATTTGCATTTTTATTAAATAAGACGATTGAGCGCCATTATGCCCGACTTGTCCTATCAATATGCCATATTTAAAAAATACCCTGCTAAGGGTTCGATTTTTATAAGGTAGCGATTTTTCTTATCAAAAAAAGAAAAAAAAATCAAGTTGCACATTATTTTTACTTGCGACTTAGGTACTAAAGGGTAAGATCTGCATTAAAAAAAAAAAAAAAAACAAAAAAAAAACGAAATCGAGATTTTGATCAAAGTTGTCATTACGATGATGAAAAAAGTCGGTCCGGCAATTCCGTCTGTATGTCTGTACCTCGACCTACAGCCTTAACTACTGGAGGTATTTTCTTCAAACTCGGTACTTAAGAGTGTTCGATGATTCCATATAGAGGAGACATTGAATTTTTTTTGCTCCAAAACAAACCGTACCCCCCATACACCCGTAATGGAAAATCTTATCTATCTCGAAAACGCCTCTAACGATTTTGATAAAAAAAAAAAAAAATTAGGTGTGCTATTATGAGCATGGACTACCTTTTGGTCAAAAAATTTGGGGCAAAATGTTATTAACGGTACCTATCATAGAATCGTTTTTATTGTTTTCGACTTTATCATTAAGGGCACTTACGATTTTATCCAAAATTTGATTGTAGATGCTCCTTTAAATTTGAAAAATATTGTTTATAAAATTTAAAAAAATAAATAGTTTTTGGGTTAAAAAAACAAGTGTAAACGATTTTTTTTTTAAATTATTTCCTAAAATCTATATTACAAAGTATTTAAATTTCAAAGAAATTTCTTATATAAACAATTAATTAATTCTACAGTTTTCATAAAAATGATTTTTCAATAAGGACGGGTAGATGTTGAATTGGAATAGAACAAGCTGTGTGTGAGGCTTTAAGAAAATTCTTTTTTTGTTTGAAAAGCCCATGTATGGAATATAACATCTCTCAAATGCCCGCCTCGACTTCTTGTGGTGAGATGGATCCGATATGACCTGTGTTATGTTCACCTTAAGGACAACGGTCGATTGTGGCTTACGCGCATGGACCTATGACTCCAAGAAACCCCACAAGAAAATATCTAGTGGGGTCAAATTACATGACCTTGATGGCAAAATCGTTTGTGTAGATTGTCAATCGTGACGTCCGCTGTTTGGCACGTAATTCCGTCCTACCGGAACCACGTGTCGTCTAGGTCCATATTGTTAAATTTGGGCCATAAGAAATGGGCTATCATATCATCGTTCTGTAGCGCCCGCCATTGACCGTAACTGCCTCACCAATGTCGTTTTCGAAAAAGTACGGAAGAATGAATGCTTCCAAATCCACACCAAACGGTAGCTTTTTGAGGAAGCATTATCACCTGGTGAACCTTGGGTGGGTTGGTGTCGTCCCATATACGGCAATTTTGCTTGTTTACACAGCCATTTTACTTTTTCGGCCAAAATTTGGGTCCTCTTCGAAACGCTCTGAGGCCCAGTCAGGGAACAAACGGGCGCGCGTTGTCTATGCTCATGAACTCCGAGCTCGTGGGTCAGTTGGACCTTGTACTCCCAAGTCCCGACGCAAAATTTTTCAAGTTGAAGTCTTCAAAAGGCCAAATTCTTGTGAACGGCGAAGAATCGACATACTTCGGGTTCTGTAAACTTCCAAGGACCGCGGCGGTGTTCTAGGCCGATCAGTAACGGAATAATGAACAACTGATTTGACAGATGTCACTAAAACAACATGAAAATTGAAAAACCCATTAAATTGCCTTATATGGCCTATCCTGTACATAAACAGTGTTGGTCAGAGGAATTAATGTATATACAAGGTAGGCCATCTAGTGGTTTCTATTGAAATTATTTATTATTTTGATATTTTGACAGCTGTTTCCCGCTCGAAATTTCGACAGAAAGTCAAACCTCCGCCGAACGAAATGTGTCGCTTTACGTTTGGATTATTCGCTTAAAAGGTCGAACCGACTCAGAAGTTGAAGGCGCGCGACAATCCGCTTCGCTATCGCTTGAACGACGTATAATAATAAAGCCATAAAACATGAAAAAAATTTAATTTTGTTCATTTTATTGCATTTTTTAAAAGAAACTTGTATTTGGCCCACCTTTTACAAGGCAAAGCGAATGAAAGCAAATTATAAAAGTGTCATCAAACCTTAGGAATTATTATCGATCGTTATACAACGCTATTTACCTGACTATCAAGCTTTGCGTTATGCAAATATTATGTTCGAACTGTTTTTAAACTGCTGCCGTTGTTGGTGCTGCATCTTGTGAATCAGAATCAGGCTTTTGCCTGATGGAATGTCGCTGAGCTTTTGCTTTTTTCTTTCTTCTTCTTTTTAAGTGTTATGGATTCCTAATTCCTGTTATTTTTTTTGTTTTTGATGACAGAGCAGGGCAAATATGTACATATGTATATGTATCTATAGGACTGCATTCATGCAGTTGAGTATCAATGTAGGGTGTGAAATTGATTTTTTTCTCTTTCTCTCTTTTTCTCCTTCATCGCCAATTATCTGCTGGGGCTGTTATTTATGAGAATTATGGGGCAAAAGTTAGGTTATGAGGTCATTAAAGAGTACTTTGAACCATTAGCTCCTAAGTGAGTGCAATTCTATAAATATTGAACTTACTCATGTTTTTATAAGTTAAATACTCTCAGATACAAATATTTCTAACGAGTTTTTTTGTCATTGTTTAGCAACGACACAAAAGTAATTAGATGTTATTTTCGATTTTGTTTGAGTAGTAGTTTAATAACTTGTGGATAACCTCCGATACTTAAAGCCACCGCATTAAAGTTGCAACAGCTTTTTTATTTTCATAAATATTGTTCATTCTGAAGAGTTTATTATTATTCTAAGGCAGTTAATAATAATTATAAATAAAAAGGTGCATATGTGGTGGAATCTATCTAAATTCGTTTCGAAGAATTTGAATAAAAAGGAAATGCTTGTGTGGGCAATGTATAACTTCTTCCCACGAGCACTCAGGTTAGGTTCTTGCCGAAATGCCAATTTGGGGAGTGAAACGTTCAAGACACACATTATTAATTTTGTAATACTGTTATTTTCTTTTTGTATAAGCTCCTTTAGTTGGTTTTGGTAAAAAAAATAAAAATTAAATTTATTGCTGGATCAACCAGGGTTACCGGGAGAATAGTTGAATGGTTCATTTAATTCACTTCTTAGACGTTTTTTAATTCTGTGCATTTTCCGGAAACATAGTTTTGTCTTTTATAAATTTATTTCAATACATAATTTGCATCTGAGAACTTTGAAAAACCCCTCGGTGCTTTAGCTAAATTTATTTTTATAACTAAGCGCGTACTAAAGGGGGTTTGACTTCCCTTAAAATGTTTGAGCACAGTGCGTAAGACTGTCGAAGAACTGGGGATCAGTTCCCAGCAACCTGCCCTTTAAAAAGAAACATGTGCCCTCCAAAATTGTCTCTTTTGTCATGAAAAAGTGGTTCTCGTATTAGCCGTTCGGTCTCGGTATAAAGTTGTAGATTCTCTCTGTTCTTGCCTACAAAAGTCACACTTGAATAGTTGTAAGACATTAAGGCATTAGTCCTTGATTCTTCACCAACTATCCGTCACCAATTTTTTTTTCTCTCTCTCGAAAACTTAGAAATGGTGGTAACTCTGTCATTCTCACCGCTTGTCATATTAATATTGCATCTTTGGTTGTTGTGTTTGATAATTTACAGTTATTAATATTTATATTTTTTTTTTGAAACGTTTAAACCATATTTCATACCAGTTTGGAATGAGGCGAATTTTCTCCATTCTCTAATAAACTATCAATATTGGACTTACTGTCGTTGTGTTTTAGAGTCATGGAATGCTGGTCAATCATATACATTCACCGAATTATTGTTTAAAAAATTGAACTGAAACTTAAAAGATTGTGTCTCAAATGGCGTTGTGAGAGTTTTGAAATATTTTTCTAGGACGATCTTAAAGAAGCAGCATTTTAACTTTTTTTTTGACATCGAAAGAATTTGACATGATGAAACAGTGTGCGTTCTAAATTTTTAGTTTGGATGGGGTGCCGAAATTAGACAAGTACATAGATAATCAGCGTTGCAATTTTTTTATTTAAAAACACAGTAAGTCAGTAGATGACTTGTGAATTAAAAATAATTTATTCATATAAGTCATTTAGTGACTTATGATTTAAAAAAAAATTAATTCGCAACCTACTAAGTGAATTATGAATTAAAAAAAATTTAATTCATAAGGTAGTTGGTAGATTGGAAATTTTTAAGCTTGTTTTGACTACATAATTATTTAATTATTAACGAAAGCTTTTGGAGAATTTTGTGTGTCATAAATATATCATGCTTATAAATTTTCCAGTTAATAATTTTTTAATCAGAATTCATCCATTAGCTTATGAATTAATTTTTTTTAATTCATAAGTCATTTAGTAGGTTGTGAATTAGATTTTTTTCAATTCATAAGTCACTTGCTCATGACTTAAATTTTTTTAATTCATAAGTCACTTAATAGGTTCTGAATTATTTTTTTTTTAATTCATAAGCCACTAAGGAGCTTTTGATTTAATTTTTTTTAATTCACAAGTCACCAACTGACTTATGAATTAATTTTTTTTTAAATTCATAAGTCAGTAACTAGCTGCTAAATTACATTTTTTTTAATTCATAAGTCTATATTTATTTAATCCGTTAAAGTACTAACATTACAAAACTTAAACTAGATAATATATATGTACATTACAAATATGAATTTAATGACAATGCTGTATTAAAAAAGTTTTCTTTAAATTTATTACATTTTAAATTGTCATTAATTGAAGAAATTAAAAAAATCTACTTATTGTAAACTGAAATAAATTGATTTAAGGGACTTTTCACACCATAGTTTGTTCTGCTAAATAAAGGATATAGAGACCGTTGATTTCTCAAGCTAGTTTGACTAAAACTAAAATTCAAGTGGCACAGAGCTGATAGAGATATTATTGATCCGTTGACTAATTTTATAATTTAACATAGTTTTAGATATTGCCTATGCTTCGAGAGTATAGGAAGATTTATTAAGATGAGTCTAATGTTATAGGGGGGCAGTGCCGATCTATGTGGCCAAGGTAGAAAACGAAGACAGAATCGTAAGAATCTCCTTTAGATTCCCCCAAGTCTGTTAACATGAACTGAATAGAATGGCGCCCAGACTACACAGCCATATTCGAGTACTGACAAAGGAGTCTGACAAAAGATATGTAGAGAAGCTTAAGAAGGTAAGGATCCTGGAAGTCACGGGAGAATCTTTTTATAAATCCCAAAGTTT
Source organism: Philhelius festivus (assembly GCA_963931855.1). Taxonomy (NCBI): domain Eukaryota; kingdom Metazoa; phylum Arthropoda; class Insecta; order Diptera; family Syrphidae; genus Philhelius; species Philhelius festivus. Next base: position 45,966,772 of record OZ007557.1, on the reverse strand, counting down.
TATTAGCTTTATTAATAATATAGTTAATGTGATCAATAAATGTTAATTTAGAATCTAGAATAATCACTAGATCGAAAAAACGGACACTCTGCATAATGAAAAAGAATCTAACATATACAGTCATGGAAAAAATAATAGAAACAAGCTTCTTCTGTGCCGTTTTTTTTAAAACAAAAACTTTATTGGAAGGAAATTGAAAATTCAAAATACATACAATAAGTCTCTATAAAGTTTAAAATATACACAATATTAAATTTATTAATAAAAAGAAAAATTAGTAATGAGAAAAATTAAAATTAATATTAACAGCCATTTTACCCTGGAAAAATAATAGAAACAATATTATAGTTGTGTTTTTCTTTTTGGTAAAGAGAAATTTAACAGTTAAATTGGTTCATATTCGTTTAGTACTTGGTCGTTGCACCTTTATTTTTAATGACGGCTTCACATCTCCGCCCCATTGAATGAACCAACTTGGCGCATGTCTCGGAAGGTATGGAATACCATACATTTTGTATTTTAGACCGCAGGTCTTCCTTATTCTTGGCTCTGAAGTCCCCAATTTTCCTCTTAAGTATGCCCCACAGGTGTTCTATGGGATTAAGATCCGGGGAGTTCGATGGCCAATCCAAGACATTTATTTTATTTTTGTTAAAGTATTCCTTAGCCAATTTTGAGGAGTGCTTGGAGTCGTTATCTTGCAGGAATTCCCATTTAATTGGCATGTTCTCTTCGGCAAATGGTAGCATAACTTCATTTATGATTCGGACGTAGTCAATATCACACATTCTATCTTTTATCCAAAAAATTGGACCAACCCCAGATGTTGAGAAGCACCCCCAAATCATGATATTTCCTCCACCATGTTTAACAGTCTTTTTTGTGTACCTTGGATCGAATTCTGCGTTCTTAGGTCGTCTGACATACATTTTGCCATCGGAACCAGATAAATTCATCTTTGTTTCATCCAACCATAAAACGTTGTTCCAATTTTCTCGTTGGGCGTGTTTATTTGCAAAAGTCATTCTCTGCAGAATATTTTTCTTGCTCAAGAATGGTACTTTTCTGGGACTCCTTCCAGGAAGCCTTACTTCCATTAGTCGGTTTCTTATTGTACGACTTGAAACGGGCGCATTTAGTTCAATTTTCAAGTCATTTGAAGAAGAAAAAGGCTTTTTTTTTACACAGTGGTACCCATATCTTATCAAACCGCGTTGAGGTCTTTCGTTTTCTGCCTCTTGTTTCTGGCTTTGGACTTGAATGGAGAACTGTAAATATCTTCTTTTTTGAACAATTTAATGCTTGTGCTATTTCTTTCATAGTTTTCCCATTTTTTCTGAAGTTTCTTATTAAATTGCGCTCAGTAAGTCATTGATATATTGAACAAATAGTAATGGGCCTAAATGACTCCCTTGTGGAACACCTTAGTTGATCAAAAATTGATCAGAACGCTCATTACGAAAAGTAACACTATACCTCCTGTTTTCTAAATAAGATGATATCCAGACTAGAAAACTTTAATTGAACCCTAAGCCATTTAGTTTATTGATTAGAGTTTTGTGACAAAGCTTATCAAAGGCTTTGCTAAAATCAGTAAATACACAATCCACCTGTTTTCGATCTTCAAAGGAATCGATACAAAAAGAGGTAAAGTCAAACAGATTTGTGACAGTCGACTTCTTTTGGATAAAACAATGTTAGCTATCACAAATAATAGATTTACAGTTAAAAGATAAGACGTTACAGATAATGGATTCAAATAATTTGGGAATTACAGACAATTTAGCAATAGGGCGATAGTTAGTTATATCGTTTTTTGACCCTTTTTTTTGGATGGGTATTATGAAAGCACTTTTCCACCTAGAAGAAAACATTGAAGAATTTAAAGATTCATTAAATAGAACATATAGGGGATAGGATAAATGAGATACACATTTCTTTAATACACTAGATGGTACGCCATCAGGACCAGAGCTAAAACAATCGTCGAGTTTCAAAATATTCTGAACAATAGATTCTTCACAAATAGAGAAGTTAATTGTGTTAAGGTGTGAAAAAATAGGGAGGGAAGGTGAAAAATCAGAGGGTTCGTGAGAACCAGAGTCTAATGCATCTTTAAAAAAATTTGCAAACATATTAGATATTTCTCCAGAATCATGACTGGTTGCGTTATTAAAAGACATAGAGTTGGGGTAGCCGTCAATTTTTCTTTTACTAATTCTAATTTCAGAAATTTGTAGGGTTTAGTTTTAGATCATTTTCGATTTCTAAAATGTAATCAGAATTTAATTAATTAAATTAAAATTAATCATGCTTAAGCTGAAAAGTGACTTAAGCTTTTGCAACCCTGTAGATAATGCACTATGTTGTCTCCATAGTTCCTATCGTACGCAGTCTTGATATCTATGAAAGCGGTGGATGTCGATTTGAAGTTCCTGTTTTTTTTTTCGTAATGCTTTGCCAAGTATTTTGCATTATACTAGAATTGAATCTAGAGTTAGCAGATAAGAAGTTAATGTTCTTCACATAATTCGAACAAAGCCACATGATGAGCTTCACCCAAATGTATGTTTAATCGTTTATCAATTGTCAAACATTCGTTAGAAAAAAAAAAAAAAAAAAAAAAAACCCTTGCTCTTAGGGAACTTTAAGACAACACTTGAAATAATTCCAATCAATTTCTTAATTCATATTTGTTTTTATTTCACTATATTTTAAAAATAAAATGAGGCCTAATTACAAATACATACCACTTTACTGCATCTTTATTTATGACTAAACTTTGTAGCCCACTTTTCGATGGGAAATTTTTTGCAGTTAATTTTATTAAACTTGTTTTAAATTTTAGTCAAGAATTTGTGTGGCAAATAATTTTTTATTTTAACTGCCAGCTGAATTGTATTACATCATATTACGTCCAGTTTCCGGAATTCAACTAATTCAATTTATCAGAAGCGAAATTGAAATGTGCAATTGTTTGTCTTGACCTTAGTCGTTCATAGTTTTTTTTTTTTTTTTTTTTACTTTTTTATGATGAAATTTTCTCCCACGACTAATGTTTTTATTTGTTTGTTCTCGACAAACTGCGATAACACAAAAACATTTTCTAGCAATTAAATTGCTTATTTCAAGGGACTTGCGATTGCACTTTTAAAATAACTTGTCCTATTTTTTTATTCGATTTCATAACAATCAATATGACAATAACGATGACGAATATTGATAAACTTCTGAGGTTCATGATCATGTTTCATAATTAATACTAAAGAAATATTGAATTTCAATCAACAACATTTATGATAGTTTTGTCAAACCAATTTAATTACATAAAGCTTGGAAATTATGTTTTAAGTCTACAAAGTCAGTTGGATGTCGAATCTACATACAGACAACTGGACAAAATATTTAGAAGTTGTCTCAAGGACGCACAGAGAAGAAGTTTTAGTTTGGAAATTGAAGGATCCCTAAGTGCACTAACAGTTAGTTGATAAATTTTCACAAAGATTGAGAGCAATTAGAAGAAGCCCGGCGGCGGTTACCTACGTTGAAAACCATTGCAGTGCTATGCAAAATGGTTCCAAATCCGTTGCTGAAAGAATTTTCCCTCAGTCGTAGGAATTATTTATTAGTCCTTCTTATTGGGCAAAGATTTGCGAAAAAAACTCCTGAATAGTCACAGCTGCTTCAGTAGCAGAGAGAAATAAATCAGGGTTGTAAAAGAATGCAATCTTTTGTGAATGCAATCTTTAATGACTTCGATCAAAAGATTGCATTCATTGAACTCACTTTGAGAATCCGACTTCAAATTTGCAATTATTAATAATTTGACATTGAATAGATTGTAATCATTTGTTTCGTTATTTATTGAATAGCCACGAATTGATTGCAATCTTCTGAGAATTCGTGCATTCTTTTGAATTCTTTTGCATTCTTTGTATTCATTTGAATTCTTTGCATTCCTTTGCATGCATTTAAATTCGTTGCATGCTTTTATATTCTTTGCATTCATTTGAACTCTTCCTTTTGTATGCAAAGGATTCAAATGTTTATAAAAGACTGCAAATAAATGCAAAGAATGCAAAAGTTGCTGTAGATATAATGAATGAAAAAAAGTGATTGCAGTCATTTTAATGTGAAACGAATAGTGATTGCAATTGGTCCATTTTTATTCGTGCTGTGTGGCATGTGGCACCGTCCTGTTGAAACCACATATCATGCAAGTCAAGCTCTTCCATTTTGCGCAAAAAAAAAGTTTTTTTATCATCGCACGGTATCGCTCACCATTCACAGTAACGTTGCGATTCGCCTCATCTTTGAAGAAATACGGCCCAATGATTCCGCCAATCCATAATCCGCACCAAACAGTGACTCTTTCTGGATGCATTGGTAGCTCTCAAATATGGCAGTTTTCTTGTTCACGTATCCATTCAACAGGAAATGAGCTTCGTCGTTGAACACAATTTTCGGCCAACTTTTCAAGAGCCCATTCACCAAAAATTTGGCGTTGTAGTAGGTCGTTCTGCTTCAATTCTTGCATCAGCTGTATTTTGAAAGGCTTCATGTAGTGGAGTAACAGAGGCCCAATTGCCGAATCGATAATTCACGGTCATGTAATATTTTCCTCAGTTCACACTCTACGTAAACGTGTTGGTGGTTTAATGTCCAACAATGTAAATTTGGTGTGAAATTTAGTCACAATAGCCCGAATAGCCGCCTCAGTAGGTCGATTAAACTGGCCATAAAATGGAAGAAGCGCGCGATGAACTTTCTTAACAGAGCACGTATTTTGATAATAAAATTCAATAATTTGCAAGCGTTGTTCGTTTGTAAGACGAATCATGGTTAAATTATAGGCCAAACAGAAGGTGTTTGACAGTGAAACAAAATACGAAACCTGCTTGAGCTGTCAAAACCAGTGTTGCCAAAAAGAAAATAGCAAAAAAATCACCCATTAGTTTACAGTGCCTTAGATTGCTTAGTTTCATATTTATGTAAATGAAACTAGTTCAATCCTCCCAAGATTCACAGCGCCACCTACCAAACTTTGTTTCTAAGCTTTAACAACTGATAAGCATTTACAAAAGCGCCAGTATTACGGTGGAATTTAATTGTTGTGAGGCTATTTCACTGGAACACTGTTTATAAAAATGAGAGACATGAAACATTGCAAGAGATGCAAATGCTTCTGTAATATTCCTATCATCTTTTTTTTTTTAATTCTGCCTAAAAGATTCAAGTGAGTTATTGGAGTACCTGTCCATATGTGAGAATTGTACTCGAGTTTCGGACGAATAAAAGGATTTATAGATTACAGCCAAATAAGAAGGGGTGAAAAATTTATTTCATCGTCGGAGAAAACCTAAATACTTAGCATCTTTTTTGGCGACGTCGAATATAATATGATCATTCCACACAAGGTGGTTTGTAATACACATAAAAAGAGATGAAAGATGTTTGGTTTCCTCAATGCAAGTACCATTCATAAATAGTGGCATGAAGGGAGATTTTTTTTTTAAATTAAATTAAAAAGTAAGTTTCTTTAAAAATATTTTTAAAACAATTATTGTTTCTTCTTCCCCCTTTTTTTTTTTTTTTTTTTTTTTTTGCAAAAAAAGGGGTATAAGATGATTTCTTCAAAAGAAGGAATAAACTGTGTACTCCTTTTTCTTTTTGGATAACACAAACTTTTTTCACAAAATTGTGAACAGTTGATACATGAGTTGAATTACTTCAGATAAATTTCAAGCATGATAACCCTAGGGTAACTTTTTACAACACAATTTTTTATGAAATGAAATTAAGAATATTTAATTGGATCAGAAAACAAGTTTGTTTGAATAGAAATGCTAGAACATTTTGTGCGAATGTATAGGAATTCGATATTTTCTTGAAATATTTTATGAGTAGGTAGGTATCTTTTAGGCAAACGGGAACCCTAACACTCGTAACCTTCGAGGGAACATTTGTTCAAGTGTACAAGGAGAAAAACCAACCATCTGTCGTTTGAGGAAAAAACATAGCAACACTCACGAGTAGGTAAACATTGACTCAGTCAACCCATGAGAAATGTCACCAAAATCGAATAAGATATTATTATCATCCCTTAAAAGGTTAAACATAAAGATGATGATAAACATACGAAAAAAAGACCTTGAAAGATGGAAATTGCGTATTAGTTAAATTGATTTCTAGATCATCAGGGTGAATTTTTTATTTTGGATGTAAATACACCTAAGGTCTCATGTAAAACAATCATAAATAAATATTTTGATCTAAACAGAAAAATACACTGGGTAAGCAAAATCAAAAAGTTGCGTATTAACAAAAAACTGTGCCATATTTAAGAATCAAAGTTAAAACAAGTGTAAAAGCAGTTTGTGTATAATCGGAATGTTCAAATCAAAAATGTTTATTAAACCACCGAATTTGTTCTCTTTTGTTAATTAAAAAAAAAAACCTTTTGTACAAAAAAGTGCTTCAAAGTATATTTTTTGTAACAGGAATACAGTTACCGTTAATGTTAGAATCGAGACAAAAATTATTTTACAAAAATCTAATACAGTACCGTATTTTTTTTTAAGACTCTAGTATTTGTAAAAATGATAATAGTATTTATTAATTTGTAGTACCCCTTGCCAAAATAGCAAGTGCGATGGACTGTCATGTAGAAGGTCTTGAGTTCGATTCTCAGCCGCTGCAAAAAAAAAATTCTTTTTCTGGGGTATACTACGAGTACCTCTGGCGAGGAATTGACAAATAATCTAAGAGTATGTCTTGTCATGAAAAGTGCTGCTCATTAGCCGTTCGGAATCGGCAGAAAATTGTAGGTCCCCTCCATTCCTGGCAACACTCACACAGGAATGCTTGAGAGTTTTCAGTCCCTAGGTCCTGGTTCTCTTCAAACTGTTGCACCACCAAATTTATTTATTTATTCATTTATTTAAATAACGGTAACTCTGGCAAAAATTTGACATTTTTACTTGCGACTTATAGGTACTATAAGGCAAGTTATGCATTCGTAAAAAAAATCGAACTCGAGATTTTGATCAAAGTTGACATTACGATGATAGCGAAGACTAAAAAAGTGGGTCTCGCAATTCTGTCTGTCTGTCTGTCTGTCTGTCTGTCTGTCTGTTCGACTACAGGCTAAACGGCTCCGCCGATTTTCTTTAAACTTGGTAGATATCATTTTTAATTTTTTCCCCCCACACGTTTTTTTCTTTTTTTTTGAAGACCAAAAATAACGGTACCCCCCATACGAATTTTTTTCGAAATTTTATAAACATTTTTTTTTCTCAAAAACTGTTCAATAGATTTTAAAAATAAAGATACAGAAAAATTTCATTTAATTAAATCTAGGTATTGGTTAAAAAAATTTTTCCGAAAAATGGTTATTGAGGGTACCCCCCATGGAACCATTTTTTTTGTTTTTGATTTTCTCAAAAACGGTTCAACCGATTTTGATTATTTTTTTTTGCTAAAGCTCCCCAAAAACATAAATAGAATTGTGTACTCAGATTTTCAAAAAATTTTTTTTGGATTTTTAAAAAAAACTTCAAAAATTTTTTTTCAAAACTCAATATATCGAAAACCCCATGCTAGATTTTTTTTAAACTTGATAAATAAAAGTTTCTCAATATAATCTACAAAATGTGAAAAAAAAAATTTTATTTTACCTAAAAATAAAGGTACCTACCATACAAATGCTAAAAAATTAAAAAAAAATGGTTTTCAAAAATCGTATTTTTCTCGAAAACGGCACCTAGAATTTTGATAAAATTTTTTTTCTTTCAATTAATTTTTACGATCTTTAATTTAATAAAAAAAATTTTGAAATTAAGATATTACAGCTTGTACCTACCATAGAACCATTTTTTCGAATTTTGAATTTCTCATTATCCACATAACGGATCTTAATGAAAATTTTTATAGAGAAGCTTCTAAAAAGTCTAAAACACATTGCATTTCAAAACTTTAAAATAAATATTTTTTGAATTTTTGAAAAAAAAAAATCTATTTTTTTTTCTTTTTTTTTGAAAATTCGATATCTCCGAAACGGGTCAATATTTCTTTTCGTAAATTTAATTTTTATTCGAGCAATAATAAAAACTTTAAACTAGCGTACCAAAATTTTTTCTTAAAAAGCTTTTAAAAAGTTTGTATATAAAAGCTTCTTTTAAAGAAACCACTACAAGGACTTATAATTTTTGTTAAAGACTAAAAAAGAATTCAAAAATTAATTTTATCCTTATGAACAGTTTTCTCTAATAACATTCGTTTTTAAAATTCCCAGTCGATTACATAGGAGCAAGTTCGTGCGACCCAGTCGTGCATTTTATTTTAACAGAAACAATACTATACTTTTCTCAATGTATTATATGCTTAGCAAGACCTGAACAGAACTGCCCCATCAGGTCAGTTTTCAAGTTAATCTTGATTGAAATAAAAATAAAAAAAAATAAAAAAAAAAATAAAAACAATAAAAAAAATAAAAAAAAAAAAATAAAAAAAAAAATAAAAAAAAAATAAAAAAAAATAAAAAAAAGTTAAACAAAAATAAAAAAAAATTAAAAAAAAAATTAAAAAATTTTTTTTTTTAAATCGGAAATTATTGAGTTTATGGTGTTAAAGCGAGAAGTAAATTTCTTCAACAACATGTCTAACTACATATTCCTGTACTTATTCTTTTCCATACTGAAAGTTTACAAAGTAACATTAATTTTCAGTCTTATGCAAAATTAAATTTCCTTTCTAGGGAGCTTTAAGTTCTGGGGGTTAAAACACAGACAGAGAAAAGTATTAAGCCCACTTCTGTTTTCTATAATGGTTATACAAGGTTTAAATAATACCTCGTGTAAGAAGGTGTTTCTCTGTCGATTGTGATTTTCTAAATCAAAATTTTTCAAAATATGAAACTTTATTTTTTTTTAAACATTTAACTATAACTTTTAAAGAACAAAAAATATAGTGCAAATTATCAAATCTCACAATCTTCCTCTATTTTGTCCTGAAGTTTTAATATCCCGACTTGTTTATTATTTTATTAATGTTTTAGAGAAGTATTATTTATGTTCAACGCAAATTTGAATACAACGTTACTGACGCCCTCGGTAATGACATCCACGTTACTGAAATTCACGGTATTATAATCAACGCTACTGACTTCCACGGTACTGACATGCACGGCACTGTTATCCAAGCTACTGATATCCACGGTACTAGGTTAAGGTGGCTACTGGCCGTAAAAGCCAACACACTTAGACCAATAGTTGGTCCGTTGTGATAACACAGGGTTCCAAAAATCTCCCTTAATCGTTAAACCATTTGGTGCTAGCAATGAAGCGTTTAACACAATAAATGTCGGACTTTCTTAGATCACTAGGATCATTATAGTAGAAGTCTCCCAAGTGGAGTCTACGTGTTTGTGCTGGGGCAGGACAAGAACATAGTAGGTGAGAAACTGACTCCTCTTCTTCTTCATCCATGCAGCTTCTGCAAAAATCATTTGCAAGAACTCCAAGTCAAAATGCATGTCTACCTATTAAGCAATGTGCAGCAAGAAAACCTATATGGGAGCTTATGTGCAATCTACCAATAGAAATTAGTTATTTTGAGCGTTTAGCATACACGGTACTAACATGCTACGGCTTCGCTAGGTGGCGCGCAACCAAAACGTCCCATTTTCCATAACTCTAATGCATAAAACAGACTGAATTTGACCAACGGCATTGATTATTTTGGCTTTCAGGTGCAATGGTGGTTTGTGGTTTATTATTATTTTTTTTATATAATTTGAACACACTCAGTGGGCTATTAATACCCTTATAATGTTACGGTGTAACACAATGCAATCGGTTGAGAAAGAGATATCCATGCACATTGGTTTTGAAACCCTGTACATCAAAATGAGGTGGAAAAATCGAGAAGGCACATTTTAAAAAAGTTTCCCAGATGGAAGTGTCGCCTACAAGTTTAGGGTTCTATTCTGAATTATGTAGAATATATTCAAATGAGTAATGGGGGCAACAGCCCAGATATGAGAATTATACTCATGTTTTGGGTGGATGTCTGCGTACACAATTTTCTTGCATCTTTAAAAAACAAAACCTAAGCATTTCGCTCCGTTTTTGGCTATTTCGAATATATGACGATTCCACAATAGATGGTCATTAACATGCATACGAGTACCAGCTACGGAAAACTTTTCAGTTTCTTTGAAGCAAGTGTCAGTCATAGATATCGGAATGATATATTTCGCTTTGTGATTTCGAAGCATTAAATTCCACGAGGTTGTTAGCACATCAGAATCTGATGAGCTTATCATACGCTTCCATTTCAGTTCACAGCCGAAGAACGGGGTTGTGAATCTGTAAACGAATATGAAAAGCTGAAACAATGAAGTGGATTAGAAGTTTCAGACAAAAGATCATTTATGAAGATATGAAAGAGCGCAGGAGAAAAAACGGAGCCTTGGGGCACACCAGCATTTATTTTATGGACATCAGACTTGAAACCGTCCAATATACAACTACTATTGAGCAGTACGGACTAATCCAACGAAGAATAGATTCTTCGACATGAAATGGACGCAAATTGACCTTTGTTTCTTCAAATGATGTAAGGATCGATTCCACTTTCCGATGAGATATGCCATCAGATCACCAATGGACCTATTGCTACGAAAGCCATACTGCCGGTCATTTAAGAGCTTTCGTTCTCCGAGATATTTATTAAGCGTTTCCATGATCTTGGAAAGGGTGTAATCGGTTAATAATTTAAGGGGAAAAAAGATTGCCTTTTTTCGGGATCTTCTGAAATAATGCAGTTTTCCATCTTCTCGGAAAGATACTCAGGGTATGACAGATGGAAAAACTTAAGCAATGGATATAAAATCTAGACCAGCAGATTTATGTATTTCAAGGCCTTTGAGGACTCTTCCAACTGTTTGAGTGCGAAAGAAGATTTGTCCCATAGAACTGTTTACGCTCGCAACTACAGGAGGAATTATAACACTGTGTGGGAAAGTCGAATTAGCAGCAAACTGCGTTGCAAGCAAATTTGCTTTTTCCTACGAGCTGACAAAAGGAGTGTTATAGAGTGAACGACTGTTGGAACCGATGACTTAGAGGGGTTTTAAATAATTTTTTTTTTTATAAAAGACCAAAAGTTTTTACTACCTTTGGGACACTGTTGTATTAGAACATCTTAGAACTTTCTCCTTCGAATGTGAGCAGTGCAGGCATTCCTTGCTTGCCTGTACTTTTTCCGGTTATGTTGAAACCACATGTCTTCGGTGCCCAGTCCCTATCATTCGATTCGGGCGAAAACAATTTGGTTATCATCGACAGATAGCGATCGCCGTTTATAGCCTGACCAACGTCGTTTTCAAAAAAAGTAAAGACCGATGACGCTGCCAGCCCAAAATTCCACACCAAATAGTGACTTTCTCCGAATGCATTGCAGTTTGGTGGATTTTGTTGGGATTCTGATCGTCCCAAACACGGCAATTTGTATTGTGAAAAAACCCATCCACAATGGACCTTGTCGCTGAATATGATTTTTCGGGCAAAGCTTGCGAAATATTGGTCGAACAGAAGACCAAGTTTCATAAAACAATTTAATCATTTCCACATGTTGTTGAACGATAAAACTCTTTGGCAAGAAAGACTAAATAAGCCACAGCCAAGTTGACAGATGTAGCTTCAGCAATATGGCCGCAATCGTCTGTCAAAGTTTGGAAATACCTATTCAAATACCCTTTATTTTTTCTGAAAAAAAAAAAAAAACTGAATTTTGTCCCCTTGACCGTATACACTCAAACGGGCTGGTCCAAATCAAGGCTTCTTTTGAAGAAATGTTTAAAACATAAAAAAGAAAGTCTACACCAAAATGTTCAGTTTCCGGATTTTTGTTTGGGAATTTGACCAATTTTTTTCGGCTACTCTTCTTAAGGTACGAACATCATTTCCATGTAAATAAAATATGACAATTGTGGAATCAAGTAAAGGTTTCTTTTGGGCTTCATTAAGCTTATAATAGACAAACAAAATATTTTTTAAAGTTGCAATTACTTAGCAGTGACTTTTTTATATATTTTTTATTTAAATACTTGAAGGTTTCTGCTTCAAAATATTTTGGGTTTGGGTCCATATTTGTCCGGATAAAAAAGTCTTATGACTGTTCTCATAATGGTAAACTTGAATGAGTAAATACTTAATAGACCAATGTCACATTATCCATACATGTCGAGGACTAGAGTTATGTTAACTCCGACATTCCGAAATGTAATTAAAAATAAAAATCCATGGATGGATTTTATGTAGAAGAGGACTGACTCGAAACATTCTAAGTGTCAATCCAAACCAACATCACTCTTTACACACTCAAGTTGTTGTTTTCATTCAAGCCTTCAATCATTCCTCAAAAGTTTCTTTGATTTGAATAAAATTTGACACTGAACCGACGAACCCATTCGAACCTCTACTCTTTGACACTAATTTTAACTGACGTCTAGTATCATTTGTCTTCTGACAACATAATCAAATATCAATTAACGAGACTGAAAAACAATCATGAGTCAAAATAGTTTTTGAAAGTCATATAGGCAAAATAATATGCATGCATATCTGCTAGCATTTTCCAATGACATGCACACTGAGGTCATTTCAACAAAGATAACAATCAATCCGTCTCGAGAAAGACACAAATTATTTGCTCAATTTTAATGGACCATAATGAGGTGTCCCCGCAAAGACAAACAGACATCAGCAGCAAGTACCATCGAAGTGACAAAAATCCACTTAAGCTTAAGTAAGCTTTAAACCAACCTTAATTTCATATTTATTTTTTTTTTTCATTTCGTATTTGCTATAATAACTCGGATTAAAGGCACACATTTAAATGAATTGTGTAATTAGATGATGGAGTAGACTTTGACAGTGCTCAAGCACGCATTTAAGTTGTTATATTATGTTATAACTTTCAAGGATTTATTTTTGTATTGTTTTGTTTAAATCGGATTAAGTTGGATTCATTCATGACTCAGCTATTGTATAAGGCCACTTGCTAAAAATTTACGAGGCAAGCTTAAGCATTAGCTTGCTTTTGGAGCTTGGAGCTATCGTTTGTCGTTACGCATCTCTTCCGTTTCGAATCAAGACAGATAGATTCATTCATTAAATAACAAACGACAAGTCACGCAAAGAACAATGCATGAGCCATCAATCGATGGGAGGCAAATGGAAAGTAACGATCTTATTAGTCGTCGTCATCGTCGTCGTCGCCGCCATCGTTATCGTATTATAGTTGTCGGTCTTATTAGGTAACATAGCCGCACGATATTTTTTCGCTAGTTCGTAGGCGTTAAAACGTCGTCGGCGTTAGCCTACCTACCTTTAATTTGTGTTTGACGGTGTTGTTGTTGTGGCTTTCAAATTCAACTAGTACGCCTAAGTAGTTTGTGATATTGTTGCCGAATCCGGTCGCTAAAAATGAGTCGCTAAAAGTTGTTTTCTTTTTTTTTTTTTGTGTGTTACTAAAAATCTATAATAGATCTGATGAAATTGATCTCCATTTGCAGAATAAGCTACAACACATCATCGCAGGTTGAATAAGATGAAAAAAAAAGTTTGACTATTATTAAGACTTATCTATGCGTAGTTTTGCGCTCTGTCAAGTTGAAGAAATTTTGCTTGAACAAACGCCCAAGTGCAAATAGCAAAATAGTTCCACCAGACTTCGTAGGCGTAATCCTATATTTTTGCAACCAAATCATGACTTATATGACTGAATGGCTGACTTCTACGAGAACTAGATGAAATGCAATCAAATATGTTAACTTGACGTGCTTTCAATCAAATTATAAACGGTTGAACGCTAATTTTAGATAACATTGCGTCGGAGGTATTTTGTCAATTTTTCTGTTTTGCTGATTGAAAAACTGATATAGGATCAAATGAAATATGTATATTTAGTTTCAAGTATACCTTGATTTATGGATCTGGTATGATTTAATTGACATTTGGTGACAGGAGCAGGTTGTTATTTAACGTCTTTATGGTGTAGTAGTTAAATAAGACAGCTGAAGGTCGTTTTAAAGGTAGTCACAGATAGATATGTGAAAAATACTTTAAAAATTAAACTTCTGCCACAGTTATTTGGTGGCAAGGCCTTGTGGTGTGTATAGCCTAGGCAATTATATTCAATTTTGAAAATGATTTGAAACGTAAATTAATTTGAAGTTGACGTCGCTCAGAAGACTGACAAATAAAGCGTGGTTGGTTCTGTCAGAAGATAGAAAGTGTATATGCTTATAGAGGTCCAGTAGTTGATCCATATGGACTATTGAAAAAAACATAGTAAGCATTCTTAGTTATAATGGGTGATTTTTTTGCTATTTTCTTTTTGGCAACACTGGTTTTGACAGCTCACACATGTTTCGTGTATTGTGTCACTGTCAAACATCAAACGAATAACGCTTGCAAATTATTTAATTTTATTATCAAAATGCGTGTTCTGTTAAGAAAGTTCATCGCGCGCTTCTTCCATTTTATGGCCAGTTTAATCGACCTACTGAGGCGGCTATTCGGGCTATTGTGACTAAATTTCACACCAAATTTACATTGTTGGACATTAAACCACCAACACGTTTACGTAGAGTGTGAACTGAGGAAAATATTACATGACCGTGAATTATCGATTCGGCAATTGGGCCTCTGTTACTCCACTACATGAAGCCTTTCAAAATACAGCTGATGCAAGAATTGAAGCAGAACGACCTACTACAACGCCAAATTTTTGGTGAATGGGCTCTTGAAAAGTTGGCCGAAAATTTTGTTCAACAACGAAGCTCATTTCTGGTTGAATGGATATGTGAAGAAGCAAAACTGCCGTATTTGGAGTGAAGAGCAGCCAGAAGCATTGCACGAGCTACTAATGCATCCAGAAAAAGTCAGTGTTTGGTGTGGATTATGGGCTGGCGGAATCATTGGGCGCAAAGATGATGTGAATCGCAACGTTACTGTGAATGGTGAGCGCTACCGTGCGATGATAACAAACTTTTTTTTGCGCAAAATGGAAGAGCTTGACTTGCATGATATGTGGTCTCAACAAGATGGTGCCACATGCCACACAGCACACGTAACAATGGACTAATTGAGAGGCGAGTTCGAGTTCGGTCTACAGTTTATTTCATGTTAGGGGCCGGTCAATTGGCCGCCTAGATCGTGCGATTTAACGCCTCTAGACTACTTTTTGCGGGGCGGCCGTACTATCGATTCAAATAAAGATTTCATGCATTTTTCTAAATTATATATGTTTTTTTGTTTTTAATTTCCGATAGCTCTTAAAGAATCACTCGTTATATGTATGTATGTATGTATATCACAAAACTCATCTAGATTTTAAAGTTTTTTCGAACTCAAACTTTGCCCAAAGACTAGAATACTGCAAGAAATAATTTTGTTCCTCAAGAAACTAAACCGTACAAAAACTACTTACCTTATTTTCACAATGTGTCTACTGATACTGATTTTTCTTGCGACTTATAGGTACTCGTACTAAAGGCAAGTTTTGCATTCGGAAAAAAAATCGAACTCGAGATTTTGATCAAAGTTGACATTACGATGATAGCGAAGACTAAAAAAGTGGGTCTCGCAATTCTGTCTGTCTGTTCGACCACAGCCTAAACGGCTCGGCCGATTTTCTTTAAACTTGATAAATAGTATTTTTAATTTTTTCCGCCTCAGGTTTTTTTTTTTGTTAAGACCAAAAATAACGGTACCTGCCATTCGAGTTTTTTTTTTTTTTGAAATTTTATAAATATTTTTTTTTTCTCAGAAACTGTCACACAGATTTGAAAAAAAAAAATAAAAAAAATTTCATTCAGTTAGTTAGGTTGAAAAAAAATCCAAAAAATGGTTATTTTTGTTACTCACCCAGGAACTTTTTTTGGTTTTCGATTTTCTCAAAAACGGTACGACCGATTTTAATCATTTTTTTTAAAGCTCGCCAGAAATTCGAATATTATTGTGTATTCAACATTTTTTTTTTGGATTTAAAAAAAAATCAAAATTTTCTTAAAACTCAATATTTCAAAAACCCATGCTAGGTTTTTTTAAAACTTGATAAATAAAAATTTTTTAATATAAATTACAAGATGTGAAAAAAGAAAATTATTTTACCTAAAATTAACGGTACCCCCCATACAAATGTTAAAAAATGGTTTTCGAAAATCGTATTTTTCTCGAAAACGATTCCGAGAATTTTGCTAAAATCTTTTTTCTTTCGATTAATTTTAACGATCTATAATTTAATAAGTAAAAATTTGAAAACAAGGTATTACTGACTGTACCTACCATAGAACGATTTTTTCGAATTTTGAATTTCTCACTATCGGCATAACGGATTTTAATGCATTTTTTTTATAGAGAAGGCTCTAAAAAGTTTAATAAACATTGCAAAACAAAACAAAACTTAATTTTTTTTTGAATTTTAAATAAAAAAAATCTATTTTTTTTTTTTGGAAAATTTAATGCCTCAAAAACTGCTCAATATTTTTTTTGGAAATTTAGTTTTTATTCGAGCAATAATAAAAACTTTTAATTGGCATCAAATTTTTTTTTTAAATGTTTTTAAAAATTTTGTATATAAAAGCTTATTTTTTTAAGAAACCACTACAACAAATTATAATTTTGTTCTTACATAAGCTACTCGTAATATTTGCTCAAAACACATGGCATTCTGTGTTTAGCTCCAAGTCTAGTAATAGAGTTGTTTTAGTCTATTAAAAAAATTATTTTATTATATTATATTAAGTTCGTGCGACCAAGTCGTGCATTTTCTTTTCTTTTACTGACAAACATTTAACATTTGTAGCATTAAACATTTTCAGCATTTTAACATCAGATCCTTCAAATCGATTAAAAATCAATTAATTTGCTGTTACTCTTCTTTTTTTTTTGTAATTAAAGAAATACAAAAAAAAACTTTAAAACATAACCAACTGTTTATTTTTTTCCGCCCGCTCGATATCAGTAACAACCTAATTAGAACTTGTACTTTGCTTCTGATTTCTAACACACAAACTAGTACTATCTCTATCTAGGTATACACTTTGTAACAACATTCAAGATGACATCATTTTTTTGAACAGAACTGATTCCGTTCTGACGTCACTTTGTGCAATCCTAAAAAGCAAAACACCTACAACCTGCTATAGCCTGCTATAATACAATACACAATATTTTACTAACCCCCGAAACATCCTCAACCTCTATACCTACCTTTCTCTCCTCGAATCTGCAAAAATTCGTGCTGAATTCCACTCCACCAAAGCCGTTGGAATGGAAGTTGAATTTCCCGAATGGACTGACCAAGTTGAAGATACAATACCGCGGACCCATTCAAAAGATACA
The DNA here is from genome assembly GCA_963931855.1 of Philhelius festivus. Lineage (NCBI taxonomy): Eukaryota > Metazoa > Arthropoda > Insecta > Diptera > Syrphidae > Philhelius > Philhelius festivus. The sequence goes on along the minus strand of OZ007557.1, from coordinate 45,949,358 downwards.
ATTCTTATGTTCTGGTGTGTGTTTGCTAGGAGGTGGTAGGTTGTTGCAGAGGGGAGGTAGGTAGTTAAGTAGGTAGGATATATGTTAAGGTGTATATGTTGGAGGGGTATGGTTGTATTTGAATTTACCTTTGCATACACTATACCTACATACATACATACATACCTGTTCTGATCAATTTCGCTCTGCTATAAGATCGTATCTGAAAAAAAAAAAAAAAAAAATCACAATCATTTGCAAAGTTGCTCGGCTCCTGAGATGATAGTTTATTGTTGTTGTTGTTGTTTTGTTCGTATGTCTCTTCGAAACAACCTTCGCTGCTAGGAAAACACACTTCTCACACAACTATCTTGCACCGCACACAAAAAGTCTATTCAATTGGATTCGGATTAGCTTTGGCTCTGGCTGGTACTACCTAGAGACACTATACCTAACTCGCTGCTCCAAACTATACAACCTTAGGCCATTCATTCACATTTGGTTTCTTATGGTTTCTCCACACCAAACTAAACAAAAAAACACCCGATATACTCTCGTCTCGAGAAACACACTTGCTAGTTCAAGCTGAATAGTACTGACTGACTTAGAGGCAGGCGGCTTTGAATGTGTGTGTCTGTTTTTTGTGTGTTGCATTTGTATCTGGTACTGGTTTTTTGATAGTGTATGTGTGCGAGAGTCGTTTTGTGTGTCAGAAATATTATTGTGGACTTGGGTTTTCTTGAATTAAGACACTTTGTTATGTTTAGTCCCATTATAAATTCGATACCGAGCGGTCCTCTTTTTTTGTTTGTCAACTTGTTGCACTATTTGTAATTGAAATATTGAAAAACTCTTCTCCAGCAACTATTTCCTTAGATAAATAGATGTTAAGAAAAGATACTTTTTCCCATTTAAAATATAATAATCGATAAAAAAAAAATAGTAGTGTGTTCGGGGATTTTTGAATTGAAAAGTTAAAAAAAAAAAAAAAAAAGAATAAGAAATTTTTTTTCTCAAAAAAGAAAAATCGGAAAAAATCCAGTGAAAACGCATTCAGCAACCTGTTTGGTTGGCATAAAACAACGTAAAATATTGTTATCTCTCTGTGTATTGTGCCACATGTATCTGAATGGAGAACAATAAGAATGTATATATTCTTCTGCTATAGTTTTTTTTTTTTTTTTAAATTTTACTTCTCGCGATAAATTACCTTCCTACATACCTATCGACCTTACCTAGACGACATTTTTTCGTATGAAAATATAGACAAATCTGGAATTTACATATCCAAATAGCAATTAACTAGACTAACTGTCATTTGAAGTCGTATTATATCTCTAATCAAACTGTTCACGTTTTTTTTTTTTTCCTCTTTATGTCGGCCTTGATTAGGATTAAAAGAAAAATAGTTAAAAAAGTATCTAATACAATGTTGAGTTGTGTATCTTCTTCTGTCATTTCTATTAGGTTAGAAATGAAGTGAAAAAAAAATCTAAGTCAGCGACTTTTGGCGTTTGTTGGTGAATTGAATTTTTATCGGGAATTTAAATAAATAAACACACTCTGCTGTCTGATATTGGCATTCATATGATAATTGATTGTTTGTTCTTTTTTTTTTTGTTGCTTACTACACACACTTGGTAGTGCTTGAAAGCAGCAACAATAACAGACAAATTCTTGTTAATTTCTCCGAGACGATCCTTCATCAATTTAAAGGTTATTTCCTTTACAAAATCCAATTGTGCATGCATGCCCCTCAATGTAAATGTAAATTGATTACAATTTACTGGGTGTGATTTATGTGTCCGTAGTGTGTGCGTGCGTTTTTTTTTATTTTTATTATTGTTGAATTTAATGGCTTAATGGCTCGTAATTGAAAAAGACATCCAGTAGTTTGATTCTCAAGAACAAGAAATACCATTTGCGAAGGAGTGTTGCTTTTGTGGTGCTGCGCTGCAATAAAAGACGAATGGTGGCAGCAGCGACGATGTGCACTAAACTCGGTGACTTTTTTTTATATGCATTCATAGTATATTTTTTTTCGAGTGGGTTGCTGCTGAAGTTGCATTAATATAAATTTAGATCCGAAAATAAAAGCCATATAGTCGCGCGCTGCCTGTTTTGTGCCGCACATTAAATTTGCCTTTATGAAAGGCTGAATGCGCTGCCGACTTAGTCTTGCTTCCACAAATAGTTCAATAACCCTTCGCGAGAGAGAAGGTGTCGTTCGGTATATGTACATAGATGTTTTTTTTTTGGAACCAAAAAATCGTCATAAAACTTCTTGTCTCTTAAAAAAAAAGTGTATTTTTGTTTGTAAAATTCATGACGAATAAATTTGCATTTTTGTCTAATATCTATCTACACACCTAGTTTCGTAGAGATGGATGCCGTTTTATTTCCTACTGGGACCGGCATAAAGATACTTTTGGATGGCAGTATGCCAAGTTTTGTTGTTAAACACACATTCCTTGACTTTACGGTTTTCTTCGTTTTACTATAAAATTATTATTATCACTTCAAATGATATTTTTTTTTCTTCGAGTTGAATTCTTTATAAAATTGTTATTTAAACTTGTTAACCTGATGTAACACTTAGCTTAAAGATTATACAATTAAAAGCACCCTTGTAGTTTTTTTTTTTTTTACATAATCATAACCCTTATGACTGCGAGAAATAAATATGAACAAAATAAGAAAACAGTTTTGCTTGTGTTGTGTTTGTCTTGTTTTAACATAGAATAGAATTATTATTATTATTATAGTGCCAAACGATTTTTGCATTTGTGTTGAGATTTTGAGTGAATATCATGAGTGAGAACAGAAAGATACAAAGAAAAAGATAAAAATGTATTCATGAGATAGAAAAAATTCTAAAAGGTGCCATTTTAAAGTGTTTTTGTATTTTTTTTTTGATTGATTACACCAAAATCAAAATAAAATAAATAAATTAATAACAAAAAAAAAAACGCTTAATAATTGTGATAGTTTGTTGACAAAGTATTATACACACATAAAACACAAAATATTCAAACAAGGAAAACATCCAAGAGTGCCATTGTAACATATAAAAATATCTCTAAAAAAAACGTAAAAATTCACAATGACAACTCAGTCATATTATAAAGATCGCCTTGGATTTGATCCGAGAGAAGCACTCTACGAACCATCGTCATCGCCACCGACAAAAGGTAATGGCGGTGTTGGTGTCAGTGCTCGATATCATCATCATCAACAACAACAACGAATCTCTGTTTCACCTGGAAATAATAACAATCATCATAATCACCATCATCATCATGATCAATATGAAACCAGTCCAGCAAAAAAGGCAAAACAAGGAGCAACATCGGCAGCATCGTCAATAGCACCTTTAGGTGGCTATGAGGATGCCTTGACACAATTTAAAGGTACCATGTCTATTTGGGAATATTTTGTCGAAAATTGGGATATTGTATGTAAGTTGTCAAACTCATTTCTTTTTGTTAATGCCTCTCGCCTGTCGCATCTCTCCACAATCGCAAGTTTGATGAATTTTTGCGTTGACCGATGCTGTGTGTTTTTGTAAGATTTTCAATGTGTGTAGTTTTGATTTTGGTTTTAAATTAACAGAAGCATGGAATTGTTTTTTTTTTTTTATTAAATAATTTTAATTATATTTAAGTGTTAGGTAAGATCATACCAAGAATTTCAAATCAAATCTAAATCAAATTGTGTTCGTCCACTGTACATCAAGCTAGAGCCTAAACGAATGCACCACCAATGAGGTTCAGGTTTTTTAGACAATTTGTTGAAGTTAGCCTTCAATTTTTCAATTAATTTTATTTAAATAGATAATTTAACAATGTTTAATGGTTCACCTTAAGCTAAGTGCAGACTATTGTCAGATATCTGTCAGAAAAAAAATATGTCACAATTGTTACCGTGTGAACCTCATTGTCAGGCCATTGTAAGACAGCCAACTGACAGGAAAATTGTCGTCTGAATACACAATTTTCTTTACAAGAATATAAACTGCCTAAACCACTTTACACTTCTCTCTCGTGAATTCAATGACAACATTTAGGTTTTGATATACAAACATCCGCCAACCGTGTGAACTTACAATTTTTCCTTAAAATATTACTAGAAACGACTTTAGGGTAGGCGCGCACTTTTAATTTTTAGTTGCGCAACTGCTTGGTTCGAGCAACTAAAAAGTTTGTGTTTGACACCAAACTAAACGATTGCCTAAAATGAGTTCGTTATTTTGTGTAACATATAATTATATGCACCTGCGCGGACATTCAACCAAATAGTTCATCTGTTTTCTATAAGCAACCAAACAGTTGTGCAACTAAAAATTGAATGTGCGCGCCTAGCCTTAGTGATCTTACAACGCAATTTTCGAGATTTTGGGATTTAATTTATCAATCAATTTGTAAACATTCATACTCCTTTCTCCCCCTCCCCCCCACTATTCCAATTTTCCCATCGCTGGTGCTGTGTTTAAAATTATGCGTTTTTATTTTTTAGTTCAGAATAGGTCTCTGTACAGACTTCGAACAAGTCGAGCATGTTCTGAACACCCTCTGAACTCAAGTGTTCGCTGAGCGCTCTGAGTTGTTTTTGAAACAAACCTGAACATTTAGCTGTCACCATTTTTTTTTTTAATTTACAACAGTCAAATGCTTGTGTTAAGCTTCTATCTCTGGCTACTCAGTTATTTTATTCTGAGCTCATAGAGCGCACTCTGAACACGCTCAGAAAATGCTCAGATCGAAAAAAAGAAACACATTTTAGAAGCTCTGAACACTCTGAACTAAAAAAGAAACATAATTCAGATTTTGACAACTCAGGCAGGCTCTGCTCTAAAAAAAGAAAAAAGGGTATTTCAAAAAACCCTTGAACTGCAATTTAGCTTCGTAAGATAGTTGGCTACGAGGGTGGGCCAATAAGTTCTTGAAAAATGAAACAAGGAACACTCTTTTCTAAATATAGTATTCTTATAGCTCGAAACAGTCTCTCGAATTTTTTGATGCCCTCAAAATAACACGAGCCCCTCAAAATGACCTATTCATTCGATCGGAATCTTTTACGTCCGAGCTATTTCTTCATGTTTGGAAAGAAGAAATAGTTACAGGAGGCTTAATCTGGGGAATTTGCTGCAAGAGGGAAGAGTTCGTAAATTAACTCATACAATTTTACCATTGCGAATCAGGGTTTGTGCGCTGCCGCGCCGGTGCCGATGCGTTGTTTTTTTTTTTAATATTTTACGGCCAATTAAGGGATTTTTGACTACCCTTAAAATGCTTGAGCACAGTGCGAGCGTTTAGGAAAGTTGGAGCAGATTAAAAAGGAGTTACCCGATGCAAAGTGGATTTGAATGTTTTAATATCGTAATGGGAAGGAGCGATTCATTTCTACACAGATGGATCTAAAACCGATGATGGGGTCGGTGGAGGCGTATACTCCGAAAAATTAAATCTTTGTCTATCTTTTCGTCTTCCCAATCACTGAAGCGTGTTCCAGGCAGAGCTTCTAGCAATAAAAGAAGTCCTCTCTTGGCTCAAAGAAAACGTTATATCGACTACTGACACTGATATACGTATTTTTTCACATAGTCAAGCTGCCATAAAGTCACTGGACTCTGTCCCCATTAACTGACTAACAGCCCAAAATTGTGGATCATCTCTGGTGGAGATGTCAAAATAGTTTAACATTCACCTTATATGGGTGGCCGGGGCATAGAGACATTCCAGGAAATTGTAAAGCCGACGAACTTGCAAAAAACGGAACAATCTTACCTTTGTTGGATAGCAAATCTAATATCTGTATACCCCTAGCTACTTTTAAACTTATGCTAAAGCATGATACCATAAAGAAAGCTAACCACAGATGGACCAACACCCCAACTTGCCGGTCTACTAAACTAATTTGGCCATTGTTTGATGCTAAACGCTCAAAACAACTAATTTCTATTGGTAGATTGCATATTAGCTCCGTTATAGGTGTCCTTACTGGACACTGCCTAATAGGAAGACATGCTTTCCGTCTTGGAGTTCTTGCAAATTGTTTTTGCAGAAGCTACATGGATGAAGAAGAAGAGGAGTCAGTTCCTCACATTCTATGTTCTTGTTCTGTCGTAGCACAAAGACGTAGACTCCACTTGGGAGACTACTACTATAACGATCCTAGTGATCTAATTAATTCCGACGTTCACTGTCTCAAACGCTTCATTATTAGCTTAAAATGGTTTAACGAGTAAGGGGGATTTTTGAAATCCTTGTGGTATCACAACGGACCAAATATTGGTCTAAGTGTGTTGGCCTTTGCCGGTCAGCAAACATCTTAACCTAACCTAATGGGAAGGAAATATTTTGTCGGTTAAATCATTCCACATTCGTGTAGTGGGGCTAAATAAAGAATCTCTAAATTAAACAGTACATCTGAAGTTGGACTCAAAGGTAAACTGATGACTATACGAAGCGCGAGTATTTTAATTGAATTGATTAAGGGCAGGAATGTAACTGGCTATTTCACTAGAGCACTGTATCATAATGAAAACGATCCAGCTGCTCTATATGCAATATGATCGTTTAACCCTCTCCAAGGTAATCGATATGAAAACACCGCGCGTATTCTAAAAACCCTTAGCCTTCTTTGGTTTCGATTCACCAGGAGAAATCATTTGCTTCGAATGTTCCATGGTATCTGGTTTCCACGTGTTATCCACGGTTACGAAACAGCGCAAAAACTCGGTCGAATTTTTTCTGGAACATCGCCAAACACTCCTTTGAAGTTGTCAAACTATTGCGTTTGTTATCGATTGTGAGCAAACCCGGCTTCCTATCTTCCGGAAAGTTTTTATCTGTCCAAATATTTATGTAAAATCGAAATCACGGATCCATGTGATAAGTGTAGGGCTTCTTCAAGGTCGCGCACCTTCACTCGCCGATCGTCCTTTATCAAACCGTGGATTTTATCAACCATTTCTGGTGTGGTGACCTGAATTGGGCGCCCATAACTTTCGGCGTCACTTGTGCTGGAACGACAGCACCGACATCGAGGAACCCTGTTGTGAATGATAGCAATCGATGTGAATAGTCCCCATAATATTTGTCAATCTGTTGTTTGGTTACCTTGATTAGTTTTTTCTCGTAAAAAAAAGGAAAATACTCGTAGGCGTCTATATAAAATGGCTTCCGCTACAAAACTATTTAGCAGATCTCTCTTGTTTGACATAAAGTCCACTTCACTAGAGTGGATTTAGTTTTCATTAAATAAGGAAGAAGTCTCTCAGTAGATTTAGTTTCCGGGGACTTATTTCCCTATTTGACACACTGGCAAACATTGATATTGTGAAGTCAAATTTGAAGTATTTGTTTTCATTATTTGTAATTTCATTCAAAAGTGATTTACCTAATAAATAATTCCTCCTCCATTTTGTTCATCACATCTCTTTAAAAAACAAGTCCAACAAAATGTATCATCTCTTAAGGATATTCTTGTTTTTGAGGCTTTTTTGAGGCAAACGTTTTTGATGGTGTTCATTAGAATTCTTGTGAAAATGTGTTTCATCAATAAACAATATATATTGAAGCGTTCGTGTTGTTTGAAAATGTTCCAGCATTGTTCTCGCTTAAGTTTCAAGTAAATAATATTCATTTTCGTTGAGAAAATGCATGATTTGAATTGTGTATGGATGGAACTTTCGTTCTTTTTTCGAAATATCATGCACTGTTGATTTGCTTGTCCAAGTAAAAAAGTCACAATCGTTCTCATCGATTTACGGGGATTGTACAGAATTTCTTGTTGAATTTGAGCCTCATGTTCATGCATTTCGTCTGGCATTGATAATCATGGAAGATTTTCGTTAACCGTTTTTTTCCTCGTCTGAATTATTGAACTCACGACCATATAAGTCGTGCATGCTCGTCCCATCACTAACTCTTCAAAACCAATGTTCATCGACACCTCCCTCCCTGATTTCCTCATCGCCCGTGCTTTGTTTAACATTATAAGGGTCTCAATAAACCCTTGAGCGCGTGATGTGGATTGTAAGAAAAAATGCAAGGCCCACGAACTAACAAACCACCGAACTTTAAGTATTGCTGAACCCCCAATTCGATTAAAGACTGATAGGGTTTTTTTTTTCTTTTTAATGAATCTGAAAGGGCAGGGACTTGCCAAGTTGAGTAAGCTCTGAACGGAGTATGCAATCAGAGCTCTCTAATTTAATAATTGAATCAATGAAACACACTATATTCTACTTAACTTCTTTAATAAAAAAAAAGTAGAAAATATTAAAATTTGTTTAAAATAATTTATTATTGTTTGTTAACCTGCAGTGCGAGCGAAACCAGCTTCGAGTTATTTACGAGTATTTTTAGGAGTGAAGTTTACTACGTTCATCATTTTACGCCATCTGCTAGTTAATTTCAAGTTCAAAGAGCGGTCCCCGAGCTACTCCGATTAGAATATGAGACACAAGTTGGGGGGCTTTGAAGTGTCAGCGCTAAAAACAAATTTTTTTCTGACAGCTTAGTGCATAAATCTGAGCTTGAAAAGAAAAGCCACTAAATCATTACTAACTATTCACTATTGGGTTTGTATATATGTATGTCCTATAGTATAGTACCTTGAGTTTAGTACCAACGCTATCCTGGTGGTGGCGCTGAAATTAGCTCACAATCTTACAGTGGAGAGTAGGATAAGATACAAAACAAGTAGTAAAAAAGAGACAAATCTAACAAGTGATGTTGCTTAAGATTGTCGCCCCAATCGTTCATCTTCATGCGAGTACTATAAGTTTTATAAACAAAGCTATCAGACAATGAACAACTACAATTTTAATTTTTTTCTTTACTTTTGGAGTAAAAGCTTCTAAAAACATGTTTTCTCTAGTTTTTGTCTTACTTCAAAAAAATAAGTTTCACATATAAATTTGACGTGTTTTTTTTCGCGCAGGATTGGCTTATATCATTCGCCCAAATGCGGCAACTTTGCTTATTGACGAATCCACTGAGGTGAAAATGTGCCCCATCACTGAAGATGATTTTCTTCGAAAATTGATCATCCACTGTTGCCATTTCTTGCCACCATTCTGACCATTGACGATGCTTAAAATGGTCAAGAGGCTTTAGTTCTTGAGTCAATTGCACCTTGTAAGTAAATGCAAGTCTTTATGCATAATGTTCATCAACGACGAGCGTGAGAGGTGCAATTGTTGGGCACGACAACGAGTTGAGGTGGACGGCTCTTCAGCCACACTATCGCGAACAGCAGCAATATTTTCTGCAGTACGAGCTGTACGAGCATGCACTGGTGTTTTCACATCTCCTACAGACCCGGTTTGCTCAAATTTTTGCACGATTTTTCCGATTGTACGCACATTTGGACGATTAAATTGACCGAAAAAATCACGAAGTGCAGGATATGCATTTTGATTTGAACGTCCATTTTCATAATAAGCCTAAATAACTTTAACGCGTTGCTCGATTGTGTATCTTTCCATGGTTCAAGTTGAGTAAGTCTGAAATTGAGAAATATCAAATGAAATGCAGAAAAAAACTTGACGTTCAGGTGTGGTTCAGCTTCAACATCGGCCCTTAAAGTTTAACCACCCTTTATTTCTAGTCACTTCTTGAAACAGATTAAAATTTTGTCGCAACATGTTGCTTAAACATGTTCTTTTTTAATTACTACAAAAATTAAATCTAAACATTAAACAAAAATTCAGATACGAGGCTTAGACTGTTCGATAATGAGCTGTGTTGTGTGTGATTCCTACAAGATATGAATTTTAATTAATTTTTAAACGAAACTTATCTACCAAGACACATTACTTAGGTAATCATTAAAATTTTCGATTCCCATTTGTGGAATGTATGGTTATTATAAAATCGTTCTAAAATTCCTTTTAAGAGTCGAGAATATACAGTTGTGTTCAAAAAAATAGGAGTGATTTTTTTTTAAAGATAAAATCGCAATTCATTAGTTAAATAAATTATTTTTATTTGCTTTTTCTTTTGTACACGATAGGCAATGCAGACATGTGTTAATTATGCTTATTGACTACTTTGCTTAAAACAAATAATATAGTAAAAACATAAATTTTCTTAAAATTAGGTAAAGAGAAACTGTTCAAAATAATAGGAGTATTTCATTTCATGTACAGAAAAACTAAGAAAATAATTAAGCTCAAAGTTTTTTTTTCAGTACTTTGTTGAGAAACCTTTGTTTTTTATTATTGCTGCACATCTGCGTGGTATTGAGTTGACTAGGCTCCGACAGCGCTCAATTGGTATTTGATGCCATGCTTCCTGAACTGCATCCCATAATTGAAACGAATTCGAAGGTCTCCGCTGGGAAACACCCTTTTTAACATCTGCTCATAAATTTTCTATGGGATTAAGGTCAGGCGACTGAGCTGGCCATTGCATAACCTCAACCCCATTGACCCGAAACCATTTCTTAGGAAGCTTACTCGTATGTTTCGGGTCGTTGTCTTGCTGGAATACCCATTTTAACGGCATATTCCATACCGCATGAAGCAGCATCACATTGGACAAGATATCCACATAAACCCGCTGATCCATTGTGTCAATTATTTGATGTATGGGGCCAATACCACTATAAGAGAAACTATGGGGCAGTTTCATCACCTTAGCACCTCTATGCTTAACAGTTTTAACGGTATACTGGGGCCTATATTCAGTATTTTCTGGACGTCGTACGTATTGCCTCGAACCAGTTCCACCAAATAAAACAATTTTTGTTATATTTACCGAAGGATAAATAAGTTGTTTACCAATAAACACATGATAAAAAAATAACTTTGAGAAATTTTATAAAAGCACTCCTATTATTTTGAACACAGCTGTATTTATGTATATCGACAAGGTCAAGCCTCTACCTCAATTATATCGACTTCAACAGGTAATAAGGAAATTATTCTTATAGGAGGTTAAGGGTAACAGGAAACCGGATGTAACCTCAGAACATAGATAACAAAAAATTCAATGAAGTTATTAGAAGAGAATTAAAAAGACATTTAAGTCCACAGGAATCCTTGTCTCAAACTCACTTAACTAACTGTCCATAAGGGATAACTTTCTCCCCATAAAACGCCTTAACCATCACCGTCACTGTCATCGTCATCGTGTTCGTCTTCGTTTTCAGTTCTTAATTAAAACAAGTGTTTTCATTTCAACGATGGCGATTGTTCGCCGCCGAGTATACATATGTACATACATATGTGTACTCGGATATAGAGAAAGAAAGGCCAAATAAGTAAAAACTAAACAAACAAGAAAGGGAAAGAAATTTCTCCTTTTCTCAAAGAAATGATTGCTCTTGCTGCATATGTACGTGCAACTTGAGTAAAGGCAAAGCTACAAAAAAAAAAGAAGAAGAAGTAAAATTGTCGTGTGAAACATGTCACTCGGTCGCATTCCTTGAGAAGCTCACCGCCAGCGAGGATGAGTTGATTGCTGGAAAAGATTGATCACTATACTTTGCACCGACACAGCACGATCTACATTTCAAATCACGTGCTACGTGCATCCATTCCATCTCGTCCGACTGACGATGACGATGAGAGGAAATGTTGATAGACACGAGATATACAAATAGAAATACAATTTTATTAATTTTTTTTTTTTACAGTTTTTTCTTGTCTTTGTTTTATTCAAGCCGATCTATGACAAATGGTGCATGTAAAGTATCGGATGGATGATGTGAAATCAATGTGCATATTGGGTGTATTGTGCGGCAGGTTTTTCGATAAAAAAAGAAAAAAAAAATTAATGTATTTTTGTATTTTTGAAACATACCCTATTTTGTAAAAAAAAAAAAAACACTAGAGTTATTATCTTCAGGAAAAGGACGTTTTAGAATGTTTTCTTTTTTCTATTTCAAAATTAAAAACTTCAACCAAAAAGTCAATTGATTTCACATCTTATCGAAAACATTAAGGAATTGCAATTGAACAACTAAACTAATAAATGAAATCAATTACATTTCTACATTATAACATTACATGTTTATAAAACGCAATAAAAATGTAGATACTTACTTTTTTTTTTGTTCTGGAATTGTATACTTAAATTTACCACTCAAATCATTAATTTAAAATATAAGTGACTTTTGATAAAAATTAATTGATTACGATTGTAGATCACGATCAATTATTTTGTTTAAAATAAATATTTAAGTATTCTGACGGAAATTAAGTAAGAATTCAGTTTGTCAGCCACTTGACCTTCCAAAAAAAAAAAGAAAACTTAAGTAGGTAGTATCTAGATTTGAGGGCAGTTTAAAGATACGAACAAGTTGCAGAAGAAACGGTCTTCCTAAGAAGTTAACCGCAAAAGAAGCTGAAACAGTGCTCTAGTGTAATAGCTAGTTGCATTCCTTCTCTCAAACATTTCAACCGTAATACTTGTACTTCTAGAAATGTTCATCAGTTTATTCTTTCAATTTCGGACGTACTGTCAAGTACAGAGATTCTTTTTATAGGGGGACTACACGAATGTGGAATGCTTTACCCGGCTCAATGTTTCCCACTCCAATGTGCATCTGTTTCTCCATTCTAATCCTATTGTACTTTCCTAATTGCTTGCACTGTGTTTAAAATTATAAGGGTATTCATAACCCCTTGAGTGCGCGTATAGTATAAGAAAAAAAAACAATTGTAAAATGCATTAGAAAAAATCTAAGAACCACTTTCTCACAATTTGCGGCAAGGAACGAACAATTTGGCAAGACTATTTCAACCGAAACCGTACGAAACATCTTTCATTAGGCTGGTTACTTTTCCCGAATTCCAAAGGTAATTTTCTCTGATGAGTGCAAATCTAACATTTTCCGAAATGATGGCCGAGAGTAAGTGTGACGAAAGCAAATACATCTTGTCAAAAAGAGAATTTGCTTCCAACGATCAAACATGGTGATGGTGGACTCATGATTTTGGGATGTACATATGGTGACACGTTTGGATTAGAGGAGTTAGTGTTCATATATGGCATAATGGACAAATATGGCATAATGGACAAAATGATCTATTCAAATATATTAAAAGAAAATCTCACTTCCTTATCTTTATCAATAATCTCTTGTCTCTATCTTCTAATCCGCTACATTGTTTTGCTGTCGAAAGTACTCCCAGCTTTTCATATTTGTTTCCCGATCCTTAACCGTCTTCTTCGGAAGTGGCTTTGCAACGGCAGCGTGCGTTCTTGACAGCATTGTAGAATGGAGTGTTAGAAACCGCGTTTAATGCTTCGAAAACTCAAAGCTATCTTCTGTCCTTCGTAATATTCCACCCCTGCCATATCTATGTATATGGATAGCACTTGCATCGAGGAAACCGAAAAGCTTTCCGTCCTCAGTATGTATGTTACTGACCATCTTTTGTAGCATGATCACATATTTGATGTTGCGAAATATGCGGCGAAATGCTTAGGTTTGCTCCCATATCTGGGCAGGTACTCTTAGACAGAATCCAAAGCAGAACCCTTGGACTAATTGGAGATAGTTCTATTACAAAAACTTTTGTTTCTCTCGAACATTGTCGTAATGTCTCTCGTCTTACTTTGTTTTATCGCTTTTTCTATAAACAGTGCTCAAATGATATAGCCAGCTGCATTCCTCCCTTAAAACAATTTCACCATAATACTCGTCTTGCTAAGAATGCTCATCAGTTCACCCTTCAGCCTAATTTCGAGCGTACTGTAAAATACAGATATTCTTCCTTTAGCCGTACTACTCGAATGGGGAATGCTTTACGCCACTCGATTTTTGGCCCTCATTGTGATATACATACATACAAGCATTTAAAACCAATGTGTATCGGCAGCTCCCTTTAAATCCCCTCCTCATTTCCTTACATAAGGATATTCATAATCCCGCCCTTATTATTATTATTAAATAAAATAAAAATATATTATAAAAAACAAAGTGTTGAAAAACTGGGCATTTCAGGGAATTTTTATTTCCAGCAAGGTAATGATCCAAAGCAACTCATTCAATTCATATTAACGAAAGAATCGATACTATAACATTCCTCATACTCTTAAGACACCGCCAGAGTCCCTAGAATAGGATTACCATATATAATCTATGGGACATATTGGATAGACGTAGAGTCTATAATATAAAAAATAAAGCAAAAATGAGAGGGCTTAAAACACATCCTTGAGGGACACATGTGTCACATCTAAATTCCCTTGACTTTTTGGAGCCGTTTTATACAGATGCAGTCATGTTTTCTAGGATTAGGATTCCATAGACAAGTACAAATCGTATTTAAAGCCGCTTTCAAGTCAACGAAAAAGGTTTACAAACACTTCTTTTTATCAATAAAACGTCTAGCGCAAGTGCTAAGTACGAAAATTTGATAAATAGTGGAGAGGTTGGCTCGAAAACCAGCTTGGAAACAGCTAATGATATTATTTTGTTCGACTCAGTTTAGTAGTCTTGCGTTGAGTGTTTGTGTAGAAAATTTTCTTAAAGAGTTTAATACTGCAATACCCCTATAGTTTTCAGGAAGTTCTAGTTTATCGATCTCGCTTTAGGAGAGTTGATAGAACAAAATGTCGATTGATCTTTTTTTTTTCAATTGCGACTTAGCAATTTTAAACTTTCGCTGTGAACGCACCCCTAAACCAAATGCCAAACTGTCATTATCAAAATATTCAGTAAGAACAACATTTTCATCATGAAATTCACGAATGAATTATATTTGCAAATAATTATTGCCAAAATTCCTAGTCGATGACAGTAACTTTAAGAAGGTTTACGCCAATTTTTGGTCGTAATTATCATTCCAGTAGACAAAGAATTCATAATCTAGTGAACAAATTTGAATGTAACACTCAGATTCTACTTTTTACTTTTCACTTTTTGGTGATAACTGCTCGCATTCCTGTTTAATATTCTCCTTGAGGGCTGCGATTCCCCGAGGCTTATTGGCATAAACCCGCGACTTCAAGTAGCCGTAAAGAAAGAAGTCTGGGATGGTCAAATCGGGCGTTCTTGCTGACCGTGTCAAATCGCCAAAAGAGGAGATTACGCTTCCTTCACAATATCCATTGTTTACTTGGTTGCGCCGGCTTGTCGAAACCACATGTTCACCTCACCAAGCGCCGCTAATCTAATTCCGACAGTAAGAAGTCGTTTATCATGGCCCTGTATCGTTCGGTAGTAACAGTGACCGTATTTCTGATGGCGTGCTCAAAAAAATATGGCTTAATCACTCTTCCCGCATGATCGCTGCACGACACAGTGGCTTTTCGTGCATCACACGCAGATTTTTAGTGCCCCATAAACGAAGACTTCGCTTATTGACCACTTAAGTAAAAATGCGCCTCGTGGCTCATGATGATTTTCCACACAAAATCGTCCTCTTCGTTACTGAGACTGAGCATGGTTTGACAGTAATTCGTGTGAACACGCGACGGACGCACACTGGGGCCAGCGTATGCAAAGCGATACCCAAAACTAAAAAAATAAAGTCTTTTTTGTTGAACTGATTAAAAAGGCTTTCAAATACATTTGTACATATTATTATTTATTATTATTCTTCAAACATGTTTATTACATCATTATCAAACATTTTTCTTTCACATAATGGTAACTTTCGCATAAGACTTAAAAATGGGTCGGATGAAATAAGTAATCTATTGATTATATCGGTAATGTTATCAAGCCTGGAGGTTTTTCTTGAAAAAAATTCTCTGTAGGATTTAAAATCCTTATTTCTAGATTCCTGAGCCTCTTCGCTTAACATCCCGATTGGTAATAACGCGTCACGTACAATAAAAGACCCATGAATTAGAATTTTGTGTAGAGTAGGAGTCATGGGCATCCAAGGATATAATTGTACATACAGAGAAGCCGTCTCGAAACAATACTCTTCAAACTTTTCTGGGTTAATCCTGAATCCACTTGATATTGTTTGCAAAATTATATAAATTCTTCTTATGAGTTCCGGGTCAATTTTTGTGATTGAAGATGAAATACTATGATTTTGAAAAAATTTTCGAGCTACATTGCCGTCATTAGAGTTTCCAAAGCCCGGTTTTGGTTTGTCCACAATAAGTCCCAGCTGGCTTTTAAATTGTTGTTGAATGTGTTTTTTCGTTTCTTCCACCAAATCTCTGTTTTCACTTGATAAGCGCCAAGAAAGAGTTGGTAACTTATAGCTCAAATGCAGCAACGACTCAAACAATCTAATCCAAGCATGCAAAACTGAGATACCAAAAGAAACATAGTCAGTGTTTATAGGCCTTCTACGAACGATTTCAATATTGTTAAAATCTTTGGAAGTGGCGTCACGTAAGTAGCATCTCAGAGAAGATTTAGTACCCGAAATCGCGTTGCATATTTTTCCATCTACCATTGTGAACATAAGTTTGTGAGAAACGGAAAATGATTGACTATCTAATGTCACTTTAGTAGGAATCAATGCTTCGATTTGCCGATCCATGTTCTCTTTTTTTGAAAGCGCTAATTCTGTTGTTTCTTTTTGATATTGAAGACTTACTGGCCTACAAAATCTGGGTGAAGATGGCTTAGGATTTTGCCACAAAACCGAAATGCCTCCGTTTTTTTCTATCGTTAGCCGTAATGGCACAAGACAAGTCAAAAACATGTATTTGTCGTCCGCATCTTCAGATACAAACTTTTGCTTAAATTGAGTGTGGCTTGAACTCCCATCGAACCCCCATTTTGAAAACAAAACCATTTTTGAACATTCAGTAGCTTTTGTTTCAACAACTGGATTTTGGCTTTGTAAAATGCGAGTTACCGTATGATTTAAAAGTGATTGCAAAGGCACTTCCGCTTCTGATTCTGTAATTTTTAGATCATTGGGATAGGAGTTCCGTTTTTCTGCTTGCACTAGTTTGTAAGATGGAAAAATTTCGTTTGCACAGCTTCGGATAATGTTATATTGATTCCTGCTTAGTTTAGCTTCAATAATTATTGAAAGAGCTTCACGGGGCGTAATTTTTTTAATTTTAACTGACGAATTGATGTCCATACAGTCTTTAGCGTAAGTTGGAACGTTCGAAACTTTTTGTATAACAATAGCTTCAGTTTTTTTACCCTCAGCTCTCAAATTCATTTGAGCTGCATACGTCAACAGATTTGAACTATGTTCAGAACGAATATCTGCTGTTTTCCTGCGCTTGGAATTTTCGCTACTTTCTTCAAAGGAAAGCGTGGGCCTACCGCCTTTATTTGGGGTGTGAAGAGTGAGTTCGCACCTTCCATTTAACCAGGCTCTTTCATTTTTAATGAACCTATTATGATGTTTACTATGCTTCACCCATTTCGTTTTTAATTGGCTTTTAAAATTGCGTAACTCATCTAATAATTTTGCTCTTTTTGTTGTACAACAGTTCGTTTCATTAGCTACATGTTCAACCATATCTTCAAATTTGCCATCGAAACCCTTATTATTACTTTTGTAGAACATATCAAACATTTTTTCTCTTTTTATTTTTAAACTAGGCCCGGTTTCTAGAAAAATACGGAAAACGCGTATTAGACTTATTAGAGAAAAAAAATTATTTAAAAAAAAATGCACAAGTCCCTTTTACTTTTGCCTTCAGTTTCGTGTTAAAAACATTCTAATGCATAAATTACATCCATCAATTTTAAAAGTGAAATGTGCATTTTCATTTAATTTGATATTTGTTCTATAACAAGAGCCTCTACTGTAACTTCAACTATCTCTCGTAAATGTGCAACTACAATTCTAATAACTAGTTATTTTAACTCTGCTTACCTTGCTCCATAGCTGATAATATTTGATTAATTTTTATTTAGTTAAACACAGTAAAAAAAACAGTATCAATGATTACCAAAAAAACTTGTATTCGCTTAACAATGTAAAAATCTGAACTTTGAAGCCTTGGCTTGGTGACTACTTATACTTTTATGAAGATGAAAGGCTTACAAATAGAAGTGGGAGAGCATATACTAACTAAATAACACAAAAAAAATCATAACTGTATTCATTTTAAAATATGAGTTTTGGGCATCTCTCCCATACAGTGAGTCCCACTGTGGGACGGTCTCCTGGGGTTCCAGTATGTTGGAGTCCAGCAGCTAAACGACGGAATGTTGGTGCGAGACGATTAGGAAATCGGAGTCAAAATTCACGCTGCGCTAACACTAAAATCGACACAATTATTTCACGCTCTTGCGGAGTATATAGCATTCAATTGCTCGTGTATTTGTAAATTGCAGCTGTCTCGTTCACAAATGTCAAATGTAATTGACGTAAGACGCCATTTGCAAAAATTATAAAATCTTCCGAACCGGTGATTAATTTTGCGCCATCTTGTACAATTCACTTCTATCGATATCATTTCATTTCATTTTTTTTTTTTTTTTTCATTTCATTTTCATTTATTTATTTCATATAAAACTATTTTACAATGTATACTTCGAGATATATCTCATATATAGTAACAAAATTTAAATTACATAGCAGATGTGCACGAATAAATAAGGTAGTTTAAATTACAATACAAAATGTAAAATCGATAAAAGTAAACAATAATAATGAAAATATTAATTCAAGTAGTAAAGTTATTTATACTTAAGATTTTTATATTCGATCCGACATGTGTTTGAGCAGCTCCCTTCGAAATCCCCGCGACGAGATGGTTCTTTGCAATTGGTGGGGAAGATTATTCCACGACCGAATTGCATTAACAAAGTAAGATCGTTCCCCTATAGTATGTGTATATCGCGGTAATACTAATTTAAGACCTCTAGGCGATTGAAGAAAACTGAGATATTCATGCAAGTACTCTGGACAATTATTATGAATAATATCATGTAGTTTCAGAATAGATCTAAATTCATAATATTCATCCAAACACATACCCAATAGAGAGGTTTTGTATCTCGAAACGCTTATATATCTCGGTAAGCCGTAAATGAACCGCAAACAGTCATTAAACGCAACATTTACTTTTCTCTTGCATTCAGAGTCTAAACAAGGGTATACAATACAATTAAAAGAAAAAAACGGCAACAACAACGATTTAACCAGATATCGATTTAATTTTTTTCGAAGTAAAATTGATTCGAATTTCCTTGTTCCATATTTCGATTTTCTCGATTTTTAGGTGATTTAAGATCTAGTTGTGTGAACTTATTATTATTATTTATTGTGTTTAGATTTTCTTGTCTCTTCATTGGTCATTTCAAGTTGAATTGAACCAATTTAATTCTAAAAGATGTTTAGAATTTGTGTCAAAATCTGTTGACACAATACTTCATTTCATTTTTGAAGCCTGGCTGTAAATTCTCGATGCTAGAAATTTTAGAAAAATATGGCCAATTTCATCGCAGAATCATCTTCAGCGATTGATGAAGCCAGAACAGAACAGAATATGCGTTATGGGTCAGCTGAAAACCCTTATGAACTTCAACAAATACCAATTCAATCACAAAAAATAACTGTACGGTTCTTTTTCCATTTTTTAACTAAAGCGCAATATCTCGAATATCTTGAAAATTTGATTTTTTGTTTGAAGTACAATGCAAACATTTATGCATGGCATTTTACGTCATTCATAATTTTCGATAACTCGGTCACACATTTCGACGGCCATTGTCTTTCGTTCAGTATTGGCTTGGAGGTCCTTTAACGACTCCGTCTTGTTGGTAAAGACGAGTGATTTACTGTAGACCTATATAAAAAAAAGAGTCTAGAGGTGTTAAATCATACGATCTAGGCGGCCAATTGACAGGTACATTTATCGATATATCAAAATCATCGATTTGAGTATTCAATAAGTCACTGTGGCAGCGTCTTTCTTGAACCACATACTATTATTGTCTTATTCGTATCTATGCAATTGACCAAAGAAATAACGTCTGTGCTGCGCTCTCCATTGACTCTAACGAAACAGTCATGTTCATCAACGAAGAATATCGGGCCGATGACACACACTGTTAGTAAAACCACATCATACAGTTAGTTAATTTTTGTGGATGAAATGGTGTTTGTTGAAGGACATGAAGGTATACATCTAACCCATAACTCATATTCTGTTTGTTGACGAAGCCGTTTAGCCTGAAATGCGCGTCATCACTAAAGATGATTATGCGATGAAATTGGTCATCTTCTTGCAAAATTACTAGCAGCGAAAATTTAGACTCATATTTGTTCACTAGTCTATGAATTGGTTTTCTAGTGGAAAGAGACTTACGACCAAAAGTCGGCTTAAACGCTCTAAAATTTTCCGTCACCGATATTTATTTGTAAACGTTCTTCGTTCGCGGACTTAACAATGATGAAAATTTTGTTTATTTAAGAATTCCACAGACGTGAAGCGTTAATGAAAAATTGGTGTTCAGATGTCAGGGAGACGTAACTTGGTTGAATGAGTTGGTCGGACCTGGCTGAAGAGGCCCTCTTAATTCCCTCAAAAAGATAAGGTGGTTGGGTTGTGAAAAGGATTGGGAAACTGAAAGTAATTCTCGAGGGGCATGTTAAGGAAACAATTCGAAAAATTTGATACTCTGTCGTACCTACGTAGTTCAAGAATGTATCTAATGATGTTGTTAAAAATGACATTAAGCTTTCTTTTGCAGGCATAATTACAACAAAAATGGGAAGGATTTAACTTTTCGCAAACATTGCACGCGTTTTCATCGGCCGCGGCGTGTATGACTGGGAGACCGAGAGCATGCTTATCCCATGTTAGATTGCGCGTAAAGGTTTTTCCGAGATTTCGAACAGAATTCATATATTCAACAGTTTAATTATTTATAGTTACTTTAGTGAAATAGATTTTTTTTAGAAATAACCAAGCACTTAGATTTTAATGGGTTTAATGCCAATCTGTTAGTCTCAGCCCAAAGTGTTAGTTTTTTGAGGTCCTCATTCAGCAACTTCAATGAGACCAAAACCGCAGCCGAGGTACATTTGTACATCGTCAGCATACATATTTAACGAGCAGTTATCATTGAGGGAGGATTGTTATTGACGTAAAGCGAATAAAAGTAATGGACCAACAATGGATCCTTGTGGAACTCCACTAGTGGTAGGGAGAAAATTTGATAAATTGCTACCTATTTCAACAGTTTGCATTCTATCGGATAAATATTAAGATATAAGTTTCACTGCATCAGCCGAGAAGTTATAAAGCTGGCGGAATTTAACTACAAATTGTTCTTACTGCATGTTTTGACATTGACAGCTTCACAACAAAAGTTCAAAGTTGTGCAGTCTTAATTGGAAAACCCTTTATGTACTTATACAAATGCCTTCAAGCCTTTGGTCTTTTATATCAAACTTAATTCCACGGTACTAGTAAGCAGCAATGAACGGATAGAAAAACTACCAAAACGAAACCATATCCAGCCTTGAAATGATTTAAGCTTAGCCTCTTCACGTACATATGTATGCATATGTACATTTTTCAAGTCTCATAAGATCAAATCAATTATTGCGTTTGAATTATGGTAAACTGTAGTTAGAGTCATGTGTATTCCAGTTGTTCATTTCTTAAGAAAGCCATTACCAATCAATTTGATATGCTAAACGATGAATGCTTATTTTTTTTCCGATGACATTTGATGAATCACTTGAAACAAATCATTAATTTGTCAAACACACACACGAAATGCCTGAAGTAAAAAATTTATTTTAAATCATGACTAAATGTTTAAAATATTCTTCGCGTCTCCATGGAGGAATCTCTTCTCCATTGTTTGACTTGGGAACGAGAGTTAGTCACCCCGGAATTCACCTCGACCAGAGTGATATGTTCCTATTCTGGTGGTCTGATACTCGTATCTTGAAATTTATTAATTTTTTGAGATAAATGTTTGTAGTACCTTTTGTGAAACAAATATAAACAAATACAAAAAATAATTAAAAATTAAGAATTCATTAATGTACGAGAGAACAAAGAGCAAACATTCTTAATTTTAAATAATTCATTTTTATTGAACAATCTGTTTTGGAAAAATGCAAGAAATTTTATATGGTTCAATTGTATTTATAAGTTCAAAAATTAATGGTGGTGTTTATTTAATTTTTACTGCCTTGAGTTTTTAATTGCTTGGCGATTTGAATGAGTAGAGAAGAGTTTAATAATATTAATGACTTCCTCATAGAACCAAAAGAAAAAGTAAGAGTCCAAATGGGTCGCACTTTGCTGATGATCTTACGTTCTTTTACGAGCATAGGAAAAGGAAATGTGAACACGGCTTAATATTTGAACAATCATTCTCAAAAGAATGAGCTTACTTGCGGGAGGTAATAAAAAAAATTATAGTGAAATTCATAAAAGATGAATCTCACATTTGGAAAGAATTGTGATTATGAGGCTCCAGTTGAGTGATTCCTAGTACACTGTAGTTCCAATCCCACAGATGGTAAAAGTTTTTCAATTGAAATGAACACATAGTAATCCGTATGATTTATCTATCTAGGGCTAGGACCGCACTTGCGATTTTTCGTCGAGGCGATTAAAAAGTCGTAGTCGCTACAAATTATTGTCATGCACGCACTTGCGATTTCTTGCCGCGCGATTATTTAATCGCGAAAAATAAAACACACTACTTTTTATGTGAGTGCACGCATTTGCTACAAATAAGTGGCGACAGAAAAATCGCTTGAAAAAATAGAACTAGTTTCATTTTTATAATCGCTACGATTTTTAAGTCGCATGTGCGTGCATTCACATTTAAGGCCATGTGTCTTACTTTTTGCGACTAAAAAATCGTGGTTTAAAAATCGCAAGTGCGTGCATGCCAATTTCTCTTTGCGACTACGATTTTTAAGTCGTAGTAATTTAAATCGCAAGTGTGGGCATATCCATTTGAGTACATGTGTTTGATTCAAGTTTACGACAATCGCATCGCAAGAAAAATGAAACAAATTGTGACTTTTAAATCGTCATGATTTTTTGGTAGCAAGTGTTCTATTGTGTTCTATTTTTGCGACTAAAAAATCGTGCGATTGAAATCGCAAGTGCGGTCCTAGCCTAAAACAGCTCTTTAGAGAAACAGGTTAGGTACCAACCCATACCCTTAGTCCAAACCTTTAAAATAACCGCACTGATCGGAAAATTTGTTCAGATTGCTTTGGAGATAAAAAAGCAATTTTAAGGTTACAATTTTGGCTAAGTATACCATCCTCACACGAGAGACTTCTATCATTCGTAATGCTATTTATGCAAGTTCCAAGTTATGTGTGAGATATCGAAGAATTCTTTGTTTTATTTGAAAGGCCTATCAAGAAGTCATTCGTAGTTCAAATAGCCACCAAGGCTTCGTTGTGTGACGCGCATTGGAGAGGTCCATCTTTTGATTACTCTGGCGCATAGATCTAGATGAATTTGAGCGATACACATACCCTTGCTTTTGAGGAAAACACAGTGCATGTCATCTGCGCGTCAGATATCCACAGCAAAAATATCCATTGTGGTATCGACTGTGTAGTGCTTATCCGCGATCTGTTGGAAGCACAAGTCTTTCACACCCGTATCATCCAATTTGGTTATCAACGATCGGTTTCGCACTCCGGTAAACCGTAATTCACACTAAAGAGTAATTTTTGTGATTTTTTCAAACTGGTGGAGTTCGTGTGGATTGGCTTCAGCACAAACCCTTCAACTTTGCCTTTTGACTTACCCGTTCATCTAAAAATGGGTCTCGTCGTTGAAGATGACTTTTCCTTTGCTCCGATTCGAACTGCTTCTGATAATATAATGTTATCATTTGCTCCCAGAACTGGACGCTGTAACTTAACTGAAAAATAAAAACAGGAAAGTTAACAACACATTAAACAAAATGGCTGCCATGAGATGTCAAAATCTAATAAAAAAAAAAATATAATAGAGGGCTCTACGCTTCGTAGAGAACCTCGACCTAGTGATTTACAACTCTCAGCCACTACTGTGTGTGAATTGTTGCATATCGGAACGGCACTTTTCACGGCAAGAAACTTTGGAACACATTATTAGATTTTATAAATTTAAATTTAAAATTGAACTCAACCACTGTGCAACATATTGATTTGACATTTCTTCCATTTTTTTTTTTTTTTTTTTTTTTTTTTTTTTTTTTGAAGTTTTGTGCAATTCGGGTTGCATTCAAATGATCAAAGGTCTTGCAGGCGTATAGCTAAAAATGATTATCAGCATAACCTCGAAAAGTTAACTCAAATGTCACAAAGGTGGTTCACTTTTTGGGGTAGAAGACTTTTCTGGACGTTATTTTTTTTTACAGGGTATTCTATTAAGCGTTTTATACATTTACATTTGTATAAAACTAACTGTGATTGAGGCTTCATTCAAACCTTCTATTTATTTAGACAGCCTATGCATGCCATTTTGTGTGGAATACAAAATATTTCAAATGTCAGCCGAGAATTGGCTGGATAACACGCATCCGGAAAATCAAATGTTCCATAACTCTTTCGCATAAATGTGGCTGAATTTGATCCTACCTAATATCAATGTTTTTTTTTTGTACAAGCGATCCATCAATATTCCCGAAGAATGATACAGTGAATCGTCCTCACCTTTCTCAGATGCTTAAACATAGGTTTTCTCAGGGAGGGATTGGTTGGTCTTTGCAATATGGACATTGCCTTGACCTTTATTATAGGTCAAAAACATTACACAATTTGGGGCACGTTGGTTCAAAGACCAATCGTACGATTTCTTGTCTATTTCAATATATTCTGGTTTGTGGAGGGTTATGTTATGAAGTCACAATAGTTTGAAACTCTGTCTTGAGAATTTCCTCACGTTTTTTTGTATAGTAATTGGCAACCTTTAAAACATTGAAATTGATTGCCAATCGGGTTCCTTGAACGCCTTAGTCTAATTTCTGCAAAATCACCACCTGTTGATCAAAATTCAATTTAATTTGCTTTGGTTTCCTTGCAGCACACAGAAATTTAAAATATATAATATTTTTAATTATTAAAACTTTATGGAAACTCTATTAAAACACTTTAAAAATAAAAGACGACAAAATCGGAAGAGAAAAATGAAACTGTTCTAACCAAGGTCAACTTTCCAGGGATGTCAGAGTTAAATAAAACGTTTTTAAATTTTTTCAACAGTTAACTTTTCCGATATTCCACTTGATTTCTAACATTTAAAATGTTTTGATAATTTGTCAAATTGTCAGATTGGCCAACATTTTCAACAAAGTGACTGCAGGCTAGGTTAGGTTAGGTTGACGTGTCTGTCAGCAGGAGAGCCGACATACTTAGCCCATGAGTTGGTCCATTATGATACTACAATTATTGATTGAATCTTAAAGACTTTTTCTCTAATCTTAATACCAATTGGAGTTCCTTTGGAACTCTTCAAATGTAGCATTGGCCAACTTTGTTTTGCCACCAAGTAGTTGGTGATATTGTTTCACCTGAGGATAGTTAGTGTGTTGGATAGTTATGCAGAAGACCTTGGGTTCGATTCTCAACCGCTGCAAAAAAGTTTTTCAGAAGTGTACTGCCTCTAGCGAGGAATTGACAAATCCTCCGAGAGTATCTCTTGTAATGGAAAGTGCTGCTCATTAGCTATTCGGAATCGGCAGAAAATTGTAGGTCGCCTCCATTCCTGGTAACACGCAAACAGAAATGGTTGAGAGTTAAAAGTCACTAGGTTAAGGCTCTCTATGAGCCGTCATGGCTTCTAATTTTATTTTTTAAGATTTATCCTCTTTACAGCATCTTGCTTTAGCATAAGTTTACACGTAGTGATGGAAATACCTACATATAAATTTGCCTTATATGGCAATAAAGGTATCATTGTTTCACTTTTGGCGACTTCGTCAGCTTTACAATTTCCTTAAATGTCCCTATGACCGGCACCTAGCAGTGGTAATGTTAAACTGCTGGGCCATCTCTGTTAGGGACGATCGCCAGTTAAGGGCTGAACTGATAGAGACAGAGTCAAGAGAGTTTATGGCCTTTTTTTATATTATACGCGCACTCAAGGGGTTATGAATACCCTTACAATCATGCTTATTTTGACATTCTCATGAATAGTCTATTCGTTAGAATGATTCTATTCCTTCGAATGAACTTTCTTAATTTTGAGATTCGAACGAATAACATTCATTTGCGATAGATAGCATAAAATGAACTTCAAAAAATATTCATTTTCATTATCAGCTGTTTGACATTTACTATATTTCTATTTGAATTAGTATGACCGTTTTACATTTTTTTTGTTTCTAAACATTTTATAGATGTTGGATAAATAATCAAGAAACAAAATAAATAATACACTTTTTCATTATAAAGTAAAGTTTAACCATAAAGAACTACATATTCATTACATTTTTTGTGTCAACTCAGCTGTTTTGAAACTATTCTTAAAAAAAATAAGTTGTTCATGACGCGTTCTAAATTTTTATTTTTTTCGTATACACTTGGTCACACTAAAATATCAAAAACAAAAGAAAAGTGTTTGTGAAATGTCAAAACCAAAAAGTGAAATCTTTGTTTATTTGTAATCGTTTTGTTTCTTGTTTAATAATTTAAATTTCTTTGATAAAAACATAAAATAATAAATAAAAAATAAAAATATGCCATTTGTGTTGTATATAAATGAAGATGGTGTTGAAAAATTGCAGAGGAGAAGGATAGTGGATGCTTTCCGTATCAACGCGGGTGGTAAAAAAAACCCTTTGGTATTCTTCCATTATTTTGATTAACTTTTCCTTTTGTTCGCGGTTTGTCCAGTTGGAATGCGACCTTTAAACATAAAACAACAAAAAAATTAATAAAAGTAATTTATTTTCCATGAAATAGTTAAAAACTTACATGTTTTGTTGCTTACTCGACAGAAAAATTCAAACGACACAAAAATGACATTTAATTCTATTCTTTCAAATGTCAAAATTGAATTAGCTTTCGCAAATGAATGAACTTTCTATGGATTGGGTGAACTTTCGATTTGTTCGATTAACATTCTAATCGCCGAGTCTCAAAATTAAGTTTCAACGAATTCGACTCACTTTCGAACGAAAGAGAATGTCAAAATAAGCACCAATGTTTAACACAATACGAGAAATTAGGAAAGTAGGATAGTATTATAAAGGAGATACCGATGCAAATTTGATTTTGAATGTCTGCACTTTGCAATGAGTGTGAAAAATTGAGCCGGGTACAGCATTCCACATTCGTGTAGTGTGGCTAAAGAAAAAATCTCTGAATTTAACAATACGTCCAAAGCTATTTTACTAGAGCACTGTTTATGAAAATTGCAATAAATTAATGATAGACATGAAAAATTGTTGCGGTTCTCGAGAGTTACAAATGGTGGTTTAGAAGAGTGTCCAAGAAAAAACGGCTGCTTGGCTGTCCGAGAAAATGCTGATATCTTTGATTGATATCACTTTTTCTTTAAGCCAAGACGGGACTTCTTTAAAGTGGCTGCAGATTTGATCGTGATGGTAATGTTTCATATGTTTGAGATGGAAAATTTTGTAAGGCGTTTAAATCAAAGAAACTGACTTTCAAGTTTATTCAAAAATTATCTCTCAACACCCAAGTAAAGCAAAATATTTATTCAATTTTTGGATTCTGATTTTCAATGACTTTTTTATATTATTCAATGCTGATTTCATTTTGTTTTGAATTGCGTAATCAATGTCCATCAAATCAAAGCATAAATTGTAACTCCAGGAAATTGTTTCATAAGAGGCTTTGGTTCATTGAAACATCTGGTTTATAATCATGAATTATGATTAGAATTAAAAATATAAAAAAAAAGTCACATAAATCAGAATATCGGATGACTTAATTTGAAATTTAGATTAAAATCTGCTTCTTTATTTTTTTTTTTTTTGCTATGTGTCTCTGACAGACTCCTCTCTATTTGGACAGATTTATAAATTGAATAATGTCACACTCTAAACCTAAAGCAACTGTGATCTGCTGCTACAGCTCCTAAAACTCACCCAAAGGGGCACACAGAATTCAAAAGACACAGCTTCAGAATTTAAATCCATCCAAAACAAAATCTCGGACTCAACACAAAGGCGAGCACTGTTTGGTGTGATTTGAAACTCCACTCCGTAAAATCGTTGCAACAAGAGACACAGTCATGAAAGATGATGATGTCATTTGATGCAATTTATATTAATTCCTCCAAAAATAGATTATTATTTGATTGAATAATGTGACGTCGAAGAAGAAGAAACAAAATACGAAACCAGTCAAACAATGAGTTGGTCTGATGGTATCTCTTGACTCAGCTGAACTCTGTCATTTTCATAAAGATTTGCGGCGAAATGGCGTCCGCCATATTGATTATATGATTTGATTATTATTATTATTTTAAATTGAACCAATTAAGATTGGTTAAGGCAATTCCATGCTCTGATTTTTATATTTGTTGTTTTGGTAAAATAATACATAAATGAGTTTGACTAACATACTATATTTTATTTATTTATTTTTTTAAAGAAAACAATTGATTAGTTTAAGCGTGGGATGCGTTCATTTATCCTCCACGTTTATCTAGTTTTTAATTTTTTTTGTTTAAATGCGAGACGTGCAACTGCTTTTTTGATTGACAAGCGGCTCCTACACTTACAATTCGCCGCGAACGACTGAACGAGACTTGACCGAAGTGAAGTGAGTGGTGGGTTAAGATGAGAAGTGAGGGTAGAACGCTAAGCAATTACACAAAATTCTAACTTAATAAGTGCAATTACTTGGCAATTTACTAATGTAAAATGCCATACGCTTTTCAGTTTAAACAATTGTTTTGAACTAACGTTAATATATTAGCATGATGGTGAAACGATGTGACGCTTGGCTTTTAAGATGTGTACGTGACAAATCTACGATTAATAATAAATGAAAGCAGTTGTAGTGATTTTGATTGAATTATAAATTGACATGAGTTGATATATTATTTGTTTTTTGTTTTTATTTTTTTCCTGCAAAGTGTTTTAGAGAATAAATTTTAATTATTGAAATTATTTTACTATCAATTAACTTTTTTTGTTTTTTTTTTTTTTTAATAGATGAACGTGATGCTATACAAAAGAAGACTTTCACAAAATGGGTCAACAAGCATCTAAAAAAGGTAAATTCGTGTTTACTGATTTTTGATAAGATTTTTTTATTATTAAATCATATGTTGGTAACCATAATTATTTTAAAAGTTGCTTCATGTAGGCGTTCTTCTCATTATTTGATTAAAGAATTGAAAAAAAAAGTTTAATTGTTATCAGTTATCATTCAATACCTACCTATACATATTATAAGCATGAAATATATAAATTTGTAAATTAATACATATATCCGGAAGCTTATTGGTTGCATTTTGACACCTTATTCTTCGATAAAAATTGTTTACACATACAAATGTATGTATGTATGTACGTAGTTAATAAGGTGTCGAAAAATGATACATATGTCAATCAACCCCAACGTAGAATTTGGCGTAATCTTAATTTATTTTAATTTGTTTTTGCTCAGTACGCTATCGCAAAATATATATGTGCAAACGAAACGTGTATGAGATCTTTTTGTGAAATAATTTTTATTGGGATACCTAATTGTAGAGCGCTTCATGCGTCGTCGAGTTGTTCCGGTTCCGATAGACATTGAACCTCTTATTCTAAAGCAAATTATTAAAATATTTAAGTCATTTATTTTCCCATGAAAGCCTGGAGACTTTAGGATTCTCTTACCCCATAGTTTTTGTGCTGAAAAATTAAACACGATATTTTGATCAAACTAAACAATTCTCTAATTAAGAGACCATTTCGGCACATAGAGACCCTAAACCTAGTGACTTACAGCTCTCAACCATTTCTGTGTACGTTTTACTAGGAATGGATGGGACCTATCATTTTTTAGAGATTCCGAACGGCTAATGTGCAGCCCTTTTCATGACAAGAGATACTCTAAGAGGATTTGTCAATTCCTAGCAAGAGACAGTACACCCCTGAAAACTTTTTTGCAGTGGCTGACATGACAGTACAACGCTAATGATAAGTTCGCCAAGTGATACTACCTGGGTTTATTTTCTATAAACTTGGTTCCCATATTTTTATAAAATTAGTTTAATGCTGCAAGAAAAAAATCTTGTTTTTGTTGGATTTTTTTTTTCGTAAAACAGTTTCCTAATGAAATCGGTATTACTCACTGATTTTGACCAATTTTTGTTTGCAGAAAGCTTTCTAGAATCCAAAATAGTTAACTTGTAATCGAATTTCAACTTTTGTGAATGCAGTCTTTATTGACTTTAATCCTTGATTGAAGAATTGCATTCAATGACTTTAATTTATGCAATCACCATTCATTTGATATTCAAAAGATTGCAATCATTTTTTCCCCATTCATTTTGAATCAATCAATTGAATACAATCTTTGAACAAATCGTGCATTCTTTTAATTTTTTGCATTCTTTGCTTTGCTTCGTTTAATTTATTTGTATTCTTTCACATTCTTTTGTAATGGAGGGGACCTATAGTTTTCTGTCGAGTCTGAACCAATACAGATAAGAAGCACTTTGAATAAAAAGAGATACCCTTGGAGGATCTATCACTTCCTATTAAGAGGGAAAATAATTTTTGTTTTGTTTTAAGGTTTCAGTACCTGGGAATCGAACAGGTCCTGATGTCTTTACCTTCTATAATACTTTTCTGCACGAACCCATTGAAACCCTTAACTGCTTCCTTTCAGCTCTCAAGTTCTCAAGAGATCTTTCTGTCCAATTGGAAAAATCCCCGATAAATACCTAAAAAAATAAATCTCTGCAAAGAGTATACAAATGCATGACGATGCATTTGTATACTCTTTGAACCATTCCTCTTCCATTGTCAACATTACGTCTTCTTTTGTTTGTCTAAAGTACAACCCTTTATGGGATTTCTAGGCTAATGAAGTCCAAGTATCGCAACTGATCTTAACAAAGCTTTTGATAAAATTTGGTACACTCTAACGCTCATTAATCGCGCGTATTCAATCTTATTTGAGCGAATGTCAATACAGTGTACTCCTTTGAACTTCAGAATTTGTAATATCCTTGCTTCGTCTGTTGTTCCGCAAGGAAGCCATCCTGGCCTTCCATCAAATGCTGAAGCTCATTATTAAGAAATGTTCTAAATCAACGATTTCTCTCCCTGTACGTACATAATTCCCTTTTCAAATATACTAGCTAGACTATTTGTTGCTCTTATAGAATCCAAGACGTAGTATCCCTACTATTTGCACTATTTTTCAAGAACTATGTTAAAGCAGTTGGATGGCAGCTCATCGCCTTGTCTTAAACGTTTTTTGACATTAAAAGTATTGATGCGACCTTTGCCGAAGTTGATAGATCAGGGTACATTCTCAATCGTCATTCTACTCTAATCTACATATACTTCTATATACTAATCGATCGAAATCGATCATGTCAGTTAGAAGTTCCTGGAATTTTTCCGAGAACTGCGGTGATGTGAATATTTTGCCGATAGTGGATTTTTCATTGTCTAAAGTCGCACTGATATCGGTGGAATTCTATTCGTCATCACTGCTTACAGAAATGATTAATTTACATCCTCATCATCTACGACGATGTTCCTTTGATCGTCCATTCACCTTTGGTCCGGGCCCTGTTAAATTTCGAGAATCAATATATCTACATTGTAAAGTATTAAAAATATTATAACATATGTCCAACAAGTTTTGTTTGATAAATTAACATAACTGTTATTGGTCATTTCCATAGACTAATGAAAAAATAATGCAAACGAAATGACACCAATTATGACATGTTGACAATTATGACAATGGTAATGACAAATAATGATAAATGCAAACAATAAAATTATGACCACTTGTTAGTTGATTCAACATTAATCATCTTACATAGTTTGATACTCACGTCATAAATCAAAAGATCTATTTCTCGCTGACTTTCGAATACGAATATTCATAAGATGTTCGAAAACTTCTTCCTGGTCTGCTCTGATTTTCTATTTAAGGAATGTTGTTTATTTGTTGAAAGTACGTCCAAGCCTTCCATTTAAAATTGATTCTTTATTTTTTTGTTTCTATTTAAATTATTTAACTCATTAATGCCAGCCAACCTCGTTTGTCAGGTGCCAGACGGTTTAGACATATGGCGTTTTAAATAATTAACATTATTAAACACCAGATCAATTGATAAAGACTATACTTAGAGAATTTTTATAATCCCAAGTCGATATGTATATTTCAATGTTATGTTTGTATAATCGCTCTTTTGATGAAAACAAAGAATTAATAAGCAACGTTGAGTGGTTATCTCTATATAAAGTGGTTGAATCTGTTGGATAATGATGAGCCAGGCAGCTTTTGATGGCTACGGCTAGTAATCGAAAGACCTATCTCCATATAAATTGATATTGATGATTTTAAGGCATATCGATTTACAGTGCTGGGATTATTCCTTCACACCTGCTGGGAATTGTTTAGTAAAAAAAAATACTTTTATTTAAATGGCTGGTTTTTATGACTTATTTTGTAAGGTCTTGAGCCTACCCGTATAATTTTAAGTCCTGTATTCTTGAAAGTTTACATGATATCCTTTAGGAAATGTACAAATACCTATGACATTTTTAATATTTATCGAATTTTCTGATTCCGTAAGTCAAATCTACCTGATTCAATTCAATAAAATGCCTTTTTCTTTCAAATACATGGTTGCTGTAATATGATTTTGAAATATATGCAGGGCCCTGCACGTGACTTACTTATTCTTTTATATTCCTTCTTCTGTTAAAAAAAAATCAAAAATGAATATGAAAAACTAGGAGGTGGTTACTCTATTTCCAATAAACTTCATATCAAAGCAACAATCATATTTTACTGTCATCACTTACCACAAAAGGAAACTATACTAATACAAATGTCAACGACAAAAGTGACAGATGAAACTGACAAATGCAATAATCTCTAAAGATATTCAGAATTTTAGATTCTTAAGTGTAATTTTAATTTTAAAGAATTTGAAATTTATAATCGTCAAAATCATATCAACAAAATGTCAGTTTCAACAAAGTGTATATTTTGACGTTCATGAATAAATGGAGAAGTATATATACTTAATGTCAGTTTCAACAAAGTGTATTTTTTGACGTTCATGAATAAATGGAGAAGTATATACATATATATTGCTATAGGCCCTATATCTGAATATACGAGTATAGTCCGTATTAAACATTTTCGTTTACGGAAGTTTGATTTAAATATGCACATTATCCTGCAAAAATTGGAAAACCAGATATTAGATGTGGATACCTTAAGCAGGTCTTAATCGCCTTCGTTGTTGGCTGACATTGTATATATACATACAATTTGGAATCTAAAGCTAAATCATTCAGATTCAACGATGGCAATAGTTCACCCCAAAGTGAATCACTACGTTTCCACCGAGCATTTAACTGAGATTAACTGCAATCTGTTCATAATCTTCTTTAGGTATTGAAATAAATCATACAAATTTATTTCGGTAATCTTGTTTAAAAGAAGTAACTCTTACATCACAAGGCAGTTTTCTTAAACCGGACTCAACTACACATAGCGCACTGAACACATTCATTCAATAGTCGAAACTCAATTTTGGTCGTTTGACAGCTAAAAAAATATTTTCTCATATATGAAACTTCCATCTCTTTTCTACTTCATAGGAAAGAATCGAACACCATTTTGAGTATGATAAGTTCCGTCAGTATCATTCTACTTGGCAAATATTTTTGACAGGCCGAAATATCACATATCTCGCTGTTTAAGAAAACTGTTATAAAATTTTTATGAAAAGATAACTTTAATCTCCGTTCAGTCTTAACATTTAAATTAAAAACTTAATTCTTTAACTAATATTTTCGTAATTCTCTTAAAAACAATATTAGTTGGTCAATTCAATGTACGTTGCCGCTGAACGTGTTCATTCGAAACGACGCCATTTTCATAATTTGATAGTAAAAATTAAACACAATATCAAATGAAACATGTTTTAGTTCGGACTATTTTCCAAGCCGAACCAATACAACATTTGCTCGTGACTCTGTATCTAGGTTTCAGGTCGCTCTTCTTCAAAGATCTGAAGTGCACAATTACATACAACTTCAGTTTCTTGAGCTGACTTAATGCTAGGTTTGCACTTTTCTTTAAAGGACGCAGTTTGACACGAAAGGTTTGGTAATACCAGCTCCCGACTACTACCGTAGCCACTCTGTCTTGTCAAAGTGGGTATTTGAAAAAAAAATAAAAATCTAGCATAATGCTACGTTTCCAACGACCACTTAACCTGGATCAACTAAAATCTACATAGTAGCTTAATCTTCTTTAGATCTTGATCTAAACCATACACATTTATTTCTTCAATAAAAAAAACAATATTGTTAAATATTTATAAAACCAATAGACCGAATTTTCATATAACAATATCATGCTGACTGCATTCATCGTTTGACAAGAAATAAAAGTTTTTATATGACATTTGCTCACAAAAAAAAAAAACAAAATAAAACATCGTTTGTTTTTTGAAAGGTACTGTCAAACTTAGTCTACTTGTTAATCTTTTTTTTCTGCAGTGGGAAAATTGCGTGTTAGAATCTTGAACTATTTTCCTCGAACTTTGTAATTTTCAAGCTTAGAATCGAAAAAAAAAAACAAATATAAATTTAGTAATAAAAGCTGAAGCTTATTTACACATTTGCGTTGGTTTGACTTTATGAAAGTGGAATAAATAAACAAATGAATCAAGTAAATTATTTAATTAATGTCATTTTTGTTTGTATCACTTAATTCTTAACACAACTTGTTTGCGAATATCATTAAACCCGATCATGAATTTAGCGACTTTAAAAAGCAGCACTTCTCTATACACAAACAAGACGTCTTAGAATTAAGTGATATTATAAACAAAAAAAACAAAACCATTTAGTTTAATAATTTATTTAACTCATTTGTTTATTTCTTCATTCTTATTTTAATGATATTTGTTTAGTTTTTCCTTAAAAATAGAAAAACTAGTTT
Source organism: Philhelius festivus (assembly GCA_963931855.1). Taxonomy (NCBI): domain Eukaryota; kingdom Metazoa; phylum Arthropoda; class Insecta; order Diptera; family Syrphidae; genus Philhelius; species Philhelius festivus. The sequence continues at coordinate 45,914,365 of OZ007557.1, read as the reverse complement.
CAATTTTAAAAATATTTTGACATTTTGATCTCCAGGCAAGCATCTTTCTCGTATAGGTGTCGCTACAGTTCGAATTTTCGAATTTAAGGTCACCATCAACCAACAGACCTCTCCGATTGACTTGATCATTAGATGACTGCCTGCCTCTGCAAATCGGTTTCACTAGTCGAAGGTACTGTTCAATTCCAAACTTCATCATTGAAGTTTCGCGTCCAAAGCGAAGAGAAAAGAAATTTTCGATCAAACCGTTCTAGTATATTTTCATTAACCTTTAAGTATTAAGCAGTGTCTGCTTAGTTCTTCGGGAAGAAATATGGATTTATGAGTGATTTTTCACTTGATTTCTCGGTAGGTTTTAAAGAGGAGGAAAAGTTCCTTCTTGCTAGCAGCATACAACGTTTTAAACTCTTTTATCCATTTTAGACTTTTCTGACTCTATACTTTAAAACGCATGGGTGAGAGTCAATAATGCCCAAATCGTCAGAGTATCCAAGTTATTGTTAGACTTGAGGGAGATTGTGGTACTTTTGTTTTTGGTTTGCGCCGCGCCCTGTTTTTATGTCGATAGTTCTAAGCTTCTCAATTTTGATCTTGTAGACAGAAGTTTTCGATATATCGCCTCTTTTTCTATTAGTGCTTACACTTCCTGGTGGTCTTGGGAAAGCTAGTAGACTAGTAACGTTTTCCTTGATTGCTTATTGCCAGCATGGTATTGGTTGCATTCGGATCCTGAGAGATTGCGGGAATACGTGATATGCGATCGCCATTTCCCTTCAGTAGTTCTTTGTTTTAATGGAATTTGGGATATTCGTATAGTGATCCGATTTAATACTGAACTTTTAGAACCCTAGGACGTCTAGAATAGTAGAGGCATGGCATCCAACGACAGGCTCTAAATTGAGCCGAAAGGTATAACTAGTAATCTAATTGCGAGGTGCAGCCTTGATAACTCAAATCTGAGTCGGCGCTTGTCATACGTCTTCTTAAGTTAAACCGACCCTTTGACACCACCGTACCAAGAAGGTATTGACTCGATTTGAGGTTAGTTTATACCGTCGCGACTTCATACTTGAATAGCGGCGTCGCTCGGTCATAAAACACGACATATCTGGTTACAAGTTCTTTCATGAAAAGGTGTCTGCTAGTGGCTTAAGCTCTACACGGAAATCTATAGGGCCTGAACAACAACACATGGTGCTCTAGTTAATAACTTTAGTAATTCTCTTTTCCTTCCATTTCTTGTGTCACTGTTATCGGCTTCTTTAATTAGACATGACATCGGCTAGCTCATGTCGAACCCGATACCCTTTCCATGAGAAAACTCTCAAATCATTTTGCAATTTTAGTTTCTGTGGCTCTTGTTGTAAAATAAGTCAGTTTTCAAGGTTTTTATTCTGTTTTGACATTATGACGAGTAAATATCCATTTCAAAAAAATGGTGGAAAGTTTTCGAAATTCTAAAATTAATTCAAATACTTTAGGTCGATTTGGTGTGACGAAACCGTTTTAGAAAAACATGTTTTAATGTTGTTCCCAAAAAAGTTCTGAGCTGTTATTTTTGGGCTATGCAAATTAACATTTCTTTGAAGTTTTTGTACCCCGAAATGCCCGTAAAGATAGTAATTGTGTAGATAAATGAATTGTTTCTAAGAACATAAAACAATTGTATTTGATTATCATTTCTTGAATTATATTTGCTTATTCTGCCTGCTTATGCTTATGACAATAATTTACAAGCTTACCTTGAATTCTCGCAGTTCATCATCAGAAAGCCTCATTTTTTGTGTGTTAATTCAAGATAACAATAAAATAATTAAATGATTTTATGAATCCCTCGTGGCGAAATAATTTTCTTATAAAATGTGAGTGATTTGAGAAGTTGCTAATGATGTCAGTTGGTTAACAGTTACAAGTTTCCTTCAGCATAGCCAAAATCATTTCAACCATTCAGTTTCTGTCTATTCTTATGTCAAATGGCATGGTTGGCATCATTTTAATTTATTTGAGTGATTTCATCAGACAGAGATGTTAACCATTGTAAACATTTCAACCATTAGGCTTATATATCGGCAGCGTTATTGTAAGGTGAAACATAAATGGCCTTGTTTGTTAGCAAGAATCTTGTCAAATGATGTCATCACCTTTTATGATTTTTATGTCTTTTTTTTTCTGTTGTCAAACTTTTTAACATCCCACGACATTTAGGTACTTCAACTTAAGCAATATTAGATTCTTATAAGCTTACATGCAGAAATAAATGAAAAATGTTAGTTAACTTTATCGATGATTCAATCTTTTTATTGATAAAAAAGAAAAAGAAAAAAATGTAAATCAACTTTTTGTTACTTAAATTTTATTTCTTATTTTCATGCAGCACTGGAAATATGCAAAGGTATTGAATTATGTTTCGTTTGAAATTTTTAAATTTTCTTCTTCTGTTATTTTATAGTAAAAAAAATATTTGTCCTGAAAAGCGTACAATGTTCTCATCTATATATTTTTTTAAGAATTAATTTGGATGTTTGGGAGAAAAGGTTACACCTAGGTTGGCTGAACACACCCTTAAACAATTACATTAAATTGGTCTACTTATTAAAAATGAGCAAACACGTTTTTGAATTTGTAGGTATTTATTAAAATCCAAAGAAAATTGATATATTTTTGAAGGAATTAATGTAGTTTGACATGAATTAGAAATTTTTGCATTTGTGTATTCGTAGTCACTAGAAATATTTATCATTTGCTACGAGTATTTACAAACAAATATTGGGAATTAAGTAACAAATTTTTTTTAAAAGGGTGTTTTTTAGAACCGGAACATTTTAAATTGGCAACACTGTTTTCTGTGACAGCGGAGTTGAAAGTTCTGGGTTGTGTTGAAGTATGTTTGGTTTGACAGTTAATCACCGGAGCAACGTTTGCCAATTCGATTTTTTTTGTGAAAACTATGATTCAATTCAGGAAACACATCGAGCTATACATGCATTTCTTACTTAAGGTACTAGTACGGTCTGAACGCCAAAAAAATGCACGATTTTTGGGAATTTTTTTCTCGCTTGGAAATAAAAACTTTTACACGTGTTTGATGGAAGTGTCCATTAGCATATCTTAACGACGCGTGACTACGTTAACTTAGCGGCCACATTCAGACTGAGATTATAGAGGGGATTTGACGCAAGAGACTCTACTACGAACATTTTTCGTCTCTTAGGGGTATCCTTTAGACAAACTGATGACAAAAAACCCCTAACTCAAAACTTTTATTTTGGACTTTTGGCCGCAAAAAGATGCCTTCGGCCGCACTGTGCGCTGGCTGGTAATATAGAATATGAGCTCATGACGGAACCTAAGTAAACAAAGATCCTAACTACCTTAAAGTTATGCATGTTAATGGTTTGTAACTACTTTAAAAAAGTTTTTGATGGCAGCAAATACTTAGTTTTGTCCTCGTTGACTGTTAAACCAGTTTTCTGTCCTTCCTTTTCAATATTCAGTAAAGTGTCAATAGAATCAAACTTTGTTCGTCCGATTATTCCAATATTGTCGGCGTAACTTGATCCTAGTGCATCATCGAGAGTTTTGAACTAATTTTATTTTAGGAACTTTGTTAAAGAAGCCGAGGACGGCAAATTGCTTTGTTTTTTGACATCAAAGGTATCGGTAAGGTTTTTGCCGAGCTTGGTTGAGCACAATACTTGGCTTTGAAACCAATGAAAATGTGGTTCGTGTCGATTTGAAGTTGTTGTGTTTTTGCCAAGTTCTGCCTTAATGTGAATATTTGTTTCATCCATAGTGAACTTTTTTGACTTAAATCGGACCTACTATGTTGTTGATAACTGATCTCACGTTTTCACATAATGAAGCAGTAAATATCTTGTAGTTAATGCCCCTGAAGTTGACTCAGTTCGTGAGGTCTCCTTTGTAGAAGTTTGAACAAAAAATGTTGAGATTTAAACTGTTGTGCATCCTTTCATCTACCAAATTTTGCAGATACGCTGGTGCATACTCCTAATTAAGTCTTCACCTGCCGTCCGTAAAGGCCACAAATGGCAAGGTCATCTTCGGCAGATTTATTGGACCTAACGTACCATAATTCAGAACAGAGTGTTGAAACCGGTAGGAAACAGAACAATCATGTTATCATTCCAATCACTTGAAGACCGTCGAAATGTTTCATGTCTTTTCTAATTTTATCGCTTCTGTCAGAAGCAATATTCACTTGAAGTAGCCATTTGCATTTCTCCCCTAAATAAGTTCACCCATGATATCCGTATCTTTAGGAATGCTCATTAGTTCAACTTAAGCTTAATTTTGGACCTACCGTCTAATACAGTAATTCGTTTGAAGTCGTTTCTTCTTAAAAAAGTCAGCCCATTTAAGATTTTCCTGAAACCTTGTGAAAATCTTGCTTACTCTGCGTCTCCACAAGCAGTTTTAAGTTCAGCATTAATTTTGTACTTCTGCAAATTATATTGCGAGAAATCTAATTGGCAATCAGGCTGCCATGCAAACAAAACTTATTGTAAATATATGCAGTGGGATTACCGACAGCGTTGAAAATTAAAAAGAAATAGATGAAATTACCTTCCTGGAATTACAACTCAACCTCTGAACCTTCATGTAAAGGTGAAACTAACAAAAAAGTCAATAGAACTGACATAGGACGTCAAATTATTTCTTCATTCAATTTTTTCAATTTTTTTTTATGCACTGGAAATTTCTATTGCATACCCGATGTTCTGAGGTGAATTATTTTTTGTGGAGGCTAGGGCGTAGGTTTTTAAATAAACTAATCCAGCATGTCGGTCGACTTACCTTATTTTGCATAAAAAAAGCTAAATCGATCTGTATTAGTTGGAGGGTATTTTCTTACAAACAGTGATTAGCTTGAAACTAAACTTCTGAACATTTTTGGGCATGTCACACTATTTGCAGTTACTGCCCAGAAATTTAAATGTTGTCAAAGATCTCCACATCCTGACTGAAAAAAATGTATCGAAGCAATGACTTCAAAACCCAAATACCTCCAGCCATTTTTAAAAGAGATCAAATTGCGGAAAACGGCTTAGGGAACAGGTTGTGTTGAAACATTTAAAGGGTAATCATAATCGCTTGAGCGCGGGTAGATTATAAAAAAAAAGTAATAAGATATTTTTAAGAGCTTTAGAAAAAGCAAAATATACTAAAGTCTAGTGTGGTTTTTTCATCAAAATTTACTCATAAAAATAGATTTTTAGGATACCGAAATGCTCATAATTTTCAAATTTCTAAAAACCTTAAAAACATAAAATCTACATTAAGCATTGGACTAAAAACTAATAAGATTGAATTCTAAATCCAAAAATATTAACTTGACCTTTAACGTACAATTTTGAACAGTTTCAACATTTTTTCTCAAAATTTAGTTTGTAAATTAAATTAAAAATGGAAATTTAAGTATGGATTCTTGGCTTAAAACTATTCTTGAAGGTGATAGTGGAAATCTCACTCTTTTTTTATTAACATTTTTTTTTTCTCTTTTAAGTATTTTTTTAATAGAAAATTGGCCTTCTTGCTTAAGTGGGGGAGTTCGAAAGCCTTCCCATACGATCTTTTTTTCTGGTTAGAACCCAATCAACACAATCTAGAATTTTGATGCATCTTGGCCTGAACACCCTATATAGTGTCCCGCTGTACCTGTACTATTTATTGATACGAAAGAGTTATGGGGGGAAATGCACTAGCAAAGTTACAAAATATTATTCTGTAAGCTCTTCTTAGTAAAGGGTGTTTATTTAGAGGCGGAGAACTTTAATTTGTAATAAAACATAGAAAATTTGAATTATTTCAAAGATAATCTTTTGTCATTAAAAATGTGCGTTTGCCGAGTACTGGGCGTAATCTGGAGGGACAAGTTTTACACACTCTTTTCAGTAATCAGGCTGTTTAATCAATGAGCACGCATTGTCAAATTTTGATCATCATCAATAACAACGCGCTGCACACCAGCAATCGCTTGTTCTGTGCCCACTGTACGACTTGTTACGGGTGCGAATTATCGTTAAGAGTTAAAGTATTTCGAAAACTATCCTACTAAGATTATGAGCGCCATAAAACGCACGTAACGGCCGATGTGTTTCTCGAATTGAACCATATTTTTTAAAATAAATTTGAACAATTTGCAAATGTTGCTCAGTATATTAATGATGAACTGCCAAACCAAACTGACCTCAAATCAACCGAGAACTTTCAAATCCGCTGTCACAGAAAACAGTGTTCCCAATTTAAAGTTATCCGCATCTAAAAAATTAAACAACCTTTACATATCAATTGACAAAATGCTGGTTCGCACACTCAGCTCCTTCAAGCTTTCGGTGTATTTGCTTTAAGAAAATTTCTTAGCATTTCAAAGAACGGAAGCTTTATGCAAAACCACTTTCTACTTCCACTTTTTATGCCATATACGAGTAAGTCTTACCAAAACTATACAGTTTTAGGTTTGTTGTATTATTATTCCAATTAAGGGTAGTAAGTCGAGATATGCCAACTTAGACGTAATCTTAGCTTTCAATTTTGTCTTTCAAATAAATTATTTCTTATTTGAATAACAGATGAGGACAGTGTTTTTCTTAGACCAGTATCTAGTAAGATTTGTTTAAAACTATTTACAAAAAAAAAAAAAATGAAAAAATAATTATACATTGCAGACTTACACAATGTTACATGTTTGTGTTTATGTAAATGGATCACCCTGTTGTCCGCAGTCCGTAAGTCCGTAGAAAAATAAAGTGTTGTGTTTCGAATTTCTTGTGTGTGATTTTTGTTTCTGTTTTTTTTTTTTTCCTTTTTGACAAATTAGAAAACATTTCTCCCATCCTAAAAAGTGTGTGATCATTTTACTTCATATAAGTACCTGTATGTAGATTATATTGTATAGCCTTGCTTGCTTAATTAAATAAGCACTTCAAAAGTATAATGCTTAGATTTTTGACAATTATCTTTAAATTAAACAAATCTTGCATGTTCATTTACCATTTTAAGGAGATTGTTTTTGACTTTTATTATTTTGGCACAGTTTGTTGTTTGAAAGCAAAAAAAAAGTACTTAACATTTTATACATGAAATGAATTAACAATTGTTTTTTTTTTGTGCATTCTGTCCTGTTTCGCACATTAGGCCAATCGTCGTGTTGTGGATCTTTTTGAAGACTTGCGTGATGGTCACAATTTGCTTTCTCTCTTGGAGGTGCTATCTGGCGAACACCTGGTAAGTGTATTATTTTTGAATTGGGCGATTTTTTTTTTGTATGAGTGGGATTTAATTAATTTTATTTTCTCTTCTTTTTTTATTTTTAGCCAAGAGAAAAGGGTAAAATGCGCTTCCATATGCTCCAAAATGCTCAAATGGCACTCGACTTTCTGAGGTTTAAAAAAATAAAATTGGTCAACATACGTGCAGAGGATATTGTTGATGGCAACCCTAAGCTGACTCTCGGTCTAATCTGGACAATTATTTTACACTTCCAGGTGAGTTTTTTTTTTCTTCTAAAACATGGTATGAATAATTGAAATGGGTAACCATTATTAATAGTTGTCACTTAGAAAGGGGGGTTTCAATGGTTTCTTTTGAAAAAACTTAACATTAGGTCATACAAAATCGTACAAAGATTTTCTCTGAACTATTGAAAAATCATCTTCAGTAAAAAAAAACATACACAACAAAATTTTGGCTAAATATTAATTAAAATATATTTCAGTTTAGGTTTTTAAAATTAAGGTCTAAAATCAAAGTAATTAATACTGGCATAATTGCTATGGAGACAACTAATGAATCGGGAACTTATTTGCATAGAATTGAAATTTAAAAAATTGAATCAGTACATAAATTTATTAACTATCTAATATTGTAAATCCGAAAGTGCGTTTGCATGTCTGTTTTTCCGACTTCTAGACAATACTTGTAAATTCGGGATCTTAACATCCCGTATGTGGGATATTCGAAAAAAGTATGCTATTTAAAAGGTTTTAAGTTTGTTATTTGATGTAGGTCCACAACGACTAACCTCGTTGAAATTGTATGCTTTTGCCTCTCAACTGAGAGGAAGTCGACGGACGTTGTCTCAACCGATTTCAGTAAGGCCCTTGACAAAATTTCATATAAGCTTATTCTATTCGCTCTATTCTATGGGCTCGAACCTATCTTTTAAAGATGGATTCCTTCCTAATTGAAAAACTGTTATAACAAAGTTCGATTTAGATCTACCTTCTCTGATAATGATTTCTTGGCTACCTCCGGATACATACAAGATCGTCTTTTGGTTTAACGTGAGCACCTGCCTGTGACAGCTCAATCCCAACCTCCATTTGGAGTCAGATTGGGTCCTGACCATTAACCCCGACATAGCAAGCTATCTCGGTCGCAAAGTTGTGATATGTTGCAGCATATGCACACCTCTTGCTTTGGAGGCGAGGTCTATCTAACATCTCTTGAATTCAAGAAAAGAATCTTGAAAACCATGTGTCTCCGCATTCGGAATAAACTAAGCCACCATGATGCTTACAAGGGGGCCTATCTCATAGATAGGGTTCGAGCCGAGGGCGAAACTCAACCCCCGACTCAAATGGGCACTATCTCCCATTGGATTGGGTCCTGACCATTAACCCCGACATAGCAAGCTATCTCGGTCGCAAAGTTGTGATATGTTGCAGCATATGCACACCTCTTGCTTTGGAGGCGAGGTCTATCTAACATCTCTTGAATTCAAGAAAAGAATCTTGAAAACCATGTGTCTCCGCATTCGGAATAAACTAAGCCACCATGATGCTTACAAGGGGGCCTATCTCATAGATAGGGTTCGAGCCGAGGGCGAAACTCAACCCCTGACTCAAATGGGCACTATCTCCCATGGTACCAGAATATAGGTTCCGGTGGAGCTTCGCAACTTTGTCATTTCATAGAGTCCCCTATAGGCGATCTTAACCCGGACTAATCCGAGTCGTTGTCTCAAGCTTCGGAAACTCCTCGTTATAACCCAATTAAACCTTAAAAGTCCCCCACGCAAGTAGCCGGAGACCTTACCAATTCAACCCGTCACAACCCGATAAAACCTTAAAGATCTCCAGCCACGCAAGTAGCCGGAGACCTCACCGATTTCACCCTAGACTTCCTTAGTAGACCCTTCAAAACCTGGAGAATACCTTAAAAATCTCCAACCACGTAAGTAGCCGGAGATTTCACCAACACACACCCGTTTCGACCCTACTACTCCCTTGGGTTTTCTTAGTTGTCTTAATCTCTAAGCTGATCGAGCAGCGAGAGAATACACCACCACGATAAGGTGAAACCCGTCGGGGGGGTCCGGATACATACAAGGCAGTCACTTAGGACCTCTCCTTTTTATTCTTACTATTAACGATATTGAAATGGTCATCAAATATTCCTATATATCGCTCTACGCCGAAGATACCAAGTTTTTCAAGACCATTTCTTTCACATATGATTCCATTCTTCTAGAAATTTGTCTGATGCCTGTTAGAGCTTAATATTTTCAAATTTCATTCAGTCACTTTTTACGAAAACGAATTCAATCTCCTCTCAGTCTCTACCTTCTCCATTATCAACCCACCGCTCAGTCAATTCTCGACCTTGGGGTTTTGTGTGAGCTCAATTTTGTCACACATATTGACGAGATAATTGGTAAAGCAAGCTCTGCACAAGGCTTTGTGAAACGTTGGTCCAAAGAATTCTCTAACACCTACGTGACCCGATCTTCATACATTACCTGTCTACGCCTACTGTCAAGTATGGTCTCCTTATCAACAAATTCAACACTAACTTTTATAGTTACCGAATGTTCACTAATTTCATTCAATCTTTAAACATATTTATATTATTCATATATCCAGAATTTAGAGCATTCAATGTCGTTCCTACGTTTCGCCCTTCGTGGTCTGTCTTGAAATAACCCTTTGATTCTACCACCGTATCGAGACCGACTTCTATTAATTAACTTGAATTCGCTGGTAGAACGAAGAGCAATAAGCGGCATTCTCTTCATTCATTGACTACTTTCAGGATCCGTTGACTGCACAACTCTACAATTCCATCTATTTCAGCAGTAATTCTCGGAATCTAAAAAATCCTCGTCTCTTTTATCTGCCCATCCACCGTACCTGGTTCCAACGAACCTATTACTCGCCTGCTTCGGAGAATTAATTATAACATTGACTATTTGGACTTCAACTTCATTCCATCCTGGCTAAAACTCCGTCTTAATCATCCCTCCAATTCACTCGAGCCCTAGATTTAAGAACTATATTATTTATTTATTTATTTATTTATTTATTCATCAATGGATTAATCTGCTGATTACATTTAAAACAATAAGTTAGCTTACAAAATAAACAATTATATTACACAACAATAGTGAATTAAACATTTTAATTACAATAAATTTACAAACATAAAGTTAAAAACTCTAAGACTTTTCGTTTAAATTGATCCCTACTCATTACGATGTCGACTTCATTGCAGACGGAATTGAAAAATGTCAAAGATCGTGAGATAGGCTCATTTAAACCATAGTTAGTTCTGTGACTAGATACATAAAATAGAACACGTCTGTTCCGAAGTAATCTTTCCGGGACATAAAACGTGATAAAACTCAATAAATCAATAGAATCAATGCGATTGGAGAGAATGTCTTTAATAAATATGATACTATGTGCTTTTCTTCTAATTTCAAGCGTTTTCAAATTAATAAGTGCACATCTTGAAGTATAATCTGGCATTTCACCAGCCCAGTTAAGATTTCGAAGTGCAAATCTGGTGAATCTTTTCTGAATTCGCTCGATTCTTTGAATCCCATTAGCATAAAATGGACACCAAATTATAGAACAGTATTCCAGATAGGGAAGAACTAACGAATTAAATAAGGTTTTAAGTGTATAAACATCTTTGAATTCATTTGAGTTTCGTTTTAGAAAACCTAGCATTGAATTGCCTTTAGAAACTATAAAATCGATATGTGCCCTGAAATTTAATTTTGAATCTACAAACACACCAAGATCCTTTACCAGATCAACTCTTAAAAATGCGTCATGATTGAATTTATATAAATAGCTTAAAACGTTGAGCGATCTTGTTGCACTAAAAATCTTACATTTAGAGAAATTTAATTCTAAGTGATTATATACGCACCAATCTAGGAAAAGATCTATTTCCATCTGAAAATTAGAACAGTCTTCTATAGAGCGAATGGAATATAAAATTTTAACGTCGTCAGCATACATTAGACAAATAGATTTGTGAAATGTCGAAGGTAGATCATTAATGAAAAGCAGAAACAGCAAGGGACCAAGATGACTTCCCTGAGGAAGACCTGAATCAACATTAATAGGATTTGAGTAATATCCATTGATATCAACTATTTGTGTTCTATCAGAAAGATATGACTCTAACCACATAACAAAATGATTATTACATCCTAACATCTTTAGTTTATGTAATAGTAAACCGTGATGGACTCGGTCAAATGCCTTAATAAAATCCGTATAGAGTACATCAACTTGGAATCCCTTTTCAATTTCGTTCAAACAAAAATTTGTGAATAGACATAGATTAGTGGCCGATGAGCGACCTTTCATGAAACCGTGTTGACCTGACGATAAAAGCTGTTTAACAGATGAATAGAACTTATCAGTAATAATCTTTTCCAAAAGCTTTGGTATAGCTGAAAGCTTTGAAATTGGCCTATAATTTTTAATTAATTGCTTGGGACCACTTTTATAGATAGGGTTTATGTATGATGTTTTCCACTCATCCACAAACTTCCCTGAAGAAAGGGATTTATTATAGAGAAGTGTGAGAGGAAAACAAATAGAAGGGGAGCATTTTGCTAATAAAAGGGGTGGAATTTTATCATAGCCTGCTTTTTTGGACACATCCAATTCGCATAAAGCTTCTATTACTTCAATTACAGATAGTTGTGGAAGCATAAAATTAATGCTAGGATTAAAATTTGAATACATAGAATTTATATCATTGACCGAGTCAGTGTTGTAAGAAGATTTAAAAAAATTAGCAAAAAGATTGGATGAGGATTGTAAATCGTTAGATTTTTCATCTTCATATTCCATAGACTGCGGAAATTTAGACACATTTTTGCGCTTAGAGTTTATGAAAATCCAGAATGATTTACTATTTGTCTTTATGTTTGATTCAGTGGAGCTTATGTGTTGTCTATATAAAAACCGGTTTAGAAAGTCAAATTCTCTTCTGAGTTGAAGGAACCGAATATGATCGACATTGAGCCCTGTTAATTTAAAACGCTTGAATGCTTTGTTTTTGACATTTTCCAAATTTTTTAATCTTCTGTTATGCCATGGTAGCTTGAATGTTTTTTTCTTTTTTAAAATAGGAACAAAAAGTTCTATGCCCTCAAAGAGAATACTTTTGAATATTGAGTACATGTCCTTAAGGGAACAACTATGAAAAATATTTTCCCAATCAAATGTATTATAAAAGTTATTCAATGCAATAAAATCGGCATTTACAAAGTTAAAACTTCTCTCTTCAATAGGTGCGAGAGGTGCAAATTCATAAAATTCAAGATTTACTTCAAATGCAATATGGTGAACAGAATTATTTAATAAAGGGAATTGAGCAATTTCTATATTAAATTTTAAATCATTATTAATAAAAACAAGATCAAGAATTCTACCAAGATAATTTTTAATAAAATTAATTTGAAAGAGATTAAGTGAAGATAATGAATCGACGACTAAACATTCAATTTCTTTATATGCATTAAATGGAACTAATGTTTGTTCATATTCTATGAAGCACCAGTCGATTTCACCAAGGTTGAAATCGCCGAATACACAAGGATACTGATCAGTCGTCAATTCACTAACAATAGAATTAATATTTGAAATATGATAGGAATATAGTTCTATTGGACTACGCGGTCTGATATAACTTACAATAAAATAAAATTCCGTAGAAAAAACGCCTTTACAGCTGACAGACACACAAATTTGCTCGATATCATCGGAATCATTTGGTAATTTACATTAAAGTAAGATAACGAATTAGCTCGTATTAAGCCTTATAAATGAGGGTATTGCCCCCACCAAAATTTAAATTAGGTCGAAGTGGCTGATAGCGTCGCCAAACTTCGTTGCGTGCTTGTCTATAAGGCAGTGCCCGGTCTTACATCAATTACAGAGCTGATGTGCTGTCTACTTAAGGATATCGAACACTTGGAGCGTTTCAGATCTAGCATTGGCCAGATCTACTCGTATTTTGCCATCAGGCAGATGGTCAAATGATTCCATCTTAGGTTTGTCCTCTCTATAGCATCTTATTTCAGCACAAGTTCACATGTATTTATGAATATACCTACATACATATATTATCCTTATCAGCTAATAAAGGCAATTCTGTTCCACTTTTGACGAGTTCGTCAGCCTAACAGTTCCCTAGAATGTCCCAATACCCTGGCACGCAGCAAAGGTGAATATTCAACTGCTGCTGTTAGTAGAGAGTCCCGAGATAGCTGCTTGACTATTCGAGAAGATGCGGATATCAGTAGTTAGTTGATAACATGTTTTCTTTGAGCTAAAAAAGGATCTCGTTAATCGCTCTAAGTTCTGTCTGGAACACGCTACAATGATAAGGAAGACAGAAAAAGAGATATAGTTATAGTCAATCTAAGTACACACATCCACACTAACCCCATAAGTTTTCGATCCATCGGTATACAAAGAGATAGAATGATCTTCCAAGAGTGACTTGGAAGTTTTTGCCTAAGTGTGGTTTTATGTTAGTGTAATGTAATCAACTGGACTGGGAAGTGATCCGAATGAGTTCAGAATGATGGAATGATCAATTTCGTTATTGATCCGTTGTGACGAAGCGGTTGGCTGTGCTCGCCGCGGTTTGTTTTCTGAAAATATCGAGGGGTATGAGATGGAACAGAACGTTTAGTGCTGCACACTGATCGTTGGACTTTGCTTACCTTGTCTCATTGGTGGAATAGTTATAAAGAAAATATTTCATCTGAATCATAAAAGTTGAGGGGGTTTCAATCATTCGTAAAGCCATGAACGATTTTTTTAAATATCCTACAAATGAGGTTTAAACATCCTCTGCTGTGTGGTCTTGGAAAATTTTTTGAAATTCCTACATCATTGAAAAGCTTTGGCTGAACAAGTACTGAAAGTATCTGACCTTTTGTGACTAATTACCGACTTTCAAAAATTGATATTTTGTTTTGAATATCCCAAAAAAGGACTACAGGCTAAATAGCGAAAAAAATTTGCAAAATTATGTGCATCTACATTTTTAAAACGAAATTTCAACCTTTTATGTAAATTCCTATAAAAAAATAGAAGCGAAACAGAAAAAGACAAAATGAAACAAACTATCAAAAAAGAAAACAATTTTTGCGAACTTGTAAACTAGCCCATTTCGGTTCTTATAAAAACGTTGTTCAATAAGGAATATTCTTGGACATCAAACAATCATCTGAGTTGGCTCATTTCGCAAATTTTAATTTCTAATTCTCGAAGTTTCGCAATACATATTTTGCAAGTTTGCTTTCTTCTTTTTATGTTGTTTAGCAAGAATTTATTTGGCAAACTGTTATTTCCCAATTTATTACGAGTATCTCTCCGTTTAATATGAAAAACATCGAAATTTATTAACATTTAAAAGATAAAATGCGAAAACAATTGAAAAGCTAAATTATAAAATGCAAAATAAGAAAACGCGAATACTCATAAATAGCCAAGTAATATAACGCTGAAATTTTGAAATGGAAAATACAAATTGTGAATAAAATATGCGAAATAATATTTTTGCGAAGCAATAATCTAGCGATATAAAACTTGCCGAACACAAATTTTCAAGAACGACAAGCTATTGCAAAATGAAAAACCCAACAATAAAAAAAAAACTATGCGAACCAATAATTTTCCCAAACATACCCCCAGATTTTATTTTAAGTCTCATATTTCTTCACGTGGGAAAACAGCGATTTGTGCAGTTTCCATTTAATGTACAAGAAATGCAATCTATAAAAAAAAACAAATTGAAGATTGGTATTATAAAGCTTAAATTTGGCGCCTGGAATACTGTCCAAAAAGTCCGAACATCGAATGTTCGCATATAACTTTTAAACGGGTGAGTAACGAAATCCCGCCGCACAAAATCCCGAATAACGAAATCCCGCCGAAAATAAAAATAAAAATCTTGCCGACAGATATTTTTGGAAATATTTGGTGAGCGGGCCACTTGAAGTCTGCAATAGGTAGAGTTCTTGTGCCCGCCTCGGCCTCTCCTGAACACTTTCACAGAGACAGAGATCTATGTTCTCGGTAGATCTGACGTTCATTTGACATAGGAGTGCAGACTGATAGCTTACCGAACCAGTCGTCTCGAATTTGGCTAACAAACGTTTGAAAGTCGACTTTGAAAGGCCACTGTTAAAAAGGAGTAATGCTGGTGAACACCGATTTTGTATCTTGCCATGAGATTTGGCACCAGTGACTTTATTTTAAACATTTGATTTGAAAGATACGGTAGTTGACAAAACAACATGGCGGACGAAGACTGTCAACATCGCTTCGTCCCTATTGCAAAACCTTTCTGACAAAACTATTTTTGTTTTTTTCTATGACTGAACTTTTATAAGATATAGCTATTTCAAAGCACATTATAGGTGTGTCGCAAAATGTTATCGAATATGGCAGTTTTCGAAAACGTCAAATCAAAGTCAATTTGACCTGTAGAATAGAATAGAATAGAATAGACTTTATTTTACAAAATTCATTTATACAATAATTGATTACAGGTCTTATATGACCTGGTATAAAAACCGTCGGTCAGATTGACAAAATACATTCAATTGAAAACAAAAACTAAAAGTGAATTTAAGTTAATTAGATAATATATGATTGCAAAAGTATTTAAATGAAATTAAATTTAAGCTGATAGCGAAATAAAAAAATTAAAAGCTTTCTGTAATAATTCTATTTCTGTAAGCCATTGCAGTTTGAATAAACGTATAAAGCTTGTGCCAGCCTTTCGCCCCATTAAGAATTTCAGTTACTTCTTTAGCATCAAATCTGTTCTTTCCAAAAATATCTCGTCTGATTTCTTGAAGAATTGGACATATTCCTAAAAAGTGCAAGATATTTTCTCTTTCAAGGGTATTGCAGATTTCACATTTGATAGGTAGTTCCGGTCTGTGAGGTATGAAGTTCAAAGCAAGTATTTCCCCTCTGGCTCGTAGAATTGAAGATATCATGTTTGTGGAATTACTATCATTAAAATAATTTAACTCTCCAAGATTAAACTCTAAATTGCTGTAGAATTCTCTGTATTGCGATGATTTCGCTTGGTTGATATATGTCTGTCGGTATTTTTCGTCCAATTTGGAAACAAGGTTGTAAAGATTTCTTTTTAAATCAGTCGGTCGATCCATATCAAAAGCGATAGATTCCTCAAGCGAATTAGACATATTGATCCAAGATTGCACGAAATTAAGTCGATTTGAGATGATAAATTTTAAAACTCTATTAACCAGTCGGGTGGAGTCCATTTGCAGAATTTTGATCATGTAATCGAAATGAATCTTAAGCGAGTCGATGAACATCGGTGATACTCCTGTTTCAATATGAATCATATAATTAGGTGTTGTGGAAGGAAGAGCAAAAACTCGTTTCATAAAGAAACGAAGTAATTTTTCAACATCCTCATATTCTTTGTATCCCCACACTTGTGTGCAGTATAACATGATGGATTTTGCAACTGCTAAAAATAGTTTGTATTTCAATGAATGATTAATTGATTTATTTGCAATGCAGTTTTTCCATGAAACACAAAGGGCAGCTTTGGCTTCCTGCAGTTTTGACTTGATGTGTTTTTTCATACAGAGGTTACTTGTTATTATGACACCGAGGTACTTGAATTCCTTAACCACTTGTATTTCCTGCCCCTTGTACTTCCATCTTTCATAGGTGGCGTATCTTCCATGTCCTTTTCTAAATATCATGATGCTTGACTTGTTTAGGTTGACTGTTAGATTCCAGGTGTCACAATATTTTTCTAAATTGTCAATCATGTTTTGAAGATGATCGTGAGATTCCGATAGCAGAACGATGTCATCAGCATACAATAAGCCAGGGATGCTTTCGTCAGCAATTGTCACCCCACCTCCTACGTGCTCCATTAAATCCTCTATAAAAAGGGTAAATAAAAGCGTGCTTAATGCACATCCCTGCTTAAGACCCATTGAAGAGCTGAAATCTTCAGAAAGGAATTCTCCATCCCAAACAGATATAGAATCTTCTGCGTAGAGAGATCTTAGAATACTAATCAGTTTTGAAGATATCCCGATATTTGACAGCTTAAGAAATAGTGCCTCTCTATCAATACTGTCAAATGCTGCCTTAAAATCTATAAAAAACGCATATAGTTTTTTTCCACGATTGAGGTACACTTCAGCAATATTTGTAAGAAGAAATATTTGATCCGTCGTTGAGTAACCTGGTCGAAATCCTGCTTGAAGTTCACTTAGCTTTGAGTTCTCACCCACCCAAGTTGTAAGTCTGCTGAAAATCATACTTGCAAACAGCTTCATAGATGCATTTAAGAACGAAATCCCACGATAATTCTCTGCAACAGATGAGTCTCCTTTTTTAAATAATGGAAAAATAATCGAAGACAAAAAACTAGAAGGAATATTTCTTGACTCAAAAATGTCATTATAACATTTCAAAAGAACAGATATAAAATCCGGTGTAGCATACTTAAAGAATTCAATTGGAATTCTGTCCGTTCCAGCAGCCTTGTTATTCTTAGCTCTATCCAACGCTGCATTCAGTTCTTCTTCAACAAAGGTAGAATCCAAAAAATCGTCCTCAATGAGTGGAATCGCATAGTGAAACCTTGCAGCCCTACATTCCGTATTTAACAACGACCAAAAATATTCTTTTAAATGAGACGCCTTGAGATCACAGGCAATTGCAAGCTTCGATCCATTAATTTGATTCATTATCTTCCAGAATTCAGCCGAAGATCTAGCCATTGCCAGTGAGCTAACAACATTTTTGTTATAGTTTGCTTTTTTTTGTAAGCACAGTGCTTTATATTTTTTGTTTGAATCTACGTACAATAGTTTAAAGTTGTTAGTATTGAATGAGCGAAACAAGGCGAGAAACGAAAACGAGAGGTTCCGGGCATTTTCACAATCCTTATCAAACCAAGTTTGTTTGAAATTTCTAGTTTTTGCCGAAATCGACTGGTGAGGATAAGCTTTCCTTATAATACTCAGTAGTTCATCCATACAGGGGTTAGGTGATATTTCTTTGAGAAGAGAAAGTTCCGTATCTAAGCTTTGCTGATAGTTTTGGAGAAAATGATTATTCCATTTTAATTTCGGTGGCAGCTTTAGTTCCTTTATCAAAGTTGAAGTAAGTATATTACTGTTGCATTTAATAACTAATGGCATGTGCTCCGAAAAAGTTTTAGATTCTACTTTAAAGTCTTTAATCATTTTTAACCATCCACCTGCAGCAATACAATAATCTATAACTGATTGCCCTGACGATCTTATAAAGGTGTATTCCCCTGAGGTATCTCCTGCACTTCTGCCATTCACTATTGCAAAGTTAAATGAATCGCAGAGTTCTAAAAATGTGGTCCCTTTAGCATCTTTTCGATTGTCTTTAGATGATCGTGACTGACTTAAGCATGTTGATGGGACTGAAGAGTATTTAGGCCAACCAGGCTCGTTTCCTATTCTTGCATTGAAATCACCTAACAACAAAAGATTAGTTTTATCCAAACGCACAAGTAAATCTTCCAACTCTTCAAAATCTTCTCTCCAGTGGTTGCAATTAAGGTATATTGGTAGAATTAAATATTTTTCTCCCTGATCTACAAAGGTAATGATGGAGGTTCCGCCGGTGTTCTCAAATTTTAAAATGTGTTTGAGTTCACTTTTGAAACCTACCACCATTCCGCCACTTGCTCTTCCAAAATTGTGATATCTACTCGCAGAGGTCCATGCCAATTCATATCCTTTAAACAGATTATTAAATATTTCATATTGATTTTCCATTAAAAAAGTTTCTATTAATATAAAAATATCGTATTCTCTAATAAAATTAAAAAAATCGGGGTATAAAAGTTTGTTTTTTAATCCAGTTGTATTATAACTTAGAATTTTAAAGTTTAAATTATTTTTGTTATCGACATTAGTTTTATTTGAAATTAACGACTGACCGACTACCGGAAATCATTGCGATGAGTTTCCGATTCTTTGATTTTGGTTTTGGGATATAGATGGCGCTAGATTATTATGTAGGGCAAATTTGACAGCTCCATCGGCAGCACAGTTGACATTTCCATTGACACCTACTACTGGTGTTTTCGTATTACATTGAAAGGTTGAAATGTTGTGTTTATCAATTTTTGTTCGAAGTTCCTTCAAGACGCAATATTTTTCACTCAATACTAGATATCCATCTCTATCTCCACATCTCAGCCCGAGGTTGTTGTCCCAGGTAAATGGAGTACCATCGATATCCAAACGATCATCTCTAAGGGAGGTTTTGATGCTTGGAAGCTGTGCCCTGATCGCCGCCTGTACTTGCACCAGAGATCTCCTTTTCTTCCGGGTACTAAAAGGCAGGTCTTTATGGATGAAAATATTCGTCCCTTTCAACCTACTAGCCTTTTTAAGAACACTGTTTGCTGCAGATCGGTTCGCTAATTGCACGACAACATTAGCCATTCCTTCTTTGTTGCATTTAACCGGGTAAGTTTCTTTCACCGCACTTACGAATTCTCCCTCAAGAAGATCTTCACAGACCTCTTTCGCTTTGACTAAATACGTTTTTGCGTCGTCGCTGGGCAAGTGAACAATGAGATTACCTTCTGTTTCCTTCTTTAGGAGTCTCTCAACTTCAGATTCCAAACGCGCATTCTGAGCCTCCAAAAATGTAATTTTTTTAACACATTCAGCTTGGTTGGCTCGCAATTCTGCAATGTCATAACCCAATGCAGCAATATCATCTTTTGTGGCCAAATTTTTAAGATTTTTTTCAAATAGGCTATTCAATTCACTGACAGTCATGCTGCTGACGGTGCTCATGGTGGTATTTATTTGCAAACGCTTTTCTACTCCAAAAGATTCGGGAGATGTAGCCGAGATTCCTCTTTTATGCATTGGCAGTTGTAATTAAGGTTAGGTTTGAGTGCAGTTTGTTTCTTATTATTTTTTTTTTTTTTTTTAGTATCAGGCAGTAACTTATCAACTATTACTTACTGAAATCAGAAACTTGTGATGTGATATATTTAGTTTAATTGATAAATTATGTTTTATATTGATTAAAATTACTGTTTTATTCACTTTTTCCCGGAGCTTATAATTGATCGAACTCACAGTTTTGACATCCAATTGTCAATCAATTTGACCTGTATTTCATCGTTATTTAAAACGCAGAAGTTGTAATCGTCAAATCGTCTTTTGACGAACGCCATTTGAAAACTCATTTGAAGTTTCCGTACAAAAAAAAACAAAATGGATTCGGTGGAAAAATGTATTGCGAAAATTCTGATTGAAAACCTTTCTAGGTGGACCTGCTGAAGAGTTTTCCACATAATCAGTTATACATAATATACTTTTGAACTTTTTACCATTTTTGAAACTGGATTCATATTCAAAACGAACATAGCAACTTTGTCCTTGCTCGATACCAAATCTGAGGTTCACTGTCGCTTCTTCTTTGTGATGGAGCGAGAGAGCTATAAAAAGTTGACTTAAAACAAATGAAATAAAAATAAACTTACTGCTCGTAAGCAATTTCATCAGAATTTTCAGATTCACGTTCGCTGAGCATTTTCAGCCGCTACATGTTTACCTTTTTATTTGACTCCCTGACTGACATTCGAAAATTTTCAAGAAATTTTTGAGAAAGTGTGTTCTCAAAAAACCATATCTGTCTCGTTCGTCATGAAATGATTTTGAACAGTTTTGTAAATTTAGCAAACTGCATTACCAAAACACAAACATAAAGTTAGTCAAAATCAAAAATACCGGTTTTTCTTCGTGAACAAATTATCGCCAATGATCCACATAGATCAACCTTTGAAAATAGAACGACATGGATCATAGTGACAGCAGTGTTGTATGCTCATTTCTCTTTTCCTATTTTTTGTTGATTTTCAAATGTTTTTTGCCTTTTTTCGTTACACTGAAGTTTACACTACCTTACCATAAGAAGCCATCTACCAAACAGAGTAAGAACTAAGAGAGAAAGAGGGAGAAAGAGCATGATCCCAAATTGTGTTTGCACTACGTGTTAAAAATTATCCCAGATCCATATCGATCCGTAGATAATAAAACACACCTATTGTTATTTACAAATTGTTTGTAGATTATTTTCCGAAAATTTTTCCATTTAAGGTAAAATAATAAAAAAACGGTATTTTGTATTTTTGACCAAGTGCTTATATCATTTGTCCAAGGAAATGAATGTTAATATTTCCCTGTAGGTTCACCTGTACAAAGTAACATGAACTTATTTCCGACTATAACTGCTAAAGTTGCGAAAGACTATACTTGCGATAACCGGTATTTTCGTAATTTGACATTTAATAAGTTTTTATGCGTACACTTCTTTTTAAGTATTTCTGAAGACAAAATAAAGATAATTGAGTTAGAAATTCTTTACTTGGATTTTGATGGCAGTTAACGAATATGGCACTACGAATATTTAAAAAAAAAGGAAATTTTAAGCATCATTCACAATAACAATAGTTTTTCGAATACCGAAAACATTTCCAAGGAAAATTCTGTTCACTAACTGTTTTTTAGGTGGCGAATAAATTGTTCCCAATGAAAAAATTATACTTTTCAATAAACATGGCTAACTTATCAGCCTTGTTCTATTTTAGTAATGAAAACTATTTGCACAAGACACGCATTGGCTTTGGCTCCAATAATCTCAGTCAACTATACAAAAGTTATAATATTTCTAATTTATGTGACATTTTGACTGACACACGTTCGTTGAATCAATAATATGCAAAATTTATGAATTAATTCACTTTGTAACGAAATTTCTCAATCTGTCTGACTACAATAGATGTACATATAACGTAATGCTAGTAAAATCGCGACCATATGGTTGAATGTCACGATTGTGATCTAATAAAATTACCACAATTAGCTGAGGAAACATATTATGTCTCATAAGTGATTCTCAGGGACACGTTTATTTCGGTGTTAAAAAAATATATATATATATGTATATAAAGAAGGTTTTAAAGGCCTGAAACCATTTTCCACACAATTTTTTTCGAGCATATGTTCAATCAAAATAAATTTACAAATCCAATAGTCGCAAGTAATATCTGTAATATAAGTAGATAACGTATAACCTGACCCAGAATAGTTTGTCTAATTAAGACAAGCTTGCAGTTCTACAACGCCTACAACAACATTTTGCATAATATCTTGTCTCCAATCTAAGCTTTACTATACGAGCTCAAATACTAGTTTATCCATTGAGTAAATCAAGAAATAAAAATAGCGGAGGATTTACCTACAGCTAAAATCTACCTACTCATAAAATACCAATAGTTACAAAATAAACACGCAAAAGTCTACCCACAATCTGTCACAAATTCGGTGTAAAGGCATTGAGAACTATAACCTACACAATATTTCATACAAAGGTATAAGCATTAAGTTGTATTTAGTTAAAGGCTGTGATTATTAATTTTTATAACACCACACAATTTATCGGTTTGGCACTCCTGCCATTTAAAGAATAGCAAGGAAATCGCCATTTACGTGGAATGGAATGTTTGTTGGGCTTTTGTAAATTGTTCAACTTGTTGATAGATTAAACGCTTTTTCGTTGTTAATTGAGACTTGAAACAGTAGTTCTTAGGGCGTGTTGTGAACACACGTAACGGGGGAGTACACGTCAGATGTTGTGAAAGGCAAGTGGAGGTTAATTAGTGTTCCCAATGCTTGGCATAGTTTAAAGTCTAATAAAATATGATTTCATTTTTCATTTTTGTGTAGGTCTTTTGGCTAAAAATTTTAATTTATTTTAACAAGCTGACGAAATATAGTGTCAATTTTGTAAGGCGTTAATTAAAAAAAAATCAATTTCCTGAGAACAGAGTCGATAAGTCATTTGACTAAAATTGACTTTTTTTATCTTTTGGTAATCTACATGATTTAATGTCGAATTTACTGGTGGAAGCTATTATTATACTAATAAGGTTGAAGAATTAACTTCGTCTTACCTATATCGATTTTTGTTTTGTACTTTTTTTATTTAATTAATTTTAACTATCTCTTTTGTACTTTTTTTATTTAATTAATTTTAACTATCTCCATTTTAAATATACTTGCAAAAGTTTGTATTCACGCCTTTAACGATTGTCAATTGATATTTGATAAAACAAGTTAAAATTGGTACTCAATTTATCAACTGATCAACTATTCATTGATTATAATCAATTTTTGTTCAATTCAAAATGGTTAGCAATATTTTAAATGATGGAAACTTTTATTAATTTTTTTAATTGTTGTGTAAAATTACGAGTTTAAATATTTATCAATTGATTACTGACAACAGAAATAGTTGTGATTGTTATTTTTGTTTATTGTTAAAAAAACTACATTAGAAATATAGACATTTTATTTCAATCAGATTTACTTTTTATAATTACCTTATTTTTATCACACTAAATTCGACTAAATCGAACATACCTGCATTGAATAAAATTGAACATTATTTGAATGAAAATATTAAAAAAAAATGACTTTCAGCAATATAGTTCGATTTGGAGAATTAGCGTTGTAGAGATGGTGCGTTTGTTTTGCATTGACAAAGTAATCTAGCTCACCCAATGCGTATTGAATTCGAAAGTCATATAATTTTTACGATAATAAAGTTTTTATGCTCATCCCAAAAGGACAATATTTAAAAGAGGATCAACGTTTTCTTTCTTATAATTTTAAGTTTTAAAAATATGTCAAATGTAGAAAGTAATGCGTTTTTAATTTGCTAGTACCCATTTTCTGTGCTAACTCACTTCGTCTGGAAAAACTAGGTTTTCTGTTACTCAATATTCAATTTTGGATAAATTGACTTTTATTAATACTTTTGGTTTAACGTGAGCACCTGCCTATTATGGCTCAATCCCACCGGAGGCCTACACTGAAAATAAAATCTAGGTATATATGATAAAAATCTAGGTTGATTTAACAAAAATTTTGTCAATATACGTCCAACAAAAAGTTTTGTCAAATTGACAAAAATTATAGAGTTTTGTTGAGGTAACAAAAAATATTTTGTTGTATCAACAAAATTATTTTGTTATGCTAACAAATAAATTTGTTGAAATAACAAAAATATTTTGTCAATATGACAAAATTTCGTAGAATTTACAAAATTAATTTGTCATATTAACAATTCTTTTGTTGTATTAACAATTTTTTTGTTAGTGTTTTTATTTTTTTATTATTATCGGATTAACAAAATTTTTTTTGTTAAATTAACAAAATTGTTTTGTTAAATTAACAAAATTGTTTTGTTAAATTAACAAAATTGTTTTGTTACATTAACAAAATATTTTGTTAAATTAACAAAAATTTCTTGTTATATTTTGTTAAATTAACAAAATATTTTGTCAATTCAACAAAATATTTTGTCAATTTTACAAATTTCTTTTGTTCAATCCACAAAAAACAAAATAAACTTTTTCAAAATAGTTTTTTTTTTGGGATTTAAGTCCACAAAAATTGGCGTTTCGTCCCTACGATCTCACATGCAACCATCTGTGAGGGCGTATGGACAATACGCAATTTTTGTTAAGTTCAATTAATCTTACATCGATTTTTTAACAAAAACTAAGTGTGAACTATATCATACACAAAAGAAATTTTTTGGTTTCCTTACAAAATGGTTTTATCTATCTGATAATATTATTTTATCAATATTACAAAATAATTCAACCGCAAAACAAAATATTTGTTATATTAACAAAAATGTTTTCATTTTTTGTTATATTGACAAAAAAAAATTAACAAAAACTTTGTGATATTGACAAACATTTACAGAACAGATTTTTTGTAGATACAACAAACATTTTGTTAACATCACAAAAAAGTTTGTCGATGTGACAAAAATCTCTGTTTTATTTTGTTATATTAACAAAACTTGGTTTGTTAAACTGACAATATTATTTGTAGTGCATATTTTGTTAAACTGACAAAAAATAATGCTGGATTATAAAAATTTTGTGAAATCAACAAAATCATTCTTTCGTATTGACAAAAATTTTATCAAAACGATAAAATTGTTTTGTTAAAGGTCAACAAAACGTTTTTGTCAATATTACCTAGGAATTTATTTTCAGTGTACCTCTATTGGAGTCAGATTGGGTCCTGACCATTAATCCCGACATAGCAAGCTATTTCGGTCGCAAAGTTGTGATATGTTGCAGCATATGCACACCTCTTACTTTGGAGGCGAGGTCTATCTAACACCTCTTAAATTCAAGAAAAGAATCTTGAAAACCGTATGTCTCCGCCTTCGGAATAAACCAAGCAACCATGATGCTCCCACTAGGGGGCCTACCTCATAGATAGGGTTTGAGCAGAGAGCAAAACTCAACACTCAACTCAAATGGGCAATATCTCCCATGGTACCAGAATATAGCTTCCGGTAGAGCTTCGCAACCGAGGTCACTTCCAGATGAGTTCCTGCAAAACTCTGGGCCTGTCAACCTTTAGGATACACACACCAAGAAGTCGGTCGGGGTAGTAACCAACAACTTAGTATGCTTCCTTTTGGTCTTCATTCGCCATGCGACGAACTAGGAAAGACGCTCCTAGTCTTTTGTTCACCTTATTATTTGCTACTGCAAATAAGATCTCCAGTTACGGAATTAACTGGAGACTTACCCTTTATAAAACCTTTTTAAACCTTAAAAATCTCCAGCCACGCAAGCAACCGGGGACCTTACCAGTTATCTCCCGTCATAAACCAGTAAAACCTTAGAAATCTCCAGCCACGCAAGTAGCCGGAGACTTCACCAATTTCATCCTTCTTCATCCTTATAAAAACCTTAAAGATCTCCAGCCACACAAGTAGCCGGAGACCTTACCAGTTTACCCTTTAACACCCTTCAAAACCTGGAAAATACCTTAAAATCTCCAGCCACGTAAGTAGCCGGAGATTTAACCTTCACACACCGTTTCAAACCTACTCCCTTGGGTTTCCTTAGTTGTCTAAATCTCTAGCTAATCGAGCAGCTAGAGAATAGACGTAAGCCCCCCCCCCCCCCCACGACAAGGTGAAACCCGTCGGGGAGGAATAATATGAAGTGTCCTTTACAAATTATTTTGTTTGTGTCGAAGCCTTGTTTGACTGTAGGCACTAAGAGTATAAATTCAAGTTTTTATTTTAGCTGGTCACTTAAAACGAGAAGCTCTTTCTAAACTTCATCAGAGCGTTCTGATTTTTTTTAATTAATAAGTCCACTCTAAAACCTCGGAAATGTTGGTCCCTTGTTTGGCTAAGCAGGAGAACAAACCTGATCAAAGTTTATCCGCAAGAAGTCTCTATCTATATCAATAAATCAATTTTTGAGGAGGCGAATCCATAAAATTTTAATTTTAATTTTGCGACTTCAAAATTGGGGAAAATTGTTGAAATTGTTTGTTCAGTTTGCTGAGATCTCAGAAACCTGATAGTCTTTATAAACACACTCAAAAACTTAGCCGTTATAATTTTTCTAACATTTCAATTCGTTTGTCTCATTTTGACGGTTTTTACATTTGCCGATTTATTTTGACGTCTCAGTATCTAAATCTCGGTCTCAATAAATGATGGGAAAGAAATGATCAAGTATGCAGTCTTTCTGTCATACTCAAGTGGGAGCGAGACGTAGATAGTAGACGTCAAAAGAAGTAGACGAAGTGCTGATCGGTCCTGATCGTTCTGAGTTTACATTCAATGATTTCGGTGGTTTTTAACGAGAAATGAAATCAATAATGCAGTCAAAGATCTATAAACAGCTCAAGTTATAAGTACATATTTAATGAATTCAAAAATGACAATCTAACATAGAAACTATTTATGTTTATATTGGATAGCTTGATTCTTCAAAAAACATTTTCAAAAGTAATTTTAATTTGCTCGAGTTATAAATAACAGAAACAAAAAGAACTTATTGATTTTAAATCATTAGATCTGTTCCTATACTCTTTTCACAGAAACTAAAAAACTTTCAAATTTGGAAGAATTTGATAGATTTTTTTTTAGATAGATTGCCGAAACTGTATTTCTGACTTGAACCCAAATTCACATTATTCCGGGTATTACGTTATGTTAATGACAAGCATAAGAAACTTTACGTAGATTAAAATTCGAGATGACCGTAGTGACATCTTGCTGAATTGTAAATTTCTGTCCACACGAATTTCTGGGACAGAGAATTACTTTAAGGTCCCGACTTTGATAGTGTTTTCCAAGCTGAATTACTAGATATAATAATTTTATTTCATTTGATTGTTCTTATTTGTTTTTATATTTTTTACAGTTCTTACCACAATTAAATCAAATTTGAAGAAATGCTTAATTCTAAAAAAAATTACGTCAAAATATTATAATACACAAGCCACCATCTTGTCTTGAGTATATCTTATGAAAATCATTTATCTCTGTTCATCAGGAGAACGGCTGTCAGATTGTGTTTAAAGTTGTTTCTTGAATCTGACACATCAAATTATGTGTCATATTCGGAGCACTTCCGAAATTAAATCAATTCCAATTCTCAGAAAAAGTTTTTTCATCTTAAGATTTCTTATTTTAATAAATATTTTCGAAAGAGAGATACTTCCGCCATATTTAATCAAATATCAAAAATTAAATTCTGTAAGAGGTTTAGTCAGTCTTAAGCTGCTCTAATTTTGAATGTGTCAGCTTATGACATTTTCATTCTTTTTTAGGTGTGTTTGATTTGTTTCCACAAATGTGTTCGACGTAACCTCGAGCAAATTTAGTTTAAATCAAGTATTTTATTTTGAAAGACATGAGTAGATTTGAAAAAGTTGTAAAAAAATTAAGAGCTTAGTCCACCATCTTTCTCAACTTTAGTTAAAATATATTTTTTTGTAAAAACTTTTTATCATTTTACACTTTTACACCGAATAAACAATTTTCTCTCTGGATAATTGTGGTGATTATTTTCAATGTTTTGGTTTTGTACTTTCTGCCTTTAGATTTGGGAGAGTTGAACAGTAATTGTGAAACCAATCGATCAAACCCTATTTCAAAATGAAATTTTTTAATTTTAGAAGACAATTTTTCACTCATATGTATATCTTTCAAAAATTGTTTCTCGCCAGTTCCTTTAGTTTTGTCCCTATTACCAACACAGCGTGGGCGTGAAGTTACGGAAGAGAAAGAAGGATAGGATAGATGTGTGGCACGATGTTCTGAGACTGAAGGTGGTTGTCTCAGATTTTTTATCTCCAGGGATGGCGGCTGAACTAAAGCGGAGAATTGCCGTGTCTTTTTTCTATGACCCTTATAATTCGCATTATTTTATTCGTTTTTCATCCTTGTTGGGCATACTAGTTTATCTCAATCACATGTTGTTAGTGTTATGCCTAAACAACATGTAATGAGTAAACCAGCAGCCCATTGATGACAATTTATAGAAGGTTTTAATGGAATTAAAGACGACATAGACGACGGCAGGGATCGAACCTGTGATATTGAGGTTGACAGGCGAGCATACAACCATCGCGCCACGGCCACCCCCTGGACATTTCATCATTTTATATGCCAGAGTTACTGGAGTGTTAAGCAACTACTGTTAAAGCATTTTGGGCTTTAACAGTAGTTGCTTAAAAAGTGACGTTAACGTTTAATAATTGTATTAACATTTAAAGTTTATAAAACTCACCGATTGTTTATGCCAATCAGTCAATAAAACAAACGTGAGAGTAACATTTTTTAACCCATAAGTATTCAAACTTTTTATCATACACAAAAAGATTATTTATAAATATTTGTTATAAATTTTATTTAATTATTTGATTTATGTCATCGAAAGGTTGAAAAAAAAAACATGAAATAAATTAAGAAAAGATTAAATAAAGATAAGACAGATTTATTTTGTCATCAATAAGCTAACCGACCTTTATATATTTGAAATTCAAATTTAAATCTGTGTGCAAATAAGTTTAATTATTTATTTTATTCATCGACTAGAGATTAAACTTATTTATATATCCGGAAATTTTGAAGGAATAATAAATTAACGATGATCCGCCGAGACTTTTCTGAAATAACTTGTAATTTTGGATTGGCTTGCGCAATCTTTGATGAATGAAGTTTGTTTAAATAAAAATTTAATTTTTCATAAAATAAAAAAAAGGCGTGTATGAAATAGATACAAATTGTAATGAGTGTGATTGTCGTTGAGAAAATTCACACAACAATTCATATAATTTGTAGTGCAATAAAATTTGTACGGTGCGTTTTGGATTACTCAATTTAAAAACTTACAACTAATTATTTTAATTAAATTTTGTCTAATTTTGGTAAAACTTTCAAGTTAATTCTCCATCATGAAATTATTTTGGTCCTACGAGCTGGATAGAGCATTTGAAGAAGAGTCTCTTGACAAATACATTTTTTTCAAGGAAGGAGGTTTGTTGCTCAAACTCGCTATTATCATCATCTTCCTCTAGGAATTGAAAAAGTTCGACGTACTAAGAAGAAAATTCTAACCACGCGGTTTCCACATTTTCAAACCTCAATGGCTTCTACGAAATTCGCCGCACGAGTTAATCGAACTTTTGCGTTCCCAATAGTTAATTTAAGAGTATTCATTCGAGAAGAATCTATACCAAAAAGCCGAATAAACTAACGTAATGTGAGATGCAAATTAGCCACTGATCTGTTTTGATATAAAATCGCAATAAATTAGAGAACAAAAATCGCACAAAAAAGCTGTGCAATTTGTTAAGTAGCTTAGAAGATTTCAAATCATGGTTCAATTTAAAAATAAAAAAACAATTAGGAGGCAATAACGACTCGTAGAGAGCCTTAACCTAGTGACTTACAACTCTCAACCATTCCTGTGTGCGTGTTACTAGAAATGGAGGGGACCTACTATTATCTGCTGATTTCCGAATGCAGCACTTTTTACGACAAGAGAAAGAGATACTCTTAGAGGATTTGTCAATTCCTCGCAAGAAGCAGTACACCCCTGAAAAAACTTTTGCAGCGGCTGAGAATAGACCTTCTGCATGACATTCCAACGCACTAAGCATTAAAAATGTTGGTTCAATAAGATTCTAAATCCGGCTCGAAGGACCAATTTTATGATGGAGAATTATTTTGAAAGTTTTACCAATCCCAAATTTTATAAACAGGTGAAAAATTAATGCATCAATTATTATCTGTTGGATGCGCCCCACCCTTTTTCGTTTTAAATGTCTGGGGCTAGGAGAAATTAAAACAAAAAAAAAAACAGAGTTAGTATCTTGATTAGCGTATTAAGATCTAGTTAGGTAAATAAATACAAATAAACACCCAAATTAAGAAATAGATTTGATGGTGTAGATATCTTACTCAAGGTGTGTTTCATTCTTTGCGAAACGAAAGTTAGGACCACGCGTCATTAATTTTTACTTAACCTGTATTGTATAAACTTATGGTATTCATCATAAATCATCCTCTGGTTTGAAAGTTCAACACCATTGAGAAGCAATAGTTTAGAAAAAAAATCCATTTTTGTTGTTTCATCTAGTTCCTTTCCTGAAACTATGAAAGCATTCTTTTCTTCTAGTTTTGTATCAAAGATGTATTAATTCGTTATCCATGCATATATACATATTTTAAAACTTTTAAATGTATAAATGAAAATGTCAACGAATTAAATTTTTGACACTTGATGAAGATTTCAGTTTGTTTATTCTTTCAGACATGACAATCAGGTTTTAACTGTTAAAGAACATTAACCATTTCCTTGTATCTATTCGGTAATAATTTACAACTTTATTTTGTAGTTTTTTTTTTGGTGATGTAGTAGTCTTACTCACCTTAACAAAATTACAAAGAACATTCTTTAAAAAGCAAATAAATTAATTCAGAAAAAGAAGTTGTACCATAAGAAAATATATCTTTATTTCGTGGGAACATTTATGAAATGGCGCTCAAATGTGTGTATAGTCTGGGAAGTACATTTGCATTCTTCTTAATCTCGGTAAAACAAATACTGCCACTACAAGGAAGATAGGACGTTTGCCTCTCAGTCTCATTGAAATGCCTACATAAACATGTTACTATTTGAAGCTCTCACAGGTTTTCCGTAGTCAACCTTTCCCTTAAATTTTCCTTAAAATCTTTAATAGGCAACATAATCCGAAAGCTGTTTTTCACCACAAGTTACTTACTTACTTTAGGTGGCGCTACAGTCCACGGTGGACCAGGCCCTCAACTTCTCCAGCTAGCTGAGGTCCTCTCCAACTTGTGTGCGCCACCTGAATCGCGGTCTTCCTCTACCGCTCCGTCTCACAGGGTTGGATTCCACGACTTTCCGGGCCGAAGCAATTGGGTCAATTCGCTTTATATGACCTAGCTGTCTGAGTAGTTGGACTTAAACACGTTTGACTGGGTCGTTTTCGCTGTATAGCCCTTACAGTTCATAGTCATATCTTCTCCACTCCCCATCTATCCAGACGGGATCAAAGATAACACGGAGAATTTTCCTGTCGAAACATTAGATAGATAGTGTCGACGCTGCAGTTCTTTTAAGAACGATGTTGAAGAAGTCGCACGACAGAACATCGCCTTGTCTTAAACCTTTTTTGACATCAAATTCATCGGTGAGATCTTTTTCGACCTTGATGGAGAAGCGTGCGTTCTCCAAAAGTAGACATTGCTCTATCACAAGTACGAGCTTCAAAATGTTCCAATCAAAATTAAGTAAAATTCACGTGAACATTGAAAACATCTACACTCTCGTTGGATTATATGATAGATAAGTCTGGCTTAGAGAACACATGCAAGAGATTATGTACGCTGAAGCTAATGTAGTTCTTCAAAACCCTATATCCGAAGGCAGTGAATATTATAACCAACGAAAATAAACTTATCATTTGTTATTAAAAAACTTTAAATGTAACGAATAATTTACAACGATACCTCGTAGACTATAGGTCTCCTTGGCAGGCAATTTACTACAGGCACCACCACGAAATACTCACCATGTAAGCAGATGGTCAACTCAACATCTTGCGCGGCGGTATGACATCAGACGCATAAACAAAAGACTTCACACAATATGGCTACCAAAACAGCCAAACCAAAAAAAAAAAGCAAAACTTGTTCCCCCGTTACCAACATCAACAATCCTCGTTTTGCCGTTGTCGTCGTTAAATCCGCGCTTTAAAAACAATCTTCTTTTTTTTCTTTATCTAGATACTTAAACCACAGCGCTGTTTATTAAATATGCAATAATTAAGTTGAAAACAAACAAATACAACAAAATGATTTAAAATAGTAACAAAAGCTCAGTTTCGCTGTGTCCGTTCGTCGTCGTATCGTCATCGTCATCATCATCATATTTTTATTAAGGTTAACACACAAACATTGACAATTCTTGTTAGAGCGACAGCACTAATCTGCTTTACTTGTCAACTCAGTGCTGTGTCGCCAGTGTAACGTCAGTGTAGCGTAATAACTCTTTTTTTAGACATCTGATACCATAACAATACAAAACAGCATTGTTGGTGTGTTTTTTTTTTTTCTTTAATACTCCCACCACCTGCCGCTGCCTATACATGCCTACTGTAATACAACGGCTGTAGTTACCAATAAATAAAGAAGACAACTTCTTAGGGCGCCAAATGTTCAATTAATTTTTCCCACCACAGATTCGAAATCACTTAAATTGAAATACATAGATCAAAAGGTGATTACTATTTAGTTTGAAGAATTTTTGTTTTGACAAAGTTTGTTCTAGGTTAATTATTTGGCATGATCAGATCTATTAGAAACATTAATTGACGAAACTGTCAAATGAAGATGTCATTTTGACAGATATTCATTTTAAAATTCAGTTCGATTAGCTCTCGAAACGTCTTATTTCTACCATTTTAATTTTTTTACATTAACTTTCACAGATTTTTAACTAAATACTAAATTAAATCATGTTGGCTGACTAATAGAGTCCAACGTTCCTCTTTTGGGAGTGTTATAATTTTTGATAAATGGACTTTTTATCCCCTGTAGTACTGTTTGTTGTTCTTGATTCTTGTTTGTTGTAATGGGTGATTTCTTCAAATTGATCGTCAATGATGGCTGGAGTTTATAGATACCTGTCACTAGGCTCTAATTCATGCTGGAGGAGTTGTTGCCCTTCAGAGTTGGGATGATCTTCCAGATTCCTTATGATTTTCCCGAAGAATTGCAGCAAATACTGGTCCAGTGGAATTACTGTTGCTTCCTCGTTTTAGTTTGTTTATTTTTCTTCATCAGTGGGTAACGGTGTAGTCCAGTGCAAATGCGGAGAATCTTTCTTTCAAAAAGTTTTATTTTCTTCATTGCTGTAGGTGATATAGTAAACCACATGGGAAAAGCGTCGGATAAGTTGTTTGTACACAAACAGCTTGGTCTTCTTACTCAGTCTATTTCGCCTCCTGAGTATCTTATGGACCAAGTGCATCATTATCAAGTCTGCATGCTTCTTGAATTTCAGTTCGTTGGAAAAGTACTTCGTTTATAATTTGATTGTTAATTCATTGCTGTCTTGAAACTTTAGTTTGATCGCATCACAGCGTGTTGCAAACGTTCGTCTTCGAATGATCCTTTCGCTGTTTATCTTCAGTGTCCATTTGAATAGTATTTCCATAAGTTTTTGATGTGCTCTTGCACTCTCCTGGCAGCAATCTCTGATGAAAACGTGGTGGTCTTCGTCTTTGTACCTGGCATGTTGGCTGGCTGATCAGCAATATAAATGTTAAGCAACAGCGGTCTAAGTTTTCAACCTTGAGGGACTTCAGCGTTGATTCCCTTTGTTGATGATACGTGTTTCGCTACATTTACATTGTAAAAGTCTATGAGTTAGGAAATTTGTAAGTATTCTCACCAAGTGATGAGGAAGTTCATGTTCCTAGAATTTGACGGTCTTCTGTCAGCCAAGCGAAATATACCACACTTGCCATTATCCATAAATGGTACTTGCATCAAAGGAACTGAATAGCTTGTTTGTGAAATGACCATCTCTTATGGAATCATCATATATTTTAGGTAGCCAAAAACGCACCGAAATGCTTAGGTTTTTTTAAAAGGTGGAAGCCATTTTTTTTCTGTAATCTTGCTACCATCTTTAAGACTTATATCCGTCCAAAACTTGAGTCTCTTGAACAGGGTCGAAATGTTTCCTGTCTTTAATTATTGTATAGCTTTTTCTATCAAAAATGGTCAAATGAAATAGTCAGCTGCATTCGTACCCTCAAACAATTCCGCCGTAATACTCTTCTAGCAAGGAATGCTCATCAGTTCACACTTCGAACGTACTGTCAAATACAGAGGTTTTGACTTTAGCCGCACTACTAGAATGTGGGATATTTTACCTTTCTCAATGTTTCCCCTTAATGAGAGATATACAAGCAATTTGCATCCATATCTCCTAATAAATCCTTTCCACTTTTCCTACACGCTCACACTGTATTAAATAATAACATGCTAAGGGTAGTCATAACCCCTTGAGTTCATCCAAATATAAAAAAATATCACGAAAAATGTTTGCCAATTACGAGTATCAATTGATTAAAATTTATTATTTCAAAATTCAATTAAAAAACAAATCAACTATTTATTGATAATTATCAATTTTCTTTTAATTTATAACAGTCTGCACCATTTTTAATGATCGAAACATTTATCAATTCAGTTTTAACATAATTTTTTTTTTTCTAATTTATCAATTGACAATTGAATGACATTCCCCAAATCGCATTAGGACAGTGGACATCAAACAAACCTATTATATCGCTCAAATTACATTTGACGTCTCTTAGTCGTCTTTCACGGAAATCATCAATTGACAATAGACAATTGTAACAGTAGTACTTACTCCTAGTTTCTGACTAATAAGTCACCTAGAATTGTGCAATGAAATGTAAAAATCTTGATCTACACATAAAACTTCACATTTCTATCTATTTTGACAAAAAATATATAACAACACTAAGTTCTTTGGCCAGATCCTTTCAGTTTTGACTTCCTGTCAAAATGTAGAGACAAACAAAAAAACTATCAACTTACAAAAATCCTATTAAAATTATGAAAAAAAAAATACTTAAAACCCCGCAGTAACATTCAGGCCTCAAATCTTCCAAATCCGCCTCAGAATACATCATATGAAAACTGAGTTGGTGGTGAGTGGTTCAAAGAAAATGCCAAAAGCCCACATCATAGGTTGGTTCTGGTTGTGTTGTGTGCAAAGGTGGCTCATTTTAAATAATGACAGTTGTAGGTAGTAGCATAGCTAAATTCACCTGACCGATACGATTAGATTTAAAATATAATTAAGGGCATTCTCTCTTGCGTTTTTTTTTTTTAAACTGGAACTACATTATTGTTATAGTTAAGTGAAAAACCCATGCGCAATGGAATTTATAACTCTTTTAATTTTTACTATCCCAAGAGAGTCATGCCGGCTGGAATTGATGTTGATGGTAATTTTTGTTACCGCCACCACACTATTTTTTTTTTTGTTTAAGTTTTGTTGTCTCTACTCCACCAACAAATGAATGAACTCAACACAACAACAACGAGAACGACACACCTGGTAGACTTTAAGCGAATTCAACGTTCCAATCATATGTTAGTCGTCGTTGGTGAGACGCCGAGAATACGTTCCGTTTCTCCTAGTTAATCTGGGTGTCGTTTTTGTTTTGTTTTTATTAATTCTAATTTTCGAATTCGCTTATTGGCGATTATTTTCCGATTGTATCTAGAAAATCTAATCGGTTCTGTAGAAGGAAAAAAAATTGTTGCCTTTTCCGAGGTGACAGATAGAAATCGGTCGAAGGAAATGACAGGTGGAAAAGATAACTCACACTCCTATTGGTTCTGCACTGTCACTGACTGATTCGGTTGTTCCAAAGTGCTTTAAGGTACCCCGCCCGGACCTGACATAATATTGTATACAGATGTGGATGGCATACGTTTTTTGCCGTTGTTTCGAAGTTTACGCTTGAAAACACTTGATTAATGGTTGGAAACTTCGTTTGAAAACTTTTTTTTCTCCATAGAGGAGAGTTAATGGCGTTTTTTTTTCCTTATATCTGAACTGTATACAAGTATTCGTTTCGAACATATTCGTGTGATTGATAATTAAAACAAAACAAAAAATAAAAAATACATTCACCTGTTGTTGTGCGTGTATGAAAGTGGTCATCCTTATCTTAAGGTCAAGAAATTGATAAAACGAAAATAAAAACAAAATCATTTGATATTGCGAATTCGAAGGTACATTTATAATTCGACTTCGAATGGGTTTTCATTAAAATGAAATTCTTTCGAACATAGATCATTTATTGATTAGTTTTCTTGTTTTAATTTTTTCCTGCGGGTTTGGTTGGTGAATTAGAGTTATAGAACACACAAAAATCTTAAATTATATATCTCATCTGTCTAAATCTAAATAAGCAAAGCTTAGAAGTTTAGACATATCCGGTCGGACGGAGTTCATTTCGGTTCAAACACTAGAAACAGAGAGACTCATTAATTTGTTTCTTTTTATTCATGAAGCGACATCAAACCGAACCATAATTGGCATCCACCACGGTATAGATATATAGAAAAATTAGACAAGAGTTTTACGGAACTGGCATGCAAGACGTACGCGACGTGCAGTGCGGTTCGGTGGGTTTATTAAAAATAAAATAGAAAATCTACAACAACAGTTTGGTGCACATTATCACACAAATAAGGTTCGCTAAACGTTCTCCTTTTATGTAAATTCTGGATTTTTTTTGTCTTAAATCAAAACTATGTACAAAATCGATGATGAATTTCGCCCCGGGGGTGGCCGGGTTTTTATGAGGGCGACTCAAGAAAATTCCGATCAACGAAGTTCTAGTGCTGGGGGAAGAAAGTCCAGTCTTCGCAAAGGACCTGCCATCACAACGAACATAGACGAAAGAAATATTCGTTTCAAACACGAAGTCAAACACGAGAAGACAATTGAAGCTGTCATAAGAGATTATCCTGATGTTGGTGCTGGAAATGGAAATGAATCAACAAGATATCCACCTCCTTCGTCAAGTTCATCCATCGATCGAACGCTAGTTCTGACGAAGAATTTCAATAATGGAGCTGATTGTTTTCCTGGTGATATACCGAAGGTTGGGAGTGATGTTAATTCTTTTCATTCGATTACTAAAAATAAACGAATGTCAACGGAAATCCTTGGATCAAGTATGGAACGAACGAAATTGTCACAGAGTGCTCCCGATGGACATCGACGAATTACAACGCATATTGTCAGAAAGGTAACGACATTAAGTCGAGCCGAAGAGAAGGAACAGGCTCAAAATTTGTTGCATTCGTCGGGAAAGAGTGTGAGAACTACTGAAATTGGATACTATAATGCACCGCAAGCCATTGAACCGAAGCGTCCAAAGGTATATTATTTTTTTTTTTTAATATTTAACGATGATTTGTTGCCGAATTAAACATAAATGAATCATAGCGAATTCGTATTTTTGAGCATTTGAAGTACGAGTAGTAAATTATGACTTACGATATTTGTTACACAATCTAATTGAAAGATTTTGTATCTAAAGTCATGTTTAGAATAGACTTGTTCGATTTTAAGCATTTGAAGCTATAGTTGGGAAAAACTACGTGAACTTATTTGGTCTTTTTTGTGAGATATTTTTAAATCGGAAAGATACGAGTATTTATGCCAGTGTATACAATTATACATATAGTAATGGAATTTTTGTACATAATTATTTTCCAATTTAATAATTAAACATTTAACTGTCAAAAGAAAGTTTGACATTTTGCAAGGCCATACAATTGTTGAAGTGAAAAAAATTGCAGTGTTTTCGAATTTTCCGCTAAAAGCCCCCTTTTTTCTAAAATTAATTACTGAATTGACAGAAAAGTGTGTTAAAACTTAGAGCGAAACAGTGGGGAAAAGACTAAACTAACCATTTTTAAAGAACTTTTAATTTTTAGTTCGAATAATAAAGAAGATAGATACTAATATATCTTATACGTTTCTCTTGCCTAAAAATTTATTAAAAAACCTCAACAATTGGTGTGAAACAGTGGCGAAAAGAGTTAACGAACCAAAAAAAAATGGTTTAACTAATAATTCAGGTATCCAACTTCAAAAGAACAATTTTATTTTCAAAATTGTCTAGCTTAAAAAATAACAAAACATACATTTTGTTTTAACTTTCTGTTGTGCAAGTACACATACAGTCACAAAAAAAAAATATTTAACTCGAAGTTTTGCACCTGAAAATTGAATTTTGTGACCACTTTTGCCTCTATGACCTACTATCTGTCTTAGAAATACATATATGTATGTATGTACATATGTACATTCACAAATATTTTTAAAAATGTTTGAGAATATAAATATGAAATAAAAATAAATACGTACTTAATATCGTATGAGTTTCTCTTGACATTTATCAAATATTTACATAAAACCGATTTGAGATTTTTACACTAAAAATACTCGAACGTCACTTCGTTCGGCGACCATATTAATAGATCACTGTCAACTATAGTTAATCCCATCGGCCAAAAAGTAGAACTATAATAGTCCGAAGCATAATGGAACTTATGTCAAAAATGAACTGAAAGTAAATTTATGATATGTCAAATAGAAAAGGTCTCTAGACCAAATATTCGTTTTTGTCATAAAAATCCAGGTCTAAATAAAATTTGACAATACAATGATTTCTGTCTCAGTTCAAAAGAGTAGCTTTTGTCACACTGTCTGTCAGTCTGTAGGTTTATGCGTGAGATGTACTGAACTTCCACTTGTATCGAACAAATTTTTGTTTTAGCTCATCTGGAACAGGTAGCTCCTGTAAAATGATTTATTTTTTTCGAAAACGTACTTTTTAGAAGTCCAAACAATATTGCATTCCAAAATCATACAAAAATCTTTGTCATTGCATTGGTAAACTAATTTGTTTAAAAATTCAATGCTTAACCGCTTGACAGCCTTGAATGACAAGAGCTGGTTTGTGCTATTGTCGTGCTTTTGTTTTTATTCCGATTACACCAATTTATGGTAACTGTCAATATAACTTTGTCAGCTGTGTTTTAAACTTGACAAAACGCACCAATCCGCATTTATAGTCCATTCAATCCACTTCATTGTTTTGCCGATGACTCTATCCTCAGCTCTTCATCATCATCATCATCGGCTCGACAACCGGGTTCCGGTCCTGGCCTCTTTCAACAAGTCTCTCCACCTATCCCGGTCTCTAGCCGACGCCATCCAGTTGTGCACCCCAGGGCTTTGGGCGTCCTCGTCTACGCCATCTCTCCAGCGCAAGCATGGTCTACCACGCTGTCGTCTACCATAGAATGTACCACAAAGAACTTTCCGAGCAGGTTCCTCTTCGCTCATGCGAGCTAGGTGCCCAGCCCACCGGAGTCTACCGAGCTTAATTTTTGTCACGATATCTGCTTCTAGGTAGATTGCGTACAGTTCATGATTGTACCGTCTCCGGAATCGTCCTTCCTCACATATGGGGCCAACAATTCTCCTTAAAACTTTTTTCTCTCGAACGCAGCTAAGAGGTCGGAGTGCCTTTTGCTAAGCACCCAAGTCTCGGATCCATATGTGAGTACTGGCAGGACCATGGTCCTGTACAGCAGCAGTTTTGAAATTATGGTGAGATTTCTGAATTTGAAGAGCTTTGACAGACTATAGTAGGCTCTGTTGGATTTGAGAAGCCGCCCGCGTATTTCTTCTTCTATATTGTTATCGGCTGCTACTATTGACCCAAGGTATTTAAAGGACTGCACCACTTCAAATTTGTGCTCCGCTACCGCTACCTTGATTGTTTGACCAATTGTTACTCTCGCATTCGACACCACCATGTACTTTGGTTTACCTTCACTAATGTGCAGCCCCAGATTTTGTGCCGCCTGCTCGATCTGGATGAAGGAATCGTGTACAGCTTGTTCGGTTCTTCCGATGATGTCGATGTCGTCTGCGTAAGCCAGTAACTGGCTGGACCTGTTGACGATGGTCCCTCTTGTTTCCGTGCTAGAGTCACGGATTGCTTTCTCTAACGCCAGGTTGAAGAGGAGGCAGGCCAAACCGTCCCCTTGTCGGAGTCCATTAAAGATGTTGATTGGTCTGGATAACAATCCGGCTATTTTTACTTGGCTTGTTACGTTGGTCATGCTCAACCTACATAGTCGTGTCAATTTATTTGGGATGCCGAATTCTCTCATGGCTTTGTAAAGTTCTACCCTGGCTATGCTATCATAGGCGGCCTTAAAGTCTATAAACAGATGGTATGTTCTGATGTTAAATTCAAGACATTTTTCCATCGCCTGCCTAAGGGTAAAGATCTGATCGCACTGATATTGTCCGATGTTGGTTTTAGCGTATGGGGTTATCCGGTCTTGTAGGATAGAGGAGAGTATCTTATAGGTGGTACTCAACAACGTGATACCTCTATAATTGCTGTACGTTGTGACATCTTTCTTCTTATGTATGGGGCATATTATACCTTTTTGCCAGTCTTCTGGCATTTCTTCCTGCTCCCATACGTGCACTATAACATCATGAATTGCTTGACGTAAGGCTGGCCCGCAGCTTTTCATACTCGTTCTCAAATTCAGGTCCATCTCCTTCGGAAGTGTAAAATTGCAACAATATCCTATAGTAAGCTCAATAAACTCCGATCTTTACAGAATTGTTGAATGGGTTATACAAAATAGTGTGAAGTTTAGTGCTTCGAAAACTCCATGCCTTCTATTGTAGTTGAAGCAAAATGTACCCCTTATGCTATTGTCCTTGAATGGCACTCACATCGAAGAAGTCGAAAAGCTTACAGTATTCGGTATGCGTGTCAACGATAATCTTCGTTGCAATGACCACATTCTCGAAACTGCCAAAAAAGCTGCTAAATGCTTAAGATTTCTATATCGATGTAAGAAATTTTTCAACGCCCCCTGATTTAGCTACAATTTATAAGGCGTTTATACGTCCAAAATTGGAGTATAACTCACATCTTTGGGGCGATGCAGCCTAGACTGCTCTTCATTTATTTAATAGCATCCAGAATAATTGCCATCTCTTGAACACCGTCGGAATTTTTAAGCTAGTTCCTCGTTCCTTCACAAGCAATGGTCACTCAAAGAAGCCAGTTGAATTTCTTCCCTCAATCAGTTCACCCCTGATACCCGTTTCGTTAGCAATACTCATCAGTTCAGTCTCGAGCCTAATTTCGGACGTACCGTCAAATATAGAGATTCGTTTTTTTAGTCGCACAACACGATTATGGAATAATTTACCCGGCACGGTTTTCTTTTGGCCTTTCAAATGGCAAACATTCAGGACGAATGTTCATCGACACCTCCTTTCTCTCCACTAATTTCTCAATCGCTCGTGCTGTGATTAAAATTATAAAGGTCACTCAATAAACCCTGCATGTGAATTATAAAAACAAAAAAACAAAAACAGGTGTTTTTCTAATCTTTTCGCTCTATTTCACACGAGGACTTAAAAGCTCTTAGAGCAATTATAGATTTATAAAAAATATGAAAGTATCTGTTTTTGGTTTAAAAAATTCTTGAATCTTCTATATTGTTATAGAATAATATAGAAGATAAAA
Source organism: Philhelius festivus (assembly GCA_963931855.1). Classification (NCBI taxonomy): domain Eukaryota; kingdom Metazoa; phylum Arthropoda; class Insecta; order Diptera; family Syrphidae; genus Philhelius; species Philhelius festivus. Next base: position 45,872,427 of record OZ007557.1, on the reverse strand, counting down.
TGATTCTTTTTTTAACCGAAAACGTTCTATTTTTATTTTTAAAACTAGTTTTTAATATCAAATGTCGAGCTGCATAAAAAAGTAAACCAAGTGCCTGCTTTTAAAATATTTTATTTCGCAATAAAGTGACATCATCATGATCGTCATCATAATGTGCCTTGAAGCCTCACTTACCACAGTTTATTTGTTCACCCATTGTGCTAAATCGTAGTCCGTTATTGGACCACACAACAAACAACTTGAGCACCACCCTATGCCCTAGGATAGCCTCTACTCTTAAATATGCGTGAAAAAATGCCGCAAGGACGTATTAACGAGAACCAAAAAAAATATCGTACACTCCATCAATCTTTTGCAATTACCTGTTTTAAATTTAAAGCTTTTGATTCAGCCTCATTGTTCCTCCACTCCATCTCCACCAGAGCAGCTATGAAAATAAATCAATAAAAATGCGTTCATTGTGTTTTGAAATAAAAAACAATAATTACGTGTTGTGTAGGCTGGAGACTTGGTTGCAGCAGCCATGTGAATGTGGAATAAATAGCCGCCACATGTTTGTCTTTTATGGAAGGTTTTGTTTTCGGATATAGGAATTTCAAATGACGTCAACTCTGTTGATTTTGTACAAAAGATGGCTAAGAACTACAAAGAAAAAATAAAAAAAAAAATAAAAATAAAAGTCAAGGCAATCTGAACTGTCTGAAAGCCACTACAATTACTCTTGTCCACCAATTTGACGCCATTCAGTGGGAAGAATGAAGGTTGTTAAACTGGAACAAATTTCAAACCACGTAGGGGTAACATTTCTGTATGTCTATAAACTGCAAAATCGAAGGTAAACTTCAAACGTAGGCGGATCTAGATTATAATAAAAAAATTTAAACAATTAGAAAAAATAAAACAATTAATTGAATACATATAATGTTTTTTCTATTTCATAGATCTCCGATATCGTTGTTGGAAAAGAAGATAACGTATCAGCTAGAGAAGCTCTTTTAAGATGGGCGCGACGTTCAACAGCACGGTATCCAGGCGTTCGAGTTAATGATTTTACTGGCTCGTGGCGTGATGGATTGGCATTCTCTGCCTTGGTGCATCGAAATCGGCCGGATCTGCTTGACTGGCGAAAAGCAAGAACCGACCGACCAAGAGAACGCCTCGAGTCCGCATTCAGTATTGTCGAAAAGGAATATGGTGTTACACGTCTGCTTGATCCTGAAGGTAAGCCATCCAACTCTTCTTTCTCCAAATCTACAAATCATAAAAAACCCTATTAATTATTTTTTTTTATAGATGTTGACACAAACGAACCTGATGAAAAGTCTCTGATCACGTACATATCTTCATTGTACGATGTTTTCCCAGAGCCACCATCAATTCATCCACTTTTCGACATGGAATCACAGCGCCGAGTCCACGAATACCGTGACCTGGCTCAACAATTCATATATTGGTGCCGTGAGAAGACTGCCTACTTGCAGGAGCGTTCATTCCCATCTACATTGATTGAGATGAAACGTTTGCTAAGCGATCTGAATCGCTTGCGTACCGACGAAGTTGCCCCACGAAAGCGAGAAAAGACAAAATTAGTTCAAATCTATAAAGAATTGGAGCGATATTTTGAGAGTATTGGTGAAATAGAAGTTGAGCCCGAATTGAGACCGGATTCAATTGAAAAAGTATGGTATCGCTTGCAAACTGCCATAGCCGATCGCGATCATATATTACAACAAGAAATCGAGCGATTGGAGCGTCTGCAAAGACTTGGCGATAAAGTTCAGCGTGAAATCAAACATGTTGACATGAAGTTAACAGATTTGGAGACTCGAATTAGCGAAGAAAGTCGCCGCATTGAGAGATTACATCCAGTCGATGCGAAGAATATAGTTGAGGCACTAGAAACGGAAATTCGACATTTAGAAGAACCAATCCAAGACATGAATCAAGATTGCTTAGTTCTAAAGGAAGGCCGCTATCCACAGGTCGCGGAATTGCATAAGAAGGTTCAAAAATTACACCAACGGTGGTCGCAGTTGCGTTCAACGTTCCATTCCACTTTGGTTCAGAAGCTATCTGGACTTAAGTATCCCGTCCATGAAACAACTGTGACACGTCAAACGCGTATGGTTGTTGAATCTAGACAAATAGAGACAAATCCCTACTTCCGAGACCTGCAAGAATACACTGAATGGTGCCAAAATAAGTTGGTAAGTTAATAGGGTTCATTAATGATTTCCTCAAATTTTTACGCAATTTATTTTTTTATCCTAGAAACAACTCCACACTGCCGATTACGGATCTGATCTAGCATCGGTTAAAGAAGAACTTGAGCGCCATCAACAAGACCACAAGACGATCGATCAATTCCACTCAAAGATCCTTCAAGCCGAACGTCAACAAACTAAATTCAATGGTGACGAACTAAATCTATACCAACAACGTTTGAATCAACTTCAAAAGTTATATGCCGACTTGCTGAGTACGTCGACCAAACGTCTCTCTGATCTGGACTCATTACAACACTTCTTGGCTCAAGCTTCAGCTGAACTTCAATGGCTGAATGAGAAGGAACAGGTTGAGATCACCCGTGATTGGGCTGATAAGAATCTGGATTTGCCATCAGTTCATCGATACTATGAGGTGAGTTAAACTTAGATTAATTATGTGAACTAGAAGAGAAACAAATCGGATAATAGCATGGTTATGTAAAGTTAACTGCTTATAAGCATTGCTAGCTTCTATGAAGGCTAGGGTGGATCGATAGTGTTTGTATTTGTTATCAATTTAAAATAGTCAAAATTATAGTTTTATCTCTTTTGGAATCATCAATGTTTACACTCTCCAAGTGAGAATCTCAGAATCTAACTAAACGATATTGATTAATCAATATGTAACTTGTAGTAGTTCACCGCTTTAAACCTGAAAGTCGAGGATAAGCTATGTATGTTCAGATTTATTCACCTTCGAGTAAGTATGTACATGTGGGAAAATCGTATCTCAATTTTCAATTTATCTTGAAAAAAATCGCAATAAATAAAACCCACGGACTTTTATTTATTTTTTTTAAATAACAATTAAGCCCACCACAAAAGCATTTCCATTGCCATTTGAAATAAAGGCCCACACTTGATTATGGATGACGTGAAATAGAGCCTACGAAACTATTCTATATTCAAGATGTTGGTACAATCCAATGATGGTAGGACAAATTGTATTTGGGGACTATCGATTAACATTCTCTCTGTTAAAAATAAAAGAAGAAAAGGTTTGGCTGGTCGCTTGGTGTTGTGTCGGTTCTTCTTTTTCAAACAAAGTAATACACACTAGGTTAATATTAATCCATTTTTTTTTTTAATATACAAAATACTTAAGATATAATATTTAATTTATATAAAAGCAAAAGAAACTGGAATCCATCCTTAGCGAACAAGTACAAAAAAGCAACTCAAAAAGACACGAGGATTCAATTATATCTAATGTCATAATGAGAAAGAGATATCTCTATTTACATGAATGAGACAACTATAAATTGCGATCATTAAAACATCAAGCGCCGTTCATGATAATTTAAGAATATGACAATCTCCCACACTACTATTGCTCATAATCTTGAAGATAAGCTGGTTGCCGACGAATTCTTCCTGTTCTGCGGGCTGCAGGTATGTTTCTTGGTACTGCCACAGGTTGTGCTTGAACGTCCATGTTACTTGGAATCACAGGATGTTCATCAATTTGAATTTGTATTTCATCTAGCCTTGCCTCACTTCTTTTCGGTTGATCTTCTTGAAACGTTACCTTATTTTTGTTGGGAACAGCTACATTTGATTTATATAATTGATTGATGTGACGTTTTATTACATAGCCGTTGTCAAGCTCGACCTCATAGTGCAACTGACCAAACTTTTTCTTGATGATTCCAAATTTCCATCCTGGCTTCCCGCTTGAGTAGGATCTTGACTGAACTCTATCTCCCACACTTAGATTTCGCGATGTTACATTTTCATTGATGGATTTCTCATGTTTCGGAGGGCGTATTGCATCTAGTCTTATTCTCATCTCTCTTCCAAGGTATTGCTGTGCTGGGCTTTTTCCATTTGATAAAGGTGTAGCTCGATAACGATATAAAATGTCACGTACCTTATCATGTATTGAACCTTCTTCTTCTGACATGGCGTTTAATTTAGATTTTAATGTTTTCACATGTCGTTCGGCTAATCCGTTAGTGGCGGGATGTCCTGGTGCTATAAACTTTTGTACTATACCGTTATCTCGGCAATATACTTTGAACTCGGTACTTTGAAAAATGCGTTATCTGAGACGATTACTTTTGGTAAACCATGTGTTGCGGCAATATCTTGAAGCAATTTTATTGTTATTTCTGATGTAGGTGCTGATTTTACAACTTTTATTTCCGGCCACTTTGATTTTGCATCGATTAATACAAAAAAGTTATAACCTTGGAATGGACCAGTGTAATCCATATGTACTCTATCGAAATTTTCATTTGGTTCATCCCAATGATGAGTAGTGATCTTAGGAGGACTATTTTTAATGAGGGCACATTTTTCGCAAGCTCTAACCATTTTTTCAATACTAGAATCTATTCCGTTCCAATAACAATATTTCCGTGCAAGTTGTTTCATTCTAACAATGCCGATGTGGGTATGATGTAATTCCTTAAGGATTTCGTCTTGAAGAGTTTCTGGAATAAGCACACGATTACCTTTGAAGATAACACCATTTTGTAATGAATAATCCGGGTTTTCTATTTTTCCTTTAACTAATTCGTCTTTAAGTTTTGATAATTTTAGATCTTTTTCTATTTCCTCCGCTATTGATTTGGCTGTAATGGATACGGTTGCTATTTGATTTATAATTTGATCTTGAAGGTCTTTGATTTCATCATCTAAGAAGAATTTGAATTTTTGAAAGGAACCAGTGGTTGGACTTCTTGATAAACAATCTACATGAAGATGTTCTTCCGCTTTTTTGTGTTGAATTTTATAGTTGAACCCTTGTAAGAACGAAGCATATCTTAGAAGTCTGCTTGATGTCATCGCTGGAATTTTTGAATGCTCGTGAAATATTCTTGTAAGTGGCTTATTATCTGTAATTAGAACAAATTCTCTTCCATATAGATACATGTAAAATTTATCAACAGCAAAAACTATCGCTAACGCTTCTCGGTCGAGTTGGCTGTAATTCTGCTCTGATGATGTTAAAGCCCGAGATATAAAAGCAATTGGTTTTTCCGACCCCTTGTCAATATGCGACAAAACAGCTGCTATTCCAAATGGACTTGCATCACACGCTAATGTTAACTGTAATTTTGGATCATACGGTGTTAATATTTGATCGCTCATGATTTCATCTTTGAGTTTAATAAACGCTGCTTCACACGAAGTTGACCATTTAAATTTATTATTTTTTTGAAGTAATTGCCGTAAAGGAAAAATTATTGTAGAAAGATCTGGGATAAACTTGGAATAATACGTTGTCATTCCCAAAAATGTTCGCACTTCATCTGAATTTTTTGGTCGTGGCATATCTTTAATGGCTTGAATTTTATCTGGTGATTTTAAAATCTCATTTTTACGTATAACGTAGCCTAGATAACGAATTTCTTCTTTAAAATATTCGCACTTATCTTTATTAATATGTAAATCGTACTCTTGCAATTTTTCGAAACAACTAATCAACCGTTCTTTGCACTCACCAACTGTTGCACCATGAATAATTATATCATCAAAATAAGATAACGTACCTTCTAATCCTTGAAGTATTTGGTCTAATATTCGGTTGAACTCGCTGGGAGCAGTTTTGATACCAAAAGATAGTCGATTCATTCGATATGTGCCTCTGTGTGTTGATATTGTCTGGATTTGCTTGCTCTCATCATCCACTCGTACATGAAGATATGCCTTATATAAATCCAGTCGACAAAAAAATTTAGAATGTCGTAAACTATTTAGAAGTTCATCGATTCGTTTGATCGGGTAATGAGCCGTTTCTAATTGAGAATTAACTCCTACTTTGTAATCGACGCATAGCCTCACCTTACCATCGGGTTTTGGAATCACCACAAGAGGTGATCCCCAGTCGCTCGTATTTACTTTTGATATTATTCCATCTTTTTCCAACTCGTCAAGTTCCATTTCAACTTTATCGCGTAGTGCGAATGGGACTTCTCGATGTTTAACAAAAACTGGTTTCGATTTTTCTTTTAGTTTTAATGAACAAACAACATTTGGAATAGAACCCACTCTTTGTTCAAAAATTGTGGAATATTTAGTCATTAATTCTGTAATTGAATCGATTGCGAAGACTTCGTTGCTGAGATGTCGTGCAGGCCAATATTTTTGTGTTGGTTGATCGATCTGCTGTAAATTTACGTTCAGATGTCTAATCCAAACTCTGCCTAGGAGTGGTGCGTATCTCGAAGGGACAATATACATTTCCTCTTTCGATGTAATATTTTGGTATGTTACCTGCACTTCAACCTTTCCTATTGGAGCGAATATCTCTCCCGTATATGATCGAAAACCAACATCAACCTTGATCATGGGAACTTTTATATTTAACTTGTAGAAATCTTTTTCAGGCAGTAACGTAAGCCCCGCTCCGGAGTCCACTTCAAATTCCTGATGCTTGCCGTTGATTAAAACATCTAGGAAGAATTTCCTATCATCAATTGAATTTATGTCTGATTTTATATAAACATCTTTCAAATTCAAATTTTTCAAATAGGTAACTTCTAGTGTTCCAGGACCATCTGGCGGCGCAATTATTTTTGGGTGCCTTTAAAGCAGATTAATTATTGAGTATTTTATCCCCATTCCCTAAGAGGGTCACAAATACGTCATCGAATTTTGTCTATTCAAGATGTGACATGTGAGATGGATAATGAACCATTATTGTTGGAAACATTTTATCCAAATCCAATTTTGGATTTCAACAAGAAACATTCTTTATTTCGAATGAGAGCTCGTATTTCTTCAAATATTTATACTCTCTCGTTTTACCCGCTTAGAGTTTGAGTGGAAGATAGAAGTTTTTGCATGGAAAATGGTTAAGTTTAAAAATGGATCTGCTCTATACGAATATAAAAATCTTGCAAAAATTTCATTAAGATTTCCACGCTCGCATTTTGAAATCAATAAAACTCGGGATTTCGATTCGGTGCGACTGTCCTATTTTGTTTACTCATTTGGTAAAGAAAAGTTAGGTTTACATTATTTCTCCTAGTCTCACCGCCAAGTAGTTAAAAACTTGTTTATTGGATAAAATGAAAACATTTAGCAAAGATTGTTATTTTAAAGAAATCTTTTCGGTTGTATTTGAGATTTAGGTTCATATTAGGATTTATTTTATTCTTCGTCAAGACATGCTCTCGAAATTCCAACAAGTATCCTGTTGAGTGGTGTTTGTTTTTTAAAACTGAATTTCGGATATAAGTTCTCCTAAAAAAATAAATAAACAAATTTAGTGGTGCAACAGTTCCAAGAGAACTAGGACGTACGCGTAAAAACCTCAACCATTCCTGTGTGCGTGTTACCAGGAATGGGGGGACCTAAAATTTTTCGGCCGATTCCGAACGACTAATGAGCAGCACTTTTCATTACAAGAAATGCTCTTAGAGGATTTGTCAATTTCTCGCAAGAGACAGTACAGCATCAGCAGCGGCTGAGAATCTAAGCCGAGGCCTTCTGCGTGAACGTCCAACGTACTAACCATTGTGCCAAGGGGTACTAAGTTTTCCTAAGTACATAATATTATTTCGAAGATGTCCACAAAACGTTTTCTATCTAACAAACTTTATCTGTAGCCACCAAAAAGAGATATCAAATTTTATCGATCCACTCTAATGCCAGTCCCTGAAACTAAAAAATAATAAAAAAGAGTTCCTTATGTGGTGTTTTAATCCGAAAATAAGGAACTCTTCAAGTGAAAAGAAATATTTATATTTAAGTCTTCTTTCAAGCGTACATTTGGAAATGGAGAAGAGGTAAGTTGATATAAATAATTCCTGCTATTTAGCTTCATGTATTTTTGCAATTTTGCCTTTTTTTTTTATAAATTTGAACGTCCCCACCAGTAGGAAGAAGTACATACCTCTCTTCTGTGTGCCTGATTGTTTTTTTCTCAATATGTTTCTAATTGAATTTTTTTTTTTACAGAATCTGATGTCTGAACTGGAGAAACGTGAATTACACTTTGGAACGATCTTAGATCGTGGTGAGGCATTACTCAATCAACAGCACCCCGCATTGAAATGCATCGAAGCACATTTGAGTGTATTACAACAACAATGGGCATGGTTACTCCAATTGACTTTGTGCTTGGAAGTCCATCTTAAGCACGCAACTGAATATCATCATTTCTTTGCTGAAATAAAAGACGCCGAACAATGGTTGACGAAGCGTGACGAAGTACTCAACACCACATATTCACAGTCTGACTTTGGTCTAGATCAAGGTGAGGCACTGCTGCGCGGAATGCAAGATCTGCGCGAGGAGTTGAATGCCTTCGGAGAGACAGTACAAACGCTACAAAATCGCGCACAAACCATTGTGCCGTTGAATAAACGCAAACAGCCTGTGAATAGGCAATCTCAAGTGCAGGCAATATGCGCCTACAAACACCAAGGTCAGCAAGTGAATGTCGATAAGGGTGAGACGTGCACTCTTATTGACAATTCAGGTCGTGTTAAATGGCGCGTAAGGAATAGCCGAAGTGTGGAGGGTTCAATTCCAAGTGCTTGTCTGCTGTTGCCGCCACCAGATCCAGAAGCCATTGAGGCGGCTGATCGTTTGAAGAGACTATTTGATCGTTCCGTTGCACTATGGCAGAAGAAACATCTGCGTCTGCGTCAGAATATGATATTTGCCACAATTAAAGTAGTCAAGGGCTGGGACTTTGATCAATTTTTGGCAATGGGACCAGAACAAAGAACAGCTATTCGGCGGGCATTGAATGATGACGCAGATAAATTACTCAGCGAAGGTGATCCCAATGATCCACAATTGAGGCGATTAAGACGCGAAATGGATGAAGTTAATCGTCTATTTGATGAATTCGAGAAACGGGCCAGAGCTGAAGGTGAGCATTAAACATATATGTGTTGTTATTGAGTGGGAGTTTAAGGAAGGCAATTATTTAATTAAACCTATTTTGTGTAAAGTTTTCAATTGGCAAATAGTTTTTTTCTTAATTTTTGTTTTGATCGATAACTGGGAGTCTGTAAAAATTGACATATTCGATCAGATATAATTTGGAATCTATCGAAGAAGCAACATAGGATGAAGAAACTATTTGTCAGTCGAAAAACTCGGGGTGCTTATTGTGTGTTTCTTTGTTCATTTGATCACAGTTTAATAAAAGTTTTTTTAATTATTTTCAGAGGAGAGCAAACAAGCTAGTCGCATCTTTACCGAAGAATGCATATCGATCAAAGGCAAACTTGAAGATATGGCTCGTGAGCTAGACCACATCCTTTCATCTCCATTGCCGCGAGATCTAGACTCACTTGAGCATGCTGTGCAAACTCACGAGGACTATCAGCGCCGTCTGCGTGTTCTCGATCCAGAACTGAAGCATTTGCAAGAAACATTCCGAACAATTGCTCTCAAGACACCGGCCCTTAAAAAGAGTCTGGACAATCTGTTGGAATTATGGAAAGAACTCAATACACAGAGTAATTTGCATGGCGACCGATTGAAACTGCTCGAAGGCTCTCTAGCTGGTCTAGAAGACAACGAACATGTGATATCGGAACTAGAAAATGCCCTTGCCAAGCATCTGAACTTGCCATCTTCAGCTGAAGGTTTGCATATTGTCTTCAAACAATTGACCAATATGCAAGATGTAATTTCACAACAACAACCCGCAATGGATAAGATGAATGATGCTGCTGATCAATTAGGACGCATGGGTGTACCAACAAGAGTGCTGGGAGATCTGAAGCGGTTGACTTCAAATGTAGAACGATTGAACACCAGGTGGATAACAGTGTGTACTCAATTAGCCGAAAGGTGAGAAATGATACGCTCAATTAATTTGTATTTTATTATACACATTATTCACCGACAACGTCGTCGTCGTCGCTCCAATTAAGCACCTTATTCATTTGTTGTTTAATGTTCTTCTTAATGCTTTTGTTTTTCTATTCCTATTAGACTCCGATCATGCGAGACGGCAATTGGCCTTTTGAAGAATCTTCAAGCGGGCATTCAAGTTGAAGAAACATGGGTCGATGGCACGACTGAAAAGCTTTCAGCAATGCCAACGGCTGCTTCTGCACTTGAACTAGACGTAAGTATTTTTGTTCTTCCCCCTTCATCAGTTTGTCTTGATTGGTTTATATTTCTCTGTCTCTCTGCCCCCTTTCGAGTGATATTATTCTTCTGCCGGGAATTATTTTTCAAAATTATTGTACTTTGTAATTTCACCAGATTTTGCTTTTTCCAATAGCTCTTTGTTATTGTTGCTTTTTACCAACAATGAGAACTAAAAATTGAATTAAGTTTAAAAGTAAAAAAAAAACACAAAATATAAAAGTACTTGGGGTGCTGGATGTATATTTGTATTATAGCCAATTGCTATATAGTCTTAAATTGCTATAGTCTTAAATAGTAAAATGTTAATTTGAATATAAATTTGTCCATATTTTGTTGTTTTGGGGGAAAAAAAGGAATATTGGTGAAATGGCTGTAGTGTATTTTTGTCGCTACTATTTTTCAACTGGTATATATTTAAGAATTGTATAGATAAACTTAACGCACATTCCCCTCCTGATTTCACCAATAAATTAGAAAAATAGTAAAAAAAAAATGTTAAACCCATTGTCGTAGTAATCGTTGTAGAAGTAAACCATAGTTATTTTTTGTCGAAAAAAATTGTTTATTATTAAAATTAAACCCCATTTGTCTTACATTATTTAGTATACTAATCAAAAATATTTTATCTAATCCTTTTTTGTATTTTCACCAACAAAAAAAAACACACTACACACCAAAACAAAAACAAACAAATAAATCACCAATAAAACATAAAATACCAAACTGTATATCAAAATCAACAACAAACAAAAAACAATATTTCAAAAAATAAAAAAAATGTACTAGAACCTTCTTGGTGCTGCTATCGAACGAAAACCAAAAATCGAAAATGTAAATGTAACCGGAGGACGGTTTATTCGAGAAGCGAAGGTAATTTTTTTGCATATGAAAACAATGAAAAATATATATTTTTTACTTTTACAAAAACAAACTTTTTACACTAATTTGGCAAATTTGTATGTTTGAAAAACAAAATAAACAAAACATGAACTGAGCGAATGTGATGATTGATGCGAATGTGTTAATAATATATTTAATGCTTTTCAACAAAATTTAAAAGTATAACCAAATGCTTAATAGTTTATAGTTAAAAACAAGAAAGCACTAAATATGAAAATAAATAAACAAATTTTAACCAACAAAATTTAATTAAATTCATTTTCAAGTCATTTTTTTTAGATTTTATTTATACTAGATTAGAATTAAAAACAAATAAATAAATAAATAATAAACTAATCACTAACTATTTAACCCTTAAACAAAAATAACCAAACAACCCATTTCAACAATCAACAACAACAACTATAAGATATACGATGGAAAATGCTTGCATTTTATCGACTGGCTTGTCGAAGCCAGGCCATCGTTTTCGCCACCACGACGTGATTTACGACCTACAGATGCCGATCCAGGAGCAACTGTATATTATACACAACAATTGGACAATCTAAATAACAAATATGAAAGACTGCTTGAGGCTCTATCACAGAGACTAAAAACTGCAATTGAAGTCAATGGAGCCGATGGATTGGTAAGTCGATTTTCTTTTTTTTTTATTTTATTCTCTTTTATCATATTGAATTGTTTTGGTAAAGATACTTTGGCGCTGTCGTTCGTTTGAATTCATTATAAAAGATTAGAAGGTCGATATTCGAATTTAAAAATCTATAACTACATACATATATTAAATATACAATTTAAGAATGGGTATCGGGTTTGTTGAGGGAACTCATTCCAAATTTTTGATAATTAATAATTCTTTAATTCAAAATCTTATTCTCTTAACCTAGATTTTTACTTGCGACATGTATTCGTAAATAAAAATCGAACTCGAGGTTTTGATCAGACTTGACATTTTTTGGATTCTTAAGAAAAATTTCAATTATTTTTTCAAAACTAAATATTTTGAAAACCCCATGCTAGATATTTTGAAAATTTGACCACCATACGATTGTTAAAAAAGGGTCTTTGAAAATCATATTTTTCTCGAAAACGGTGGATAGAATTTTGATAAAATTTGTTTTCTTTCAATCAATTTTTACGGTCAATTCAATACTTTTTTTTTTAAATTAAGATTTTTATTGAATTTTGAATTTCTCATTATCGGCAAAACGGATTCGAAAGAATTTGACAAAATTGGAATAAAATAAAATAAATTAAATAGATACAATTATTTTTATGTTATTTGTTTTATTTAAAAACTAATTTACACAACTTTCTTATTTTAATTAAACGACGCATTTCGAAATAAATTCCATCTTCGGGTTCAAATGACATCATTTTTTCGAAATTTATTCCGAAAGTCGTCGTTTAATTAAAATAAAAAAGTTGTGTAAATTAATTTTTAAATAAAACAAATAACATCAAAATAATTTTATCTATTTAATTTATTTTATTTTATTCAAATTTTGTTAAAACTTCACAACTGGAGACGAAACACCAAAAATGAAAGAATTTATTTTTATAGAGAAGCTTCTAAAAAGTTTAAAAAACATTGTATCTCAAAAATTAAAAAAAAATATTTAGCCTTATCACCAATTCCATCGTAACCGGGGACTTCTACGAATACCGAAAAAAGTTATCATCAAATCCGTTCGAAGGAGCCATTTGTATGAGATTTTTCACTACGATAGAGTTTGATGACTTTTTTCGGGATTCGTAATAACATTTCGATTACGAATTCATGATGAGGCTGATTTTTTGAAATTTGAAAATCGAAAATTTGGAAATTCGATATTTCAAAAAACGGTTCAATATTTTTTTTTAATAAGATTTTTATTCGTAAAATAATGCAAACTTAAAGTTGGCGTTGCAAAAAATTGGTTAGCGTTTCAAAAATTGTGTACATATATAAAACGTTATTTAAAAACACAACCATTTATAATTTTTACTTGCGATACGTGTACATAGGTACTATAGAGCAAGTTCTGCATTTGGAAAAAAATCGAAATCGAGATCTTTATCAAAGTTGACATAAAGATGATAGAGAACACGAAACAAGTGAGTCCGGCAATTCCGTCTGACTGTCTGCATGTCTGTAGCTCTCCTTACAGCCTTAACCACTAGACATATTTTCTTCAAACTCGGTACTTAATGGTCTTTGGTAATTCCCTAAGTGAGAAATTGATTTTTTTTGTAGCTCCACAACTAACGGTACCTGCCATACAGCCGTTAGGCAAAATCTTATCTATCTCGAAAAAAAAAAAAGCTCAAACGATTTTGATAAAAAAAATTTAGTCTGCTTTTATGGGCTTGGACTACGTTTTGGTAAAAAAAAAATCAGACAAAAAGTTATTAACGGTAGCTATCATAGAACCGTTTTTTTTTGATTTTCGATCATTTTGACCAAAATTTTTGTACAGGAGCTCCTTTAAATTTAAAATAATATTTTATAAAAAAAATATTAATATTAAAATATTACCTAGTATTATAAAAATTTTTTTTTTTTTTTTAATTTGAAAATCACTATATCCAAAACGTCAAACGTGTGAACAATTTTTTTAATTGAAATTCTTTAATAAAATCTATATTACTAAATACTTAACTGGTATCCCAAATTTTATTTTTGAAAAATTTTAAAGACATTTTCTTATATAAAAAATTACTTTAATAATAAAACAATATTTAAACTTTGCTTGCATAAATTTTTATTTGCTTGAGAAATCACATGACATTCTGTTTTGGGCTCCAACTACTAAAGGAGTTGTCTTAGTCATTTAAAAAATTAATTTTATGGTTATGAACATTTTTCTCTAGAAACATTCTTGTTTTAAAGCTTTTAGTCTTTTACGTAGAAGCAAGTTCGTGCGATCCAGTCGTGCAATTTATTTTGTTTGACTTGGGCTTCGAAACGTCCTAATACGATCAAAACAATCCTCGGTATTGGCCATATTGTTTTTCTGTGAATTTTCATCAAAATCCAGCAGCTTGTCAAGAAGGCAGAACAACGCATCCCAATAACCGGAAAAGTCCATTTAGTTGTTTGTACGATTATTTCAGTGGTATTTGGTAGAAATATCCTTACGTTCGACACTTTACATCCAGCTAGAACCAAAACGGTTAAACTGATTCTCTAAAAATTTAGAACATGTTTGTACCAAACACCACAGATTTATATGTTCAGGCTTATCTTAAAAACCACGGATCCGATGAACTTGTTGTACATATTTGAAAGGTTATACTCGAGGCTATATGTTTTGAAAAATTACTTTTTTTTTAGTGTGAAATTAGGCTTGCGGTTTATTTGCATTGAACTCCGATTCAAGGTTACCCCAAAAGTAGAAGTTTAAAGACGCTAATTCCCATGATTTCGATGGGCAGTTCACGTAAGCTCACCGTGCGAGATAATCACGTCCCAAAACTAGACAAAAGTTACGATCGGAACATTTATTTTGTTCATACTATCCGAATCATAAAACAAAAAAATAGTTGCGTACCAATGCATCTAGCTGACATGAAACATACATAATATGTATATGTCAAATGATTGATTGAAAATATTCACAGCTACTCTTAGCAGCTGAAAGATATGAACAGAAAACAGCAGGTAGAGAAAATATGCTTAAGAAATGCATCAAAAATTTTAGAACACTTGAACTGGGTAAATCAAGTAAAAATAATTCCAGATTTAAAATCATCATCTTCCTTGGTCAACATCCATTTTTGCTGCTCCCAGGTTCTTGTTCTATTTTGTTGAACTTTTGTGGAAATAATGTCACTTCTTTTTCTTTTTATCGGAGACAATCGGAACCTCGAAATCGGCAAGCATCGCATGAATTGGAGAAGCGTTGGACGCGTTGCTGTGATTTTGACATTTCATTGTTAGACGTCGCAGAAATTTGTGGGACATTAGATTGATTTTATCATTTTCAATCCAAATTTAAATTTTCTTCGTAGGTATGTCTAATTTAACATTTTGTTCCGATCGAATACGATCATGAAGATCATTATTTTGGATTTTTGGTGAAAAATTTGACTTTATAAATTGCAGTTAAGCTAACTTACTGTATATAAACTTAATAAACCTAATAAACCTTTACATAGCTTGACTTGATTCTTCCCATCCTTTAACACGAGTGAACTAGGACCTAGTGGCTTAAAACTCTTTACATTTTCTATGTACATGTTGTCGACTGTTTGCGACATGCACGTTTAAGTTGGATCACTTGTCTGCATGATAACCTTTTCGAAGCGTATGGGCGTATGGTTCGGAATATTGGGCCTTGTGAATAAAAAAAAAGCTAAAGCTGAAACTTGGATTTTTAAGTAAAAGCTTGATTTTTAGTGAATAAAAATAAGCTTAAGCTAGTTAGTTAAAGATGTTTTCTAGTAAAAGCTATTTAAAAATAGCCAAAGCTAAATTCATTTAGTTTTAGCTTGTTTTCCTAGCTTAAGCTTCAATTTGTGTGAATAAAAATAGCTTAAACTAGAATATTATAGTGAAAGCTACAAAAATTTCAAGATTTTTTCGACCTGTCTAGAAAGCTTTGACTAGGTCTTATTTTCAATATTAACTTGTGCGAGTTGTTAATTAAACATAAGGGAATATCTCAAAAAATAGGACTGTGAACGTATAGACCCAGAAACTTACATACGAAATGTTGAAAACATTTTTTAACCGAAACCAATACTTGCCCTGTAGAACAGATAACAAATTGAGGCAAAAAAACCTTCCTTTCGGTCATACATGTACCAGTTTTAGCTAAAGTTAACTAGCCGAAACATGTGAATAAAAAAACGAACACCTTAAATTACGAAGCTTAAGCTAGAATTTTCCAGCATAAGCTATTTAGCGTTATCATTTTTTTTATTCACATAAAACAAAGCTTAAGCTAGTACTGTCTAGGTTTAGCTGCTAGTAAAAGCTATGACTAGTTGGCTTTAGCTTCCTCCCAAAAAAGCTTTAACTTTTTTTTTATTCACAAGACCCATTTAAGCTTATGGAATTTAAAGTGGAGGTTTGGGCTTCCTGTCGATTGGAGTTGAAAGAGTCTCTTGGCTGAAATATTATTGTCCATTTTATTGATTCGATCAAGCCAATGTAGTCGTTTTTTTTTTTTTACGTTCTCAAACATCTACGGAAAAAGTTCAGGCTAGGAATACCTGCTATGTTCAAAGTTCTTACTGACCAAAATCTACGTCAAAAGCTACTGCAATCTCCCAAAGGTAGTAAAGACGTTTGGTCTTAAAAAGTATTAAATCGACTGGACTTATTTTACTGGACATAGAAAAGGCTTTTGACACAGTGTGGCATGATGGACTAATACACAAATTGGTATGCTTTGGGTTTCCTGTGTATCTTATTAAAATTATCAACAGTTTTTTGTCCGATAGATATTTCAATGTTTTTGTTAATAACCGTTCATCAAATCGTTATCAAATTGAACACGGCGTGCCACAAGGATCGGTATTAGGTCCATTTTTGTACAATATTTATACATCCGATATACCTAAGCTACCAGAGTGTCAATTAGCTATATTTGCCGATGATACTGGTATTTTTTCATCGCATGAATTTAGTCTCAACATAGAGACAAGTTTATCTAATGCTCTTGAACTAATGACCCGGTATTATTCTAAATGGAAAATTAAACTGAATGCTGACAAAATTCAAGCTATCTTTTTTAGTAGGAAAAGAAAATCTTGTTTCCTTCCCAGCAATCAGCTTAATGTTAATGGCATTAATGTTAATTGGGAATCAAATGTTCGATATCTAGGGGTGTATTTAGATCAAAAACTTACCTTTAAGGAACATGTCGCTAAAACACTACAAAAAGTTAGTATTTCTATAAAAATACTCTATCCTTTTATAAATAAAAAGTCTGGTTTGAGCAATGATAATAAGATTATAATTCATAAGGTAATTTTTCAGGCAATCCTTCTGTATGGATGTCAAGTGTGGGGAAAATGCGCAAAATGTCATATTAATAAATTGCAAATATCTCAAAACAAATTACTTAAAATGATGCTTAACCTCTCTCGCTACCATTCCACCAGTGACTTGCATGAAAGAGCAAATGTTGAAATGATCTTTAATAGAATCGAAAAACTTAATAATTCATTTTTGCTAAAGTGCGAATTTTCCGATAATCCCTTAATCAATCAAATAGTGTCATAACCATATTTCTGTTTTATGTATTACTCATTGTCTGCATTCATATATTTATTCATATATTTATTATTTACTGATTTATTATTTGTTAATTTATTTATTTATTTTATCTGTTATTTATTTATTTATATATATTTAATTATTTATTGATTTATAATTTATTTATTTGTTGTTTCTTAATATTTATTTATTTATTATGTATAAGTTTATAGTCTGTTTAGTTATTGTTTATATATTAATTTATTAATTGTTAATTTATTTATTTACTTAATTATTTATTTATTTTTTTATTAACTTCTATCTATTTATTAATTTATTATTTGTTTAGGTTTGTATTTATATATTTATTGACTAATTATTGTTTATTTATTAAACTCACCTGTTCACTTTGAGAAATGTTTTTGTTTATGATTATCTGTCATATAAGACGTTTATTTATTTATTTATTATATATCTATATACTAACCCGTACTAATACACCTCATAAAATAAGTTTTTATTCTATTATTGTCTAACACAACTTTACTAATCCTGGTACCATTTAAAGTACAATTTTTAATTCTAGTCACAATGTACCTGTCTTTTCATCTTATATTGAAGGTTTTTTTTTGTATTTTCCTTCAGAAAATTCTATTAAAAATGTAATAAATCCAATGTAATAAAAATACTTATTCAGTTGAAAGATATAATGTACGCAATATCAAATCTCTGTATATTAACTGTGCGGTAGCTTACCAAATGTAAATCCAATACCGAAAAAATAAAATCTATCTATCTATCTAAAAACTCTTTTCAGTCATCGCTTTCAACACTCATTCACAATAACAATCTTTTAGTCAGCTCGCAAGAAAAAGCGAATTCGCTTTGCAACGCAGTTTGCTGTTCATCCGATTCCTATAAAGGCGAATCTTTCTCTTCTTCCAATTATCGACCCATTGCACTAACGTCCCTTCTTTTTAAAGGCATGAAAATGCTGATCAAAAATCAGCTTAAGAAATATCTCGAATAAGGAATGCTCTGCATTTGGATTTGTTGGATTAGAAATTTCTGACCGTTCAATTCGAGTTGTTCTGGATGGTTTTAAATCTGAAATTCATTAAATATAAGCTGGTGTGCCCCAAGGCTCCGTTTTGTCTCCGATACTTTTCTTTATCTTTATAAATTATCTCTTGTCTGAACCTTCTATTCCACCTCATTGTTTCTCTAACAACAGCACCCTTAGCTCGCGCTGTGTTATTTATAGCATTATAAGGGTATTCATAACCCCTTGAGTGCGCGTTAATTTAAATAAAAAGCTTTTGATATTCGTTTCCGTCTGAAGAACTGAAACGCAAGGGTATGCTAAGCTTATTATATTCCGATCTCGACAATTATAAAATGGAGTATTAACAGTTGCGTGGAATCTAATGTTTCGAAAACACAAAGCTGTCTTCTGTCGGCCAAGTGAACTATATCACCTATGTCAGTATTCATGAATGGCACTTGCATCAAAGAAACTGAAAAGCTTTCCATGTGTTAACGACCATTTCTTATGTAATGATTTTCTTAAAAGGTGCAAGAAATTTGTTTCCCTTGTGATCTGGCTACGATCTATAAGTCTTTTAGCAAAAAAAGTTAGCAGATCATTTTTATAAAATCAGCTATATTCAGCCTTATCATCGTATCCGTTCGGAGAAACCTACGATCGGAGAGATCCTACGATCGCAACGTTTATTTCCTTCATGGTATCCGTTTCGTAACGGAAAAACCGACGTTTACCAACGCGTGTATTTGACGTAAACGCCAATAAATTATTTAAGTGTTGATGCGTGTCAAATAAGCAAAGAAGAACCATGGATAGTGCAGCAATGTGTTTGGAAGCGGAAAGATATGAACAAAGAAAGAAACATACATGTTTGAGTAAATAATTACCAAATAAAAAGACGATTACTTATGAATCATTTTGTTGCGTCCATTTCCATTTGGTTTTTTTTTTTTTTTTGTTTCAGAAAAATTTTCACTTATAATTTGCTGTCGGAGAAATCGGAAATCAAATATCTTCATGCATCGCATGAATTCACGATGCGTTACTGCCGTTTTGACATTTGATCGGCATGCAACGCAAGGATTTAACATTTTCAACGCAAACAAACTTTATTTTCGTAGTTTTGTCCGATTGCCCTATCGGAACGGCTACAATGATACAAAATTCGTAAATTTCGTAGAAATCGGAGAAAATTACGTTCCGATCGGGTACGATGATAAGGCTCATTATCTTTAATCTATTACCTTTGCAACTTGCAAACCATCGAATGTATTCCTTCATCAATGAGTTTTTAAGCATTGAAATCGCTTATTTGTCGGTATTGGTTGATAAGCGCCGCCATTTAATCAGAACCTGTGACAATCATAGTACACATTTAACCCACTGTAAACAAACTGGCGCTACCGTAACTAAAAAAAAACTGCTTAACTCAAATTCCTTTTATAATAATAGTTTATAAATTAGAAACATTTTTGTTTGGACTACAATACCGAATAAGCACGCAGAAGAAGAACATGTTATTTTGGAAAATAAATGTCAAATCCTCGTCATACCGCCAAAAAAGCAAATATCCAGAACAGACTTCTTAGCAAACTTGTTTTGATGTCAGATTAGTCCATATGAACTCTCATAATTGCCTTTATTGGTTGCGATTCCTCAAAGCCCACCCATTAATTCACGTTATATTACTTCTGGCCATAGTCATTGAAGTATCTCAAAAGTAAAACGTGTGAGAAAATAAACTCAATTATAGTCATTTGAGGACCCACATACTCTACATATAGAATTCAAGTTCGTCTCTTTTCGTTGTTTCGACAGTAAAATTTATATCTCATGAGGTTTTAGCTTTGTTTTTATTTGTTAATTTCTTCTCTTTCGAGATCCATTTTAAATTTTCAAATAAGAACCAGTTTACCCACTCCTTTGCATTAATTTGTGGTTTTTGTATCGTGACCCCGGCAATGAATTTTTAACAACTCACTTAAAGATACTCAGTTAGGTCTAGCAATGACGTCAGATTCATGCTTTAACTAATATTGTTATATCGTTGCTTTTGATATTTTAAATATATCTAAACGGTGTTGACTCCTAAAATACTCGAAGTTAGTCTATATTGAATGGAACGAATTTTACGGTTGAATTAACTCGATTATGAATGATATCATACTATGATATGAAAGTGACTTGGTTTTTATTCAAATAACATCAAAAAAGCTCATTCAATGTCAAATGGTTTTTGTTTTTTTTTTTATTTGAGTAATTCTGCCGCGTGACATGAATTTGGTCTTTTGTTATGCACTTGATTCAATTAAAGCTTGAAAATTGTCTTTTGCGTGACAATTTTGATCAATTTCAGATAAATTTCAATATATCCGAAAATTAATATCAACTGCTACATCAATTGCACTTAAGGAACAAAACAAAAGAAATAAATATATTTTTGAACAAAAGTTAACAAAAATTCGCATTTGAACTTTTCTGTTTAATTTCTGAATTGCCCTACCTTAGCAGAGGGAATCTTATTTTATGCAGTATTGGTTCTTAGAGTTGCCAAGTGGCCAGGGAGTTGGAATTTGTTTTAGCTGTCAGGAAACTTAAGTTCTTTCTTTGTTAGACCTTTTTTTTTGCAAATGTGAGCCCCCGCTTGTACCAGTCTTAAGGTTTATCAAAAGACTACATTCAATAAAATTAACATACCATTTATGTCATCGCCCACAATATGATGGTTTCGTCTGTAAATTTGGTAGATACATAAATGGTCTTAAGAGACATTAAATCCTCGAATATTTTTTTGCGAAAAGATAAGATAACCTATCCACATAGATATTCTCAACGAGAAATATAATGGGTTTTCAAATAAGTTCCAATAGAAACCACAACTGGAACTGAAGCTGCAGCTGCAAAAGCTAAAAGCTTTAAAAAAGTTTTTTTTTTTCGTGTACACAATACTGCTGTACAGATTTTTAACATTTAGGTTAACTGATTTAAATCTTTTGCGAATTTATCAAACAAAATCATTATATGCGAATTTTGAAAGATATTCAAGCTCACTTCAACCTTTTGTAAACCTGCATCGAATGGTTTGACTAGTTGGAATTTTAAACGTCAAAAATGCTGCACGGAAAAATTAAAATTTGGCCAACTCTTACAGCTACGACTTCAGGGGGTCAATTCTCTATCTGTTTTTTTACAACTTCAAACAGTATCCGATTCGCAATTTATGAAAAAATTAATAAAATGTGAAATTTTTTCAAATGTTAAATTTGTTTTGACATTCAAACGATTTTGTGAAGAGCCCTGATAAAATATGAAAATAACAAATAAAATTATACTCAAAAATGAGTATCGTGTACGTGTATCAAAAATGAGGGCATTTATGAGATTTTAGTACTGTTTAGTACATGTTTTGACAAACATTTATCAGAATGAGTTTCTGAATCGCATTATGTGAGTTCATGAAATGTAAAAATTAAAAATGGCTGTCAAAACTCAAATGATAACTTTTTTATCACTTCACAGTTTCACAGATAGAGAATTGGCCCCTAGCTCTGTCTGCAGCTATGTACGTTGCGTTGTCAGTGAGCAGCGTGTTCAAATGATAAAACTTTATTTTGAAAAGAGTGTTCGTAAGTGCAAACGTTGCGCGCATCGCCCGCATTTTATGGCAGCCGCAGTTGCTCTTCAAAATCGATTCGCGATCGTTTGGTTGTCATATTTGAGATACGGGTTCGGTTATTTATTTTTTTTACATATATTTTGCACTCAAGGGGTTCTTACGTCCCTTAAAATGTTGAGCACAGTGCGAGCGTTTAGGAAAGTTGTAGAGGATTTAAAAGGAGATACCGAACCGATGTGCATTGGTTTTGAATGTTAAAATATCATAATGGGAGGGAAATAAAGAGTCGGGTAAAGCATTCCACATTCGTGTAGTGCGGCTAAAAAAAAGAATCTCTGAATTTAACAATACGTCCAAAGTTGGGCTTAAGTGTAAACTGATGGGCATTCCCTTAAGGGCGAGTATTACGGTTGAATAGTTTAAGGGGAGGAATGCTTCTGGCTATTTTACTGAAACACTATTTATAAAAATAACGGTAATATAATGAAAGACACGAAACATTGCGGCAGTGCTCTAGAGATTCAAATGTTTCGGTTATACTTCTATCACTTATAATTTTTAATGCTTTTTTTGAATTCTTTCCAAGAGACTTAACTAGATTGTTGTTCAACTGAAGTTTGCTAAGCTTCAGCAGATACTTTCTTCTTTTCCTTGATATATCTAGCCAAAGATTCATTGAAACCCTTAAAACAGATGCCAATTGTTGGCCATATGTCATTTGCGGTCTTGAGGAAACTTTGATGAGTTCTATACTTTTCTTGCTACAGTGGCATAAGTAATCAGGGTACAATTTGGTTTCGTTCAAGTGATGAACCGTTTTTGGCCAGTGTATCAGCCATTTACTATCCATGAATGTCACGGTATCCAAGGTATTTTGTTTCGCCGAGCAATCTTAATTCACTATGGCAACGAGTAACCAGTTTTGACTTACAATTGACGAAATGGCTCCGATTGCCACCTGGCTATCTATGAAGATTTTAATGTTAAATGCACTAACCATTAGGCCAAGGTGTGAAAACGGGCAGAAGGAAATTGGTGAGTCTGGAATTGACCGGAATTAACCTATCACCTGAGAAATTTCAAATTCAAACATACGAGTATATACATAAATATATCTTATATCAATTTCTTGACATTTTTTTCGTATTCGTTTATGTTTTCTTCTTTATTTATAAAATACAAAAAACTTAGAAAAGTTTTCTTTGATAAACTTTAGATTTATCAGGCGGTGTTCACATTGGACTTACTCAACCGATTTATTTTGACGTAAGGCCACCCTGTCGTGTTCAGACACAAAAGTAGTGTGCACACTCTAGACTTACTTTGACGTGTCATATGTCACCAAAACAAATGTAAAAAATATCCATTAATTTCCAATTTGTTTTAAAAATTCTTCCACAGTTTCTCGTCTCTTTCTTACCATGAAGTGCGAATGAGAAAAAACACAGAGACGTCAAAATAAGTCGGCAGAGTGAGTCCAATGTGAACACGGTCTAATTATCATAAAAAAACAAATCAGATGTCATTTTGACAATTCTCACTCGCATGCTCTACATTAAAAGTAGAAGTAGAAAATATTTGTACTTGTTCCACACAAGAAAACTTCATCGAACGCAAAGTCATAAACAGTTCAAGAGCACAATACAATATTTTCTGGTACA
The DNA here is from genome assembly GCA_963931855.1 of Philhelius festivus. Lineage (NCBI taxonomy): Eukaryota > Metazoa > Arthropoda > Insecta > Diptera > Syrphidae > Philhelius > Philhelius festivus. The sequence goes on along the minus strand of OZ007557.1, from coordinate 45,848,678 downwards.
GCTGTTGACAACTAATTAGGAACGATTTTTGAAGTAAAACTTCTTTTCCGGGGTTGGGGGTAAAAAATTTTTCTATGGAGCTGTCAGTGACATGTCAAAACGTCACGCTATAACGACATGCTTCCTACAATTATTTTGTATATATTCTTCTTCTTCTTCCTTTGCTTCGGCGCTGTTATGATCTCGATGTCGAGGGGATCATAACTCTCCCACGTATCTGCTTCACACTAGTGATCCGCCTGTGGGGTTCGCCGGGTTGACCTCAGAAATCGGCGGCAAGCCTCCCGGTTTTGTATTGTTCCATTTCTGAGGCCAACTGAATGCTGTTGTTTTTGCATTTGTTTGTACCAGGAGTGTTTAGGCCTACCTTTCTTTTTATTCCGAATTGGAACGTTGTATGATATTGCCCTTTTGACGGGGTTCTCAGGATCTCTCCTTTGAACATGGCAATACCAACTGAGTCGGTCGTGTTCAATTTTTTGGGAAATGGTATTCTTAACATGAAGGCTTCCTCGGATCTTCGTACTTCTAATTCGATCAAGCTTTGTAACTCCTGCTGTCATACGAAGCATCTTCATCTCAGCTGCCGTTAGCTTACTCTCATACTTTTTGTACATTGTCCAACATTGTGAACCGTATGTGAGTGCTGGACGCACAACTGAAGTGTAGAGCTTTCCTTTCAGCTTAGGGGGCATTTTTCGGTCACAGAAGATAGCAGAATTTTCCCGCCACTTCATCCACCCTACGCTTACGCGATGATTGATATCGTCATCACAAGTAGCTTCGTTATTTATCATAGACCCCAGATATTTAAACTTTTCACACTTGGGAAGCACAACTCCATTCAAATAAATGTCTGGAATAGGCCTGTGTGGATCAGAAAATGGGCAGCATAGGTATTCTGTCTTTTTCGCGCTTATGCGGTACCCACTTCCTTCTAGAACATCCACCCATACGTCAAGTGCTCGTTGTAGGGATATCGGGTCTTCACTTATGATGGCTCCATCGTCAGCAAAGAATAACTGATGCACTTTTGGATCCGTCACTTTGCCTTCAAGCAGGTAATCAAGAACTGTAATAAAGAGCAGGGGACTCAAGACACTTCCCTGGTGTACACCTACTGTGATTTCGAATTCTTCGGTGACTCCAGCTGCGCATCTTACTTTAGTAACTGCTCCATCATACATGTCCATAATTATCCGCACATAGGTTTCTGGAACTCCTCGTTGTATATATTAATTATAGGAATAAATATGTGGTTGTGATATTGTATCTATGCTAATCCGAAATTTCGAAATGCATTTTTTTTTTTACAGAATTGCCCTTATAGTAATGAACGCCTATCACCTAAGGCCAGTCGCGCACATTCAATTTTTAATTTCGCAAACTGGTTAGTTGCTAAAATGAAACATATGGGCTTATATGGAACATCGCGCACTTAGAGCAACTCGATTCGAGCAACTAAAAAGTTTGTGTTTTGACACAAACTAAACGATTGCCTAAAATTAATTCGTTACAGTTGAGCTGTTTTCTATAAGCGCAAGAGAGAAAAAGAGTGTGAGCGTGAGTAAAGAGTTGCCAGTGCGCGGTACTCTATCAACTGGTGATTAAACTATTTGATTTCGATCACAGTTGCCAGTGCGCGGCTAGCCTTACGGTGCATACTACAATCTATTTAGATAACACTTTATGCAAACCATTACGATTTAAGTTTAGATGCTTAGGTTTTTTTGGTTGGCAGCTAATTAGAAACGATTGAGTTTCAAGTGAAAATATTAGGTATAAACTTATTGGGCCTTACCAATAATCAAATTTAGAGACGACTTTAATATTTGAGTGAAATGAACCAATATGTAATGAGCTCTATATAGTTATCCATATATGTTATGAACTTAATATTTAAGTGGACTCTAAGTTATGAACCATTTATTGTACGGAACTTAAAAAATGAAATGTAACATGTATGGTCAGTTATATAGAGTCCATTAAATAATGGTTAGTTTTGCGCAAATATTAAAGTCGTCTCTAAGTTTGTTTATTGGTAAGGCCCATTGTCATGAAAACTATCCATTTCTAACAAAAAACTGTTGGGCAGGCGGTTTTCAAAATGGGCAAAGGCAGGAATTGTGCGCAAAAAATCCGAAGCGATAAATCTAAAACTGCATTATCATATCAGCACATTTAGCCCAGCTTAACTGTTACAAAAAGAATGTGTTCGTTGTCATTGTCTTTTTAATCAAGTACTGAAGCATACTGCGAAACACAAAGCAATTTTTTATGGAAATGCTATGCGAATACTTCTATCGAGCATCTATGGGGTGAAGTCAAATATGCCGTAAGTACGTACAACATTCCAAATTCGACCACTTTATCCGAAAGAGTGAAAGAAGCCTGGTAAAAGATGCCAAGACCTAATCGGATCAATTCAAATACGATGTGCAGCAGTTTTGAAGCAGCGAGAATTTCCAAAAAAATATGTACCATTTTACACCATTTTATTTTGCCAAAAATTTTTTTTGGAAAATTTTTGTCGAAAAGGTACGATGTCAAAAGAGTTTTAATATGATACTTTGTTAAAACGACAATTTTGAAAAATTTTAATTGAGTTTAGCATCATACTTTCTCTTGCATTTTATTAAATATAAAATTATCAAAATACCTTTCTTTATTTATTATTGCGACTTATAGGTACTATAAGGCAAGTTATGCGTTCGTAAAAAAAATCGAACTCGAGATTTTGATCAAAGTTGACATTACGATGATAGCGACGACCAAAAAAATGGGTCTCGCAATTCTGTCTGTCTGTTCGATTACAGCTAAACGGCTCGGCAGATTTTCGTCAAACTTGGTAGATATGGGTTTTAATTTTTTACCCCCGGATGTTTTTTGATTTGATTTTTTAAGACCAAAAATAACGAAATTTTATAAACATTTTTTTTTCTCAAAAACTGTTTGACAGATTTTAAAAATCAAAATACAAAAAAATTTCATTAAATTAAAGCTAGGTATTGGATGAAAAAAAATTTCCGAAAAATGGAACCATGGAACCTTTTTTTGTTTTTGATTTTCTCAAAAACGGTACAACCGATCTTGATCATTTTTGTTTTGCTAAAGCTCCCCAAAAACATAAATAGAATTGTGTACTCAAATTTTCAAAAAAAATTTTTTTTTGGATTTTAAAAAAAGCTTTAATTTTTTTTTTTTTTTTCAAAACTCAATATTTCGAAAACCCCATGCTAGATTTTTTTTTAAACTTGATAAGTAAAAGTTTTTCAATATAATCTACAATATGTGATAAAAAAAATTTTATTTTACCTAAAAATAAAGGTACCTACCATACAAATGTTAAAAATTAAAAAAAATGGTTTTCAAAAATCGTATTTTTCTCGAAAACGGCGCCTAGAATTTTGATAAAATTTTTTTTCTTTCAATTAATTTTTACGATCTTTAATTTAATAAAAAAAAAATTGAAATTAAGATATTACAGCTTGTACACTACCATAGAACCATTTTTTCGAATTTTGAATTTCTCATTATCCACATAACGGATCTTAATAAAAAAAATTTATAGAGAAGCTTCTAAAAAGAACACATTGCATTTCAAAACTTTAAATTAAATATTTTTTGAATTTTTGAAAAAAAAATCTATATTTTTCTTTTTTTGAAAATTCAATATCTCAGAAATGGCTCAATATTTTTTTTGCAAATTTAATTTTTATTCGAACAATAACAAAAACTTTAAATTGGCATACCAAAATTTTTTCTTAAAAAGCTTTTAAAAAGTTTGTATATAAAAGCTTTTTTTTAAGAAGCCACTACAACGACTAATAATTTTTGTTCTTGCATAAATTCATATTTGGATAGCATTCTGTTTTTGTCTCTTACTACTAAAAGAATTTAAAAATTCATTTTATGCTTATGAACAGCTTTTCTCTAAGAACATTCGTTTTTAAAATTCCTAGTCTATTACATAGGAGCAAGTTCGTGCGACCCAGTCGTGCATTTTATTTAGTAAAGTGTTTACTCTTTGACATTTACAAACGTCAAAAAAGATCTGTTTAATTAGTTTTTTTGCACGAATTGTCATTGTTTAAGGTGTGTTCAGAAGCAATTCATTTAGAAAATTGCTTTAGTACGATATTTGTTAAAAAATGTTCAGAATTAGGAATGATTTAGTAAACTAGTTTAAAGTTAGCACACTGTTAAGTAGTATCATACTTATACCTTAACAAAAAGCCATTTAAAATTTTGTGCCGGCAAAATTAATTTGCACCTCGAATGAAATATTTAAAATATTTTTAAGAATGCATTTTGACACTGATTACCTAAATTAGTAAATTCAATTTAAACAGGAAAAAAACTAACAAAGTCTAGTGGTTTTCTTTTTTATCTTGCTATGACATCAGATCATCGAGTTCTCAAGTACTTACAACCTACATACGTTCACTGCTTAATTGTAGTCTTCTGGCCTTTGTATATTTTTTTCTTTCTTGTTTTTTTTTTTATTATTTTGTTGACATTCGTTTTCATATTGCTTTATCGCTTTAAGCCTTTAAATTATTTCACTCTCGAAAAGAAACACTTTAACATCTCTCAGGGACACAAAAGAATTCCCATGTCGACTCCCCACTGTCTTATCGTATTGCTGGATGAATGTATATTTACAAAAAATCTAACAACCGGCAAAATGAAATGAAGAAAAAGCTCAACAACAAATACAATACAAAAATGTATCTCAATCGGTCTCGCCGGTCTATGCTATGCATGCAAGCTTTTACCAATACCTCCCTTAAGACTCAACAATGGCGCTACATTTAACTCTGAGAAGTATGACTGAGACTTGGTGGGAGGGCTGGTGAAATAATGACGATGGTTGTGAGTAACCATGACAAAAAGCACAACCATCCCCATCACCAGCACAAAATATAGACCTAGCGACTTGAAAGTTTATTCAAGTTTCGGCATTCGTTTAGTTTTAAATTGGTCGTCGCTGTGGGATGAGCTTTTTTCCAGCAGCACTCCCTTAACGTTGGTTTTTTTTTTACTTCTTATAGTAATTTAAATTTTGCTGTCCAAATTTATGGATGAAACAAAAAATCGGTCTTTAATCCACGCGCATTCTTGAATGAAAAAGTGTATGAAATGTTAATGAATCTATTCGACCTTGAATAATAAAATTATTTAAATAATAATTCGTTTGAAGGGCGAGACAAAAAAAAAAAAAATTATTCTCACATCAAAACCACATAGTGTGTGCCGAAGTAAAATTATTTATGATGTCATAACCTATATACACGAAAATAAATAATTTAATTTTTTTTTATTAATTTTGTTTGTATTGATTTTGTTATCAATCCGACACGACTACCGATCGACGACGGCGACGATTGACGGTGGTGGCGGTTAATGTGGAAAAAACAAGAGTGCGTGATAAAATATGGGAACAAAAATTAGTGTTTCATTAATTCGAACGGAAAAACGGATTTTTTTTGGTTCAACTTTAAACACAAAGCACTTAAGTTTGGAATGTTGGTGCTAGAAAACTTGCCTTCCCTACTGTAACCTTGAATTTGAAGTTTGTTTTTTTTTTTCGCTTAACGGTTGGCGAATTTAATGTGTCTGTTTAGAATCTTTGTTTGCTGCTAAAACAGCAATTTAAATTTATTTTTTTGAAAACTCGTATAAAAATCAGCTGTCATGTTATGGGCCTGCCTTCCAATCGATGAAGCTTTTTTGCATTTTTATGCATGAGAATCCTTGAAAGCTCTTAAGGAGCACTCAAACATCTGTAATGTGTACATAGCATAGTTTAAAATAAAAGCATCTTAAAGTGCTTCCCATATTTCCCATATTTTAAATAGGTATACATGCAGACATTGCATGCTCATACAGACTATGTGGTGTGTATGTATGTATATTGAGTGACCCAGTGGTGTTCCAATTCCTGCCTGCCTGTGTGCCCTATGCGATGTCTATTTTTAGAAAGCCTATTATTTTGAATTTCTTCGTGGCTGGCAAAATTTATGCAAAGAATTTCCGAATTGAATTTGTTTTAAAATTTGAAAAATCTTGCCTCTCTTTTTTTTTGTTCAAGATTGAGAAGAAGATATATTCTTCCTGTGTTACATTTTTTGTATTGTGTGAACAAGAGACAAAGATGCAATTTAATTACATCATCACTTAGTTATGACGGCATTTGTTATTATTTATTAGTCTGTGTCTGATATACAGTCATGGCCAACACTTGAGCACAAATCTCACAGTGAAAACAGTGAGAACATTGGACAAAAATTGTAAAAAGAATCGTGATACTTTTATAATTTTATTTTATTTTTTATTAAAATCTACTATTCCTAATTTAAGAGCTTTAAATTTTATTTTTAATAAGAAATTATTTTTAAAATAACAAAAAACTAGTACAAAAAAGAAGCTGGGTAGAAATAAAGCACCCTATTTACGTCTATAGTTATCAAATTTTACAGTTCACTTCATAAATATTATTTGCTAACTTTTTTAAACGTTTTTTTTGACAATCATATTCTGAGTTAAAACAAAAGTTAGTCGCTCCTCATGGGTGGTGTTAACGGTCGCAATTAAAAATCGAAATAAACAGTGCTATATGGTTCGGAATAAAAATTCTAATGAATTAAAAGAATAGAAATAGTCTCAGATTTTCAAAACGGTGAATCTATTACTTTTCTTGCAAATCAATTAGGTATCAGTTAAACGGTTATTTCCCGAAAAATAGCTCGATTTCGTGCTCGAGAGTGTACAAACAGTGTATAAGGACGGAAGACCCGGCAAAACCACGGCCCGTTGTGACAAAAAAATTATGGGGTTAATCAATCAAAAAGGACCCTTTATATCCTCTATAAAAATATTCAAAATAAACTAAGTTTAGAGATCTCTCGCCGTACGATCCGACGAAGATCGGCAGACAGCGGATACGGAAATCTGTGGCCAAATTACCGCTTCAGTGAGCGAGTGAGTGCTTCTCATCAGTGATCGAATGAAAACGTCAAATTAGGGTAATCGTTTGCTCAATGACGTAAGCGGTAATGCCAAACTCACATAATTCAGTCACGTATTACTCGATAACTGATGCGGTAATTTGGCCCCTGGTCGTGCTGTAAAGAAGCCATTTATTTCTTTTAAGAACCGACTTGCAAGATTAGAATTTGCTAGGACACACCTTAGTTCGACTAAGGAAAAATTGAAAAAGGTTCTATTTTCGGAGCAATCAAAATCAAAAGGATCGAAGGAATTTCGAACGGTACAAAGGCAATGGATCGTTTCATGTACTAGGAAATCCTTCAAAATGTCGTGCTTCCATATACGGAGGAAAATATGCCTTTTCCATGAAACTTACAACATGACAACGATCATAAAAATACCGCTAAATTAGAGAAGAATTTTCTTAACGAAAAAAGTATAGCAGTTATGAAGTGGTCAGCGCAATTCCCCGATCTTAACCCCAAACACAATCTATGTGAAATTGTAGATCAGAGCATTGATCGCAAGGAGGTATCGATGAACATTGGTCTTGAATGTTTTCGAATTGAAATGGCAAGAGAAAATTGTGCCGGGTAAATTATTCCATAATCGTGGTGTGCTCGAGACTGAACTGATGAGCATTCTTAGCAAAACGGGTATCACGAGTGAACTGATTGAGGTGAGGTGCAACTGTCTTACATCGATATAAAAATCTTAAGCATTTAGCCACGTTTTTGGTGGTCTCGAGAATGTGGTCAATCCAACGAAGATCTTCGTTGATACACATACCGAGTACTGAGAGCTTTTCCGCTTTACTGTAAACATCGGAGTTTAATGTTGGACATACAAATGGAAAAAAGGAAAAAAAAAACAAAAAACTTCAAAAAATGTCTGACAAATTTGAGTTTTGGTGTTTTAAACATTTTTTTTTGTATGTATATTTCTTCAAAACATCAATATTTTTGGAGAACATATTTTTTTTAATTTTAGCCTTTGCATAAAAATATCTTGAACGCATTTTTTTGTACAGTAAATAAATAAAAAAAAAACACAAAATGTTTATAATGTCAATTCATTTTGGTGAATTTTGAGTTAGCTTTAAGTCATTCGAACAATCTGATCGGTGACTCTGAACGAGTACTAACTACAAGTTATGTACAAATCACTATGCAAAAGGGTTATTCATTTCATTTTAGAGCACCTTGGTTATGCGTCAAAACCAAATCAGCCAATTCTGTACAATAACCGACTGCCAAAAACGTTTTGTATAATTTTCATTGGTTCATTGCCTGCATTTTTTAAGATTATTCTTGATTGGTACACCGAAAAGCATTTGGAAATGTCATACCTATCTATTAATAAACTCATATTCACTACTTTTGTATGAGGTGTTGAAGCGAGCTTGAAGCTTCTTTATAAATTATTTTCTTTGTTAACACCCGGTAATGAAATATTGATACATATGTCAAGACGTTATTCCCTAAAAATCACTCAACCTAACTCCAATTCGAGCTCTCAACTCAAATGACGAAAAACTTGGGTCGAAAATCAATTTGAAACACAAACTGACAGTAAATATTTTCCCAAAGTTTTGTTAGTTCTGTTTGTTCACTTTATCAAAAAAAAAATAGGATAAACCGTTATAATACAATTTAAATATGCAATTTCGTTGAAATTGAAGTGATTTTGAAAATGTGTAAATGCCAAAAAAATTGTGCAACTTTGAAGATGATTTCGGAAGATAGTATGAAACCACAGTCGATTTGTCAAAAGTCTACAAAACTTTCACCAGTGTCGCTTATAAGTGAACAATTGATTCCTAGAGTTAAAATTAATCTACATGGATCAAAATTACATTACACAAAAATACGATTTTGACGGAACACATTTTTGTGGCAAAACTGATAACCGATTAAGCTTAAATCAAATCCTCGCTGACATTTAAAAAAAAAATTAAGACACTTGGGTACCAAATTAGTTTTTGTTTGGAAAATATTTGTACAAAAGGCGGATGGTACTCGTACACACAAATTTACATGTTAAAAGCTTATTTGACCTTCGCCGTTAATCGGTTTAAATATACAACAAATATGTCATGTCATGTCATAATATAGGTATCAGTGACAAATTTGTCCTGTAATATTTCATGAATCAAACATTTATCAGACAAAGTAAACAAATTTGTAGAATCGTTTGTCAAAGTGTTTCTTTTTTAATTGTGTCACTGTGTGCTTTTTTGATCTGGCTTCTTGTCTGAAGAAATTAACATTTAAACATTTGGTATAAATTACATACCTAAATATGTTCCTACTACTGTCTGCAATCCATATGGATTGAATCATTTCAATTTGAAATTGTTTGTTTTCCATTGGGTGAACGGTTCTGCTGTTAATTTATTCTGCAACAAAAACCTTTGAAGTGTTTTAAATGTCATTCAACTTTGATCATCTGTCAACACTGATGTCAGTTGCAGGGAATTTAAGCACTCTTTAATTACTGTGATCATTATTTCCTCTTATTTTACTTTTGTACGTTATTCATTCTGCGATCAATTCAAAATAAACAAAACAAGTTATCTTGAGGTGAATTTTAAGTTTTATTTGGAAATTCTCTGCCGCGCTGTCATTTATAGGCAAAACATTCCAGATTTACTGTTATTTGATGCACAGTATACTCGCATATATCGCTGTTATATGCATGAACTGCTAGTCAAATGTCATTATAATATAAACCCTACGCTAAATTGCTCGTCAAGAATCACGTAGGATTAAGTGCCGGTACCTACGCAGCGCTGAATAAATTATATACAACGCCTATTATACATTTCTGAGTTGACATACTTTTGCCGCTACGATGTACGTGAAAAATGCGCGAATGTATTTATGAAAAAAATATACGGACATTTCGCAGCAACTATAAGTTTTACACTAGCAATCTCCTAGCAATATGTCTATTGAATTTGTATATTGTGAATGGACCACTTTTTATCATTTGGTGTTTTCTTTTGTCAAGCTAAACGCATTTTCCATAGAAAAAACTGATAATGGCCAGAAATATCACTTTGTTATCGATAGTTTATATTGAAACTTCAAAATACTTATGAGCTATTTGATTTGATATGATTGTATATTGTTTTTGCAAAATGACCAATCAGTATGTTGAAATTAAATTTTATATTTTTATTGAAGCTATTACGCGCAATAATTTATCTGTAGATTTGTACGTGATTTCTTTTAAGCAATATGTCACTTTGTGTTGATTAATTTTTGTTATGCATGAATGCCACAGCTGTAGTGATAGTGATGTCATTTCGTGTTACCGATGGTTTTTTTTTCTGTTATGTCGTCGTCAATTCCCGATATTGTTTTATTTTTTCATAAAATTTCCTTCGGGCTTGCAAAAAAAAACACCCTTGGTGATAACGTTGGCCCATGACCCTAAGTGACGTTCTTTTCTCACTCAGGACAAGTGGTTAGTTGGGAGTATTTTTTGCTTCCCGAATAAATTCAAGAGTGCACTTTTAGAAATTTCACAATGGAAACTACCACATGATATTTCATTATCACACACCTAAACATTACACTAATTGAACAGTCCATTTGAATTCAGAAGTGATGAATTAAAAAAAAATGGAAAACGAAAAAAGTGATTTTAATTAACTTAAAAGTCTACCTTCACCTGATAAATGTCAAAAATGGTTCATTTAATTGACATTTAGAGCAATCGTATTTACTAGACTAATGTAGTTTGTTACAACACTAACTCCTGAGGAGTCTTAGGTACGTTAAATGTATGTATAATGTGAGATGAAACGACGAATTGTCTAAACACTCGGACAGGCTTTGGCCATCTACATGTTTATATTTCAAAAGTAATCTAACAGCCAGGTTCTACATTTCAATTTCAGTCGAAAAGGAATTGAAATCGATACAAAATAAAATTCGGTATTTTTCAATTCATTTTTACCGATATCGATTTCATTTTCTTCGAAGTGAAATTGATGCGAAGTTCTCTGTTGCAGATATCGATTTTCTCGATTTTCAGGTGATTTAAATTCGATCTATGAACTAATTATTTATTGTGAAATTTTCAAAAAAAAAATACACATATAAAAACAAAAATGAAAAATATCCTTTTCTATCATAGAATAGCGTTGCAATCAGGGATGGAAAATTCGGTACAATCGTACCGAATTCGATACAATTGAGTTTGTACAAGTACAAAAGTACAATTCGTCTCAATTCAGTACAATTTCAAAATTTCCAATTTTATGTATGTGAAATACAAATAAAAAAAAATAAAAGCACATAAAAGGAAATTGAAAGTTGAATGCCTGGCCTGAATGCATTCATTTTCATACCAGAACAATAGCTGTAAGCCCTTATAATTATAACTCTTAATTACAGTTTTCTTTTCACTTCTTGATAGCGTCTTGCTTTTCTGTAAACTGTAAACTTGTGGATAAGATTGCGGTTTTTCGGCTGTGCATTTTTAAGATATTGAATTTGTGAATTTTAGTTTTATATTTCAATTTTTTTTAAGCTGGTGCCGCAAAAATGGACAAGTAAAAGATTTAGTTTCATCATTATCTTAATATATATAAATCTCGTGTCACGATGTTTGTCCTCAATGGACTCCTAAACCACTTAACCGATTATAATAAAATTCGCACACCATGTGCAGTTCGATCCAACTTGAGAGATAGGATAGTTTAAATCTCAAATTATAGTCACAATTTTAATTTATTGCTAATTATTTGTCTGTTATTATTTGACAGTCACAATTATCTGTTAAGTCCAAATGATTGTAACAGATGTCGATACCTTTCGACTGGGTTGAGTAAGTAATCAATAGATGGGGCTGCTATGGTAAATCTACGAACGTGTCATATAAGCTACACTAGCTGACCCGGCCACGCGTTGCTGTGGCTAAAGTTTTTGTTATATTACATTATAGTAAACAATCTAAGAGGAACAATAAGAGAACATCAGTCACGGAGTCCACTATGCTTTTTCACACAGATGGTATTTGTAAAAAAATATGGTGATCTCCTTATTTGACTTTCTACTACTATAACCCTTTAGTACAATGAAATTATTTACGAACAAAGACGAAAATGTTGATGTTGGTATACAAATTCACTGGATTGAGATTTGAAGGGGAAGTACGTTGAACACAATTAATTAAAATGTTCTTACACTTGATATTAAGCATAAATCAGTAGGTACAAAATAAAAATTTATCAGATTTATTATTTCCATTTAATTTTATAACAAATATAAGTATATTACAGTATAATACAGTAAATAACATGTGACGCTTAAACTCATGAATGAGGTAGGCAAGGCAGACAGTCTTAAACTTTTAAACATTAATATCTATTTTTTTGAATTATAAATACTTTCAATTTCAATTTAATTTAACACCAATCGGTGCACAATGTTTTTGGTTAACCTGTCTTTAGCTAACACAAATAGATTCGAGGGTTTCCCAACACGTGAACACGCAACATATAGTTGCCCATGAGAAAAACATTAGCCACAGCAACGCGTGGCCGGGTCAGCTAGTAATACAATAAAATAGTTATACACTTTTAAAATGAAGATAGTGACGCAAAATTAGAAACAGCCTATTATTAAGGTATTAGTATGATACTACTAACTTTAAAGTAGCTTATTAACTCATTCTTAATTTTAAACATTTTCTAACTAGTATCGTACTAGGGCAATTTTCTTAATAAATTGCTTCTGAACACACGTAAAACAATGACAGCTCTTGAAAAAAAAAAAATAGGTAAACAGACGTTTTGTGGCTTTTGCAAATAGCATGATACTAAAAATATAAAATAGGTGTTCAGTGGTTTTTACTTTAATAAAAGGGTAGAGAAAGTATGACGCTATATTAGGCGTGTTTTTTTGCAAGTCCATATAGAATTGTAAAAAAAACGACATCGGGACTAAGCGCTTTACATGCAAATGCAAAAACTACTTAAATCTATACAGAGTTAGCTAAGACCAGATAAATGATGCCAAAATAGTATTATCTATATGTTATCGATAATTTGCTCAGATACGTCAAAAGTGACGTTTTTGGATGCTGTTGATGCTAGTCGTCAATACAGCTGACAAATGTCATAGCGTACACAGTGCTTCCAGCTGTATGGAAAAAAGCTCCCAAATCTCGATGTCGTTTTTTTTTTTACAATTCTATATGGACTTGCAAAAAAACATACCTACTATTAAAATTGGTAAAATTGTCATTTTAACTTAATTTTATACTAAAACAGCTTTAACATCGTAATAATTCAACTAAAATTTTGCGCCAGTATACTTTGGAAAACTTTTAAATAGTTGAATTATTATTTTTTTTTATTCAAAATTCGTTTTCGGTACAATTGGCATCATTTCAGTACAATTTTATTCCAGATTTCAGTACAATTGAATTTAATGTTCCATCCCTGGTTGCAACTTGATTTGTGTCTCATAGATAAGTTAAAATTTGTTTGCCTCTTCATTGGTCATTTCAAGTTGAATTCAACTTGGACAAATTTTATTCTGCAACAAACCATCAATCAATCAAAATTTTTCACACAGTACTTCGACCAAGACCGATATCAAAATCTTTTCCAACTGATCGGCAATAAAACGGAAGATGCTGCAACGATGCAGGAATGGGAAAATACGTTTATCAAGTCGATAGCATGATACAAATCTTTTAACCACATACGCAACGTCATCAATTTGATTGGTTTGAATGATCTCTCAAAATGTTTCTTCATTTTTTTCCCCTTCTGCATATTCGCGCTTGGTACGTTGTTCAACCACTGCAAGCAATAAAACACTAATTTAAAGAATTACTTTTATCAAAATTTACACACAAAATTTTAATGGCAGTCAAAACACTTCTCAAACAAAATAGTTTTGTATTTGCCAACTGAGAAGTTACAGGTGACAGCTGCTTTCAATTTCACTTAAATGATTTCGAAATTATGAAAGCGAGTGAAATGTTGATGTAGAACACTGAAAACAAATTCACTTAATTTGGAATTTTCTTTTCATTTCGATTTCACTCGATTTTTGGAACCTGGCTGTAATTCGGCGTCCATTTGTTTCCACTGAACGTTAAATACTCGTACATACGTAATTTCGAGATCTAAAATTATCCGAAATGCCACTACACCACACAACAAGTTAGACAGTTTTGTTTGACTGCTTTTCGGAAAGACAGGAGTTATTGTTTGGATATCTTTCAATCATATAAGCTGTGTTTGGTGATTCATCCTGAATATTTCACTCTATTGCTGCCCGAAAAATATTTAAATTGGGTTGTATGTCAAAGTGAAATATTTTACAAATATTCACACAAACTGACAGCAAATATTTTCCCAAAGTTTCGTTAATTCTGTTTGTTTACTTTGTCGGAAAGATTGTGTGAACTAGTATAAGAACACAATTTAATTGAAATTCAGGTGGTTTGAGGTGTCAAGTTATGGGAAATAGTGAATAGTGCAGTTTCGAAGATGACTTCGAAAACTGTCCCACATTTTCGCAATTTCGACTGGTTGGAATATATTATTATGCGTCAATTTCGAATGAATGAATTTGAGTGAACTTTTTGGCTAAGTTCAATGAACATTAAATTTCATTGATTTTAAGATTACAAGTGAATTAAAAAATATGAAGTAGCATTAGCTTGTTGAATAAATGTACCAATTTCGAAAAGGTTTGGACAGCCAATTTCGAGGTCTAAGTTGAACAGAATTCCGACATCTATAAAAAATTTCAATGGAGTTGGTCAGTGTTCTAAGTTAGAAAGCCTTTAGACTGGGTTTATAAATACGAAACACCCTTTATATTGCATCGTTTAGCTAATTAGCGTGACACTATAATTTGTTTTCTTTTTTTTAATCCGAAATTGTTTATATTTCCATTTGAAATCAAATATTATTACCTGTGTCATTTTAAAAAAGAAATGATTTCATTATTTGTTTGAACATAAATAAATTCAATGGCAAGAATGTTGACTGCTGACTCTATCTAATCAGTGAATTTTTATATGAATTAAGACAATTCATAATAATTTATAATTATTTTTGTTTGATGCCGGTAGATATTTTTTTTTGCCTTTGTTACTGTTTCCTTTAAAAATAATGGAAACATAACATCTGGTTTTATTTTCAAAATCCCATCTCAATTAAATTGATTTTAAGTTTGTCTAGAATTCTCTTACTCAACCGACTAATTACATTAACCATTTAGATAGTTTATCACTAGTTAATTAAAAATACAAAAGGAACATGTTTTTTGTTATTTGGAATTTAAAACGTATATACATTAGATCACCTCACCACACAACTAGGTTTCCTAGGCAAGTTTATTTAGCATCTAACAGCAATTATTGTACATAAATTTCACCAGAACTTGTTCTGTTCTTTTGCCGACAACGGTGGTGGCGCGGCGGCGGCGGCGGCGGCGACCGACGCGAAGCACGGAAGCATTTGAATTTTATGTAGCAAATTCCCCGAAGCGCGTGTAGTTTGTCATCAAGATTTTGACATCATTGACTTGAAAAAAAATAAATAAAAAGTGTTTCCGTCTATTTTGTTTATTTATAGAAGACAAAAATTTTACATAAATATTTATCAGCACAAATTTGATATTCCATTGGATTAAAAGTCCTCCCCAGCACATGGTTTTTGAAAACCCAAAAAAAAAAAAAATTAAAAATCAAATCAACAAACAAGGAACATTAAAATTGTGAACAAAAATATGGCATTGTTTTGGATTTATTAAAACAAACGAATTTTGTAAAAAATTGTGATTTTTTCTTTGTATAAAAAAAAATCTTAAATTGGATTTATTTAATTAATTTTGTTTTTGTTGGTGAACGTGGTGGTTTTGATTTTTTTTATAATGAATTCAGACGACTATGATTTTGCCTACGAGTTTCAGGTAAAGTATCCAAAACAATTTGTTTTTATGTTATTTAATATTAATTTGAACAGAATACTTTATCACGTCGAAGAGTGTACTTTGAAAAGTTTTATAGTTTAGGTCTATAAAATATAAAAGGCATGGCCAATTTATAGCTTTATGAACTGGATTTGTATAATGGTTGGTAGCTTTGTATGTGATATGATTTGAATTATAAATGTATCTACCTGCGTACTACGAGTATGTAGATACTGCGGTTGTTTAAGACGTTTGATGCGGTTTTAATTGGAAGGTGAAGGTAAAATTTCGAAAACATGCTTAACCTGCTTCTATACAGTATGTGTCTTAACAACTGAGGATGGTATATATTGATACGTCTTTAAAGTATATTTCGATTTAAAAAAACAAAAACAAGTCATATGATGAAAAATTCTACATACCGCCGTCTGATTGCAAAGACCTATAGTCGAGCCTGAAGTTGTTTTCTTTTGACAAAATTAAGCATGAAATTTTTATAATCGAAATTGCGTCGTGCGGTATTCAAAATATGGGGAATCGTATTATGTATTGTAGTTCAGGCGCCATTTTGGAAAACGACGGTTTTTTCGTCTGTTCTCCTTTGTTAGATCTCTGAGCGCGAGTTGTGTCACGTATTTGTCGACTTGAGTTTAACGTTGAAGCGATTGCAATCGATGACGTAGATGCATTTTGAACTGTATTAGATGTTCGAACTTTACTCAGAGAATCCTCCACAAAGAACACTGAGAGTTCTCTCAGCTTATTAAAACACAAAGTCAATGGAAAATTAATGCATTCTTCACATTTGAAAAATAAATTGTTTATAGATTTAATAACTTTCATGTCGTTTATATTAATATCACAACATTCTGAATGTGCATTTTAGCCACATAAATCGCACGATAGAAAATATGTATCAGATATAGTCTTAAAACACTTTAAACAATTAGAATTCATTTTTAGGATTTATATAAAGAAGAGCAAATTAAAAGCACAGCCGATTTACACTTACTTTGACTTGACATTACAATGAAAAGTGGGACAAAAAAAGTGGGTCTCTCAATAGATACTTTTTTTCTGTTTGTCTGTCTGTTCGACTACAGCCTAAGTGGCTCGGCCGATTTTATTTCAAATTGGAAGATAGCACTTTTAAATTTCCCCCATACGTTTTATTTTTCTTTTTCTTAAGACCAAAAATAACGGTACCCGCAATACGAGTTTTTTTCGAAATTATATAAAATATTTTTTTTTTCAAAAACTTTCCCACAGATTAAAAAAAATCACATTTTATTTAGGTAATAGGTAATTGTGGAAAAAAAAATCCGAAAAAAGGTTGTTAATGGTACCACCCCTTAGAACCATTTTTTTGTTTTTAATTTTCTCAAACACGGTTTAACCGATTTTGATCATTTTTGTATGTTTAAGCTCCCAAAAGCTTGGATAATATTCAAACTTTCAATTAATTTTTTTTTTTTTTTGGATTTTTAAAACTGAATTTTTTTTTTCAAAACTCAACATTTCGAAAACCCCATGCTGGATTTTTTAAAACTTGACAATTAAAAGTTTTTTAAATACAATCTACAGGATGTGAGAAAAAAATATATTTTATCTAAAAAAATATCGGTACCCACCATACCATAATTTTAAAAAATGGTCTTCAAAATCGTACTTCTCTTGAATTTTGATAATTTTTTTTTCTTTCAATTAATTCTTACGGTCTATAATAAAATAAAAAAAAATTAAATTAAGATATTACTGACTGTACCTGCCATAGAACTTTTTTTTTGAAATTTTAATGATTTTTTTGTATAGGGCTGGCCGTGGCGCGATGGATGTGTGCTCGCCTGTGAACCTCATGATCACAGGTTCGATCCCTGCCGTTGTCTATGTCGTTTTAATTCCATTAAAAACCTTCTAAAATTGTCATCAATGGGTTGCTGGTTTACTCATTGCATGTTGTTCAGGCATAACACTAACAACATGTAATTGAGTTAAACTAGTATGCCCAACAAGGATGAACACGAATAAAATAATGTGAATTATAAGCGACATAGAAATAAGACACGGCATTCTCCGCTTTAGTTCAGCCGCCATCCCTGGAGATAAAATATCTGAGACAACAACCTTCAGTCTCAGAACATCGTGCCACACATCTTTCCTATCCTTCTTTCTCTTCCGTAACTTCACGCCCGCGCTGTGTTGAAACATTTAAAGGGTAATCATAATCCCTTGAGCGCGGGTAGATTATAAAAAAAAAAAAAAAAAAAAAAAGACTTCAAAACTTAAAAAAAACAAACGTTTTTTGAATTTTTTATAAAAATTATTGTTTTTTTGAAAATTCCATTTCTAAAAAACCGATCAATATTTTTTTTTTGTAAATTTAACTTTAGAATTCAAATTTTTTTTAAGACTGTTTTAAAAGTTTTCTTTATAAAAGTTTATTTTCTTAAAAATCCGCTTCAACGATTTATAATTTTTATTCCTGCGTAAATATATATTTCTTTGAGAAATCATATGGCACCCTGTAGCTTCAATTACTAAAGGAGTTGTTTTAGTCATTTAAAAAATGAATTTTATACACAAAGTCTTGCATACTCTCTAACATATTATGAAGGTATTGCTTGTAAATTTCACTTCATTTCAGGTTTATTTTTGTTTTATATTTTACGGACACTAAAAGGATTTTGACTACCCTTAAAATGTATGAGCACAGTCCCAAAGCTCAAAAGTGTTAGATGGATGCCCTAAACGTCGCTTCACAATTGACCAAAAGTTCTCAATTGAATTGAGATCAGGGTTTTTTGCTGGCCATGTCTATGTCTTAAATTATTGATTTTCTAACACTATTTTAGGGTGTGTTTGAGGTCCTCATCTTGTTGAAAAGTGATTTCAGACTCCCTATAGCCAGCTGCCCAGATATGTTTCTTTGTTCATTATTCCTTTGATTTTTACTAAAGGGCCGATAGAACTCCACGAAAAACACCCCCAAGCTATCACTGTATTTTCACTATGTTTACTATCCTATGAACTTGATGTTGCTGAACAGGTTCTCCATAGTGCGACCATTAATAATAGCTCTCATCCTTTCCTATTCGATTGACCTTGGTCTCGTTTAACCAAATTACTTTTTCCCATTGTGGCCCAGTGTTTGTGAACTTTGGCAAAAGGTTAGCTTTTTTTTGTTGAAAGTTGTGGGTTTTTGGATTTCTCCTTCGCGGTAAGTGCAATTTTTTTGAGAGCCCAGCGAGCATTTCATTCACTGACTGACTTGGCTATATTCATTGTTGTTTGCTTTAGTGTTTTTGACCGGATACTTCTCAATTCTCTTTCCACCCTTTTGGCATACAGAGGGTCAGATAATAATCAATCTCTTTCTTTATTGCGGAAATTTTGATTTTTTTATTTTTCCTAATATTTACAACTGATGTTTTGGAAACTCCTTAAATTTTGTTTGTATATTTTCCCATGGTGATGCACCACTTTTTAGTAAAAAATAAACTTTCTACAAAAGTTCTTCACTTTGATACAAATCAACTGGAAGAGCAAACACTTCTTTAAAAAAGTGATCTTCAAATGAATTAGAGCGGAAAAAGCCTCTACCAATGATCAAAATATTATTTATGCTCGATAAATTTTAATCATGCAAAGTTGGCCAAGTACTTGCAGAACCATTTTTTTTATTGCAGAAAATTTAGATAAATTAAAATATAAACGAATTTCTTTCTCATTAAGATCGTAAATTTTAGAAAACTTTTTGAACTTCAAGAAATCATTTGCCCACTTTTGCTCGTCACTGAAGATTTGTTTTAAATGCTTGGTTTCCACAACAAATTTAAATGTTAGAAAATGTAAATCATTGTTTTAGAAATTTATATTTTGGTCTGAATGCTATCAAATTTGTACACATGTAATTATAGTCTTAAAATAGCAAGCAAAAATATAAAACGATAAGAAGAAAAAACTAAAATAGTGTTATTTCTATTAATATTTTTCAAATATTCATTTTGCGGACGGATCCCCCAATTTTTTTTTGTTGTTCCATTTAATTTAAATAAATTTTAGAGGAATGGTTACAATTATATTTTTATATTTACAACAAAAAAAAAAGAACTTTTACTTTCTGCTAGACAGAAATGCAGTTTTCCATGACGAATGGAATTCTGACACACATTTAGAATATTTTGAACGGCAGCGCACAGCGATAGCTTTGTTGAATTTTTGTGACCAAAATGATTTCCCGCATCAATTCCTGACAAATATTCATGAATTTGGTACAAGTAATAATTAACTGAATTCAGTAGTCTAAATGGGAGCAATGGAATTCAAAATTTAATGTGGAATTTCAAAATTAAAAAAAAGAAAGCATTAGCAAAGTCTTACAATTGAGGGTTTATTTTCATATGAAATTCATTCCAATACAGATTTGTAGGTACCAAAACGTGAGTCCAAAAAAGTTGATCAAGATGTTAACTTATTTGCTTTGATATTTGTTTTTATGAAAATTATTTTTAGACCGAATTAGATAGAAATTTGATATTTTTGACAGTTGAAAGTTTCAAACCAAATTTTAGGTAAACTGCCTAAAAACTCAAAATAACCAATTTAAAAAATATCAATTTAAACAATGTTAATTTAAAGATGTTAACTTATTTGCTTTGATATTTGTTTTTATGAAAATTATTTTTAGACCGAATTAGATAGAAATTTGATATTTTTGACAGTTGAAAGTTTCAAACCAAATTTTAGGTAAACTGCCTAAAAACTCAAAATAACCAATTTAAAAAATATCAATTTAAACAATGTTAATATTTATTTTAATTGCTATACATGAATTTGACGTTAATAAGAAAAATTCGGATATTATAATAGCGACTTAGATGGTTATTATATTATATTTACAACTACATATTTATGTTTTACAACTGTCAAATGTCAGAATTCTTAATTTGATGTGAGATTTAACTTAAAATGTGTGACTATGTAGATATTTTGAGAGGTTTAATTAAAGATTCGTTGGAAACATTTAACTGTTATACATTTCAAGTTTTAACCAGATTGTTCTTTTTTAAATAAAAAAAAAATAAAGCAGATAACACAAACATTAGTTATAATGCCTTGTGAAAATATCGGAACATTTTGGAAATACTACATACATAATAATATGAGTATGTACATATATACATTTCTAAATTTGGATTTCGTACATTTTTTTTTTAAATAATTTTGGGCGCACTTGAGAGATTATTACTACCCTTAAAACGTTTGAGAACAATGCGAGCGTTAAAATATCTGTTGCGGAATCACTTTCATTTAAAAGAATACGATCAAACATATATTTTACGATATTTAAAACGTAAAATTGACTCAATTTATGAATTTGAAAATGTCTTTTCTTTTAAATTTCATGCAATATTCTGACCCTAATTTTGAAGCTTCCCTATTAAAGAAAAAAATAAGCATTACTACTGAATTCACCTTCTCCAAATCATTATGTATGCTTAATTTAATTAATTTTCTTCAAGAATTGGCGAAATAAATGATTTTTGTCG